>CM062812.1:621693903-622893903 GCA_031772625.1 Pinus tabuliformis
GTGGGAGGACCTGCTACTCAAGGAAACTGTGAGAAGACTTCCTAGCTTCATTCTAGCCCTTGGGACTTGCTAGTTTTCAATATCTAACCTTATTGTTCCATTGTTTACTTCAGTAAATCAATTACTTTATAACAATAATAAATTCTCTAAAAAATAATTCACAATTTGCCTCAAATATTAAGGGATTAATTTGATAAATTTGGCACTTTTATTTTATCAAAGTCCTAAGTTTTGGGGGGGTACTGTTATCTCTGTTTTGAATACATTGTAAGGTATGATTCATAATAGTAACTTGAGCGTCATTTCATAATGTGCATCTTCATTTGAATGTGCTCTTGAAAAGTTAAACAATTTTGGGTTTGTCTAATGCATTTGGCACAAAAGTAATTCATTGTTAGATCATTGTTCTCATGAGATTATTAATTGTTGTCCTAATTGTTCATTGAAGGCCATTTTGCAAATTTTGGAACACATGTAACATAGGAAATTTTAATTATTCCTTGTCCCATGCTTTTATGCACTACTGTGAAAAGGTTATTTGGAATCTGACATTGTGTTTCTTTGTGAGGTGTGATCCACAAAGCTACAAGTTCACATCTAGAAACACTAGTCTCATCTTGTTAAATAAATATAGGATCTCATTGAACATTGGTTCCTAATTCTTTCAAGTAATCATCACTAATATCTAAGGGACTTGTTAAATCTAATATCTATTTAGGTAATCATATTGAGTGAATAAGCAATTATTTTGACATCATTGGTTATCTTGGAAGTCCCTTATTGAGCATTGATAATATCATTAATAATCTCAAACAACGGAATTTCTTTGTTGAGCATCTAATTGAACATTGCTATGGAATCATTGGATAATTGCTAAACGCATAGTCTTGTTTTACCATCATATCTTAAGAAACTTTAGGTAATTTTATTGTCTATCTTAAGCATTGCCATATTTAAGAATTAATGGTTGTATGGTTGTGAATCATTCTAAGTGAGAATCTCTTAATATTGGCATAGGATCATTGGCATTTACTTTGTTAAAATATCTTGGAAGACTTTAAATTGTCTCAAGTAATTTTCATCATTGTTGAATTGGATAAGTGTTTCAAATTGATATCATTGGTTAAACATCTTGTAGAAGATAAGTTTATCCTTGGATTAATCTATTGGTTAATATTGGCACTTTCTTGGTGATAAGATTGTCTTTCTATTTATTGTTAAGTACTCTTGTCATAAAAGCTAACCATAACTTAAGTACTTAAACATTAAACAACCTTAACCTAAGAAATCACTCATATATCTTGCATATTAATCTTAGGTCTACTTGCATTAATAAATACCTTCGAGCATAAGCTTGGTTGATAGACATTTAGGACCATCCTTTCTCAATTTAGCTTGAGGGATTTAGTACCTTTCTAGTGGTTAACACGGTGGCCTTGCAGTCGTCAGAGCCACAGTCTATGTAACGCCAGAGGCATCAGGGGGTTGGACCATAGGGGGAGGTATCATTAATCAAGCCTTTGCATGCTTCCCATTGGCTTCCAATCCACAACCTACTGTAAATACTAGTTCCAAAATAGTTAAGAGGAGGGTCTTACTTAGAATAGGAATATAACTAAAAGTAAACAAGATTCTTGCATCACACCTAGGTCATAGGATTTGCATAGAAATAAGTTATTGAAGCATATAAGCAACAATTTTCCATCCGGTTAATTGGTCTATAATTGGAAATAAGCAAGAATTTGACTCCATAAGGCACTGGTCTCACATCTGAATCAAATCTAATCCTTAAGTCTTGCTAAATTAACCAAGTGGATAGGCCATTCAATTGTGTCTCCCAGACTTATCAATTGCCAACTTGTCTCCCATTTCCTTCTTTCATAGGGACTACCCCCCATAACCAACTATTGGGAGACAGCTAGAATGGAGAGTTTAGGAATTAGGGTGATAGCCCTCGACCTAAGTTGTTGTTGCACTGTACCTGTACAGTCTGAGCAAAAACATTTTATGGCCCTATTGTTGGGGACCATTTTATTGGGCTTTGTCGTTACAACAATTATCATCACTCTTCTTAGTCTGCTAATCAGTGTTATTTTCCTTATCTTTCCAATGCCACACAACATTGTTTAGCGTTGTTATATCTCTTCATCTTTTCATTACCTTATCTTTCTTCCTCTCACTAATATTTTCATCTCTTCCATATGCACCTTTAGCACCTTGACATTTAGGTTGGTTTCCTATTTGGGTGGAGACTCCACTTATTTGCCCATTTACAAGATCTTACTCTAGGAGAAATCTTGGTAGCTTGATTAACCCCACTTCTGATCCTGAAAAGGCTCTAGGAGCTCAGTTAAACAAATTACATTCTAGTAAGCATTCATTTTTCTCAGACATGAAGCTCTCCCTCATATTCATTTTCTTATCCCTAACTAACTTTTCAGTTTTTGCCTTATGGGTTTTAGAGTGAGATTAATGTTCAAGTGGCTACTGTTTCCTTCATTTCTTACAAGAATTTCTGCTTGAATCTCTCTTCTTGTGGATCTCTTGGTTTTCTTGAATAAGATATCTCTTTTAAATACATTAGCTCCTTTTCCCCTTAAGAAATTCAGCATGGATGACTTGTTCGCCCCTTTGCATTTTACAACATTCATTGTGATATTCCAGAAAGTTCTATTGACAGATTACCTTGTTTCGCGGGTAATGCTGCAACCATTCCTACATATCACATCAAAAGGTTCACAACTTTCCTACCAAGATATGCTCATGCGACTACATACAATCATGAAGACGTCAAGAAGTAGTTTTTTTTTCCTTTCCTTGAAAGGTGATGCTAGAAATTAGTTTTGTGATTTTCTTGACAATTCTTTTGATTCCTTAGAAGCCATCGTCAATGCTTTCAAAATAGATATGTGAATCAAAAGGATTCGCCTTGTGCCCCTAGTACTATGAAGAAAGATGAAAGTGATGTTGTAAAGGACCCAATTATAGAAAAATATTTCAAGAAAATACCGCAACAAAATGTGTCATATTGCATACAATGTGACCATTCTCATGATGAATCCACTTGTGTCATTGCAAGAAGAATCCTCTATAGTGGAAGGGCAGGGACGAAGGATCAAATTAATATTGATGATGAAAATGAAAATGATAGGCATCTTATCAAGCAACTAAAGCAAATGATTAAAGACATGCAATTCAGTCAAGCACAGACAATGAAAACCATGGAACTTAATCAAGAAATATTAATAGAAGATCCCGCCATGGATATGAGAACCATGTATACCAAATTATTGGCCATAGAAGAAAAACGTGATGGAAGAAAATCATAAGGAAGAAATGAGTTCTATACAAATAAATCATGATAAAGTGATAAACAGCATGCAAGCCAATCAAATGGTTCTTCAAATTAGGTTGCAGGTTATGGAAGTTACGAAGTATAATCAGAGAATCACCTTTCATAATAAGACGGATACCATGGAGGAAAATCATGCCAGAGAAATCAATGCTATGAAGGATGATCATTCTAATCAAATGAATTTCATATGAAGCAAGCAAATCATTCTTCAAAATAAGCTTCGGATATGGAAAAATCACAGGTTCAGGAACTCCATCCAAGACCAAAGGATCTAGAACACAAGCCTCCCATCTCACAGAAGCAACCTTCATCTTATTATGAAGAAGTCATTGATTCCATTAAGAAATTATTAAATGAAGATGATCCAGACAAGAAGAAAATTGATTAGAATCAGGTTGATCCACCAATCATAACAGATTAGGTTCATCAAAATAAAGAAAAGTAGGTCACAAAAGTCTTGGACATTCCAAATTTTCCATATAAGCATTGTCCAAATCAGATAGAAAGTTGCAAATTGGTCTCATAAACATCAACATCGTATCCTGTCGAGAGAAAACATAAAATGTGAAAGATAATAAGGAAGAGGTTTGATGCATTCGATGGTCGGGACCATCTCGATATTCATATATGATAGAGTCCTTTAATATGTGGGATCGGGCATGGCACATCGAGAAGAAACCCACATAATTGTCGGAAAGTCAGGAGATGCCCAGTATGCACTATGTTGAAGACATTTGATGCCATAGGGAATCTTTGTATAGTATCTCTAACCCTACTCATCTTCATTTATGTCATTGGTTAGTTTTATTTTAAGAACTTATGTTTTATATTTCAGTTCGTTGTAGTGGATTTGTTCTATTACAGCAGATATTCTATATATTCATGATGGTTTTGTTTATGAATCGATATCTATTTGACGGAATTATGTTTTCTTAGATACAGGATTCTAGGATTCTCACATTCCTTCATGGAAGCAACATGTCCCCTCATGGAGACAAATGTTGCACACATTTTTTCAAAATTATAAGGAAGCAGTTGTGCCATTTTTTTTCAAAGATCTGGATCATCAACCAACAACTTTTGAGTCATTATAAACCCATTTTGCAAATTTATAATATAAATGATGCTAGTAAGACCATGTCTTTATGTAAAAAATTTGCTAAGCCTATTATTTTGGCAACGAATTTCATCCTAGGAGAATTTTTGTCTCACTGATTATCTGTGTTTCTAAACACGAATGATCGACAGAGTTTTTCCATCCTGCCTCACCCCAAAGCTAGCGTGGAATTTATCGTCAAAGTTTTAGGTGAGTCCTAGCGTTACAGTTGAGTCTTCTGTAAAAGTGATTTAGGAATCATTTAAGCTAATTGGCTAAATTATTTTATTACAAGTCACTTTGTCTACTACATCATATTGTGTTGCAAAAATGGGTAAGTTATTTGAGGGTCTATAACGAACAGGTATTCCCCTTTGACGGTTGAATTTGTAAAATCTTCTGTAAAAAATATTTTAGTGAAAGGTCCCTCATACTTAGACACCATGGCTAAAATATTTGAGGGCGGAAAAATACTTAATCCCTTCATGAGTCAATAAATTAATTTTTCTCGCAAAAATAGCATTAAATCCTAAGCCAGAAAATTAATTGGTTTAGAATCAAATTAAAATGTTAGAGAAATTAATTTTTCCAAGTGGAAAAATTCGTGGGTCTAAAAGAAGTTAATTTTTGGAGGTCCCCTACCAAGCGAATATTGGAAATATCAAGAAAATTTGGACCCTTGGACCTTGGTAGTTAAGTCAATGTCAAAATTTTGAGGAAATTAGTTCAAAATAATTATTTTTGAGCTAATAAAAAATGGATTTAATGAGAAATTGGAAAATTCCTCAAGAATAATTATTTTCCTGACACAGATTAAAATATCATCAAATATTTATCAACAACAGAGATTATTTTAATGGGATTAAGCCAACTAGCTGTTATTTTCCTCTTGGAGGGTTTATCTATAAATTAGAGGTCATTTGTGTCTCAAGTCATCTGATGTATGGCTAATCTAACTCTGCGAAAGCTGATGTAAAGCTATTGTCCCACTGGGAACATTTTGAATAATCATAATAAAAGACTTTGGGGTGCAATTCATGGTGTCTTTGTTTTACTAATTTGTGGTGTGCATTGGGTACGAACATTCCTATATTGCCCTTTAAATTTTTAATAAATCGTTATTTCATTGTAGATGATGGGAACATTCTATTGATAAGTTTTGGGTTTATCTTAGGTGATCTAATTCATTGTTGTTCTAATGGTTCTTTCTTGAGAAATTATATAGTGTTTACATGTTCCCCATCCCTTGGGCTCCATGTTCCTATGGGCACAGGCTGACTATGTTTGGATCCTGAATATTTTATATGGTTTTCTAACATCACTAAGGTTTTGGTTTGGCATTTATTTTTCGAAATACATTTAACCATTATCAAAATCTACAAAATAATTATTCTAAAAAATTCTTCTGAGCATTGTACACTTATATATTTTGTAAATATATTCTTGTATAATAGATCTGTAAATTACTTAATTTTTTAACCCTTGTTTTGCAGCTTGGGCTTTCTTGGGTTTTGGGAATTTTTTTATATTGGGATTTTGGGCACTTGTGAATTCATTCATGCAAGAAAACTTCGAGCTAGATCTGAAGATTTGGAAAGTTTCTCATGGTTTTCTAACATTGAATATCATTGTAAGGGTTTATAGGGATGGACATAGGCTTAGGAAGGTAAGATCCATCACCTACTTCCCCTCCAAGTTCAACATCCAAGTTAGAGGGAGAATTTGAGAGCCTTGTTATCGAGTTTTGTGTTGAAGTTATGGCATATTTAGAGATCTGAAGTAAGATTCAATTTTTTTTTGAAGGATTTCAGAGATTTTTCGGGCCTTATAACCCTAGTCATGAGGCCTCCAAGCCTTATCGCGACCTAAGGAGGCTCCTACCTTTAGTTGTTGTCCCTTAGGGCCTTTTATTTTCTATCCTAGCAGTGGGATTCCATCCTTCCATTCTTACTCTTGCCCTCTCTGTCTGGCCTCCTTCCACCTCATTTCCCTTCCTTCTAGCCCTTTATCCATTCCTCGTGGCCTTGTCTCTAGTCCTAACCCTCTACTGTGGCCTCCATCCTCTTCATTTCCCCTCTTGGTCAACCCTCAAGCTTGCCGCAAACCCTTATTTCCCCTCAACCCTCATTGTTGTGGCCTTTAAGGCCTCACTCTCCTCAACACAGGCCTATTTCGGCCTTCTCTCCTTGCTGTGTTGGCCTCATTGAGCCCTACCTTACCCTCATTCTTCCTCACTGTGGTAATCACTTAATTTTTTGAGTTAATCATTGTTTTTATATAAATTAGGGCAATATTTGTGTTTGCAAGAGGACCTACTACTTAAGGAAATCATGAGCAAACTTACTAGCTTCATTCTAGACCTTGGACCTTGTTGGTTTGTCATCTCTAACCTTATTGTTTCACAGTTTACTTCCGAAAATCAATCACTTTATAACGATGATAAATGATCTAAAAAATAATTCACAGATTTTCATAAACATTAAGGGATTAATTTGATAATTTTGGCACTTTTATTTTAGCAAAATCTTAAGTTTTTTGGGGACTGTTATCTCTGTTTTGGATACATTGTAAGGTTTGATTCATAGCAGTAACTTGAGCATAATTTCATAGTGTGCATCTTCATTTGAATGTGCTCTTGAAAAGTTAAGCAATTTTGGGACTATATAATACATTTGGCACAAAATTAATTCATTGTTAGATCATTGTTCTCATGAGATTATTTATTGTTGTCCTAATTGTTCATTGCAGGCCATTTTGCAAACTTTGGAACACAAGTAACATAGGAAATTTTAATTATTCCTTGTCCCGTGGTTTTTTGCATTGTTGTGAAAAGTTTATTTGGAATCTCACATTGTATTTCCTTGTGAAGTGTGATCCACAAAGCTATAACTTCACATCTAAAAGCACTAGTCTCATCTTGTTAAACAAATATAGGATCTCATTGAACAGTGGTTCCTAATTATTTCAAGTAATCATCATTAAGATTTAAGGGACTTGCTAAAAATGATACCTAATTGGGTAATCATCTTGAGTGAATAAGCAATTCTTTTAACATCGTTCGTTATCATGGAAATCCCTAATTGACCATCAATAATATCATTGATAATCTCAAACATTGACATTTTTATGTTGAGCATCTAATTGAAAATTTATAGGGAATCATTGGATAATTGCTAAACATGTAGCCTTCATTTACCATCGTATATTAAGATACTTTGATAATTTTATTGTTTATATTAAGCATTGGCATATTTAAGAATCATTGGTTGTATGGTGGTGAATCATTAAAAGTAAGCATCTCTTAATATTGGCATAAGATTATTGGCATTTACTTTGTTGAAATACCTTTGAAGACTTTAAATTGTAATAAGTAATTTTCATCATTGTTGAATTGGATAAGTGTTCCAAAGTGATATCATTGGTTAAACATCTTGTGGAAGATAAATCCCTGGATTGGTATATTGTTTAAAATTGGCACTTTCTTGGTGATAAGACTGTCTTTCCATTTATTGTTAAGTATTGTTGTCATAAAATATAATCATAACTTAAGTACTTAAACATTAAACAATCTTAACCTAATAAATCACTCATATACCTTGCACAATCCTAGGTCTAGTTGCATTAATAGCATACCTTCGAGCATAAGCTTGGTTGATAGACATTTAGGACCACCCTTTCTCAATTTAGCTTGAGAGATTCAATACATTTCGAGTGGTTAACACGATGACCTTGCATTCATCAAAGCCAGAGTCTTTGCAGTGCCATAGGAATTGGGTGCTTGGAACACAGGGGAGGTATCGTTAATCAAGCATTTTCTTGATCCTTGTTGGCTTCCATCTCACAACCTACTCTAAAGACTGGTTCCAAAACAATTAAGAGGAGGGTCTTACTTAGAATATGCATATAAGTAAAAGTAACCAAGATTTTTGCATCACAGCCAGGTCTTAGGATTTGCATAGCATATGAGTTAGTGAAGCATTATGCAACGTTTGTCCATCTAGTTACTTGGTATATATTGGTAATATGCAAGAAGTTGACTCCATAAGGTGTTGGTCCCACATCCAAATAAAATATAATCCTTAAGTATTGCTAAATCAACTAAGTTGCTATGATATTCAATCATGTCTCCCGGACTAGTTGGTTGCCAACTTATCTCTCATTTCCTTCTTTCATAGGGACTACCCACCATAGCCTGTTGTTGGGAGACAACTAGAATAGAGAGGTTGGGGATCAAGGTGACAGCGCCCGACCTAAGTCGTTGTCACACGTACCTATACAGTCTGAGCAACAACATTTATGGCGTTGTTTTTGGGGACCAATTTATTGGGCTTTGGCACTACGACAATTATCATCATTGTTGTTAATCTAATAATCAGTTTCATTTTCCTTGTCCCACCAATGCCACACAACCTTTTTTGGCACCGTTATATCTTTTCATCTTTTCATCACCTTATCTTTCTTCCTCTCACTAATCTTTTCATCTCTTCTATCTACACCTTTAGCACCTGGACATTTAGGTTGGTTACTTGTTTGGGTGGTGACTCCATTTATTTATTCATTTACAAGAGCTTACTCTAGAATAAATCCTATTAGCTTACTTAACCCCTCTCTTGATCCTGAAAAGGCTCTAAGAGCTTAGTTAAACAAATTACATTTTACTAAGCATTAACTTTTCTTATACAAGAATCTCTCCCTGATATTCATTTGCTTCTCCCTAACTAACTTTTTTTTTTTTTCGGTGTGGGTTTTAGAGTTAGATTCATATTCAAGTGGTGACTCCATTCTTTCATTTCTTACAAGAATTTTTGTTGGAAGCTCATTTCTTGTGGATCTCTTGTTTTTCTTGAACTAGTATCTCTCTCTGACATACATTATCTCCTTTTCCCCTTGGGCAATTCATTATGGATGACTTTTTCCCCTTTGAATTTTACTAACATTCCTCATGATATTTGGGAAAGGTATACTTATATATTACCTTATTTCATGGGTAATGATTCAACCATTCATATAGATCACATCAAAAGGTTCATAACTTTCGTGCAAATATCTGCTCATGCGGCTTCATTCAATCATGAAGACGTCAAGATGCAACTTTTTGTCCTTTCCTTGAAAGGTGATGCTAGAAATTGGTTATGTGATTTTCCTGATAGTTCATTTGATTCCTTACAAGCCATCATCAATGCTTTCAAAAATAGATATGGGGATCAAAAGGATTTGCCTTGTGCCCCTAGTACTATGAAGAAAGATGAAAGTGATCCTATAAAGGACTCAAATATCGAAGAAATATTGCATACATTTTGACCATTCTCATGATGAATCCACTTGTGTTTTTGCAAGAAGAATCCTCGATAGTGGAAGGGAAGCGATGAAGGATCAAATTAATATTGATGATGAAAAATAAAATGATACGCATATTATCAATGAACTAAAGCAAATGACTAAAGACATGCAATTCAATCAAGCACAGTTGATGAAAACCATGGAACTTAATCAAGAAATATTAATAGCAAATCACGCTAAGGATATGAGAACCATGTATACCGAATTATTGGCCATAGAATAAAAATGTGATGAGGAGCTAGAAATTATGAAATTTAATCACTCCAATCAGATGACCACCATGCAAAATTATTTGATCACTATGGAAGCAAACCATAAGGAAGAAATGAGTTTTATTCAAATAAATCACGATAAAGTGATAAAGGACATGCAAGCGAGTCAGATGGCTCTTCAGAACAGGTTATAGGTTATGGAAGTTATGCAGTATAATTAAATTATCACTTTTCAGAATATGATGGATACCATGGAGGAGAAACGTGCCATAGAAATTAATGCTATGAAGGATGAGAATTGTAATCAAATGAATGCCATAAGAAGCAAACAAATCATTCTTAAAAACAAGATGCAAATAATGTAAAATCACAGGTTCAGGAACTCCATCTAAGACCAAAGAATCCATAACATGAGCCTCTCATCTCACATAAGCAACCTTCATCTTATTATGAAGAAGTCATTGATTACATTGAGAAATGTTTAAATGAAGATGATCTAGCTAGGAAGGAAATTGATGAGAATCAGGTTGATGCTTGTAAGATTGATCCACCATTCATAACAGATCAGGTTCATGAAAATAAAGAAGAGTAGGTCACAAAAGTCTTGGATGTTCCAAATTTTCGATATGATCCTTGTCCAAATCAAATAGAAAGTTGCACATTGATTTCATCAACATCAACATCGCATCCTGCCTAAAGAAAACTTAAAAATTGAAAGAGACGAAGGAATAGGTTTGATGCATCTGATGGTAGGGACCAACTCGATATATGGATAAGATAAAGTCCTTCGATATGCAGGACTGAGCATGGTACATCGGAGAAGCAACCCACAAACTTGACGGAAAGTCGACAGATGCCCAGTATGCACTATGTTGAAGACATTTGATGCCATAGGGCATCTTTGTATAGTATCTATACCCTTCTCCTCTTCCTTTATGTCATTAGTTAGTTTTATTTTATGAACTTATGTTTTATATTTCAATTTGTTAAAGTAGATTTGTTCTATTCCTGCAGATATTCTATGTACGCCTAATGATTTTAATTATGAATGGATATCTATTTGATGGACTTATGTTTTCTTGGATACAGGATTCTGGGATTCTCATGATACTTCATGGAAGCAACGTGCCCCCATATGGAGCCAGATGTTGTACACATTTTGTCAAAGTTCCAAGGAAGTAGTTGTGCCAAAAAAATTCAAAAATTAGGATCATCATCCAACATCTTTTTGAGTCATTATAAACCCATCCTGCAAATTTGTAATGTAAATGAAGCTAGTAATACCATGTATTTATGTAACAACCTAGGTAAGCCTATTATTTTGGCAATGAATTTCATCCTAGGAGGTGTTTCATCTCACTAATTATCTGTGTTTCTAAACACAGATGATCAGTAGAGTTTTTCTCTCCATCCTCACCCAAAAGCTAAGGTGGAATTTATCGTCAAAGCCTTAGGTGAGTCCTAGTGTTATAGTTATTTATCGTCAAAGCCTTAGGTGAGTCCTAGTGTTATAGTTAAGTCTTCTATAACAGTGATTTGGGAATAATTTTAGCTAATTGGCTAAATTATTTTATTACAAGTCACTTGGCCTACTAGAATCATGTTGTGTCATAGAATTGGGTAAGTTATTTTTAGGGTCTATAACGAACGTGTATTCCCTTTTGAGGTTTTAATTTGTAAAATCTTATGTAAAAAATATTTTAGTGCATAGTCCCTCATACTTAGCCACCTGGCTAAAATATTTGAGGGTGGAAAAATAATTAATCCCCTCATGAGTCAATTAATTTATTTTTCTCGCAAAAATAAAATTAAATCCTAGGCCAAAAAATTAATTAATTTAGAGTAAAAATTAAAATATTAGAGAAATTAATTTCACCAAGTGGAACAATTCGTGAGTCTAAAAGAAGTTAATTTTTGGAGGTTCCCCACCAAATGGATATTATAAATTTCAAAAAAAATTGGACCCTTGGACCTTGGTGGTTAAGTCAAAGTCAATTTTTTGAGGAAATTAGTTATAAATAATTATTTTTGATCTAATAAAAAATGGGTTTAATGAGAATTTCGAAAATTCCTCAAGAATAATTATTTCAACAATAGAGATTAAAAGATCATCGAAGATTTGTCAACTGCCAAGATTATTTTGATGAGGATGAAGCCAACCGACCGTTATTTTCCACTTGGAGGGTTTATCTATAAATTAGAGGTCATTTGTGTCTCAAGCCATCTGATGTTTGGCTAATGTAACTCTATAAAATCTTATGTAAAGATATTGTCCCGCTCGGAATGTTTTGAATAATCATAATAAAATATTCTGGGGTGCAGTTCATGATGTCTCTATTCTACTGATTTGTGGTATGTGTTGGCTACAGGCATTCCTATATTGTGTTTTAAACATTTATTAAATCATTATTTCATTGTAGATTATAGGAACATTCTATTGATAATTTTTGGGCTTATCTTTGGTGATTTGATTCATTGTTGTTCTAACGATTTATTCTTGAGAAATTATATAGTGTTTGCAGGTTCCCCGTCCCTTGGGCTCCAAGTTCACAAATTGTGGGCAAAGGCTGACTATGTTTGGATCCTGAATATATTATATGGTTTTCTAGCTTCGTTAAGGCTGAGGTTTGACATTTATTTTTCGAAATACATTTAGCCATTGTTAAAATCTACAAAAAAAAATATTCACAAAAATTCCTCTAAGCATTGTAAACTTATATATTTATAAATATTTTTTTGTATAATAGATCTATAAATTATTTTATATTTTAACCCTTGTTTTTCAGTTGGGGTTTTGGGATTTTTTGAAAGTTTGTATTTATTAGGGTTTTGGGCACTTGTGAATTCATTTGTGAAGCAAAACTTTGAACTAGATCTGAAGATTTGGAAAGTTTCTCAAGGTTTTTTTGGCATCGAATATCATTGTGAGGGTTTCTGGGGGTGGACCTAGGCTTAGGAAGGTAAGGTCCACCACCTACTTCCCCTCCAAGTTCAACGTCCAGGCTAGAGGGAGAATCTGCTAACCTTGTTATGGAGTATTGGGGTGAAGTTTTAGTGTAATAAGGGATCTAAAGTAAGAATCATTTTTCTTTAAGGATTTCCAAGATTTTTTGGGACTTAAAACCCTAGCCGCAAGGTCTCCAAGCTTCCTTTAGCTACTAGCCCTCAGGGCTTCTTTTTTTTACCCTAGTCGTGGGCTTATAACCTTTCGCACTTCCTCCTATCCTCTTCATCCAACCTCCTTCCCCCTCGTTTCCCTTCCTTCTAGCGTTTCTCCCTTCCCCATGGTCTTATATCTCCTCCTAACCATCTACCGTGGCCTCCATCCTACTCATTTCCCCTCTTGATCAGCCCTCAAGCCTTTCAGAGGCCCTTATTTCCCCTCGGCCCTCATTATCATTGCCTTTAAGGCCTCCCTCTCCTCAATGCAAACCTATTTCATCCTTCTCTCCTTGCTCCGTTGGCCTCCTTTAGCCCTACCTTACCCTCATTCTTTCTCACTATGGTAATCACTTGATTTTCTGAGTTAATCATTGTTTGCAGAGAAATTAGTGTAAGTTTTGTGTTTGCAAGAGGACCTTCTACTTAAGGAAATCATGAGCAGACTTCCTAGCTTCATTTTAGCCCTTGGGCCTTGCTAGTTTTCCATCTCTAACGTTATTGTTCCATTGTTTGCTTCAACAAGTCAATCATTTTATAATAGTAATAAATGCTCTAAAAAATAATTCACAAATTGCCTTAGACATTAAGGCATTAATTTGATAAATTTTGCACTTTTATTTTTACAAAATATTAAGTTTTTTGGGTACTTTTATCTCTGTTTTGGATACATTGTAAAGTCTGATTCATAACAGTAACTTGAGCATCATTTCATAGTCTGCATCTTCATTTGAATGTGCTCTTGAAAAGTTAAGTAATTTTGGGATTGTCTAATGCATTTGGCACAAAAGTAATTCATTGTTAGATCATTGTTCTCATGATATTATTTACTGGTGTCCTAATTGTTCATTGAAGGCCATTTTGCATACTTTGGAACACAAGTAACATAGGAAATTTTAATTATTCCTTGTCCCATGGTATTATGTACTATTGTGAAAAGGGTTGCTAGCTTTGATTATTTGGAATCTAACATTGTGTTTCCTTGTGAAGTGTGATCCACAAAGCTATAAGTTCACATCTAAAAGCACTAGTCTCATCTTGTTAAATAAATATAGGATCTCATTGAACATTGGTTCCTAATTCTTTCAAGTAATCATCGCTAAGCTCTAACAGACTTGCTAAATCTAATACCTAATTGGGTAATCGTCTTGAGTGAATAAGTAATTCTTTTGACATCATTGGTTATCTTGGAAGTCCCTAATTGAGCATCGATAATATCATTGATAATCTTAAACATCGACATTTTTGTGTTGAGCATCTAATTGAACATTGCCAGGGAATCATTGGATAATTCCTAAACGCATAGTCTTGTTTTACCATCGTACCTTAAGATATTTTGATCTTTTTGTTGTCTATCTTAAGCATTGACATATTTAAGAATTATTGGTTGTATGGTGGGGAATCATTCTAAGTGAAAATATCTTAATATTGGCATGAGATCATTGGTATTTACTTTGTTAAAATATCTTGGAAGACTTTAAATTGTCTCAAGTAATTGTCATCATTGTTGAATTAGATAAGTCTTATGAATTGTTATTAATGGTTAAACATATTAAGGAAGATAAGTTTATCCTTGGATTGATCCATTGTTTAATATTGGCACTTTCTTGGTGATAAGATTGTTTTTCCATTTATTGTTAAGTACTTTTTTCATAAAAGCTAATCATAACTTAAGTACTTAAACATTAAACAATCTTAACCTAAGAAATCACTCATATACCTTGCACAAGCATCCTAGATCTAGTTTCATTAATAACATACCTCTGAGCATAAGCTTGCTTTATAGTCATTTAGGACCACCCTTTCTCAATTTAACTTGAGGTATTCAATACCTTTCTGGTGGTTAACACGGTGACTTTGCAGTCGTCAGATCCATCGTCTCTATAGCGCTAGAGGCATTGAGTGGTTGGAACACAGGAAGAGGTATCATTAATCAAGCCTTTGCTTGCTTCTCGTTGGCTTCCATCCCACAACCTACTCTAAAGATTGGTTCCAAAATAATTAAGAGGAGGATCTTACTTAGAATAGGCATATAACTAAAAGTAACCAAGGCTCTTTTCATCACATCTAGGTCTTAGGATTTGCATAGGATATAAGTTAATGAAGCATCTGAGCAACAATTTTCCATCTGGTTACTTGGTTTATAATTGATAATAAGAATTAAGTTGACTCCATAAGGCACTGTTCTCACATCTAAATCAAATCTAAACCTTAAGTCTTGATAAATCAACCAAGTAGCTAGGTCATTCAATTGTGTCTCCCAGACTCGTTGGTTTCCAACTTGTCTCTCATTTCCTTCTTTCATAGGGACTAAACCACTGTTGAGTTGTGTTATATTCTTTCCACGTAGTTAACAGGGGGTTTGAGAGGTACCCATAACCCCACTCTATGGGGTCCGGGGCAGCGCCCTGGAAAATTTTGATTTTGGACCCTATGTTAGGTTGTGCGGACCCACCTATGGTTTTGTGCATGATTTTTGCACATGTTATTTTCGACGCGATGGTTTTTTGGTCCATGGAATTGGACGCGATGGTTTTCAGTCCATGGTATTGGATACGATGGTTTTCGGTCCATGGTATTGGATGCTTCGGCGTGTATAAATATGTATTATAACATTGAAAGGAACAAAATGAAAAATCAAGCTGGTAGTCCCAGTTTTGGGATCCAGTGGGAAAATCTCTGTGTATATGTGTTTTATGTGTTATGCTCTCGCATTGTTTATTTTTATGTGTTTTAGAATTCATATGCAGGTAATTTCTGTACGGGGTTAAAACCTACATTTGGTATCAGAGATGTTTTTGGCTTCAAGGGACGCCTTTGTTGCTGAGGGGTTTCGCTCGGGCCTGTGGTAGACCCTGTTCAGTGGGAGATCTGCGAGATCGATTCTTGTGATGAAAGAAGATGGCGAGTGGTGGAAAGATAGAGATCAAGAAATTTAATGGTTAGAGTTTTGAGTTGTGGAAACTCAAGATGGAGGATTTGTTGGTGGATAAAGATTAGTGGATCATGGTAGATCCAGGTACTAAACCAATGAGAGTGACCGATGAAGAATGGAAGAAGTTGGATTGGAAGGAAAAGAGCACAATACGATTGTGTGTCTCAGATTCAGTATTGTTGAATGTATCAGGGGAAGCTACGGCAAAGGCTTTGTGGGACAAGTTAGGGACTTTATACCAATCTAAGTCTCTAGTGAATAAACTATTCCTGCGGAAAAATTTGTATAACATGAGAACGAAAGATGGAGACTCTGTGACAGAGCATCTGAATGCGTTTAATACTGTGGTGAGTCAGTTAACATCTGTTGATATTAAAATTTCAGATGAAGATAAGTGCATCAGTTTGTTGTGTTCTCTACCAGATTCGTGGGATAATCTAGGTATTGCAATAGGTAGTAATGCAACTGCCTTGCATTTTGATGAAATAGTCTCATCCTTACTGACGAAGGAGATGAGATGGAAAAATATGGAACCCAGAATGGTGATGCCTTGTCTGTATGAGGATGGTCCCAGAACATAAACAAAAATAAGTCATCGAGTGGGAGATCTAAATCTAGAGGGAGATCTAAATCTCCAGAAAACCTGTGAAGGTGGTGTGCTGGAAATGTGGAAAGGAAGGGCACTTCAAAAGGGATTGTAAATATAAAGCTCATGATAAAGGAAAGGGATCTGATGATGCTCCTTCTACAGAGGCAAAAACCACCTCAGATGAAGGTGGAGATGTGCACTTGGCTTCTTCAAGTACACATGTAAATCATGAGGCATGGTTGATTGACTCAAGTGCATCCTTTCACTTCACTCCCCATAGAGATTGGTTCTACGAGTATGAGAAATATGATGGTGGTGATGTCTTCTTGGGGGATGACAGGAAGGCTAAAATCATTGGTCACAAAAAAGTAAAGTTGAAGTTGCAAGGTGGAAGGGTTAGAACACTTTCGGGTGTTCTACATATTCCTGCATTGGCCAGAAATCTGATTTATGTAAGCAAGCTGGATGATGCAGGTGTGAAAACAGTGTTCGAGAAGGATACCTGCAACATGGTTCGGGAGCATTGGTATTGATGCGGGGAGTTCGAACCGGAACTCTGTACAAGCAAGGTAGCATTGTTGTTGATGGGTGCAACAGTTCTGTGGTTCCTGAAAGTGGAGCAGAAAATCTAGTCGTCTCTGGAGAGAGGACCATGCTGTGGCATCAAATGCTTGGACATATTGGAGAGAAGGGCCTTCGAATACTTCATGGTAAAGGTATGGTAGAAGGCATGAGTAATAGCTCTCTAGATTTTGATTTCTATGAAAATTGTGTATATGGGAAGCAGAATCGGGTGAGTTTCCCCTCTGAAAGTAAGAGGGAAAAACAGATATTAGAGCTTGTGCACGGTGATGTGTTTGGACCTATGAAGGTTCCATCACTAGGTAAGTCTGTGTACTATGTATCATTTATAGATGACTTATCAAGGAATGCATGGATATATTTCCTTAAGAAGAAATCTGAAGTCTTTGACAGGTTTAAAGAATTCAAGGCTCTGGTGGAAAACCAGACAGAGAAGAAGATAAAGGTGCTAAGGACAGATAATGGTGGAGAATTTTGCAGTAAGGAATTTGAAGAATTCTGTAAGAAGTGTGGTATAGCACGATAGAAGACTAATCCATATACACCTCAACAAAATGGAGTTGCAGAAAGAATGAATAAGACCTTGATGGAAAGGGCAAGAAGCATGCTCAGTGATGCCGGGTTAGGACAAGAATTTTGGGCAGAGGCAGTGGATACTGCATGTTACCTGGTCAACAGGTCACCTTCATTAGCGTTGGAGGATAAGACTCCACAAGAGGTATGGATTGGTAAGAAACCCTCTCTTTCACATCTGAGGGTATTTGGATGTGATGCATATGTACATGTTCCAAAGGAGAAACGAACCAAGTTGGATAGTAAATCTGAAAAGTGCATCTTTAATGGGTAAGGATGGCTTGAAGGGTTATAAGCTTTGGAACCCAGTAACAAGGAAGGTTGTGTACAGTCGAGATGTGGTGTTCAGAGAGGTGAAAGATGTTATTAAACATGAAGTCCAACCAAAGAAACCTGAGAAGATAGAGTTTGAGCTAAAGGAGGAAGAATCAGACTCTACAACAGAGGAAGAATCAGAAGATGAAGAGCCACAAACTCTGGGTGTAAGAAGATTAGTTCGAGAAAGAAGGCAGCCAAAAAAGTATAGTCCATCTGCTTTCTATTCAAATTTTTCTTTATCTATTACTAATGATGATCCCAGAACTGTGAAGGAAGCAGTGGATTCAGAGGATGGAAAACTCTGGAAAGAGGCCATGGTTGATGAAATGGCATCTTTGGACAAAAATGAGGCTTGCGATTTGGTGGAGTTGCTGGCTGGAAGGAAACCCATTGGCAGCAAATGGGTGTTCAAAAAGAAGACAAATGTAGAAGGAAAAGTGGAGAAATACAAAGCTCGGTTGGTAGCAAAAGATTATTCCCAGGTGTCGGGAATTGATTTTGGTAATATTTTTTCTCCTGTTGCCAAGGTAACTTCTATTAGATTACTTTTATCTGTTTTTGTTGCTTTTGATTTTGAGGTAGAATAGATGGATGTGAAGATAACATTACTTCACAGGGATCTGGAAGAGGAGATCTACATGAAACAACCTGAAGGCTTTGCAGTGAAGGGTAAGAAAGAGCTGGTATGAAAGTTAAAGAAGTCTCTGTATGGGTTAAAACAGTCACCAAGGATGTGGTATCAAAAATTTGATACATTTATACCAGGACTTGGCTTCACCAGAAGCAAAGCAGATCATTGTGTGTATTTTAAATTAATTGGTGATCGTGTTATTTATATGGTCTTGTATGTGGATGATATGTTGCTGGTTGGAAATGACAAAGAAATTATCTAGGATTTGAAGACCCAATTGTCCTCCAAATTCGACATGAAATATCTTGGTGCTGCAAACTATATTTTGGGCATGGAAATTAAAAGAGATCGGGAAAAGAGGAAGCTCTGGTTAAACCAGAGGAAGTATGTCAAGTCAATATTGCAAAGATTTAATATGCAGGATAGCAAACCGGTGAAGGTTCCTATTCCTGTAGGTGTAAATTTATCTGCTGAACAATGTCCCAAGACACAAGAAGAGGAAGAGGATATGTCTCGTCTTCCATATGCAAGTGCAGTCGGTAGCCTGATGTATGCAATGGTCTGTACTAGACCAGACATTGCACATGCAGTGGGAGTATTGAGCAGGTTTATGTCAAAACCAGGAAAGGAGCATTGGACAGCAGTGAAGCGAGTTTTCAGGTATTTGCGTGGCATTAGTGATTATGGTTTGTACTGCCAAGGAAGACTAGGATTGGACAGAGTGTTGGATATTCATGGCTTTGTTGATGCAGACTAGGCTAGAGGTCTGGATCAGAGAAGATCTACAAGTGGGTATGTGTTTAACCTATTTGGAGGTGCAGTTAGTTGGATGAGTAAGAAACAATCTGTAATGGCACTTTCAACTTTAGAGGCAGAATACATGACAGCCACTCATGCAAGCAAGGAAGCAGTTTGGTTATAGAGATTGTGTTCAAGTATGGGGTTAGTACAGGAAGCTATAAGGATAGACTGTGATAGCCAAAGTGTAATTCTCTTGGCAAAGAACCCTGCATATCATTCAAAGACAAAGCACATTGATGTTTAGTATCACTTTGTGAAGGATATGATAGAAGACAAAAAGGTGTTGCTGGTAAAGGTGGACACTTTGAAGAATACTGCAGATGCATTGACAAAATCTGTAAGCTCTGAGAAGTTCTCCTGGTGTAGAGAAACAATGGGCATTTCAGGGCTGGAAAAATGACTAAGCTCTTCTGTGGCCCCCTGTGGAAAGAAAACAACAAGTGGGAGAATGTTGGGTTGTGTTATATTCTTTCCACGTAGTCAATAGGGGGTTTGAGAGGTACCCATAACCCCACTTTATGGGGTCCGGGGCAGCGTCCCGAAAAATTTTGATTTTGGACCCTATGTTAAGTTGGGTGGACCCACCTATGGTTTTGTGCTTGATTTTTGCACATGTTTTTTGGACGCGATGGTTTTTTAGTCCATGGTATTGGACGTGATGGTTTTTGTTCCATGGTATTGGATGCGATGGTTTTCAGTCCATGGTATTGGATGCTTTTGCATGTATAAATATGTATTATAACATTGAAAGGAACAAAATGAAAAATCAAGCTGGTAGTCCCGTTTTTGGGATCTGGTGGGAAAATCTCTGTGTATATGTGTTTTATGTGTTATGCTCTCGCATTGTTTATTTTTCTGTGTTTTAGAATTCGTATGTAGGTAATTTATGTACAGGGTTAAAACCTACAACCCCATAGCTTATTGTTGGGAGACAGCTAGAACGAAGAGGTTAGGGATCAAGGTGACAACCCTCGGCCTAAGTCGTTGTCACACTATGCCTGTACAGTCTAAGTAACAACATTTTATTGTGCAGTTTTCCGGGAACAATTTATTGGGATTTGGCATTACGAAAATTATCATCACTCTTCTTAATCTTCTAATCAGTTTCATATTCCTTATCCCGTTGTCGCCACACAACATTTTTTGGCATTGTTATATCTCTTCATCTTTTCATCACCTTATCTTTCTTCCTCTCACTAATATTTTCATCCCTTCTATCTACAACTTTAGCACCTGAACATTTAGACTGGTTTCCTATTTGGGTGGTGACTCCACTTATTTATCCATTTACAAGAGCTTACTCTAGAAGAAATCTCGATAGCTTGTTTAACCCCACTCCCGATCTTGAAAAGGCTCTCAGAGCTCGATTAATCAAATTGCATTCTAGTAAGCATTCATTTTTCTCAGACAGGAAGCTCTCTCTGATATCCATATGCTTCACCCTGACTAACTTTTCGGTTTTTTCCTTGTGGGTTTTAGAGTTAGATTCATGTTCAAGTGGAAACTCCATTTCTTTCATTTTTGACAAGAATTTCTGCCGGAAGCATGCTTCTTGTGGGTCTCTTGTTTTTCTTGAACAAGGATCTCTATTTGACATCCATTATCTCCTTTCCCCTTAAGCAATTCATCATGGATGACTTGTTCGCCCCTTTGAATTTTACTAATATTCCTGATGATATTTTCGAAAGATATATTGACAAATTACCTTTTTCCATGGGTAATAATGCAACCATTCCTATAGATCACATCAAAAGGTTCACAACTTTCCTACTAAGATATGCTCATGTGACTGCATACAATCATGAAGACATCAAGATGCAGCTTTTTGTCCTTTCCTTGAAAGGTGATGCTAGAAATTGGTTATGAGATTTTCCTAACAGTTCTTTTGATTCCTTACAAGTCATCGCCAATGCTTTCAAAAATAGATATGGGGATAAAAAGGATTCACCTTGTGCCCCTAGTACTACGAAGTAACATGAAATTGATCCTGTAAAAGACCCAATTATCAAAGAAATATTTCAAGAAAATACACCACAAAAAATGTGCCATATTGCAAACATTGTGACCATTCTCATGATGAATCCACTTGTGCCATTGTAAGAAGAATCCTCGATAGTGGAAGGGAATGGACGAAGGATCAAATTAATATTGATAATGAAAAGGAAAATGATAAGCATATTATCAAGGAACTAAAGCAAATGATTAAAGAAATGCAATTCACTCGAGCATAATTGATGAAAACCATGGAACTTAATCAACAAATATTAATAGCAGATCACGCCAAGGATATGAGAATCATGTATACCAAACTATTGGCCATAGAAGACAAACGTGATTAGGAGCTAGAAATCATGAAATTTAATCACTCCAATCAAATGACGACCATGCAAAATTATTTGATCACTATGGCAGCAAATTATAAGGAAGAAATGAGTTATATTCAAATAAATCATGATAAACTGATAAAGGACATGCAAGCCAGTTATATGGCTCTTCATAATAGGTTATAGGTTATGGAATTTACGCAGTATAATCAGATGATCACCTTTCATAATATGATGGATACCATGGAGGAGAATCATGCTAGAGAAATCAATGTTATGAAGGATGAGCATTCTAATCAAATGAATGCCATAAGAAGCAAACAAATAATTCTTTAAAATAAGTTGCAGATAATGGAAAAATCATAGGTTCAGGAACTCCAGCCAAGACCAGAGGATCTAGAACACAAGCCTCCCAACTCACAAAGAAACTGTCGTCTTATTATTAACAAGTCATTGATTCCATTGAGAAATTGTTAAATGAAGATGATCCAGGAAAGAAGGACATTGATTAGAATCAGGTTGATGCTTTCAAGGTTTATCCACCAATCATAACAAACCAAGTTCATGAAAATAAAGAAGAGCAGGTCACAAAAGTCTTGTACATTCCAAATTTTCCATATGAGCATTGTCCAAATCAGATAGAAAGTTGCACACCGATCACATCAACATCAACATTGCATCCTGCCAAGCACAAACGTAAAAAGCAAAAGAGAAGAAAGAAGAGGTTTGATGCATCCGATCGTTGAGACCAAATCGATATTCGGATAAGACAGAGTCCTTCGATATGCAGGATCGGGCATGGCACATCCGAGAAGCAACCCACATACTTACTGGAAAGTCAGTAGATGCTTAGTATGCACTATGTTGAAGACATTTGATGCCATAGGGCATCTTTGTATAGTATCTCTAACCCTACTTCTCTTCATTTATGTCATTAGTTAGTTTTATCTTATGTACTTATGTTTTATATTTCAATTTTTTAGAGTAAATGTGTTCTATTCGAGCAGATATTCTATGTATGCATGATGATTTGATTATGAATGGATATCTATTTGATGGACTTTTGTTTTTTTGGATACAGGATTTTGGGATTCTCACAATACTTCATGGAAGGAACGCGTCCCCATATGGAGACAAATGTTGCACATATTTTGTCAAAGTTCCAAGGGAGCAATTGTGCCAATAATTTTCAAAGATCAGGATCATCTTCCAGCAGCGTTTTGAGTCATTATAAACCCATTCTGCAAATTTGTAATGTAAATGATGCTTGTAAAATCATGTATTTATGTAACAACCTAGGTAAGCCTATTATTTTGGCAACGAATTTCATCCTAGGAGGTTTTTTGTCTTATTAATTATGTGTCTAAACACAGATAATTGGAAGAGATTTTCTCTCCAACCTCACCCAAAAGCTAGGGTGGAATTTATTGTCAAATTCTTAGGTGAGTCCTAGTGTTCTAGTAGAATTTTCTGTAAAAGTGATTTGGGAATAATTTAAGCTAATTGGCTAAATTATTTTATTACAATTCACTTGGTCTACTAGATCATATTGTGTCGCAAAATTGGGTAAGTTATTTGAATGTCTATAACGAACGAGTATTCCCCCTTTGAGAGTTGAATTTGTAAAATCTTATATAAAAAATATTTTAGTGCATGGTCCCTCGTACTTAAACACCATGGTTAAAATATTTGAGGGTGGAAAAATAATTAAACCCCTCATGAGTCAATTAATTATTTTTTCTAGCAAAAATAAAATTAAATCATAAGCCAAAAAATTAATTAATTTATAATCAAAATTAAAATGTTAGAGAAATTAATTTCTCCAAGTGGAAAGTTTTGTGGATTTAAAAGAAGTTAATTTTTGGAGGCCCCCCACTAAGGAAATATTGGAAATTTCAAGAAAATTTGGACCCTTGGACCTTGGTGGTTATGTCAAAGTCAATTTTTTGAGGAAATTAGTGCTAAATAATTATTTTTGAGTTAATAAAAAATGAGTTTAATAAGAAATTCGAAATTTCCTCCAGAATAATTATTTCGAAGGCAGAAATTAAAAGATCATCAAAGATTTATCAACAAACGAGATTATTTTGATGAGTATCAAGCCAACTAGTCATCATTCTCCACTTTAAGGGTTTATCTATAAATTAGAGTTCATCTGTGTCTCAATCCATCTGATGTTTGGCTAATGTAACTCTCTAAAAGCTTATGTAAATCTATTGTCCCAATGTAAACGTTTTTGAATAACCATAATAAAAGACATTGTGTTGTAGTTGATGGTGTCTCTATTCTATTGTTTTGTGGTATGTGTTGGCTACATGCATTCCTATATTGTGCTTTAATTTTTTATTAGATCGTTATTTCATTGTAGATGATAGGAACATTCCATTGATAAGTTTTGAGCTTATCTTAGGTGATCTGATTCATTGTTGCTCTAACAGTTTATTCTTGAGAAATCATATAGTGTTTGTAGGTTCCCCAAACCTTGGGCTCCAAATTCACAAACTATGGGCACATGTTGATTATGTTTAGATCTTGAATATTTTATATGGTTTTCTAACTTCGCTAAGGTTGTGATTTAGCATTTATTTTTCGAAACACATTTAGCAATTTTTAAAATATATAAAAAAAATCTTCTCAAAAAATCTTCTAAGCATTATACACTTGTATATTTTGTAAATATATTTTTGTATAATATATCTTTAAATTATTTTATTTTCTAACCCTTGCTTTACAGCTGGGGCTTTCTAGGGTTTTGGTATTTTTTTGAATTTTTATATATATTGGGGTTTTGGGCACTTTTGGATTCATTTTTGTGGGAAAAAATTGAGCTAGATCTAAATATTTGGAAAATTTCTCAGGGTTTTTGGGCATATAATATAATTTTGAGGGTTTTCTAGGGGTGGATTTAGGCCTAGGAAGGTAATATACACCACCTACTTCCCCTCCAAGTTCAACATCCAAGCTAGAGGGAGAATCTGCTAGCCTTGTTATGGATTTTTGTGGTGAAGTTCTAACATATTCAGAGATCTGAAGTAAAGTTCAATTTTTTTTGAAGGATTTTAGAGATTTTTTGGGCCTTATAACACTAGTCGTGAGGCATCCAAGCCTTATTGTTAGCCTAAGGAGGCTCGTCCCTTTAGTTGTTGGCCCTTAGGTCCTTTTTTTGTTCTACCCTAGTCGTGGGCTTCCCGCCTTCCACTCTTCCCCCTGTCCTCTCCGTCTAGCATCCTTCCCCCTCGCTGCCCCTTCAAACCTTTTTCCCTTCCCCATGGCCTTGTCTCTCCTCCTAACCCTCTACCGTAGCCTCCATCCTCCTCATTTCCCCTCTTAGGCAGCCCTCAAGCATGTTGCAAACCCTTGTTTCCCCTCAGCCCTCATTGTCGTGGCTTGTAAGGCATCCCTCTTGTCAATGCATGCCTATTTCGACCTTCTCTCCTTGTTGTGTTGACCTCGTTGAGCCCTACCTTGCCCTCATTCTTCCTCATTGTGGTAATCACTTAATTTTATGAGAATCATTATTTTCAGAGAAATTGGGGTAAGATTTGTGTTTGAAAGAGGACCTATTACTGAAGGAAATCGTGAGCAGACTTCCTGGCTTCATTCTAGCCCTTGGGTCTTGTTGGTTTTCCATCTCTAACCTTATTCTTCCATTGTTTACTTCAACAAATCAATCACTTTATAACAGTAATAAATGCTCTAAAAAATAATTCACAAATTGCCTCAAACATTAAGGGATTAATTTGATAAATTTGGCACTTTTATTTTAGCAAAATCTAATTTTTTGGGGGACTGTTATCTCTATTCTGGATATATTGTAATGTCTGACTCATAACAGTAAATTGAGCATCATTTCATAATGTGCATCTTCATTTTAATGTGCTCTTGAAAATATAAACAATTTTGGGACTATCTAGTGCATTTGACACAAAAGTAATTCATTGTTAGATCACTGTTCTCATGAGATTATTTATTGTTTTCCTAATTGTTCATTGAAGGCCACTTTGCAAACTTTGGAACATAACTAACATAGGAAATTTTAATTGTTCCTTGTCCCATGGTATTATGCACTATTGTGAAAAGGTTATTTGGAATCTGACATTACGTTTCCTTATGAAGTGTGATCCACAAAGCTATAAGTTCACATCTAAAAGCACTAGTCTCATCTTGTTAAATAAATATAGGCTCTCATTGAACATTGATTCCTAATTCTTTCAAGTAATCATCATTAAGCTCTAGGGGAATTGCTAAAGCTAATACTTAATTGGGTAATCATCTTGAGCGAATAAGAAATTATTTTGACATCATTGGTTATCTTGGAAGTCCCTAATTGAGCATCAATAATATCATTGATAATCTCAATCATCGGTTTTTTTTTTTGTTGACCATCTAATTGAACATTGCTAGGGAATCATTAGATAATTGCTAAACACATAGTCATGTTTTACCATCATATATTAAGAGACTTTAATAAGTTTATTGTCTATGTTAAGCATTGGCATATTTAAAAATTATTGTTTGTATGGTGGTGAATCCTTCTAAGTGAGCATCTCTTAATATTGGCACAAGATTGTTGGCATTTACTCTGATAAA
Source organism: Pinus tabuliformis (assembly GCA_031772625.1). NCBI lineage: Eukaryota > Viridiplantae > Streptophyta > Pinopsida > Pinales > Pinaceae > Pinus > Pinus tabuliformis. The sequence continues at coordinate 621,720,409 of CM062812.1, forward strand.
ATATCTTGGAAGATTTTAAATTGTCTCAGGTAATTGTCATCATTGTTGAATTGGATAAGTGTTCCAAATTGCTATCATTGGTTAAACATCATGTGGAAGATAAGTTTATCCTTTGATTGATCTATTGTTTAATATTGGCACTTTCTTGGTGATAAGATTGTCGTTCCATTTATTGTTAAGTACTCTTGTCATGAAAGTTAATCATAACTTAAGTACTTAAACATTAAACAATCTTAATCTTAGAAATCACTCATATACCTTGCACAAGCATCCTATGTCTAGGTTGATTAATAATATACCTCCAAGAATAAGCTTGGTTGATAGGCATTTAGGACCACCCTTTCTCAATTTAGCTTGAGGGATTCAATACCTTTCTAGTGGTTAACACGGTGACCTTGCAGTCGTCAGAGCCACAGTCTCTACAGCATCAGAGGCATTGGGTGGTTGGAACATGGGGGGAGGTATCATTAATCATGCCTTTGTTTGCTTCCTGTTGGTTTCCATCCCACAACCTACTCTAAAGACAGGTTCTAAAACAATTAAGAGGAGGGTATTACTTAGAATATGCATATAACTAAAAGTAACCAAGATTCTTGCATCACACCTAGGTCTTAGGATTTGCATAATATATAAGTTAGTGAAGCATATAAGCAGTGATTATCCATCCAATTACTTGGTCTATAATTGTGTTGATGCCTCGAAAATCGTTGCAACAACATTGGGGAAACCACCCGGTCCGGACCTTAGTACAGCTCCTTTTCCGTTTGGAATAGTGGCTCCGACTGGGGATGATGGGACCAGTTTCCCAGAAAGATAAATGAATCGGGATGGGTGGATGATAAAACTAAGCTAGCGATGGGCGAATAACTAAATCTACTGACAGAAATAAAAGAGAACTGTAACCTATCCCGGGAATCTATTTTAGCTTTGACGTGTAGCGTTTGATGGTCCAAGTCTAAAGACAGGCATATAGATGACTCTATCTATCAGACGCAGATATTAATTCATTTCATGATTGCTATGCCTAAATAGTTAAACACAGCGATTAAGCGATATTACTACACTTGTTATTATATCACTGAGACATGCATAATTGAAAGGAAAGCATACTATAAACATCCAATAGTGGAATGAATATGGAATTGCTGTTAAAACATATACATGCGATCAACAATAGCAAAGATAACCAAATAACAATTAACATAACAGGAATGGATTCAAACATAGATAGAAATACCATATGAGTTGTATGGGCACTCCCGATATCAATCGCTACTTGTAGTTCCTCCTCTAACGCAGAAACACTTCCATACAAAGACAATAGTGCACAATTGCATTGAAAGAGCTTCCTTATCAAATTAAGAACGATTGGTCGAGTTTCATAAAAGAATATCGATTGAAGCACAGTAGTGCAAACTTCAATCTTTAAGTCTGTTACAAAATTTTACGACCCTTTCCAAAACAATGAAAGGGTCTATAAATACTAATCTAATCTAAATATCTAAGAAAAACTGAAAAGCTATTAAATTGGCATCAATAAATATTTTCCATCTTTTTTTGGCGATCTGGCAGTCGGCAGCAATGCTTCATTCGGTGGGCTCTTTGCCTTTAAACCTCAGCTGACATATCGCCAGCATTGGCTCTACTTCCGGTGGAGTGTTGAGACGCGACGTGAGCTAGGCATCATATGTGGCATCCTTAATGTCGGGGATCAGGCATTCGAGAGCATCTGTTAAACACTTAAGAGCCGACCTTTGAGTGTGCGGCTTGATTAGAAAGAGCCAATATGCGTCGGAGGTTAAAGTATTTACTCCAGCGATTAACTTTCTCTTTTCCTCCAGTTCATGATAACTTGTTTGTTCAATCATGTTTGCCGTGGTTATGCTTCCAAGTGTGCACTGAGAGATCATGTTGGCCAAATAGAGTGTATTGTTGACTAAATCTATCATATTGTTGGCAATCATTTTACACCTTGAAGCTGCCCTTTCCGCTTTCATCATCTGAGTGTTCCATTCCGTGAAGAGTATGTCTTTGTATGTTTCATAGATTCTAGGCAAGTTCGCTGCCTTCCCCTCATCAGAATCTTGCCAATCAAGATATTCAGCTATAGTTTCTTCGGTTTGATCCAGCTCATTTTTGGCCCTTTCTATCTGCTTACATACTATTGTAGATATTTCACATAATGGCTCAGCCTCGGTAAGTTGTCGACATAAGAGTCTAACTAGAGATATTAATGCACTATTTATTTGAGCTGCCTCTGCTCTGAAATCTTCGACTTTCTTGGTGCCTTTGATATCTTCGAGCTGTGCTAACAGTTGAGCGATTTGCTCATCCTTTAACTTCGTCATTAGCTCGTTTGCCGCTCTCAATTGTGTCAATGCCTCCGTTAATTCTTTCTGCTTCTGGATTGCGCTCTGGTCAATCCTCTGTTTTTCAGTTTGCAGTTGCTGGGTCAATATATTTTTTTCTTGCTGTTGTGTTAGCAACTGCTCTTCTACCTGTGCTGCCTTGTTTCGCGCCTCTGCTACTTCTGCTTGCAATGCACAAATCTCCTTGTCCTTAGTCTTTAACAGAAGACTTACCTCCGATGCTTTATCAATAGTTGCTGCAGAATAAGCTCCCGCATACTGCGATAGCTTGGTTAGATCATCGGAGGGGTCCAATTCCTCCTTCCATACTACATTCCCCGTGACTGTTTGCTCAGGAAAGATGGAAGGTTGATCAAGCCTTCGTCTCTTCCTTGAGCGCTTAACAACTGCTTTGTGCCTAGGGCTGTAGAAAACGTCCAGGGGAGGAATATCTTCCACCTGGAGCACAATCTGATCGGAAGGGTCTTTGGTGATTACCTCGACATCCTTTGAAGTGGGTGGGCCGCTGGTTCCGCTTAGAACCTGAGAAGAAGTGGTGTCTGGTGCGTCGCTTGTCTTAGAGGTGTCTGTGTCTTTGGAGCCTTCCTTTCCACTGATAATGGAATCGAATTGATCCCATTGTTTAAGCAATTCAGGATCTATGGAGGTCTATTCGTGTTGCTCCGTCTAGGATTTACTCTTCTCCTTTTCTTGTTCCAACCTCTTTTGCTCCTCCAGCTCTTTCCGCTACTGCTCCTCTAACTCCTTTCTTTGTTTCTCTTCTTGCTCTCTTCTTTGCTTATCCGCTAATTCCTTTTTCTGCCTATCTGCCAGTTCTTTCTTTTGTTTTTCTTCTTCTTCCTTGTTCCGCTGTTCCTCCATCTGCTTCTGCTTTCTCTGTTCTTGTTCCCTCTGCTCTTTCTGCTGCTTTTCCATTTGCTCCTTTCTCTGCTTCTCTGCCTGCTGCTTCTTTTGCCTTTCTTCCTGTTGTTTCTTTTGTTCCTTAGTTATAACAGGAGGTTGGCTTGTCTGTTTCTGACCAGGCTCGCTTGAGGAGGACGCTGAGGTTAATGACAATAAATCTAGAGGCAGAGTTTGCAACCTCTGCTCTCTAAGTTTATTGAACTCAGTTAAATTCTCATCATTGTATCTCATCCTGGCAAGCTGTTTGGTTTGGCTTATTGTATCGGCAACTACGAACAGGTCATCAAACTCATCTTCTTGATGGTCAATCTTTGTCAGTTTGGCCTGTTCTAGGGCAATGAAAGCAATCTTCCTTGGATCATAGAGTCTGGCTGGCATAGTGGGCAGGGATAAAGCTTGCATCTTTATAGCCTCCTTTTCTGCATGCTGAAGATTATGCAGAGTAAAAACACCCATCCTCAAGGGAAAAGGGGGCCAGCCCCTCTTCTTCTCTTTCTTGAGAGTTTGGGTTACACTCTCGGCCATAATTTGGTAGGAGATCTCTCGGGCTAACAGTTTGTCTGGAACATATAGAGGGAGAACATGCGGCTTGGCTTGGCTTCCATAAACCCTAATATAGGTAAAATGCTCTTCTCCAAACCATCCTGCTACAGCTGGTAAGTCGAAGGAAGCGAGATAGGAAATTTTGGGAATAGGCCGATCAAAAATGGAATAATGAATGGGAACCATAAAACCATTGCAAATTTGATACAAATGGTCCTTGTAAGAGGACTTCCACAATTTCTGATGATACAAATGAATGGGCGAAGGGTCTTGGGTGGTCCATCTCCAACCGAGGATGGGAAACTCAGAGTTAAAACACAATGTGTCCATAATGTAGGCACTATAATAAAATGGGGGGATTTTCCTTTCGGTGACTACAGATTTAGCTCTAAAATCCCGAACAGCTATAGTCAACTTATCAGAAAGAATGGTGGCCCAATCCATGATTATACTATTAACAGCGGCCTCCATTAGGGGAACCATTTCTATATCAAAATTGGCAGAATCATGTAATCCCCATAGCCTACACATCATAATTCCCGCATAGCAATAGGGAGAAGCCAAAGAATCAACGGAGTACTTACCCGAGCTTTCGTGCTTGTGTTTGGCCGGGTTCTGCCTCCAATCTCGAATGGGCTTGGATGGTACTTCATTTTCAGCTGCAAACTTCTCCACGAAGTCTTTGTTGTAGATTTTCTCTGGCTCAGGCAAATCATACATTTGCCTTAGGTGCTCTGGCTTAAACGACCCGAACATCCGTCCGTCTCTTGTGTGGAACGTTCTGTCAATAATTGGAATTTCCTCGATTGCCCATCGCACTACATCAGTGTAGGGAAGGACTTGCTCTCTGGCCGCTATTCTGTGAAGAAAGGAATCGGCCAACTCTTTGAGAGTTGCATCGGACTTTTTGAGTGAGTCCGCAGTAGCCACTGTCACTGAAACTTCCAGTTGCTCAGCTTCTAGTAAATTATATGTGCCCTGCCATGTAGTCTTGTTAAGACCAGTGCACGTAGTGTCTGAAATGAGGCCTTTCTTCTTATCTGTGGCAGCTTGCCCTGCTACAGGTGTAACAGCAGAGCCCGTAGTCCTCTTGGATCTTTTCCCCATCATGCTCAGGCTTCTCTCAAAAGGCGAATTCTACACAATTGTAAGAGAAATCGTAACAACATAATAACAATGACACTTCACAGCGGGATAGATATATCATTTGAAGCATGCTAAGATTAATTTTCAAAAGTGGCTGCGGATCCAATCGTTGAGAGGATATTGCAGATGCATTAATGGTGATTTGAGGCCTGCTACCCATTAAATGTGATGATTACACCGTTATCCGGGTGAATGACTCCCTTAAGCGTGCAACAGATATTCTGGCGGTTAAGCGCTGGTGTTCGTTAATTGAAGGGGCAAAATCTTTTAAATACACACGCATTACCTTATCCCTTGCATTTAACGGCATTTTGGGATTCGCGCTTTGTCAACCGGATATGAATATAAAACTAAAGCTTTAAATAATGGCTTTTAAGAATGCTGACCACCGATGAGCGATATCGCATCGCTTCGGGGAATAAGTGTTGCACAATTATTACCAAAAGATCCTGCCGACAGCCGATAAGCGATATCGCATCGGGCTAGCGCATGGAAACAGAGCTAGGTGCATATAAAGTGGTTTGGGGGTTACCGATTGCGATATCGCATCGCATCGGGGGTAGGAACCGGGTGCCTTACTGAAGTGCATGGAATTCTGCCGACGGCCGATAGCGATATCGCATCGGGTCGGGATTTATAACATAAAGCGGTTCCACATGAGGTATCGCCGATAGCCGATCGCCGATATCGCGTCGCGTCGGGGCATGAGTTATGTGTCGTTACTTGGTGTGCATGTAACATTGCCGATCGCCGATAGCGATATCGCATCGGCGGAGACCAAAATGTCATTTGAATGCATGTCTCATGTTATTGCGATATGCGATCTTGCGATCGCTTTATCGCAATAACAAAAGATTATTTATTATTTGAAACATTAATATCCCAAAAAGGCTTAAATACATGAAAACTCATTTGATTATCCGGCCTTTTTTGAACATACAAGCATTGATGCCAAAAATTTTAAAAGGGACCCATTCCATATGTTAATTTTTTGTAAATAAGAATGATATGAAATGGGGGGTTGTTGTAGGGCACAACAAATTGGTAATAAGAAAGAAGTTGACTCCATAAAGCACCAGTCTCACATTTGAATCAAATCTAAACCTTAAGACTTACTAAATCAACCAAATGGCTAGGCCATTCAATCGTCTCTTCCATACTCGTTGGTTGCGAATTTGTATCTCATTTCCTTCTTTCATAGGGACTACCCCCCATAGCCTGTTGTTGGGAGACACTTAGAACGGAGAGGTCGGGGATCAAGGTGACGGCCCCCAACTTGAGTCGTTGTCACACCATTCCTATACAATCTGAGTGACAACATGTATCATCTAAGAATTGTTCGTTTATGTGATGTAAAGGAGGTTTCCCCCTCAAATAGGATAATTTTCAAGTTTTTTATCTACATTTTCTTTTATTTTTTGATCTAGTTGCATAACATTTGGTATCAAATCTATTGATTCTAGGGTTTCGCTACTTTAAACAGGTCATCTTGGAATTTTCGCTATAATTTTTATTTCTACAAAGCTTCAAAAGCTTAAGTTTCGATTACGTGGAGCCAAAATATTGATGAACATTCTTTAGAAATTTTAGATCTTTTTTCACTATATTTTATGAGATATGGTCCGAAGAAGTTAGGGTTTCTACATGAACCAGAACTCAGTCTCAAACAGGTGACCTAGGGAAAATCGTCATATCTTTCTTTTCAAGCATCATATTTGAATTCCATAAAAAGTGATAGAAATTGCATAGACTATAGTTTCTTGTGTATAAATTTTAGGGTCGAAGGTTGAAACATTAACATGTGGCATTCAGTACAAGTTCGCTCTACTAAACTAGTCCATAATCAAGTCATCGTGGGAGATTTGGCATAAAGTTATATTAAAGAATTCAATATTAGTCTAAATTGCGGCATTGGAAAGAAGACTCAGAGTGCTACCACGAGACTGAATTTCATACCATGGGAGGCCGAAATTTCAGAGATACAACATTTTCATTATCAAGCTCCAAAGAGCAAGAAGAAAAAGGTGTGTATTTTTTAAAATTTGCATAAGTTTTGTTTGAAAAATAAGTCTGCAGTAATTCAAAGGGCATAATAAAGCATATATATCATTATTTGGTCACAATATTCCTCTAAACAAAGAAATGGATACTCCCAGTAAGCAACCAGGAAGCTCTACTATGACACATGAAGAAGAGGAAGAAATGCAACACGATATATCAAAACTATGCAACCAAGTGCAACAAATTACGCTCTTGCAAAGAGTAACCAAAAATGAAATGGAAGAAATGACTAATGGTTTGAAGCCTGGTTTAAAAGCAGACATGGAAGGTTTGAAGGATGGATTTAAAGCAAACATGGAAGCTAATATGGATGGTTTGAATAATGGTTTAAAAGCATAAATGGAAGGATTGAAGGAAGGTTTAACAAAGTCGCTACAAGAATGCTTCCTAATGGAAAAAAGGTATTCCATGAAACTCATGATGAGAACAAAATAAATATTAATCCTAATTTTAGAGACTCTAAATTTAGATTAAAGACCAACCACATTCCAAAGATTGATATGAGGAATTTTAATGGCAAGGATCCAATAACATGGATACTACAGATGGAGCAATATTTTGATTTAGATGATGTGAAACACACACAAAAGGTATGCATTGCATCTTTATATTTAGAACCCAATCAATTTGCATGGTATCGATGGCTTTGTTCTTGCAAATCACTTGTCACTTGGTTAATCTTTATGGAGGAAGTGATAGAACATTATGAGGATACAAAGATAATTACCTTCTTTAGCGAATTAATAAATCTCAAATAAAAGGGTTCAATGGGAGAGCACATTGAGGTTTTCCAAAAATTAAATATCAAGGTAGCTGATATTGTAGAGAAGCATAATATTTATGTCTTGATAGGGAATTTAAAGGATAACATCCAACACGAGGTTTGCCTTTGGGAACTTGTTTCATTGGAGAAGGAATTTAGGGTGGCAATAAAGTTGAAAGAAAAATTATGGCAACAAGGAAGTATACCACTTACAACTATAAAGATTGAAGTATTGTTACTCATAGCCTTCCACAACCTACAAAGTTAACATCACAACAATTGGAGGAAAAGGAGAAAAAGGGCTTTGTTACAGTTGTGATAGAAAATAAACTAAAGGTCATAAGTGAGGTGAGAATAAATTATTTTACATAGATTGTGAAGAGAAGGAATAAAAGGAACGAGAAACATCAAAAGAAGAGGATATACACCAGGAACCAACCCCAGAGAAAGAAGAAATGAATCTGACCATATCTTTTAATGCATTGGTGGAAATTACCACTCCTCAAACTCTCAAGATAGAAGGATATATCAAGAAGAAAAAGAAAATAGTGCTAATTGATTCAGGTAGTATCCATAATTTTATTCATTGTAAGATAACCAAGGAATTTAACTACTTTTTATATCCAACACTAGAGTGTCAAGTGATGGTTGAAAATGGAGGAACTATATATTTCTTTGGAAAGTGCCATAATATCAAGCTAACCATGGGGGAATATGTATTGAATAGTCCAATACTTTCCTTTCCAATGTTTGGTGTTGTTTTTGTAATAAGAATCCAATGGTTACAATCTTTGGGGACAATAGATTTTAATTTTCAAGAACTTTCCTTAAATTTTTTTTGGGAAGGAAAGGAAATTAAATTAAGGAGTATCACAGGGAAACAAGGGAAGATAATCATCTCTAATGGCATGACAAATATTTTGAAGAAAGAACAACAGAGCATAATTGCACAATTATGCTCACTGGAGGTTCAAACATCAAAATCATATATTTCTCGAGATCTCCAAAAAGTAATGGACAATCATTCCAAGGTATTTGCAACACCCAAAGGCATCCCACCTATTCTTGATTATGATCTTTCTATTCACTTAATTCAAGGAAGTGTTCCTCCAAACATCAGGTCTTACTGATATCCCTATGCCCAAAAGAGTGAAATTGAACATATGGTTGCAGAAATGCTAGAGGTCAATATAATTCAACCAAGTCAAAGTTCTTTCTCTACTCCAGTAGTATTGGTGCACAAGAAGGATGGATCATGGCGTATGTGTCTGAATTATAGGGAGCTCGACAAGCTCATTATTAAAGATAAATTTCCAATTCCTATCATTGATGAATTTTTGGATGAATTACATGGACCAATTAACTTCACCAAGTTGGATCTTCATTCTAGATATCATCAAATTAGAACGAAGACTAAAGGCATTCGAAAAACAACATTCAGAACTCATGAAGGTCATTACGAATTTTTCGTCATGCTTTTTTGACATTACTAATGAACCTTCTATATTTCAAGGTTTGATGAATTCCATCTTCAAACTCTTCCTTAGAAAGTTTGTGTTAGTATTTTTTGATGATATACTAATCTACGACAAGTCTTGGAAGGATCATGTTCAACATGTTTACAAGGTGCTCAAACTATTGGAGGAGAAACAATTATATGGAAAAACCTCCAAATGTTTCTTTGGAGTACACGAGGTGGAATTTTTGGGTCATATTGTATCTCATGATGGTATTAAGTTAGACCCTAACAAAATTAAAGTCGTTAGGGAATGGAAAATCCCCACAACCCTAAAGCATCTTCGATAATTTCTCGGGTTGACAAGGTATAATCACAAGTTTGTTAAGAATTATGAGACAATAGTAGCGCCTCTGACAACATTACTGAAGAAATATGCTTTTTCTTGGACTCCAAAAGCAACTAAGGCCTTTGAACATCTTGAAGAGGCAATGTGCCAAGAACCGTTCTTAGCTACACCAGAGTTCATAAAAAAATTGTTGTGGAATGTGATGCCTCAAGAAATGGAATTGGTGTTTTTTTAATGCAATAAGGAAGACACACTACTTTTGAAAGTCATCCAATCAAGGAAAAGTATTTACAAAAACCTATTTATGAGAAGGAATGTTGGCAATACTACATGCACTAAATAAATGGCAACCTTACCTAATGGGAAGACACTTCAAGGTAAAAACAGATCACAATAGTCCTAAATTATTTTTGGAACAAAGATTATCTTTAGAAGAGCAGCAAAAATGGGTCATAAATATGTTGGGATATGACTTTGAAATCATCTACAAAAAAGGGAAGCAAAATGTTGTTGCAGATGCACTCTCAAGAAAGGATGAGGATGTGGAAGCATTATTCTACGCCATTACTATTATACAACCTGATTGGATAACTCGAGCAAGGGAAGAATGGAAGAATGACGAAGAGGTGTGGACTCTCATTCAAAAGTTTCAGCAATATCCCGGTACATCTGAATCATTTTATCTGGAAAAATTATTCATTATGGTACGAAGTTCGCATATATCTCTGTAAGAATTCCCAACTCAAACAAAGTATTCTTTTGGAATTGCACACCTCCCCCTTAGGAGGTCACTCAGGATTTTAAAAAACTTACCACAGGGTCAAGAAGGAGTTTTTTTGGGATGGCCTCAAATCTGATATTCAGAATTTTGTGGCAGAATGTTTGGTTTGCCAACAAAATAAATTTGAGACAATTAAGACCCCGGGTTTGTTACAACCTTTAGCCATTCCAAGTCAGCGTTGGGAGGAGGTCTCAATGGATTTTTTTACAATTTTACATAAGTCTGAAGGAAAAAGTGTCATCATGGTCATAGTTGATAGACTTACCAAGTATGGACACTTTTGTGCATTATCTCATCCTTTTAAAGCCAGTACAATTACTACTACATTTATGGAAATAATTCAAAATCTACATGGAAACCCAAAGAATATTGTAAGTGACAGAGATCCCATTTTCACTGGAAATATTTGTACCAAATTATTCTCTTGTCTTAGTACTCAATTAGCTCATAGCTCATCTTATGATCCTCAATCCGACAGAAAATTAAGATAGTGAACAAATGTTTGGAAGAATATCTTTGTTGTTTTGTATCTGATAAACAAACATAATGTGTTAAGTGGTTACCTTTAGCTGAACCATGGTATAACACTTTCTTCCATACTGCAGAAAAAATGACCCCATTTATGGCACTAGATATCATCCACCATCCATCGCATCATCTTTAAGAGAAAATTCTAAGGTTCAAGCATTGGAAGATCACATCTAGCATCAACAACAAGTTCTCCAACTCTTGAAGGATAACCTCACTCTAGCATAGAATCGAAGGAAACGACGTGCATATCAACATTGAAATGAAAGAAGTTTTGATGTAGGAAACTAGGTATTTTTAAGGCTACAACCATACAAACAAATGTCCCTCAAGTAAGCTAAGAAGGATAATAAATTAACACCCAAGTGTTATGGTCCTTAGAAAGTGTTGCAAAATATTGGTAGTATGACATACAAATTGGAGCTACCTGCATCTTCCCGAGTACACCCAGTTTTTCACGTTTCATGCTTAAAGAAGGTTATCGGTGGTAAGCTCCCAGTTCAAACAGTATTGCTAGAACTTGAAGAAGGAAAAAACATACTGGAGCCTAAAGCATCCATGGAAACAAGAACCTGATAGCTACAAAATCGATCAATTTCAAAGTATCTCATTAAATGGAAGAACTTACCTACTAAAGATTCCACATGGGAGGATTAGAATTTTATAAAGAAGCATCCATAACTACTCAAGGGTTGAGGACAACACTTTTTTGAAGGAGAGGGGCATGTTAAGTCCTTATAATACTAATGTATCCCCCTTATTGTTATGATCAGTGTAGCCCCCTTGATGTTATTGTTAGTGTAGCCCCCTATTGTTATTATTGTGTCGACGTAAACCCCATATTGTTATTTTTGTGGCCCATAGAAGCCCACTATTGTTATTGTTGTGCCCTTATGTTATTATTGTTATGTAGGCTCTGATTATATTGTGACCCCTTAGACTCTTATATATACCAAGGAGGAATTGTCATTGGTATCATCCAAGAATTGTTCATTTATTTGATGTAAAGGAGGTTTCCCCCTCGAAGAGGCTAATTTTCAAGTTGTTGATCTATATTTTCTTCTGTTTTGTGATTTGGTTGCATAACATTGATCAGTTACAAGAAGGGAAACACAAACAAGTTGGTCGACATGATTTCAAGCCCATCCACACCAAATATCACAGTTTTGGGAACTATTATGCACATGGAGCCACTCATCCATGATGCATATAAAGATGCATATTCATAGGATGAGGACTTCAAGGAGGTATTTTAGCAGTTGCAAAGTCAGAGTCTTGTGCATGATTGTGACAACACTATTGGCTGCCATCTCCATGATGGGTTACTCTACATAATGGATAAGCGATGTGTTCCTAAAGGTGACTGATTGCAGCGGATTAGAGAGACTCACACCTCCAAGGTTGTAGGGAACTTTGGTGTGGGGAAGACCGTGGCTAAATTGCAGTGGTATGTGTATTGGCACAAGATGCAAGAGCCGGTAGCTAGGTTCATAAGAGGATGCATGCTTTGTTGTACCAGCAAGCCTGGAAACAAGAAATAAGGTCGATATCATCACTTACCTGTACCCACTCATCCTTGGGAAATCATTTCCATGGACTTTATGGGAGGTTTACCAACAACCAGGAAGTGACATGACTACCTATTCATGGTAGTTGACAAGTTCAACAAGATGTGTGTTATGATTCTTCTGCGCTACGGATCTGGTGTATAGTATCTCTGCGCTGCAGATCTGGTGTATAGTATTTATGCGCTGCGGATCTGAAGTGTTTCCTATCTTTGGTTTTTTGCGCTGCGGATCTGAAGTGTTTCTGCGCTACGGGACAGGTAATATAATATTTTATTATATTGTTTCTGCGATGTGGATCTGAAGTGTGCATTTTAGCCGCGGAAACTGAGCGCTCCTGCAGGAAATTTACTGCCATATTTTCTCAAATTTATTAATAATCATATATAATCTATGATTTTTGATCTGCCGCGATCTACCGTTCTGGGTTCCACTGTGAGGCGATCTACCATTTTCGAGAGTGAATAAGTTTGTTTGCACATTTTGGATTCTAGATCTAATCTTCTGTGGCTAGATCTAGATCTAGGCGGCTAGGTTCTAGATCTAATCTTCTGCAGCGAGATCTAAATCTAATCTTATCTTCTGCTTTATTTCTTTGCGGCTGGGTTCTACGGGCAAGTAAAATATGGCTCCCAGCTTCGCGAAAATAGTTGTTGGCTCATCCGCTTCTGGAGGGCAAGCTCCTGCCCATATCGTCAGTGAAGCCCCAGCTCCCACTGTCCAGGTGGTCTAGGCCTCACTCGATGAGGCTTTGAAGTTTTCCGAAAGTGCCCTAATCTGCCGGTTCAATGGTTTTTGGCCGCGACTAACAGCTCTCCACAACTGGATCTCGGAGGTATGGAAGCCTGTCATTTCTGATGAAATTAATATCTACCCCTGTGCTAGGGGTTTCTTTATAGTAGATTTTGAAAATCCTGAAAGCAGACAATGTATTCTAGATTTCGGCCCTTGGTTTTGGGAAAAATCAGGGCTATTCATGAAGCCATGGAACCCATCATTCGATCCCTCTACAGCAGTCATAACTTCAGCACCAGTTTGGGTGAGATTGCCAAGCCTACCTTTGCATGTTTGGAATCTCTCGTCACTACAAGCCATTGGAGATGCAATTGGGAAATTTTACTGCAGGTGCCCAGAAACAGAGGAATATGCAAGAACCACCTATGCACGCATCTGTGTGGAAATGGATTCCCAGTTTAAATAAACCTAACAAGTAAAGACTATGTGTGGAACCAGAAACTCGATTATGAAAGTGTCCTCTTCAGATGTCGATCCTGCTTTGAGACAGGGCATCTAGTCAAAAATTGCCCAAAAGCCTCCCAGAAAAATTCTGCTAGAAACAACCACCACAGATCTACATGGTGGGAAGGAGCACAAAAAGAACACTACACTGTCATCAAAGAAGAATACTCTGGAGAAAACTCTGAATCACAAGAAATCGAGCAGGAAAGAAACAACTCTCAAGACAGGCAGGGAGAAAGCCCCGCCCAACAAGTCAACAATTATGAGGATTCGATCGCACAAAATAAGTCTTCATTTAACAACAAAGCAGATCTCCTAGAACAAACTTCTTCTCCGACTATCTTCAAAAGGACAAACACAATAGATCGCGAAGCTAAGACACCAATGTCCCAAGAACCAGAAGAGATGAAGGGGATGCAAGATAAAGGAAGTTGGAAGACCATAGAGAAAAAAAAGAAAGCTACAGCACCAATCTCACCAAGAAAGATGAGGAGCCAGATAATTAAAAACTAAGAAAGTTATAGGTCCGATAGACCAATTTGGTCTCAGTGGACGTTAACCATCATCATCATCATCATCAAAAAGACTATTAGTGGGCAAGAAACAACAAACCTTTTTTTTACAGGTATGGGTGCACTTTGGGATACCAAGGAGCATCATTTTAGATAGGGATACAAGATTTCTCAATGCATTATGGATGACATTGTGGGAGAAGAGCGACATGAAGTTAAACAGATATACAACATTCCATCCACAGAATGACAAAAATATTCAACAACAATTTGGTACAATTTTGAAGGGGATACAACTAGAATCACCAGAAGACCTAGGATGAAAATCTGGTATATATACAACATTCTTATAATAAAGCAGTCCACACTTCTACAGGAAAGTGCCCATTTGAAACTTGTTTTGGATATTTTCCGCCTTCACCTTTGGATATTGCATATGGGAAGCAAGGAGTGAGGGAAGATCTTACAGGAGACACCCTAAGGGCTGAAAAGTTTATAGAAAAGATCATGCAAATTCATCTACAAGTACAAGAGACATTACATAAGTTGCACGAGAAATATAAGGGCAGACATGAACAACATAGAACAAACAAATCATTCATGGCGGGAGATAAAGTACAGATACAGTTGAACAAGGAGAGGTTATAGGGGAATAGTAATAAAATCAAGGCTTTGAGGTATGTTCCCTTTGAGATATTGAAAATGGTGTGTGATAATGCCTATCGACTTAGCTTACCACCATATATGCGCATTTACTCAGTTGTGAATGTAGAGAATTTGAAACTCTATGATCCTTCCATGATAGATTAGGAAGAGGAAAAAATCTAACCTTATGTGGGTGATTTGGCACCATATGCTCATGTAGAGTTGATAAAAGATACAATTTTGTAGAAGATTTCCAGAACTACAAGACAGGGGCAGCATGACCTTTGGCAGATTGGCTTGCAAGGACAACTTCCAGGCAAAACTAAATGGTACACCAAAGAGAAGGCGGAGGAAAATTTTCCTCACTACCTTTAATAGAAGCTTTTTGGGACCAAAATCCACCCAAAATGGGGAGGTGTGATCAGGATTGGATCATAATATTGTTTTTCATCCTTGAAAAATTCAAGAAATCAACTCATGGGACCATTTTTGGGACCCTGTTTGGAAAAACACGGACTGAAGCATTCCGAGAGCTTTTTGAGGCATCAAATAATTTTTTTGGGGGTAAAACTTTGTCTTTTTGGCGCCACACCATTTCATGTTATTCTAGACACAAAGACCTTTCCAATGGTGTAAGAACTATGTCAATCAGATTCCATATGTGAAAGTTATGTCACTCAGGTGTTGACCTTCCTGTTTTCACCACCATAATTCAAGAGTATGCCACATTAGCCCCCATTATTCATGGAAAAGCAGCTATCCATGTGATGATAATGTAGAAGACACTAGAAGAGTCCATATCGTAACTTTGGTTAAGAGTTGAGATAGTCAAATCTAACCACTAGTAGGTTCTCGAGTTGTGTTATAACCAGACCACTAGGAGGAAAAGGGGTTCCATTTTTTCGAGTGTATTTGTTCCATAGTTGAGTAGAAATAGACGAGAGGGATAGGAGATAGAGCAGATAGAGAGGATTTGTGCATTGTAGCAACCCACAAGCTGCAAGTCATACTTCTTTGTACTGGAAACCACATTTCCATTCAAAGAAAGAGAGTGGAGTGACCTCACCTTCTAACCAAGTTTTTCTCCCAAAAGGGCTTCTCGGAGCATATCTTGTGTCAACTGTGTGTGTGGGATTTTATTTTTGCCATTCTCTATTTTTTGCATAATTTTCATTTGCATGCATGCACTATTAATAGTAAATCTACATATACATAAATCGAATAAAACTATAATAGTGTATAATTTCATATTTTTAATATAATATCGTCAAATTTGTTGTGATGAACTGTCTAGTGGAATATCCATGACATTTTACGAATCATATTGGTATCAGAGAAAGTTTCTTTAGGTATTTTGTGGAGATTTACAGGGAATCTAGATCGGTGGGACCAAAAATCATAAAACCCTGATTGTATCAATGAGTTTGTGAATGACCCTCGTGATCCTGCAAAGGAGAGGTTTTCACGGTTGGAACAAAAAGTCGCAAATACAAATCGTAATGTAAATCCTCATGGTAGCCCTGATCAATAAGATTTTCATATTGGGAGAAGATGGGGGTTCAAATGCAGAGGACAAATTAGAAGGGAGATCAGGAGATCGAGAAGAAATGGAGAATCAACCGAAGAAAGAACCTAGAAAATATCAACCCAGTTTGAGTGTCGTGAATCAATCACAACCCCTATTTAAAATGGAAGCAAAGGTTTATATTAATTCATACCATGATGAAATTGACCCTCTGAAGTTGAATCACTAGTTGCAGCAACTGGAAGTGTATTTCAGCATCCATCAAATTGAGGAAGGACAAAAGATCTCATTTGTGCGACTAAAATGAGATGGCCATGTCCTGACTTGGTTGGAGAGCCACACGAAGACCCTGAGGTTGGAGGGAGAGCCTCCAATGACTAAGTGGGAGGACTTAAAAACTATCATTATTTCATAGTTTTACTCTATTGGTTATGTAGAGGACCAGTGGATCTAGTGGCATTACTTGAGGCAAAAGTCAGGGCAAAGGGTGCAGGAGTACACCATATAATTAAAAAATATGGCCATAATGTTGGGTATCTCGCCAAAGAACCCATATGTACTCCTTAAGTATTTGGGAGGTGTACATCGCCATCTATGAGAGAAACTGATGTTGTTCAAGCCCAAATTAGTGGATGAGGCTTGTGTACACGCACAATACCTGGAGAACATAGACATGAAAAGAGCGCAATCGAGTGGATCGAAGCAGAAGAAGAGTAATAAGATGCTTCTAAGGAGGGGAAGAAGAAGCAGGAAGGGGGAAAAGATAAAAAGATGGCAACCACAACACACCAATGCAAAGATCCCAACAACCACTACAACATTAACTTCCATTCAGAGAAAAAGTGTTGGAAGTTGCATCCAGAGCTAAAACTGAAGAACAAAAAGAAAGACAATAAGAAGAAGAATCTCATGACCATTGATTCGAGCAACCAAGTTTAAAGTTGATCCAAACTTAAACAAGAATGCAACAAAATACAAATATAATCACAAATACAAAGACGCAGTAGAAATAACACTTCATTTTGATAATATCAAAGAACTGAAATATGCTTACAAACAGAATGGAAATAAACCAGCTCGGGTGATGGTAGCTTATCTATGAGAAGATATGTGGCAGCTACATGCATCTGAAATGTGTTACAATGAGGCTTGAAGGCCTATTTATTATTGATAAATAATGAAAAACCCTAAACATCCAAAAACCTAACCCTAGGAGGTCAAGCGCCAAAACTATGGGCCCTGTTTGGGTAAATTGGTACATCAACTTCTTGGGGTTGTAACTTTGTCATATGATCCTTGTTTGAAATGCACAATACCTCGTTAGGAAGATCTATCTAAGGACTACAACTTTCAGCTACAAACATGAATAAAGGAATCATGTTTGCTCGTTTTCCAAAAAAGTCGTTTAGGGCCTCAAAACGGCTCCGGAAGTTCATGACCTAAAAAACTGCCAAAAATAGTAAACTGTGAAACAATTAAAGAAACTGAAAAACTGAAAGAAATATTGGTGAGGGTCCAAGTGGAATAGGTGGGTGGTCACCAATATCCACCTGGATCAATACTCCCCCCTTAGGAAATAATGGTCCCCATTGCGTTGAGTGCCTACATGAGATGGGGAAACTTTTGTTGAACTTGGTCCCTGGTGAACCAATTGCCTTGGTGCAGGAGTTGGCCATCTTTGACAACCCGATACAGTTGGATCTTATGTTGGCAAGTATTCTTGATCTGTGTGTCCATGATTTGATTAGTTGTGGCTTGTTCCATGCAGTCTAGGTTTAACTTCGTTCGTGTGAGTTGTTCTGCAATGTTGCATGTGTCCAGTAAAGTATGGTCGAAGGCGGTCCACCTTGAACACTGGGTGTGGGCCAAGGAGCGGTGGAATGTTGAGCTCTAAATAATTGTCCCCTACATCCTTGGTGATGGTGTTCAACCCATATTAGAGAGGTCAAAGCTTACGGTCAAGCCCAGCGAGGCGCTCCTTCTGCAAATGCAGCCACACTTTGTCGCCCACCAGGAACTTGTGTGGCACCCGTTGCTGATCATGTCGTTTCTTGTACTTATCATTAGATTTGTCCAATATGTCATGGACCTGCTGACGGATGTGCTGGATGCGCTCAATGAAGTTGTTAGCCTTGTCAGCTTCGGACTGGACATGGGGCGAAGCTGCTTGAGTAGTTGCAAATGGTATGGTCACATCAATGGGACATATTGGCTGGAATTCCAACCCCACCTGAAAGGGGTTGTGGCCAATTGAGCGATGGAGAGATCTATTGTAGCTGTGATGGATATAGGGGATGATTTCATCCCATGTGTGTGGATGCTTCGAGTTGTAAATGTGCAAAATGTGTAGGATCATCCTGTTGACGACCTTTGTTTGGCCATCAATTTGGGGGTGGAAAGCAGTGGACTTAGTGAGCTTGGTATCTAGCATCGAACAAAGACTTGACCAAGAATTACTTAGGAACCCATTGTCCCAATCTGAGATAATGGACTGTGGGATCCCAAAGTGTACCCATACTCGTTCAAAGAAGAGCTTAACGATGGCTTCTGTTGTGATACTCTTCTTGCAGGCCGCCATAATGGAAATCTTAGAGAATATGTTGACGACCTCGAAAACACAGTCATTGTCATGCTTAGTAGAGGGGAGGCCTGACATGTAATCCATGGATATGGATTCCCAAGGTTGACTAGGAGTAGGCAAAGGAGTATATAAGCCTTGTTTCTTGATGGTCGGTTTGGCAATGGTGTAGGAAATGTAGGATCTGATGTATTTCCCAACATCCTATCGAAGGTTCAACCAATAAATACTTTTACAACACTGCCACTGTTTTCTCTACTTCAAAGGGTCCAACGACCCGACTGTAGTGCGCCTCCCAAATCATCTTGGAACACTCGTCTGAAGGAACACTGAGGTGTCCTAGGTGACATAACAATTTATCCTGGAGGTGAAAATTTGGAGCTTGATTTCCTTCCAGGAGCGTCTAGTATGTGTTTCCGAATTATGGATCGCTCTTATACAGACGTGGCCACCCCGAAGTCTCGTGCCTACAAAAGTTGAGCACAGTGGTCAGCGCCATGACCAACGGTGGGCTAAGGTAATCTGCAACATTATTAGTGCTTCCCTTCTTGTACTTAATGTTCAAATGGAATTGTTTCATGTATGTGGACCATTTCTGATGACGATCATTCTACAACTTCTCTTGTGTTTGTATGAATTGCAAGGGTCGGTGGTCTGTGTGGATGATTGTTTCCTTCCCTAGAATGTAATTCTTCCATTTTTGGCATGCCTGCACCATGGAATACATCTCTTTGTCTTAGGTGGGATACTTTCGGACTATATCTGAAAATGTCTCACTGTGATATGCCACTAGATGACCTCGCTGAGTAAGAACTGCACCAATATCATAGTCATAGGCATCTTTCTCAATCTCAAATGGTTGTTGCATGTCTGGTAATGTGAGCATTGGTGTAGAGTAGAGGCGATGCTTCAACTTAGAAATGCCTTATGTTTGGATTCATACCAAAATAATTTTTATTTCACTATGTCCTTTGTGACTTGACTCAAAGGCAAAGTGATATGAGAGAACCCCAACACGAACCTACGATAGAAATTGGCAAGACCCAGAAAGTTGTGGAGCTCTGTTAGAGTGGTTGGGGTTGGCCAATCCCGAATGCCTTGTATATTGGTTGGGTCCACATGCACACCCGACTCATCAATGATGTACCCCAAGTATTGAACTTAGGTCATACCAAAAGTGCATTTCTCCAAATTCGCACACAAATTGTGTTGGCACAGAGTTTGGAGGACCTATCTAATATGGTGGAGGTGCTCTTCCCAACTCTGGCTAAAGATCAGGATATCATCCAAATACCCCACCAAAAATGAGTTGGTGAAGAGGCACAAGATGTCATCCATCAGCCTCATGAATGTTGTGGGGGCATTCTTCAACTCGAAATACATGACCAACCATTCGAAAAGGGCCTCCTTACATTTGAAGGTAATCTTCCACGCATAGGAGGGTTTGATTGATACCTGGTGATACTTGGAATTCAAGTCAATCTTGCTTAAATATTTGGCCCCCTTCAGTTGGTCCAAAAGGTCATTAATTTGTGGGATTGGATACCTATTTTGAACAGTGATCTTGTTCAATGCTCGATAGTCAATACAGAGTCTCCAAGTCCCATCCTTCTTTTGTACCAACACGATCGGGCTCCCATAGGGTGATGAACTTGGCCTGATGTGCACTTTCTGCAACAAATCCTGAATCTGCCTCTTGATTTCATCGTTCTCCAAAATAGAGCGTTGATATATTGGTCCATTGGGAAGCGACACACCTAGGGCCAGATCAATGGAGTGCTTGACCTGACAGTGTAGAGGTACCCATTTGGGTGAGGTGAATATGTCCCTGTACTCCTCCATGACCATGTCCATCTAATGTTGCGGTGTGGAGGAGCCTTGTTTGGAGGTCGTGGCCACAATCTTCTTCTTGCGTTGAGGGCGAATCACAAGGAAAAAAAAAATCCCAGTTTGGGAAATTATCTTATTACATTGTTTTGTAATGATCAAAGAGATGGTGGTAGGCGGCGCTACCTCTAGTATCTCGTACAACTTATTGCAAAAGTAATAATAACAGTTCGGGGCCTAGAATCATACACAACATGTCTCTTCCACAAGTATGGTTGTCCTAATAATATAGCGCAAGTTTCAAGAGGAGCAACATCACATAGTACCTCACTTACGAAGGGCTTGATGTTGTAGGGAAGGCAACATTGTCGGCTGACATGGAGATCTCGCCCTTAATGAAGCCACCTGATGGTGTAGGGATGTGGGTGTGTTGTGATCGGTAGGCCTATCTACTTCATGAACTTTGTTTAAATGAGGTTCTTTTGGCTTTCATTGTCGACAATGAACTACAATAGAGAACCCTTCACCCACATCTGGGAGTGGAAGAGGCGCTTCCCCTCATTTGGGTCTTTGGGCTCATTCTTTTGGACCTTAGTGGTGGAAATGGTGGCACTGGCCTCTGTATCAATAATATGCTTCCCTTTTTCATTCCCCTTATCGGGTTCTGACTCGGATTTGGAACATGCATTTGATTCGAAAGCCTTCAACTTGGCCACCAGTGACTACTTGGCTCGACACTCACTGGTGTTGTGAGTGGGGCTCTTATGGAACTCACACAATTTTCCTGTGTCCTTCTTTGACTTCGTGGTGTTGTTATTTGCTTGCAGGTTGTCCTGGGTCACCCTGCCTTGGATTTGTCCTTTTTCTGTGGCTTGGGGGCGCCTTTCCCTTGCTTCAGATTTACATATCCAAAGTCCCACTTCTTCTGTTTAAATTTTTTCTCGATCTTAATAGTGTATTGATAGCCAGCGCCGAGTGAGGAGACGTCCAGGAATTCCATCTCATCTTGGATGTACTTGTGTAGACAATCGTGGAACTTGAGTACCAAATGCCACTAAGAATCCTTGATACCCAACTTCATGCAAAGGGTATGAAAAATATTTGTGAACTCTGGAACATCTTTGTCCCTTCCCTATCGCAGTGTGGTCCACTTTATGTATTTATCTTCATAACTCCCGATAGGGTAATACTACTCCTTGATGGCATCTCGGAAATAATTCCAAGTGGGTTCGGTTGAGAATAGTGAGGGTTCATTCTCGTCCCTCTTCTCGCAATAGGTTTCCCACCAGTCCTTAATGTGGGGGGCAACTTTGAGGAGTGAAAAAGTAATTGTTGCCTAGTTGGAAAAGTCATGAATCGAGAAATATCCTTCTAGCATATTTAACCATTTATCTATGACATCCACATCTATTTGACCTTCAAATATGGGGATGTTAAATTAAATTTATACTTGAAAGGGAGTGGCACTCTCAGAATGGTTGCGAGAAGAAGATGTGTCGCTTGTGGGTAGCCATCGAAGGATCTGGGCAAATTTGTCCATCATTTTGTTCCTCTATAGCTCAAGGGCTTCTTCGGGAAATATTTTGAAAGGATCTCCTTCTCCCTCGTCTTTATTTTTTTTTTCCATGGGAGATCGTCAGGGTTTGTGAGCTAGTCTTGCAAGGTTTCAATCATTTCGAGCCCTAACTCTTTATACCCCAACCTCGTTGGGGACATTCAAAGAAAAACAGAGAAAGAGCAAACGGATCTGATACCATTGATCTGAACTTAAACAGGAACACGACAAAATACATATATAACCAAAAATACAAAGATGTAGCAGAAATAACACTTCATTTCATTAATATCAAAGAACTAAAATATGCTTACAAACATAATGGAAATAAACTAGCTTGGGCGATGGTAGCTTATCTCTGAGAAGAAATGTGGTGGCTAGATGCCTCTGAGCTATGTTACAATGAGACTCGAAGGCCTACTTATTATTGGGAAACAATGGAAAACCCTAAACATCCAAAAACCTAACCCTAGGAGATGAAGCGCCAAAACTATGGGCCCTGTTTGGGTAAATTAGTATATCAACTTCCCAAGATCATAACTTTGGCATGCGATATTCGTTTGATGCACACAATACCTTGTTAGAAATATCTATTCGAGGACTACAACTTTCAGCTAGAAAAATGAAACAATCAATCATGTTCACCCATTTTCCGAAAAAAAAAAAAAAAAAAAAAAAAAAAAAAAAATTAATTAATTAATTAATTAATTAATTAAAAAATAAACAAATAAATAATAATAATAAATAATAAAAAAAATAAAAAAAATAATAATAATAATAAAAATAAAAAATAAAATAAAAAAATAAAATAAAATTTAGGGCCTCAAAACAACTATGGAAGTTCAGGACCTGAAAAACTGCCACAAATAGTAAATTGTGCAACAATTAAGGAAACTGAAAAACTGAAAGAAACAATGGTGGGGTCCAAGTGGAATAGGTGGGTGACCATCAATATCCACCTGGATCAAAAGCAGCTCAGACATGGATGAGAAGATTGTATGTACATCAGTGCAAAAGGAGGTGAATTCGAGTAGCCTTTAGCAACGTGAAGATAAAGAAATGACCAAACTCTTCCATATAAAGATACATGTCAAGAAGACAAATATTGATGCTTTGTTTAACTCAGGATCACAAGAAAATATCATTGCACGAGGGTTGGTTAATAACTTGGGGTTGGAAGTTCGCGATTATCCAGAGTAGAGCTAAAGGTAACAAAATAATGCAAAATTAGATTTGTTATCAATGTTGATTTGATTGATGAAGTAGAACTAGATATGGTTCCCCTTGATGTATGTGGAGTCGTGTTTGGGAGTTCCTACATGTACACATGAGTTGAAATATTCATGCGGAGAGCCAACAAGTATCAGCTCATCAAGGATGGAAAATCGTTCATCATCAATGTGCACAAAGGCAAGTCAAAAATTTCCCTGGTAATTGCCAACCAAACCAAGAAATTAATTAGTTACAACAAGAAGTATGTTTTATTGTTTTTAAGAGAAAATAACTCTATAGAAGAGTCGATAACGGGCAAGGCATCCTTGGAGGGGTGCACTAAGAAGCAGAGGCAGTAACTAGAAGAGTTGCTACAGGAATACAGGGATGTGTTCCGAGATCCTAAAGGACTACCACCTAAGAGGGAAGTGGAGCACATGATCCAACTATTGTTGGACTCCGCACTTCCAAACATTGGGTTATACAAGAAATATGTTATAGAAGCAAGCGAGGTGAAGAAATAGTTGCTGCAGCTAATGGAACAGGGTGTCATTTGATCAAGTACATCACCATGTGGGTCACCCATTATCATTGTGCCAAAGAAGGACGAAACTTGGCGGATGTGTATAGATTACAGGGAAATAAACAAAATCACCCTAAAAAAAGGATACCCCCTGCCCAAGATAGATGATTTGCTGGATTAGTTGCAACAAGCAAAGTACTTCATCAAGATGGACTTAAAGTATGGAAATAACCAGGTTTTATTCAAAGAAGAATATTCATGGAAGACCACCTTCAAAACCATGCATGGTTTTTAAGGGTGGGTAGTCATGTCATTTTCCCTATGTAATGCACTAGCTACATTTATGGGATTAATGAATGATGTACTGTGCCCTTTTATAGATTCAATTTTTGTCTATTTGGATGATAATGGTATACAGTGCTACCTGGGAGGAGTGCATCTCATATTTGACACAGGTGCTAGAGACATTAAAGAAGCACCAACTGCTAACAAATCTCAAGAAGTGTGACTTTGCACAACTATTTTTGGTGCATTTGGGGTAGGTGATAGGTGGAGGAGAGTTGAAGATAATCGTGCCAAGATGGGTGCCATCATGAAATGGTCGGTGCCTACTAATGTTTCCGAGGTCAAGAATTTCATTGGGGCAACACAATACTTAAGGAAATTCATAGCCTCATTTTTTGTGGTTGTAGCATCGTTCCATGCCATAACACCAAGTGGCATGAGTGTCTAGTAGGGAAAGGATCAATAAAGGGATTTCGAGGAGCTAAAAAAGAAAAATAGTTAAGTGCCGGTTCTGGAATTACCAAACTTGTAATAACCCTATGAAGTGCAGGCAGATGTGAGTGGGTATGCTATGGGAGTAGTCTTGATGTAGGGAGGAACACCTATATGCTACCATTCTAAAGTATTTCATGGAGAAGTTCTTAACTACCACACCTTGACAAGGAGCTCTATGCCCCGATGCAAGCTGTGAAGAGGTGGAAGCACTATGTAATGGGAAAGGAGACAGTAATCCACACAAATCACTAGCCACTATAGTGCTTGCAGGCCTAAGGTAAGCTACAACCAACTAGGCATTACAAGTGCATGGGGTTTATACAACAATTTGATTTGGTGATCAAGTACAATAAGGGCAGCACAAACAAGTTGGCTGACAAAGAGGCATTATGAGAGGATGAGGACTTCAAGGAGGTGTTTTAGCAGTTGTAGAGTTAGAGTTGTGTGCATGATGGCGACAACACCGTTAAATACTATCTCCAGGATGGTTTACTCTATAGGTTGGATAAGCTATGTGTTCCTAAAGGTGAACGATTGCAGTTGATTAGATATTCTCACACCTCTAAGGTTGTAGGGAACTTTGGTGTAGGGAAGACTATGTCCAACTTGCAGTGGTATGTCTATTGGCCCAAGATGCAAGAGCATGTAGCTAGGTTCATAAGAGGATGCATGCTTTGTTGTACCAGCAAGCCTAGCAATAGGAAACATGGTCATCGCTTACATGTACCCACTCATCCTTGGGAAAGCATTTCCATAAAATTTATGGGAGGTTTACCAACAACTAGGAATGGAAATGACTACCAGTTCGTGGTAGTAGACATGTTCAACAAGATGTGTGTTTTGATGCCCTGTAAAAGACCATGAGTGGGCAAGAAGCAACAAACTTGTTCTTTGGACAAGTTTGTGTGCACTTTGGGATACCAACGAGCATTGTTTTAGATGGGGATATAAGATTTCTCAGTGCATTTTGGACTACGTTGTGGGAGAAGATGGACACGGAGTTAAAGAGATCTACAACATTCCATCCACAAACAGATAGAAAGACAGACAAACAGAAGTAGTTAATAAGACTTTGGTGCAACTTCTAAGGGGATACAACCAGAAGCATCCAAATACCTATGATGAAAATCTGGTATATATACAACATTCTTACTATAGAGCAGTCCACACTTCTACAAAAAAGGTCCCCATTCGAAACCTATTTTGGGTATTGTCGCCTTCAATTTTGGATATTACATATGGGCAGCAAGGAGGAGTTAGGAGAGATCTTACAGGAGACACTTTGAGGGTTGAAAAGTTTGTAAAAAATATCAGGCAAATCCATCTACAAGTGCAATAGAAATTGTAGAAGTCATAAGAGAAATACAAGGCTAAGCACGATCAACATAGAACACAAAAATCATTCAAGGTGGGAGACATAGTATGGCTATAGTTGAACATGAGAGGTTACAGGGGTCTAGTAAGAAAATTGAGGCTTTAAGGTATGGTCCCTTTTAGATAATGGAAAAGGTGGGTGATAATGCATATCGACTCAGTTTATCACCATATATGCACATTTACTCTATTGTAAATGTAGATAATTTGAAACTTTTTGAGCCTTCCATGCTAGATCGGGAAGAGGAACATGTCCTACCTTCTATTAAGGATTTGGCACCATATTCTCAGGCATAGTTGATAGAAGGCATAGTTTTGTAGAATAGGTCCAAAAATACAAGACAAGGGCAGCATGACCTTTGGAAGATTGGGTTGAAAGGACAAGTTCCATGAAAAGCTAAATGGTACACCAAAGAGAAGGTGGAGGAAAATTTTCCTCACCTCATTCAGTAGAAGCTTTTTGGGACCAAAAGCATCCCAAAATAGGGAGGTGTGATCCAGATTGGATCATAATATTGTTTGTCATCTATCTTGATGATTTCAGAGTGGAAAGAGTGGAGGGATGAACTCACGTGACCACTTTTATTGACGAGACCTAGTTTGGAGAAATAAGGTCTTAAACCTTCCAAGAGTGTTTTGAGTATCAAATGAAAATTTTTGGGGGTAAAAATTTTCCACTTTAATTATTAATGTTTTCATGTTATTCGACACACATAAATATTTCCAACAACGCAAGAATCATATCGATTGGAGTCTATATGCGAAAGTTATGTCACTCAGAAGTTGACCTTCCTATTTCACCACCATAATTCGAGAGGATGCCATATCAACCCCTATTATTCATGGAAAAGGGTATATCCACGTGATTATGATGTATAAGACTCTAGAAGAGTTTATATTATAACTCTGGTTAAGGGTTGAGCTAGTCAAACCGAACCACTAGTAGGCTCTCGAATCGTGTTATAACCAGGCCACTAGGAGGAAAAGGGGTTTCTTTCTTTTGAGTGCATTTGTTCCATAGTTTAGCAGAAATAACCAAGAGAGATAAGAGATAGAGAACACAAAGGGGATTTGTGCATTGTAGCAACCCACGGGCCACATGCCATACATCTTTGCAATCACAACCATATTTCCATTCAGATAAATAGAGCGAAGTGACTTCACCTTCCAGCTGGATTTTTCTCCCCATAGGGTTTCCCAGAGCATATCTTGTGTCAAATTTGTGTGTAAGCTTTTATTTTTACCGTTATCTATTTTATGCATCATTTCCATTTGCATGCATGCACTATTAACAGTAAATCTACAAATCAATAAATCTATTAAAACGGTAATAGTGCAAAATTTCATACTTTCAATATAATATTATCATATATGTTGTGATGAACTCTCCAGTGGAATATCCATGACAATTTACGGATGATTTTTATCAAAGGCGAGTTGGCCACAATGCGTAGACCCTCGTTCAACACAATTCTGAATGCACAAGTGAATATGGAGTCCTGTCAATTAAATTATGGCATATTGTATAATTATATTTGATTGTAAACATATATACAAAATTAATGTTGACACACAAAATACTTTTATATATTGACAAGAGAGGATTGGAACTTAAGGTTATGTAATAGAATTTACAGTTGATAGTTAATTGGTATAATAATTTTTTTTTATGATATTTATTGAGGTTTATTAGAATTGTTGCATGTTTTGCATCATTAGAATGACATTTTAGTTGTAACTTAATTGAAATTTTATTATGGTATATATGTGCACTTTGATATGATGTAATATGATTATGGTTCTAGTTCATATGTTGTAATATTGGAAAAATAACATAAATATTAAATATTTCATGAAATAAATAATAAATTTTCATTTTGAATGTTTTTTTTTTGCAAAACACGAGTGTCCCAGAAGATCCAGTTGATGTTTCAAATAGTTTTCCATATCCATTGCATTTATGTCAGTTTAATGATCATTAAACTGATGAGGTAGATGGAGAGGACACTAAGGCAGACGACGACGATGATGACATTAATGATGATGATGATGTTGATGATCATGATAGATATGATGATGATGAGGAGAAATTTTTTCGTAGTAGCAAGTGACGTTGATCATAGACTCCATCACGGATCATTGTTGATAAATCAATATGATGCCTCTTCATGTTCATTATCATATGTATCATTTTCTCCTGCAGTACCATATTGAGTTGTATCATTTTGACATGTATCACATGGACATGTATTATTTGGGCATACATTATGTGTAGGTAGTCATAGACTATAAATTTTGTTTATTAATAATATAAAAATACTGGTTATAGTTATAAAAAAATTATCTTGTTATTTTATTCCATTGTTGTGGTGTGGTATGTAACTATAAGAAACCTGAAAGAGCTCTGCTATGGAAATCTCTTTATTGTGAATCTGGGCCTGCATTATGTGTAGCTGGTCACGGCCAACAATCTTGTTTATTAATAATATAAAAGTATCGATTATAGTTATGTTATGGTGTGGTCTATAATCATGTGATGATGATAGTTTGTATGGATGTCCATTTCCCTAAAAATTCTTTATAAATGGTATGTTATAAAATATTTCAAATGCAATATGACTTACTTTATAATCATATAAGTTATTTAAGAAGCATGATATACTTAACTAATTTAATTAAAAAAAAAAATATTAAATTAATAAATGGAAGCTATAAAGGAAGCATCATGAGTTGTTAAAATGGAAGCAGAATGTGGCTCTAAAATGGAAGTAAAATTTGACATTAAATTGGAAGCCATACTTGGAGCTATTACTGGCTCTAAATAGGAAGCTAAATTGGTTTCTTAACAGGAAGCAAAATTGGAGGCTAATTAAGAAGCAAATCCCAACACTAAAAGGAAGCAAACCCTGGACCTAAAAAAGAAGCAAACCTAGGTGCTAAACATGAAGAAAACCTTGCAACTAAAAGGAAGCAAACCATGAGGCTAACAAGGAAGCAATTTTGGAAGCAAAAAAGGAAGCAACAATGGAAGCCAAACTAGAAGCACACCAGAAGCAATCTTGGAAGCAAAACTTGGCATTACCTAAGAAGCAAAAAAAGAAGCAATTTAGGTAGCAAACAAAGAAGTAATAATGGAAGCAATACTAACAGCCAAACTTAGCGTTACCTGAGAAGAAAAAACAAAATAAATTTAGGTAACAAAAAAATAAGTAATAATGGAAGCAAAATTAGAAGCCAAACTTGACATTCCCTGAGAAGTAAACAAAGAAGCCATTCAGGTAGCAAACCAAGAAGTAATAATGGAAGTAATATTAGAAGCAACAAAAGACACTATAATGGAAGTCATATTAGAGGCTAAAGAAGTGTTGACCTAGGTTGTCATTGATGTCAATATGGAAATATTCTAGATACTAGAGGATGACATGAAGCTAAGGGGAAGCCGAGCAGATCCATGAAGAGACAGGAGCAAGGCCATTAGGATAGCCAAGCCATAAGCAAGACGAGTTATCAAAGGAGGCATACCAAAGCATATTACAAGATATCAGAGCAAGAGAGGCATATCGGATAAGGCAGAAGCCATCAAGGCATCAAGGTATAAGAGGAGGTCTTTAAAAGACACTGCCAAGCCAAAGGAGCCACATTAGAGCAAGAGGGGCCATATCGAAGGAGCATTGCATGTAATACATGCCCAAGAAGAACCAAGAGGAGCTACAGGAGGAGCCATATATATATATATGCATACATACATATACATACATACATAGATATATATATATATATATATATATATGTATGTATGTATGTATGTATGTATGTATGTATGTATGTATGTATATATATATATGTATGTATAAGAGGAGGTATAAGAGACAAGAGCAAGGCCATTAGGATAGCCAAGCCATAAGCAAGAGGAGTTACCAAAGGAGGCATATCAAAGCATATTACAAGATATCAGAGCAAGAGAGGCATATCGGATAAGGCAGAAGCCATCAAGGCATCAAGGTATAAGAGGAGGTCTTTAAAAGACACTGCCAAGCCAAAGGAGCCACATTAGAGCAAGAGGAGCCATATCGAAGGAGCATTGCATGTAATACATGCCCAAGAAGAACCAAGAGGAGCTACAGGAGGAGCCATATATATATATACATACATACATATACATATATATATATATATATATATATATATATATATATATATATATATATATATATATATATATATATATATATATATATATATATATATACATATATATATATATATATATATATATACATATACATATATATATATATATATATATATATATATATATATATATATCTGTGTGTGTGTGTGTATACAATATAACAGAGCCATCAGAGAGCATATCGAAGTGCAGACATATATATATACATGCATTTAACAGCTATCGGGTCATATGCATGCAAATGAGCTATTAGAGCCATATATGCCACAGATAACACTATCGAGAGTATATATCATATATATGGATGCATTTACATTATAGGGAGCAATATATGCCACAAACTCTTATATCGAAGGTCAAAACTCATAAAACTCATGTATATAGGGCCATATGCACTATCGGCGGTAAAAACATATATAGACAGGGCTATATACACTATCGGCGACATAAAACCCATTTATATATGTGTTTAACACTATCGAGAGCTATCAAAGGAGCAAAGGATGCATTTAACACTATCGGAGGCCAAAACCCTTACAGATATGCATTTAACACTATCGGCGGCCAGAAACATAGTTATATGGAAAATACACTGTCGGGGCGGAAGACTTAAGTATAGTGGAATATACTATCGGAGCGGAGAAGGTTATGTATCTAGGCACATATATACATATATATCGGTGACAGTGCTAATCGGCAGTTTGGCTATGCGCCATCACCCCAAACCCCTGATTGCGATACATATATGCGGACCCAACGACATATATGTTCGGATATATAAACATATGTAGTCCGGGTAGTATTTAATATGTATGGTTATGTATGCGGGCCTTAAGAAATTGCAACATATATATATATTATATAACGGACCCACTGCGCATTATGAAACGTTGTATTATATATCGCATCTGCCTATCGGACCTTGCAAAGCGCCGATTGCGATAAAGCATGTGGACCCATTTAAACATTGTAACATGGCTTAATATAATATCGCGTCCAGTGGAGGATCAGTCGTCGGCCATCGGCGATGCCATGGTCTCGATGTATAAAGGACCCCCAGAAGTCTTGAGCGCCGATTGTGATTATATTGCGGGCCCGATACAATATAGATGTGGGTGTATTGATTCTTGAAGTCCGCCCTTTAGCTTTTTGCCTGTTTTTCCTCATATTTCCTGTGTATTTGTATATTTGGCTTGCGCGGGGTTTGGAGGCAGAAATACGTTAAGGAATGCTCCCAATAGTTCAGGAGGCCTAAACGATAGTTTAGTAGGCTGAATCAAGCCGATGGAAATTGCGATAGGACGTGGCATGTCCGTTACACTGTAAAGTCTCTGTGTATGCCTGCTATCATTAAAAAAAAAGGAGCATTGTTACAATTTTTGGAATATGTGTTCTCTGTGAATGATTCGGTCCTCGTCATTGAATCAACGTGTCTCAGGAGTGTTGGTGAGCATGAAGAGACAGAGGAAACCACAGAGACCAAGGAGGAAGCCAAAGGGCCAGCGAAGAGAGGAAACCGATAGACAAAGGCATGAGGAATGCATAAAAACAGGAAAAACAGAGAACAGAAAAAAGTTGAACGTTGTTGATACAGTTGGAGGAAACAAAGGCAGTAAGAGGGTCCAGCATAACAGGAAAGGGTCGAAGGACTAACAGGACAGGAGGCACTCAGAGGATGACCATCTTTGCTGATTGTATCACCCTGTGAAAGACTTAAACCTATGATGAATTAATTAGGTATACAATGGAGTATGAAGATTAACTCTGTGTTGTAGTGAATAAAGTTTTGTCTAACATTGTTTGAAGGGAGAAGTAGCGAGCAGAGAAGCAGTCTTGCTGAAGTATTCACTGTGACATTAGAACAGATGCTTGAACAGAAAGTTGTTCTTTATGTAGAGCTTAGTGCAGCTAACAGTAGACTGACTGAAATCTGTGTGAAGACATTATCATAGAACATGAAGGCTATTGGAGACTTTGGGTGGATAGTATGAAGAGTTGTAAATACTTCTTCATAAGAAGATTAGTTGTCATTGATGCTATAGCATGGAGACTACAGTGAAGTTGTAAACAGACAAAACTTAGTAGAGAAGAGTTCTGAGAGCAGAAAATTATTATCAAACATGCCTTGACAAGATTGGGTTGGAACGCTTAGGGTTGGTGCCTCAGAAGTGAGAAGGATTGGAGTCCTTGGGGCTGATGCCTCAGAAGTAAGAAGGATAGGAGTACTTTGGGATTGGTGCCTCGAAAGTAGGAAGGATTTGTGTCCTTGGCACTGGTGTCTCAAGAAATGGAAGGATTGAAGTCCTTGGGATTTGGTGCTTGTAAGTCCAAGATTGGTACCTTGGCGAAATAGAGTTGGAGCTCTAGAGGTTGGAGCCTTAGCAAAGTCCAAGTTGGTGCTTGGCAACTGATTGCAACCATCTATATATTGTATCTATTTTACTGCAAAGATTATATTAATAAAAGCATTTATTCTTGTTGTTCATCTTGTTTCTAAATATAAATGTTTTAACTGGTAAAACAATAGTCGAAAAAAGAAATACTGATTCACCCCCCCTCTCACTATTTCCAACAATTGGTATGAGAGCCAGTACCTTCATTTAAAGCTTAAAGCTTGAAGGTTGACCTTTAGAACACAAATGGCGAAATCAAGGAAGAAAGTCTCCAATCCTCCTAAGGATGTGTCTCCCTCTACTACTAAAATAGAAGACAATCAATTTGAGGAGGCTCCAAGGCTCAATGGGAACTTTAGTATATGGGAAGCAAGAATGAGGAATTTCCTACATAATCAAGGCATTGAAATCTGGAAATCAATGATTGCTAATAGCAGGATGGATGAAGAATCCAAGGAGTACAATGCAAAAGAAATGAAGGCAATCTTGAATGGGCTACCTGATTCTGTAAAGAACAATCTAGGAAAATATTCATCATCAAAGGGTATATGGGACAAACTTCATGAACTTCACTCAAAAGGGGCATTGACCATGACTATCAGTAAAGAAGATGATGGAAATCAAGAAGGAAATATAGAACCCATCATAGAAGCTGAAAATGAGAATGATGACATCAAGGCTGAAGCAGACTTAGAAGATGAAGAGAATGAAAAAGATTTTGTAAAAGATCTCCTCGCTCAACTTATGGCTGCCATGGAAGAGATTAAATATTTGAAAAAGGAAAATAAGGAACTTAAGAAGATAGCACTAGCTGGTGACCAAGATCAAACAAGGGAGAATGTTGACCTTGCCAAGCTTCAAGTACAAGAAAGGGATGAAGAGCTTGCCAAGCTTAAGAAGGAATTTCATCAAAGCAAAAGAAAGCATCATGAAGAAGTCATATCTATGACAAATTATTTGGATAAAGAAAAGAAACGGGAAGATACCTTGTCAAGTCAACTTGAACAAAGGCACAACAGCTTGAACAAAGTTGAAGAAGAGATTGGTCAGTACAAGGTAGAGGTCTCCTCTCTCAAATCTCAACTACAAGAAGCTAGGAAACAACACAAGGCACTGAGAAGACAAAGGAAGCATTGGAAGTCATAGAAGGATAGGCTGATGAAGCATGAAAGGAAAGAAACACCATGATTTGCCAACTAAAAGCAAAGGATGAAGAAATCTTCATATTAAAATCTAACATCAAGCTTCTCAAGGCTGAAACATGTAAAGCTACAAGGATCAAGGAAGAAATGGAGAGCAATCAAGCAAAGAATGAAGAAATATTCAAAATGAAGTCAGATATCATCTCCCTTAAAACAGAAGCAGATGAAGCTACTCGTATCAAGGAAGAAATTAAGAAACAACTTGCTAAGAAGAGTAATGAGCGTGAAAGATTGGAAGAAGAGATTGTCTTCCTCAAAACAAAGGTTGAAGGGACGAACAAAATCTTGAAGAACTCTCAGGCCTTGGATGACATGCTTATCTATCACATATGTCCATTTGATAAATCAGGTCTCGTGTATGCAGGTGAATCCTCAAGCAAGAATGAAAATACTTTAAACAAAAGGGATGTGAAGAAGCCAGAAAGAAATGGTGATGCTCCCAGTTCCAACAAAGGCAAGGAGAAAAATCAAGGCTACAATAGAAGAAACCCTGCTCCAAGAAGAAATCCTGCTCCAAAAAGGAATGTAGATGATGTCAAAAATGCGAGAGGCAATGGTTATCATCAAAGTTTCTCAAGGCAGAAAGGCTTCAGAAGTACAACAAGGAAATCTCCATCTCCCAAGTACCAAAGTTCGTTTTTTGGTTATTGTTATTCTTGTAGAAACATTGATCACATGGCGAAAGACTGTAAAGCATATCATAAAGATAGATGTTATGGTCCCCAACCATCTCATAGAGATAGATATTATAGTCCCCAACAATGTCCAAGAAACAATTTTGCAGGAAGAAATCATGAATTCTTATTCAAGAACAATGTAGAATGCTTCATGTGTCATAACATTGGTCATATGACACGTGACTATAACTTAACTTGGGCTCTTACACAAGTTAGAACCATGCAAAAGAAGAAAGTTACACAAGTATGGAGAAGAAAGCAAATACAACCCAAAATTCCCTTGAGCTCTCCAGCCAAAAGCATATGTCAATGGCCTGAATTTTGACAATCTGAGCATTTGATGGGAAGACTCCGCCAAAAGAGATGATGCATAAAGTTAGGGGGAGCCTGTGATTCTTGATCATTATTGTAGAAGCTATTAGTGAAAAGGGTCCTGATGAAATCCTTGGTGATCTATATTAACAATCATTCTTTGATGAAGATCATTTCTCGAGAGTACTCCATTGAAGAACAAGATCCTATAACCATTCTTTGGGCTGGTGTTAAATATTCTTCCCACTTAATCTCTAAGTAGTATTTCGAACAACAGAGAATGTCATCTAACACTAAAGAAATAGGGCAAACAACTATGGTGTTGTTATCACAGAAGTTTATGTCTTGACTCAGGGACTTAATGTGAGAACAGATAAATTCTGGACACTAATGGAGGCAATCTTCAAACAAACAGGTACATCTAGAATGGAGTATTGAAATAAGAGCAGCTGGCAGCATATAACAAAACTGAAGCTATAGAAATTTTGAATAATTTAACACATATTCACAGAGATTATCTTGATCATACAATTATAAGCGAAACATGTATAATACATAATCTCCTCTACGTTGATCATCAATTTACAGAAGCAGAAACATTCACAGGCACACATAGAAGCATCAATCCAACTCATTAACACAATATGTATCCCGGGGAAAGCATCTCGCTAAAAACCCCACACTATCTGTATATTAATGATTGAGAACATGTAACATTACAAAGTACAATTCTTATCACAAGCAATCCAGTACCAGCTCCACCTGTTACACACAATACAGCTCAGATCTGATCTCCAAATCTATTCCACTGCTTGCCTGCCTCTCCAGCTCAATAATTGCTCAAGAACTTATGAGAATGGCTTACCAAACTCGTATTTGACCTGCAAATAATCACTCACACTCTGTTGGACGTGAGAAAAGGCTACAATTCTTGATATTGGCCAATTCATTGGCATACTCAATCCCTCTTATTATGCAAATCATCATGCACAGCTATAGTCACAACTGATAGCAATCTGATCCTCTAACACCTGTCCCTGCTGAACTCAACATGCACTGACATGCAACTGAGTTAACTGATGTATTCTATAGTTGTATTATGAGTTAATAACTTGTGAATTAATTAATAACTAATTCACCCAACTCATCTCTATTCTATTGATCAGTTAGACTAAATACAACTAGTTTAACAAGGCTAAACTGAACACAACTCCATCAACTGCACCTCCAGTCCACTAAACTCAACTCTCTTGAGTTCTAACTGAAGTCCTGCATGCAAATATTAGTCATCCCATAGGTAACCACGTATTTCCTTCTGGGATTTGCATGTACCACATCCGTAGCTCATCCTGAAGTGCTCCAAGAGAATAAGAACAAGTTTATAGTCCAAATATTATTATGAGACAATAATATTTGACTTTTCTATTTTTGAAAGCCAGTCTAAAAATAGACTTTGATCACTCACACTGTGATCACTCACACTGTGGTCACCCACACTGTGGTCACCCACACTGTGATCACTCATACTATGATCACCCACACTGTGATCATCCACACTATGATCATCCACAATGTGATCAAAAATAGAACTTGCGCTAGAATTTGCCTGCGGGCCCACTTAGTGAAGGCGACTCCTTTCCACTAAGCTCCATCATCTTGTTGTATTCTCAACAAGCATTTCTTGTTGCACACTTTTCAACAGAAGCATTGCATGAAGATGCAAATCAACAATTGTATTTAAAAGACAGTCATAGACTGGATATCTGAATCTGCTAGGGAAATAACATGCAGAGATGTGTACAAGAACACAAGGACAAGATGGCTCATAGAAAGGAGAGTGTGGTGCAGTCAAATATAACTTATGCTAAGACTGGTCACTGAGAAAATATAGCAACAGTAAGGGACAACCTCTCACCTTTTCATCCAAATGTAGTGAAGTTGAATACTAGATGGCAGTCACTCAAGGAGAAGCATAGTGACATAAAGGAACTTAGATCTGAAGAAAGATAGCAAGAAAGACAATCTCAGTGGCAGTCTCTCTTGATTTGGACTATGAAGGTCTCTCAATTTTTCCTATGGAGACAACAATATGGATTGAAGCATAAAAGCCTGGACTTGGACACTTGGTGTATGGCCATTTGCAATCTGAATGAAAGCATTAAAGTAGAGCATCTTTAAGCATTGTTGAAGCCATGATAAAGCAGTTCTAAGACATGAAGATGGAATAATGTGCAAATTGATGCTAAAGCATCAATCCTTCTATCTTGAGTAAAAAGAAGAAGAACACTATGACAGGGGGAGTCACAGACCCATGAAGATCTACCATTCATGAAGAACAGAAGCAGTTTGATAGGAGAAGTCCCAGAGCACTCCTTTGCCACTGATGTCAGAGGGGGAGAGAAGAAGAATATTGCCATCAATAACAAAGGGGGAGATTGCTGACCTAGGTTGTCATTGATGTCAATATGGCAATATTCTAGATACTAAAGGATGACATGAAGCCAAGGGGAAGATGAGCATATCCATGAAGAAACAAGAGCAAGACCATCAGGATAGCCAAGCCATAAGCAAGAGGAGTTACCAAAGGAGGCATATCAAAGCATATTACAGAATATCAGAGCAAGAGAGGCATATCGGATAAGGCAGAAGCCATCAAGGCATCAAGGTATAAGAGGAGGTCTTTGAAAGACACTGCCAAGCCAGAGGAGCCACATTGGAGCAAGAGGAGCCATATCAAAGGAGCATTACATGTAATACGTGCCCAAGAAGAACCAAGAGGAGCTACAAGAGGAGCCATATATATATATGCCAAAACAGAGTTATCGGAGCTACAGGAGCAAACAGAGCAAGCAGAACAGAGCATATATATGTGTCATATATATGCCAAAGAAGAACAAAGCAAACAAAGGATGCAATCAGAGCCATCGGAGGAAGAAAACATGGCCATTACGGAGCATATCGAAGCGTAGACATATATATACATGCATTTAACAACTATCGGGAGCTATCAAAGGAGCAAAGGATGAGTTTAACACTATCGGAGGCCAAAACCCATACATATATGCATTTAACACTATCGGCGGCCAAAAACATAGTTATATAGCAAATACACTATCGAGGCGGAAGACTTAAGTATAGTGGAATACACTATCGAAGCGGAGAAGGTTATGTATATAGGCGCATATATACATATATATCAGCGACAGTGCTAATTGGTGGTTCGGCTATGCGCCATCACCCCAAACCCTTGATTGCGATACATATATGTGGACCCGACGACATATATGTCTGGATATATAAAAATATGTAGTCCGTGTAGTATTTCATATATATGGTTATGTATGCGGGCCTTATGGTTATAAAGGACCTGTTGCGCCTTATGAAACGTTGTATTATATATCGCGTCCGCCTATCGGACCTTGCAAAGCGCCGATTGCGATAAAGCATGTGGACCTGTTTAAACATTGTAACATGGCTTAATATAATATCGCGTCCAGTGGAGGATCGGTCGTTGGCCATTGGCGATGCCATGGTCTCGATGTATAAAGGACCCCCAGAAGTCTTGAGCGTCGATTGCGATTATACTGCAGACCCGATACAGTATAGATGCGGGTGTATTGATTCTTGAAGCCGCCCTTTATCTTTTTGCCTGTTTTTGCTCATATTTCTTGTGTATTTGTATATTTGGCTTGCGCGGGGTTTGGAGGCAGAAATACGTTAAGGAATGCTCCCGATAGTTCAGGAGGCCTGAATGATATTTCAGTAGGCTGAATCAAGCCAATGGTGATTGCAATAGGACGTGACATGTCTGTTACACTGTAAAGTCTCTGTGTATGCCTGCTATCATTAAAAAAAAAGGGAGCGTTGTTACAGTTTTTGGAATATGTGTTCTCTGTGAATGATTCGGTCCTCACCGTTGAATCAACGTGTCTCAGGAGTGCTGGTGAGCACGAAGAGACAGAGGAAACCACAGAGACTAAGGAGGAAGCCAAAGGGCCAACGAAGAGAGGAAACCGATAGATAGAGGCACGAGGAATGCATAAAAATAGGAAAAATAGAGAACATAAAAAGTTGAACATTGTTGATACAATTGGAGGAAACAGAGGCAGCAAGAGGCTCCAGCAGAACAGGAAATGGCCGAAGGACTAACAGGACAGGAGGCACTCAGAGGATGAACATCTCTGCTGATCGTATCACCCTATGAAAGACTTAAACCTATGATGAATTAAGTAGGTATATAATGGAGTGTGAAGATTAACTCTATGCTATAGTGAATAAAGTTTTGTCTAACATTGTTTGAAGGGAGAAGTAGCCAGCAGAGAAGTAATCTTGCTGAAGTATTCACTGTGACATTAGAACAGATGCTTGTAAAAAAATTTGTTCTTTATACAGAGCTTAGTGCAGCTAACAGTAGACTGACTAAAAGCTGTGTGAAGACATTATCAGAGAGCATGAAGGCTATTGGAGACTCTGGGTGGACGGTATGAAGAGTTGTAAAGACTCCTTCATAAGAAGATTGGTTGTCATTGATGCTGTAGCATGGAGACTACAGTGAAGCTGTAAACAGACAGAACTCAGTAGAGAAGAGTTCTGAGAGTAGAAAATTACTATCAAACATGTCTTGACAAGATTGGGTTGGAACCCTTGGTGTTGGTGCCTCAGAAGTGAGAAGGATTGAAGTCCTTGGGGCTGATGCCTCAGAAGTAGGAAGGATAGGAGTCCTTTAGGATTGGTGCCTCAGAAGTAGGAAGGATAGGTGTCCTTGGGATTGGTGTCTTAGGAAATGGAAGGATTGAAGTCCTTGGGAGTTGGTGCTCCTAAGTCCAAGATTGGTACCTTGGAAAAATAGAGTTGGAGCTCTGGAGGTTGGAGTCTCACCAAAGTCCAAGTTGGTGCTTGGCAACTAATTGCAACCATCTATATATTGTATCTATTTTACTGCAAAGATTATATTAATAAAAACATTTATTCTTGTTTTTCATCTTGTGTTTTGAATATAAATATTTTAACTAGTAAAACAATAGTCAAAAAAAGGAATATTGATTCACCCCCCTCTCAGTATTTCGAACAAGAAGATGCCACAATGGAAGCAAATTTAGATGCAACAAGTGATGCCATATTGGAAGCAAAACTCGAAGCAACAAATGACGTTATAATGGAAGCATAACTCGATGTAAATTAGGAAGCCAAAAAATAAGTTATTTTTTTATGCCATACCAGAGGCAAA
The DNA here is from genome assembly GCA_031772625.1 of Pinus tabuliformis. Taxonomy (NCBI): domain Eukaryota; kingdom Viridiplantae; phylum Streptophyta; class Pinopsida; order Pinales; family Pinaceae; genus Pinus; species Pinus tabuliformis. The sequence continues at coordinate 621,760,646 of CM062812.1, forward strand.
ACATGAAGCACAATTGGGAACAAAACTACAAGTACAAATGCATGCAACAAAGGAAGCAAGAATGGAAGAAATAGTTCTTTGTGCTAAACCTGACAATATTTCCAGTGCCCAAGTGAAATACATTGTAGAGCTGGGTTTTACGCCACCAATTGAACCCAATTCACAAGCTCAAATACACTGATTTTTGGTGTTATTTCTAGTGCTAATGGTCTGTTTTGTTGTAGTAGAGTGGTTGAAGCTTTCGATGGGCCCCTACAAGGCATTCCTTCTAAAATGCAACTAGAACATGTCTCCCACTTGAAACTTGTGTGGCGCTCTATGATGATCATGGAGTTATTTGTACATAATATTAGCTTTTTGCAAGATATCATGGACCTATTGGAAGATGTGTCGAATTTCTTCAATAAACTTGGTAGCTTTGTTGGCTCTAGATTAAATCTACATATTCTATCCATGTAGTTGTAAGGGGAAGTGTGACATCAATAAGACCCAATGGTTGAAATCCTAGGCCCACCTGAAAGAGGTCGTGGAAAATTGAGCTATGGAGAGCTCTATTATAGATGTGCTAAACATAAGGGAGACTCTCATCCCATGTGTGAATATGGTTGGAGTTGTACATGAGCAAAATGTTCATGATCATTGTGTTGAAAACATCTATCTGTCCATTCATCTGAGCGTGGAAGACAATTGGTTTGGTGAGCTTGGTGTCCAAAAATGACTAGAGGCTTGACCATAATGCACCAAGGAACCTGCTATCCCAATCTGATATGATGGTATGCGGGATCCCAAACTGTACCCACACCTGTTTGAAGAAAAGTTTGGCAATGGTTTTAATTGTGATACTCTTCTTGTAAGCAATCAAAATGTCCATCTTAAAAAATCTATCAACAACCACAAACACATAGTCATTACTATGCTTGGTAGAAAGAAGGCCATACATATAGTCCATCCATCGAGATGGATTCCGAAGGCTGGTTAGGAGTAGGCAGAGGGTGCACAGGTCTTTATTCTTAATGAATGGTTTGGTAATGACACAGTCAGTGTAGGACCTGATATACTTGCCAACATCTTGTTGAAGATTCAACCAATAAAAATAATTTTGTAGTGTTTCCATTGTCTTCTCCACACCAAAGTGCCCTAGTACCTGACTGTAATGTGCCTCCTAGATCAGTTTGGCATGCTTGCTTGAAGGATCATAAAGGTGTTAAAGGTAACACAACAATGCATCATGGAGGTGGAAGTCCAGAACTTGCTTTCATACCATCAACATCTCGTATGTGGTAGTGAATTTTGAGTCACTATTATATAATTTTGACCACCCAAAGGTATTGTGCCCACAAGAGTTGAGAATTCTAGTTAGTGCCACAACCAAGGGTCGATTGAGGTAGTCTACAACATGATTGTTGCCACCTTTCTTGTATTTGATGTTTAAATGGAATTGTTGTAGGTATGTGGACCATTTCTAAAGACATTCATTTTGTAGCTTCCCTTGTGTCTGTGTAAATTGAAGAGGCATGTGATCCATGTGGATGATCACATCCTTCCCCAAAATATAATGTTTCCATTTCCTGTAAACCTACATGATGGAATACATATCCTTATCATAGGTGGGGTATCTCTATACAGTACTAGAGAGTGTTTCACTATGATATGCCACCATATGTCCTTACTGAATGAAGAATGCACCAATGGCATAGTCAGAGCGTTCTGTCTCAATCTCATATGGTTGTTGCAGGTCTAGCATGGTGAGGACTAGTGAAGAGAAAAGAGAGTGTTTGAGTTTATTGAATGCCTTCTATTATGACTCTGACCAAAAATACTTTTCTTTTGCTCCACCCTTGGTCACTTCACTAAAGGCCCAAGCGATATAAGAGAACCCCAACATGAATATTCGGTAGAAATTAGGAAGGACCAAGAAGTTGCAAAGCTCTATTATAGTTGTTAGGGTTGTCCAATCTCGAATGACTTGGATCTTGGTTGCATCCAGATGCACACCTTTCTCATCAATAATGTAGCCTAGGTATTGGACCTTGTCAACACCGAAGGAGAATTTCCACAAGCTAGCACATAACTTGTTTTGTCACAAAGTGTGAAGGACATGTTGAATATGTTGCAAGCATTTTTCCCAACTCTTGTTGAAGATGAGGATATGATCTAGATATACAACCACAAAAGAGCTGGTGAAAGGCCACAATATATCATGCATCAACCTCATGAAAGTTGCTAGGGCATTTTTTAAACCAAAGGGCATGACTAACCATTCAAAAAGGCCCTTCTTGGATTTGAATGCAGTCTTCCACACATCAGTTGCTTCTATTGGGACTTTGTGATATTCAGACTTCAAGTCAATCATACTCAAGTACTTGGGCCCTTTGCGCTGGTCAAGAAGGTCGTCAATCCAGGGAATTGGGTACCATTTCCTGACTGTGATTTTGTTTAGGGCCTAATGAACAATGCATATTCACCAAGTCCCATCTTTCTTCTACACAAGTACGATTGGACTCCCATAGAGTGAGGAACTTAGTGTGATATGCCCTTTTTGGAGTATCTCTATAATCTCAATCTATCACTTGATTTCCTCATTTTCCATAAGAGAGCTATGATAGATTGACTCATTGGGTAGAGGTATGTCGGGGATTAGATCGATTGAATGCTTCACTTGACAGTGCAGAGGTACCCTAGTGAGCAAGGAGAAGATGTCTTTGTATTCTTCCATAACCTTATCCAGTTTCCTCTGCTGCATGTAGGAGCCATGTGTGGAGGCCATGGATGTGGCCACACTCTTCTCCTTACTTTGAAAGTGAATTGGGAGGAAGATATATTTCCCAGTCTAGGAGATGACCTTATTGCATTGCTTAGAAAAGATCAAAGAAACAGTAGTAGGCGGGGCTACCTTTGGTATCTTGTATAGTTGTATGCCCAAAGTAATAATAACACTACGAGATCTAGACTCATATACAACATGATGCTTCACAAGTATGGTTGGCCTAAGATAAAATCACAAACTTCAAGGGGAGCAACATCATACCTCATCCTTGAAAGGCTTGATGTTGTAGGGCAGGTGACATTGTTGTCTAAAATGAAGATCTCACGCTTGGTAGAGCCCCCTGATGATGTATGGTTACGGGTGTGGTGTTGTCGATAGGGTTAACCGCTTAACGACCTTTACTAAGATGAGGTTCTTTTAACTCCTACTATCGACAATGAAATGCTGTGGAACACCCTTCATCCACATTTGTGAGTGAAAGAGGTGCTCACCTTCCTTTGGATCTTTAGGCTCACTTTGTTGGACCTTGGTGGTGGCAATAGTGGCATTAGGTTTCTCATCAATGATATGTTTCCCCTATTTGAATCTAAGGTTTTTAGCTTGGCCACCAATGACTACCTTACGCGACTTTCATTAGTGATATGAGAGGGGCTCTTGTGGAACTCTCAACACTTTCTTGTGTCTTTCTTTGTCTTCCCATTACCATTCTTTGTTTGTAGCTTAAATGGGTTGTATTGGGATGGTCCACCCTGGCTCTATCCTTTATTCTGTGATGTGGGGATGCCCTTTCCCTACTTCTACTGTGAAGGATTCACAGATCCAAAGTCTCACTTATTCTGTTTAAAATTTTGCTTGATTTTGATAGCATATCGGTATGCTACGCCAAGTGAGGAGATGTCCAAGAACTCCATTTGTGCCTAGATGTACCTGTGCAAACAGGTACTTAAGCACTAGATGTCACTCAAAGTCTTCGATACCCAGCTTGGTGTATAAGGTATGAGAGATATTTGTGAACTTTAGCACTGCTTGGTCCCTTTCTTGTCATAGTGTGGTCCATCTCATGTACCGATATTCATAACTTTCAACAAGGTAATAGCGTTCCTTAACAACATCCCTAAAAGAGTCCCAAGTGGGTGCGAATGGAAGCAATATGGATTCCTCTGTGGCCTTTTTCTTACGACAAGTTTCCCGCCAATCCTTGAGATGGGGGGCAACCTTAAGGAGTGCAAAGGTAATATTTCTCTATCGGAAAAATTGTGGACCCAAAAATAACCTTTTAGTAGATTTAACCATTTGTTTAGAGAACCTGCACCTATCTAGCCTTCAAATATAGGAATATCAAAATTAACCTGTACCTTAAAGAGGGTAGTGCCTCCAAAGTGGCCACTTGATGGAGATGCATCGCATATTAGCATTTGTCAAAGGATTTGAGAAAAATTGTCCATCATCTTGTTCCTTTGTCACTCGAGGGCTTATTCAAGCAACAATTTAATAGGATCTCCTACTGCCTCATCCTTATTTTCTTCTGCCATGCTAGGTCGTCGGAGTCGGTGAGAATGATCTTGCAAGGGCTCAAGCAGCTCAAGTTTCGACTCCTTATACCCTGACCTCGTTGAGGACATGCATAAAAAACCAGATAAAGAGAAAATTGCTCTGATACCACTAATTCAAATTTATGAAGGGAATGAAATTATATACATATTGATAACAAAAGCATATACTAAAACTGGACTTCTATCAATAAATGGAAAATTCTAAATTGTATAAATGCAGAATGAAACCAAATTAGCTCAAATTGTGGTAGCTTATCTCTGAGAAGAGATGTGACAACTACTCACCTTCATCAAATTGCCTTAAAATGATGCTCAAATCACTTTTTATCACAAGGAAGCAATGATAAACCCTAAACATCCAAAAACATAACCCTAGGGGATGAAGCACCAAAGACTTTGGGAAATGATGGGATAAGTTGAAATGTCAACTTCCGAGGGTTGTAACTTTGACATATGATATCCGTTTGGTGCGCACGATAGCCCACTGGAAAGATCTAACCAATAAGTGTGTTTTCTGACTGCACTCGACAATATATGATGTTGAGTGCTAATTTCCCCAGAAAATTCCTTTTAGGGCCTAAAAAAACTCTAGAAGTTCAAGACTTAAAAACTGTAGAAAAAACTACCAAAATGGAAAAATGTGATGTGAGCCAATGGAATAGGTTGGTGGCCACTGATATACATTGGGATCATGTAGGGTCCACATGTCACATCACATGGATGATATCATGGTGTCGGGGGGGTTGGGAGAGGTGAGGGGCATAGTTGTTTTGAAAACCTTCTAATTGGGGCCTTGGCATGACTATTTGAGTGACACATGTTCTGGTGGTTTATCGCTTAGGCATGATTTTAGACCCCCCTGGTTAAACAGTGAAGATTTAGTGCGCTCAACATAACTCCTTGCCATTCAATTTATTAAGTACTATCTGAGGCTGCTAAAGTTGCATGGGAGTTAAACTTAGGTGACAAATAAAAATAAACCTTTATTTCAAATATTTATTTGTTTTAATTAAATAAATCAGTCACACACATTGCAAACTGGATGTTGTTACAAAGAGCCAACGTCTAAATGTTTACACTCATTTACGAACACTACAACATCTCCCCATATTGGGTTGTAGAGCGCCTCTTGATGCAATGAGCCATTCATAAAGTTCATTCAATTATTGATAAAATAATATAAAACACAGATTAAAACATAAATAAATAAAGTATATTTATATTTATACCGATAAGTATGTCTATTTTGTATTAGGGATTCCATAATTTTAATTTAATTATTAATAATTGTTTGGTAGATGTTAGGGGTTTAACCTCCATAGAATATTTTAAGGGCATAGTCTAACTTATAAACGAAATAGCATTTTTTCACAACATTTTTTCTTGTTAATTTTAACCAAGTTTCATGAGAGATTTAAAAACTTGAGTTTAAGTTGTTTAATCTCTAAAATTCGAGTGCCCAAGATGTTTTTTAAGGTACTAAATCCATGTATGCATTCAAAAATGTAATTTAAACAACAAAAATTCACATTCTTGAAATTGTCTCGCCGAATTCCAATGAAAAAAATTATTTCATCTATAAGTTAGATTACGCCTATTTTAAGTAGCATACACAAATCAAAGGTTGAAATTTATCCCAAATGTAGCTATGCCCTTTTTGCTCATCTGATTAAATTAATTAGTTAAATAAAATGTCATATGCACAAGCGTGATATAAAAAGAGTTATGATTTTTTTGGGTATGTGGTATTGATAAACCATGATATTGTAACAAAATCTATTTATAAATTAATAATCTCCATAGTATAGTAGGGATAAACATGTTTTTTCAAATATATATCTTGTTAAGTGAAACAAGTGTTTCTCCTATTGAAGCAATTGCTATGGTGTGAGCCATAAGGTATGTAAAAAAATTTGAGCAAATGGGAGATGACACATGACCTAAGGTTGTGTTTAATGACATAGTGTGCAAAACAAAGAAGACTTGGATGTGGCAAAATAACAAATGGTTTAGTAAATGGGGTATTTGCTTGAGCATGTGTCCCACAAACAATAAAGAGATAAAAGCTTTTGTTATGGATAAGTTCCACAAACATACTTGGGAGAAGGAGCTAGGGAGAAAGAAAAAATACTATATTGAAGAGTTTAATCCCACTCATAATCATCAACAAAAAATGTACATGGGGGCCAATATTTCTTGGAGAGCCAAAATTCTTATTGTTCAACTAAGGACTAATTCTCATCAACTCCGTTGTGAAACAGGGCACTAGAAAAGACCAAAAGAAGTGTGGGAGGAAAAAGTATGTATTTTTTGCTCTTTTAGAAAAGTAGAAACAAAAAGGTATTTCATTTTAGAATGGTAGACCTTCAAAGAGGAAAGTTATGCAGATATTCTGGAAGCTATCTCTTGGGATAATCTATTCAACTAGGGGTTTGTCGAGAAGTTGGGAGTGTTGATTGTGAGACTTCACAGGAAAATCGCCGAATACAAGAGGCAAATAAAGAAGCAATCTGTCCCATAAGCTATCTTTAGCCTCGTGAACATTAAAATAATTTATTTATTTATTTTTGCATATTAATTTTTTTATAATTTAAAATAAAATTATAATTTTTTAATAATATATTATAAAATAAATTCTTTAATATTTATTACACAATCTTCATATCTCAAATATTAAGCAACATGAAAATCTCAACCTATATTTTAAACTTCTAGAAATGAACTAAGTTGTAAGAAAAAAGAAAGAAATTATTTAACGTCCACGAGGCTAAAGATAGCCTATGGGACAAATTGTTTTTTCATCTGCTTAATGTACTCAACCCTTTTTTTGTGAAGCTTCAAAATAAGTGCTCCCATCTTCTCGACAAACCCCTCGCTAAATAGATTATCCCAAGAGTTAGCTGCCCACATATCTGCATAACTTTCCCTGTTGTCTTTGAAGGCCCCACATTCTAAAATGAAATGTTTTTTTGTTTCCACTTTTCTAGAAGAACAAAAAATGTATACTCTTTCCTCCCACACTTCCTTTGGCCTTTTCTTGCGCCTTGTTTCACAACGGAGTTGATGAGAATTATTCCTTAACAGAGCAATAATAATTTTGGCTGTCCAAGAGATATTGGCCTCTATGTATGCTTTTGGTTGATGACTATGAGTGGGATTAAACACTTCAATATAGTAATTTTTCTTTCTTCCTAGCTCATTATCCCAAGTACGCTTGTGGAACTTTTCCATAACAAAAGCTTTTATCTCTTTGTTGTTTGTGGGACACGCGTTCAAGCAAATACCCCATTTATTAAACCATTTTTTATTTTGTTGAATCTAGGTTTTTTGCTCTTGCACAATTTATCATTAAAGACAACCTTATGCCATCTACCCTCTTTCATTTGCTATTTTTTTTTTTAAATACCTTATGACTCGCACCATAACAATTACTTCAATAACAGCAATCCATGTTTCACTTAACAAGATATCATAAGGAACTTCATTTTTAATCTTAAATTTGTTTGTAATCAAATGCTTTTGAATTTTCTCAATTTGTCTCCATTGCATGTCGGATGTACTCCTTGCCCATAGTTCACAACCATAGAGAATCACCGGAATCACTAGAAGCCCAAAAAGAGTTTGAGTGGTTTTCCAGTTCCATAACTCTGCCTCTCTACATGATCCAGGTGGCTCCAGAGACACACACAAGACAAAGAGGGCTTATGGAAGCTCAAAAATCAAAGTGATCAGAATGCTTGCAAACCAGGACCAAAGCGTAGATCTTGTCGTCCTGATTGCAACGATGTGAATGGTTCGTTAATCCGAGCTTGTATGAGGGAGAACGAGCCAGTCAAAGTTTTGGTCAAAGCTAGGTTCTGGGCGAGGTTTAAGTGTCCTACAATTTGACCGACCTTGGGGCATGAAACCTAGCTCCCGAAAGCGGACGAATTTGTTGGATCGTTAATTTGTCTAATATCCCCTATATTAGACAAATTTGAAAAATATGTTATATATATATATATATATATATATAGTGGCGGGCCACCACCCCCAAACTATATAACAAAATTTATATTTAAATATGGCCGACGGGCCATGACCCCCGCCGGCCTCCCCATCCAACCACATAAATCAATGTTAATTTGGGTCGGCGACCATTACCCCGCCGAACCCTCCCTCAACCAACCGCACCACATAACACATTAAAACATTAAATATGAGGTGGGTGGGCCACCTCCGATGGACCTGGCCCACACCCCCAAAACCACCATACCAACGCATATAACATTAATGTGAGGCCGGTAGGGATTGAACCTGCTCGACCCCACCGGGCGGCCCCATATGGTGCATACACCAACCTCCGCGCTATTCAAAACAATACGCCACCAATTAATCCAAAGAACCCCACATCAACATGCCCTGTTTAGTTATTGAATGGTTATGTAATGTAAAAAAAGGAGGGGCGGGATTTGATCCCTGACACCTCCTCCACCATTTACTTTATTTACCAACGCGCCCATGACCAATGTTGGTAACTTTGCCCGAAATTTTATATATAAACTCATTTGTTAGTGCACCTAACAGCATGGAGGAGCATGCACACAGATTGAGGCATGTTTTTTTAATTAATTAATTTGCAGATAGAACCATGATCCAGAGAAGAGGCAGGCGGAACCATGATTGAGCCAATTTTCAGGAGGGCGAGATTTTGCCATTGTCCAAATTGGACAAATTTTATGTCGATCTTACACCTCTCAACGACACGAACTTGATGGCATAGTCAGAATTTTGATATGAGCAGCAGATCTTCAGATGACCCAGAGGAGGGAATCTTTGAGGAATTTAAAAAATTCCTTAAGCCCCAGATTTCCACTTTCTCAGAATTTAGAAATTTGACAGTTGATTTTGCACTATTCGATGCTACAAATCTGATGGTACATTCAGCTTTTCCATTTGATCATTTCAGTGTTCAACCACTTTTCAAAGTGGAGTGCAAGTGTCAACATTCAACGTGCAAGCAACCATTTCGTGAGATTCGACGCCGCGAGATTGATGGTACGACCAGCTTCAGTGGTTTGACATCCTTTTCTTCAGATGGTCCCAGGATGTGAGGTATATGTAATGTGTTCATGTACTTCTTTTTGCTATGAGATGCATTGTGCTGCACAGATCCCTATTTGATGTTTGATGTGGGATCTTGTTTCTTACTTGTCTCATGATTCCTGCATGATGTGATGCAAAATCATTTGTGGGATGTACTTGTTGTCATGATTCATCATGTTCTATTGAGATCCCTTTGTCGTTATGTTGATGGTATACTCACGTGTCGCCATGTGTGATTGCATTGAGATCCCTTTTATGCCATGTTGGCGGGATGTTCATTATCATCATGCATGAGTTTTATGTCATACTAATAGGAGTCCTTTTTAAATGAGAGTTCCTGTAGTGGAATATCTCTTAGAGCCACTCCCGCGTGAGGGCATTTTCCTTGTATGATAGCGACGTCACCTCTTATGTACATCATCACTATTGACAACACTTAATGCAGCGACCTACACCATCTTGACACCGGGGCCCGAAGACGTAGTCCCTCCTGGACGAACTCCGTTATCAACGTCTTGATTTTTATGTTGTTGATGATTGTCATGTTGCTTATTCTTTACAACATGCATTTATGTTCCTTTATGCTATTTTAATTGCAATTCTAATCACATCATGAAACTAAAAAATCTTGGTTAAATCTGGGAGTTGAGTCAATTCAGATTAATTTTGGTATCAGAGCGGTCTTTGCGTGGATGTGAATTGCAAGCATGAACAATGGAACGTGCAGCGACAGAGGATGAAAAAGTGATGTACGAGACCATGCTCAAAATTTCCAAAAGGGTGGAAATAATGTATGAAACTCTACAAAAAGAGACAAAGGAAAATGAGCAATTGCAGCTTCAGTTGTGAGCCATGAAAGAGGCCCTCGAAGCACTGAAGCACAACAACCAAAACCTTCAAACAGAGAAGGATGAGGCCTTGGAAAAGCTACAGCGTGACCCATGTGAGGTAAAAAGTGATTCTCTAAATTCATGTATGTGTCCTGATGATGATTTCATTGTTTTCGAAAATCATATTACAAGAATTGGCTCCAAACTGTTGAAGAGAATGGGGTATGAAGGAAAAGGCTTGGGTGTTAATGGCCAAGGCATTGTCAACCCCATAAAAGTAGAAGAATTACCCGTCAGGCATGACTTGGGTATGTCAGAAAGGAAGTTGGGGAATGCGCCGAGACAACTAGCGAACCACCAACAACAGATGATGAGAAGCCCTCATCAGTTCTTTCCAAATCGACAGAGGAGGTAAAATATGTTGACTTCCTTTTGGTTTCGTCTTCACATAGTATGATTTATGTTGGAGATGTGGAGATACCAATTACAGGGACAAAGATGAGGCTCCTTACCAAGATGAGGTGGAAGGAGGAGAAAGAACTTGGTGTTAATAACCAAGGCATAACTCAATCATTGGAGGTTGTGCAGAGACCTCAATTTGCAGGCTTGGGATACACCGAAGGAGAATGCTCGAAGGTGTCAAATTCTTCCGAGACATCGTTGAGGAAAGAGAATGATGGGAACACATCCCCATCATCCCATGGTAGAGTCCATTGCAGGGAAGGAGCCAAGGCAAGCTCTCATTACCATACTTACACCAGAGACAACAAGGAAAGGTATAACTAGTCTCGACATTCGAATGTTCATTTTGATTATAATCATGTTTTTAATGATGGACATAAATCAAGACATCAAAAAAACATGTACCTTTTGTGGATTACATAACCATACATTTTCTAAGTGTTGGAAAAGAATAGCAATGCACAAAAGGAGGAGGCATGAAAGACCCTCTCAACAGTGGGTAAAGAAACATGTTAAGCAGATATGGAGGAAGAAGATGTATTGCAATCATTGCAATAGAGGTGGTGATCAAAGAGCCACATATTGGGGGCTCCTTCCAGAGTAATGCCTTAAAGATAAAGTGTCGGTGCATGAACCAGGCGAAACAATTGCTCATCAAGAAAAACCACCACAGGGGAATGACCCATTCACATTGATAAGTGAAAAATGGTTTCTAGATATGTTAGCTTGTCATGGTCATGCTTTTGTAAATCATTTGTTGCATTTTAAAATGTAAAAGTGATGATGTGTTTTCCATCACTTGTTCAGCAATAGTGATGTCTCGTCTTATTTTGTGTTGCATGATAAAATGTGAAAGCGATGACGTGTTTCCATCACTTGTCAAGACAAAAATAGTGTTTGGTCTTATTATGTAAATCATGTGTTGCAGTGATGATGTGTTTTTCCATCACTTGTTGAAGCAACAATGATATGTTGGCCTTGTTTTCATAGCTGGGGTATTGTTTCCAGTTTGATGTAAACTTGACCACCGAGTATGTGTTATAAACTCGTGGCAAGTATGGGATGCTTGGGTCATTAGTTGGTCATGTAAGACAAGCATCTAATTTGCAAAAACAATGTACTACAGGTTGCAGAGGTTGCAGGTGTCGGCTCATCTTTTAAGGCTCAAAAGAACAAAGGTGAAAGAGATGGAAGCGAGACCTTTTTCAGGACGCTTGTAATGCAGACAAGGTACAGAGGAGCTACAGATTATTTTTCATGCTTTTGGAGGACCAAAAGCTTCTCAGCGGGGAGGATTGATCCAGGTGGCTCCAGAGACACACACATGACAAAGAGGGCTTATGGAAGCTCAAAAATCAAAGTGATCAAAATGCTTGCGAACCAAGACTAGAGTGTAGATCTTGTCGTCTTGATCGCAACGGTGTGAATGGTTTGTCAACCCGAGCTCGTATGAGGGAGAATGAGCCAGTCAAAGTTTTGGTCAAAGTTGGGTTATGGCCCAGGTTTAAGTGTCCTACAATTTGACCGACCCCGGGGCATGAAACCTAGCTCCCGAAAGTGGGCGAATTTGTTAGATTGTTAATTTGTCTGATATCCCCTATACTAGACAAATTTGAAAAATATGTTTTATAAATATAAATATAAATGAGGTGGCGGGCCACCACCGCCGCCACCTCCAAACCATATAACAAAATTTATATTTAAATATCGCTGATGGGCCATGACTCTCGCCGGCCTCCCCATCCAACCACATAAATCAATGTTAATTTGGGTCGGCGACCATTACCTCGCTGAACCCTCCCTCAATCAACTGCACCACATAACCCATTAAAACATTAACTATGGGGTGGGCGTGCCACCTCTAGTGGACCTAGTCCACACCCCCAAAACCACCATACTAACGCATATAACATTAATGTGATGTCGGCGGGGATCGAACCCGCTCGGCCCACATTGTGGGGGCCGGCCCCATATGGTGCTTACACCAACTTCCGCGCTATTTAAAACAATACGCCACCAATTAATCCAACGAACCCCACATCAACGCGTCCCGTTTAGTTATCAAACGGTTATGTAATGTAAAAAGGGAGGGGCAAGATTTGATCCCCCGACCCCTCCTCCACCATTTACTTTATTTATCAACGTGCCAACGACCAATGTTGGTAACTTCGCCCGAAATTTCATATATAAACTCATTTGTCAGTGTGCCCAGCATCATGGAGGAGTGGAGGAGCGCGCACGCGGATCAAGGCGTGTTTTTTGTTAATTAATTAATTTGCAGGTGGAACCATGATCTAGAGAAGTGGTAAGCAGAACCATGATTGGACCAATTTTCAGGAGGGTGAGATTTTGCCATTGTCCAAATTGGACAAATTTTATGTTGATCTCACACCTCTCAGCGACACAAACCTGATGGTGCAGCCATAATTTTGATCTGAGCAACAGATCTTCAGATGACCCGAAGTAGGGAATCTTTGAGGAATCTAGGGGGAATCTAAAAGCTTAAACCCAGATTTCCACTTTCTCAGAATTCATAAATTTGACAGTCGATTTTGCACTATTCGACGCCACAAATATAATGGTGCATTCAAATTTTCCATTTGGTCATTTCATTGTTCGACCCCTTTTCAAAGTGGAGTGTAGGTGTCAGCGTTCAACGTGCGAGTAGTCATTTCATGAGATTCGACGTCGCGAGATTGATGGTATGACTAACTTCAACAGTTTGACATCCTTTTCTTCAGATGGTCCCATGATGTGAGGTAAATGGAGTGTGCTCATGTACTTCTTTTTGCTATGAGATGCATTGTGCTGCATAGATCCCTGTTTGATGTTTGATGTGGGATCTTGTTTCTTACTTGTCTCATGATCCTTGCTTGATGTGATGCAGAATCGTTTGTGGGATGTACTGGTTGTCATGATTCATCATGTTCTGTTGAGATCCCTTCGTCGTTATGTTGATGGGATACTCATGTGCCACCATGTATGATTGCATTGAGATCCCTTTTATGCCATGTTGGCAGGATGTTCATTATCATCATACATGAGTTTATGTCAAACTCATAGGAGTCCTTTTTGACTAAGAGTTCCTATAGTGGAATACCTCTTGGAGCCACTCTTGCGTGAGGGCATTTTCCTTGTATGATAGCGACATCACCTCTTATGTATATCATCACTATTGACAACACTTAATGCAGTGGCCTGCACCATCTTGAAACTGGGGCCCGTAGACGTAGTCCCTCCTGGACGAACTCCGTTATTAACGTCTTGAGTTTTATGTTTCTGATGATTGTCATGTTTCTTCTTCTTTACAACATGCATTTATGTTCCTTTATGCTATTTTAATTGCAATTCTAATCACATCATGAAAGTAAAAGATCTTGGTTAAATCCGAGAGTTGAGTCAACTCGGAACACTACACCTATTTTGAAAAGCATAAAATGCTTTCCAACCCCTCAAAGTTCTTTTCTTTCTACAACCATTCCAGCTTAGATTTTTGTTGAAGTCAATTCCGAGGTATTTGTAATCCGCAACTTCTTCCAGAATGTTGCCTTCAAAGTAGAACTTATGCTGGTTATGTTTTCTTTTCTTAGAGAAGACCACTATTTTCGTTTTGCTGATATTGATTTGCATCCCCACACTTCTACAAAAATGCTCAAGGGATAATAAGTGCTCGTGCAAACCAAGAGCCGATTTAGCAATCAGAATAAGGTCATCTGCATACAAAAGAAGCCTTATAACAAACTTGCCCAAATAGATACCATCACCCCCTTGCGAATTTAACCACTCCTCAAGCTTGTCAATATATAAACCAAAAAGGGTAGGACACAGTGGGCAACCTTGCTTGACCCCGATATCGCTTCTAAAACTTTCAGAAATGCGTGCTGAAGTTCTAATTTTGACTTTCACCTCTTCATACAGCCTATGCACAACTGCTCTCAAATGTTTAGGAACCCCAAGTTCCTCCATTCTGTGCCAAAGCTTATCCTTAGGAACTAAGTCAAATGCTTTTCTGACATCAACAAAGCAACAAAAGACTTCTTTCTTTTTCTCCCAAACTTTTTCAATGATGTGCCTTAAAGTTATACAATGATCAACTGCGAAATGTTTAGGTCTAAAACTTGCTTTCCCTTTAGCATGCTTATCTCTTTCTTTTGCCCACTTGCTAATTTTGTTTTCTAGCATGCTTCCAAATAGCTTTGCAAACAAAGGGTTTATCATGATGGTCTTACAATTGGAGGGATTATTGATGTCACTGCTCTTGAAAAGAGGTATTCCCAGACTAGTTGTCCAATATGTGGGGAGTCATTGTTGTATGATGTTGTTGAAGATTTTTGTACTGTGAGGTGCAAGAATCTTTGAACCCCACTTTAGATATTCTACTTGGAGTTTAGCTAAGTCTTGTGCTTTTCCAACTCCTAATTTCTTGATACCCATCTCTACCTCTTACTCTTGACCATGTAAAAAGTCAACCTTAAGAACCTCCTCATAGAGTTGTATCGAGGGTGCAATCAGGAAGCTCCTATTTCCACCCCTATTGAAAAGTAAATGTGCCCTGACATGCACCCGATATAACACGATATAACACGTCACTATTTTTTTTTCTCTCTCATCACCGCGCGGCATGTTTATCGTGTTATATCGGGCCCATGACAGGGGCATTTACTTTTCAATAGGGATGGATGATCCAGATTTAAACAGGAACGCAACAAATTACAGAGATAACCATATACACAAATATGCAGCGGAAATAATACTTCATTTCATTAATGGAAAATACTGAAATATGCTTACAGACAGAAATGGAAATAAACTAGCTAGGGCGATGGTAGCTTATCTCTGAGAAGAGATGTGAGGGCTACATGCCTCTGAACTGTGTTACAATGAGGCTCGAAGGCCTATTTATTGTTGAGAAACAATGGAAAAACCCTTAACATTCCAAAACCTAACCCTAGGAGATGAAACGCCAAACTGTGGGCCCCGTTTGGGGGTAAGTTGGTACATCAACTTCCCGGGGTCGTAACTTTGGCATATGATCTCCGTTTGAAGCGTACAATAGCTCATTAGAAAGATCTATCCGAGCACTATCATTGTTGGAACAGGCAACACGAGTCTATTGCCCTCGGATTCCCCAAAAAACGTCGTTTAGGGCCTCAAAATGGCTCCGGAAGTTCAGGACCCGAAAAACTGCTAAAAATAGTAAGTTGTGCTACAATTAAGGAAACTGAAAATGCTGAGAAAGACAATGGTGGGGGTCCAGGTGGACTTGGCAGGTGGCCACCAATATCCACCTGGATCATTCCTCCCCCCTTAGGAAGCAATGGTCCCCATTGCGTTGAGCTCCTCCATGAGATGAGGAAACTTCTGCTGAACTTGTTCCCTGGTGAGCCACTTGCCCTGCTGAAGGAGTTGGCCCGCTTTGACAACTCGATACAGTTGGATATTCTGTTGGCGAGTGTTCTTGATCTGTGTGTCCATGATCCGATCAGTTGCAGCTTGTTCCATGCAATCTGGATTTAATTCTGTGGGTTTGAGCTGTTCTGCAATGTCGGATGTGTCTAGCAATGGTGGAAAGTATGGCCGAAGGCGGTCCACATTGAATACTGGATGCAGGCCAAGGAATGGGGGAATGCTGAGCTCAAATGCATTGTCTCCCATAGCCTTAGTAATGGTGTAAGGACCATATCGGAGTGGTCTCAATTTCCGATAGGCTCCAGTAAGGCGTTCCTTTTGCAAATGCAACCAGACTTTGTCGCCCACCTGAAACTTGTGTGGCACCCGATGTTGATCATGTCGCTGCTTGTACTTGGCATTTGATTTCTCAAGAATGTCATGGACCTGCTGGCGAATATGTTGGATGCGCTCAATGAAGCTGGTGGCCTTATCTGTTTCGGACTGGACATGAGCTGAATTCATGTGAGTAGCTGCAAGTGGCATGGCCACATCAATGGGGCATAGTGGCTGGAATCCCAAACCCACCTGAAAAGGGCTATGGCCAGTGGAGCTGTGAAGAGCTCGGTTGTAGCTGTGTTGAACGTAGGGGAGGCTCTCGTCCCATGTGCGTGGATGCTTTGAGTTATACATGCGCAGAATGTGCACAATCATCCTATTGACAACCTCTGTCTGGCCATCAGTTTGAGGATGGAAGGCTGTGGACTTCGTGAGTTTGGTGTCCAGCATTGACCAGAGACTGGACCAAAAGGTGCTGAGAAACCGACTGTCCCGATCTGAGATGATAGACTGTGGGATCCCAAAGTGCACCCACACTCGTTCAAAGAAGAGTTTAGCAGTGGCTTCTGCTGTGATATTCTTCTTGCAGGCCATCATAATGGCCATCTTTGAGAACCTGTCGACGACCACAAAAACACAGTCATTTCCATGCTTAGTGGAAGGAAGGCCTGACATGTAATCCATGGAGATGGATTCCCAAAGTCGACTAGGGGTAGGCAACGGGGTATAGAGGCCTTGCTTCTTAATGGTCGGTTTGGCAATGGCACAGGCAGTACATGATCGAATGTACTTCCCAACATCCTGTCGAAGATTCGGCCAATAGAAATAGTTTTGCAGTACTGCCACTGTTTTCTCGACCCCGAAATGCCCAACAGCCCGACTGTAGTGTGCTTCCCAAATCATCTTGGCACGCTCGCTTGAAGGAACACAAAGGTGACCGAGGTGGCATAATAGGGCATCTTGGAGGTGAAAATCTGCAACCTGCCGACCCTCCAAGAGTGTCTGGTATGTGTGGCCGAATTCTGGGTCGCTTTTGTAGAGAAGTGGCCAATCAGAAGTCTCGTGCCCGCAAGAGTTGAGCACGGTGGTTAGCGCCATGATCGGTGGTCGACTGAGGCAATCTGCAACATTATTGGTGCTGCCCTTTTTATACTTGATATTCAAGTGAAACTGTTGCAGGTATGTAGACCACTTCTGATGGCGATCATTCTGCAATTTCCCTTGGGTCTGTATGAACTGCAGAGGTCGGTGGTCTGTGTGGATGACCGTTTCCTTCCCCAAAATGTAATGCTTCCATTGTCGGCAGGCCTGTACAATGGAATACATCTCTTTATCATAAGTGGGGTACTTCCGGACTGTGTCTGAAAGTGTTTCACTGTGATATGCCACTGGATGTCCATGTTGAGTAAGGACTGCCCCAATAGCATAGTCAGAGGCATCTGTCTCGACCTCAAATGGTTGTTGTAAATCTGGTAACGCGAGCACTGGTGTCGTGCAGAGGCGATCCTTCAACTCCCTGAATGCCTTCTGTTGAGATTCAGACCAAAAGAATTTTGCTTTCGCCCCGCCCTTGGTGACTTGACTCAAGGGCCAAGAAATATGAGAAAATCCCAACACAAACCTGCGGTAGAAGTTGGCAAGACCTAGAAAGCTGCGGAGCTCTGTTAGAGTGGTTGGAGAGGGCCAATCCCGAATGACTTGGACCTTGGCTGGATCGACATGCACCCCCTGTTCATCAATGATGTATCCCAGATACTGAACCTCGGTCATGCCAAAAGTGCATTTCTCCAAATTGGCACATAGCTTGTGTTGCCGCAGTGTTTGGAGAACCTGTCGGATGTGTTGGAGGTGCTCTTCCCAACTCTGGTTGAAGATCAGAATGTCATCCAAGTATACTACTACAAAGGAGTTGGTGAATGGCCGCAAGATGTCATCCATTAGCCTCATAAAGGTTGCAGGAGCATTCGTCAATCCGAAAGGCATGACCAACCATTCGAAGAGGCCCTCCTTGGATTTGAAGGCAGTCTTCCACACATCTGAGGGTTCAATTGGTACCTGGTGATATCCTGACTTCAGATCGATCTTGCTGAAATATTTCGCCCCCTTTAGTTGGTCTAGGAGGTCATCAATCCGCGGGATCAGGTACCTATTACGGACAGTGATCTTGTTCAACGCCCGATAGTCAATACAGAGTCTCCACGTCCCATCCTTCTTCTGTACCAACACTATCGGGCTCCCACAGGGCGAAGAACTCGGACGGATGTGACCTTTCTGCAGGAGCTCCTGAATCTGCCTCTTGATTTCATTGTTCTCCAGAACGGAGCGCCGATAAATTGGTCCATTGGGTAGCGGCGCACCTGGGGTCAGATCGATGGAGTGCTTGACTTGACAGTGCAGAGGAACCCCTGCTGGGGAGGTGAAGATGTCTTCGTACTCCTCCACAATCTTGTCCATCTGTAGCTGCCGTGCAGAGGGACCCCGTTTGGAGGCCGCGGCCACTGTCTTCTTCTTCCCTTGAGGGCGTATCATCAGGAAAACAAATTTCCTGGTTTTGGAAATGATCTTACTGCATTGTTTTGCAGTAATCAAAGAGATGGCGGTAGGTGGTGCTACCTCTGGTATCCTGAACAACTTATTTCCCAATGTAATAATAACAGCACGGGGCCTTGATTCATACACAACATGTCGCTTCCACAAGTATGGTTGTCCTAGTAATACATCACAAACTTCAAGGGGAGCAATGTCACACAATACCTCATCCGTGAAGGGCTTGATGTTGTATGGAAGGCGACACTGCTGGCTCACGCGAAGATCTCGCCCTTGGTGAAGCCACCCAATGGTGTATGGTTGTGGATGTGCTGTGGTCGGTAAGCCCAACCGCTTCACGACCTCTGCCGAAATGAGGTTCTTTTGACTCCCGCTATCAACAATGAACTGTATCGGGGAGCCCTTTACCCACATCTGGGAGTGGAAGAGACGCTCCTCCTCCTCTGGATCTTCGGGTTCATTTTTCTGGATCTTTGCGGTAGCAACAGTGGCGCTGGGATCCGCATCAATGATCTGCTTCCCTTTTTCATACCCCTTATCGGGTTCTGACTCAGAGTCGGAACATGCATCTGATTCTGAAACCTTTAGCTCAGCCACCAGTGACTGCTTGGCCCGACACTCACTTGTGTTGTGAGTGGAGCTCTTATGGAACTCGCACCATTTTCCAGTGTCCTTTCTCGGCTTCGCGGCGTTGCTCTTTGCTTGCAGCTTCGGCTGGTTGTCTTGGGCTGTCCCGCCTTGGCTTTGTCCTTTGTTCTGTGGTTTAGGGGCACCTTTCCCCTGCTTTGGATTCGCAGATCCAAAGTCTCGCTTCTTTTGTTTAAACTTCTGCTCGACCTTGACGGCATACCGGTATGCTGCGCCGAGCGAGGGGATGTTTAGGAACTGTATTTCTTCCTGGATGTACTTGTGCAGGCAGCCACGGTATTTGAGTATCAAATGTTGCTCCGAATCCTTGATACCCAACTTTGTGCGAAGGGTATGGAAAAGATTGGTGAACTCCGGCACGTCTTGGTCCCTTCCCTGCCGCAGCGTGGTCCACTTTATGTATTCATCCTCATAGCTTCCGACAGGGTAGTACTGCTCCTTGATGGCATCCCGGAACGAATCCCAGGTGGGTGCGGCTGAAAATAGTGAGCCAGTACTTTCATCCTTCTGCTCGCAGTAGGTTTCCCACCAGTCCTTGACGTGGGGGGCTGCTTTGAGAAGAGCAAAAACAATCTTTTCCCGACTCGAAAATTCATGAACAGAAAAATAACCCTCTAGCAGATTTAACCATTTATCTACGGCATCGGCGTCTATCTGACCCTCGAATATGGGGATTTCGAAATTAACTTGTACCTTAAAGGGTGTGGCGTTTCCAGAGGAGCTGCTGGAAGCCGATGCGCCGCTTCTGGGTAGCCGCTGAAGGATCTGCGCAAAGCTGTCCATCATCGCGTTCCGTTGTCGCTCGAGCGCTTCTTCGAGCAAGATTTTGATGGGATCTCCTGCCCCCTCGTCTTTCTTCTCGTCCGCCATGGGAGGCCGTCGGGATTTGCGAGGCTGGTCTTGCAAAGGTTCAACCAGTTCAAGCCCTAACTCCTTATATCCCGACCTTGTTGGGGACATGCAAAGAAAAACAGAGAAAAAGCAGACCGCTCTGATACCACTGATCCAGATTTAAACAGGAACGCAACAAATTACAGAGATAACCATATACACAAAGATGCAGCGGAAATAATACTTCATTTCATTAATGGAAAATACTGAAATATGCTTACAGACAGAAATGAAAATAAACTAGCTAGGGCGATGGTAGCTTATCTCTGAGAAGAGATGTGATGGCTACATGCTTCTGAACTGTGTTACAATGAGGCTCGAAGGCCTATTTATTGTTGAGAAACAATGGAAAAACCCTTAACATTCCAAAACCTAACCCTAGGAGATGAAACGCCAAACTGTGGGCCCCGTTTGGGGGTAAGTTGGTACATCAACTTCCCGGGGTCGTAACTTTGGCATATGATCTCCGTTTGACGCGTACAATAGCTCATTAGAAAGATCTATCCGAGCACTATCATTGTTGGAACGGGCAACACGAGTCTGGAAGTTCAGGACCCGAAAAACTGCTAAAAATAGTAAGTTGTGCTACAATTAAGGAAATTGAAAATGCTGAGAAAGACAATGGTGGGGGTCCAGGTGGACTTGGCAGGTGGCCACCAATATCCACCTGGATCAATGGAAATAGGAGTTTCCGTGCAATCATAGGGAAAAAGTCAACCTTAAAAACCTCCCCATAGAGTTGTCTCGAGGGTGCAATCATAGAGTTGTCTCGAGGGTAATGCACGCCAACAAACCCTAGTTTCTTGAGCGTTTGCTTACACCCGGATCCGAGTATCTGCCAGTTCACAGCCCTTCCAAATTGTTTTTCGTTGACCGTTCCAAAAAACCAAATCTCCCTTGCTTTCCACCCTTCTCGGGGAATGCAATTGTATATATTTCACCCTTCCACAGGAAATAACGGTGAGAGTTGAGTAACCAGAGGTCCTTCGGTGCTGCTTCATGTATGTAAGCGCACATATTTCCGTGCAAGTGAGCAGCCAATATCGCTGATACCTGAGCCGCTGAGATTAAGAGGGGAGCATTATGGGTTCCTATATTCTTCTCAGGGACCAAGATATTAATTCTGCGGATTCCACATACTCTAAGGTCGAAGAAAATCGATCTGACATTGAATCAGAGCTTGCTAAACGCCTTTCAAACTCGAAGCTCGATGGCGCTGGAAATGGAGCCAATGCAGCAGACGCTAAGCAGAGGCTTAAATCTCTTGACATTTTCCGGGGCTTAACTGTCGCGGTGCGGCTTCAATTCCTGTTATTCAGCCATTTACTTACTTGCAATTACAATGGCTTGCAGTCCGATCCTAATTTGGGCTTTACTAATTTATTTCGTTTTGATGGGCTGTCATGTCTAGGAAAAATTCAGGATGGATTATTGGATCAATAACTAGAAAGATAGAAGTGACAAATGCAAATTGTAGAAGAAACCATATTTACATTTTTGTATGATGTTAGATTCATTATCTCTACCTTCATCTCGATTGATGGCAAATAAAATTTGTTGAAATTCAAATTGTCTGGGGTTTTACACAACCAGTCCCCCTGTACAGTATGTTCAACGAGTCTTGAACGCTCGCCAATCCACGACAGCATTCACTTTTCGCTCCTTGAATTTAGGAACACACACCACGGTCTTCAAATAAATATTTCTGGAGCAAGTAAATTATAATAAGGTGAAGCTGTCGATGTGGTCTATGACAAGTCGGAGCAATTGTCATAATAATTACCCTGTTCGAAACTAGATGAGAGCCTTTACTGTGATATTGTGGTTTACCAGGGCTTTCCCTATTGTGAATTCATGTCAATGCAGTCAGCGCTGGTTTAGTGCTATTGCATTGGTGCTGTTATGGTGACCTCCACGTTCATGCAGTCTTTGTGGATGAGGCTAGTTGTAAGTCCTGGGTGACTTTGACAGAACATATGTCCTTCAATTACTGCTTCATAGCCCAAGGTCATTGAATTGTAGAGCCTACTTCATAGCCAAAGGTCATTGAATGGTAGAGCCGATCTTCTAAGGAGTTCTATCCTTTCCAGTCAAAACAGTTCGACCGACCAAAATAAAATATTAGTGTCACAGTGATGGGTAGATTTAATCAAGGTCAATTTGGTAGAGCCGATCTTGTAAGGAGTTCAACCGTTTCCAAGTCAAAACTGTTCGATCGACAAAAATAAAAAATTAGTGTCACAGTGATGGGTAAATTTAATCAAGGTTAATTTGGTTTAGTTCTTGTGATTGAGAGGAGAAGTTTTTTTTTTTTTTTTTTTAATAGTTATGGGGAGCTTTTCATCAGCCAATTGTTCATTGGGGTTGGCAGGGTATCAATAATCTCATTTTTACCTCCAAACTAAAGTATAGAACAAAAAAGATAAATTAAATTAATTTTAAATAACAATTTTCCCTGGCCAGCAGTAACCTCATTCTTGTCTACAAACTAAAGTGCAGAACAAAAGAAGTTAAATTAAATTAATTTGAAATAACAATTTTCCCTGGCCAGATTATATTTAAAAAGAGAAGCTGACCACTGACTTGAACAAAAATGGAACTTATTGTTGTCAGTGTGTTCTGTTTATATTACTTATGCAGGATTTTCAGCAGACTTTTGATTTTCACTTCGCTCATAATCACGGGTTAAGAAAGTGTTAAGAAATGGTGCAAATGGAGAGGGAGGATAGTATATATAGGGTTATTTGATATTATTACAAATTTAAAATTAAAGAACAATGATAATTGAAAACTGAAAAGAAATAAAAATTGTTAAATAATTTGAATTAATTATAATAGGAGAGGGAGAAGGCATATAAGCATTAGAAAATTGAAAGTTAATGAACAATGAAGATTGAAAATGGAATCAAATAATAAAAGTTTTATGATGAAATAAATGTAGAAAGTGAAAATGGAAGAAATTAACGCCATAAAGTCAATTGGATTTCTTTAAAAATCCAATACATGGTAAGCAAATCTCTAATCTACAAGCCCTAAAAAGCCGGAAACTCAATCAACTCTCAAAACTGTTGTTTGTATGCTATTTCTAGAAACACACGGCCAATTGAAAATATGAACAACAGAAGCTTGAAGAAATCTGCAGCATTCAAAATCACGTCTGTTTTATTATAATTGAAAAACCGAAAATACAATGTTACAATTTCAATTCCTAAACACTCATTGAATACGAAAACCTCACCTACACTGCCTTCTTTGTAGATGGGGGTTGTGGGTAAACCAGAGTAAGTCAACCTAAAAATAGCCTTGGGAAAAGTGCCATGATCTGCATAGATATTTTCCTAGATTTAAGCCTCAAAGAGTAAAGCATACATGAATGGAAGCCATGGTCTCCTAGTGGTCCGTAACCTATCCTAAACAAGGAATCATCCCCCAGTAATGCGCTTTGCAAATTCTGGGAATGACAACTCGAGAAAAGCACTTACTCTAATTCTGGAAAAACTAAAACATGATAAATGATGCTAAAAGTGGCACAAGTATGCCTCAAGCATGCATGCGCCCTCTATTCTACCTAGATAACTGCGACTTCTCCACACTGCAAGCTAGTGTTGTGCCATCTCTCTGCCGGGAATGCTGCACAAAATCTGAGATAATCTCTGCTGAAGGAGTTGATGCTGTATTGATATGCATCACTGCTGACAAGCACTGAGGAGAACACTGACTAGAGCATCAAGATAAAAAAAAAATCTAACATTTCCCCATTATGAGGGAAGTTTTCTCTACGAAGCCAAGTCTCTCCCTCAACATCTTGAACTTCCCCTTAGCAAAAGCTTTGTTACAATAGTTGTGATCAATGGATTTGAAGGAATATACCCGAGAACTACTACTTCTTTGTTAACTTTCTCTTTGAGGAAATGGTGCAGATATTGATGTGCTTAGAGCAATCGTGAAGTACTGGACTTTTAGAGACAGATATAACTTTGATTGTCATGCTGTACCATAGTAGGTTTCAACTTTCAACATCTGATTGGTCAACTGCGCTGTTGACTTGTGAAGCTAATTGGTCTCACAATTAGCAGAATTGACTTGCATATACTTTGCCTCTACTGAACTAAGTGTCCCTGTTGCTTGCTTCATGTTGAACTAGGATATTATCTTGGAACCCAAACTAAAACAGAACCTTGATCTCATGCTGATTAAGGATTTTATTTTTTTAAAATTAAACTCCTTTTTGTTGATGATGTGGTCCTTTTAGCCTCTGCACCTAAGTGTCAACAGAGACAACTAGATGCTTTTGCAATGTTTTGCGACCTTCACGAATTGATGGTCAACCTTGGGAAAACCAAGTTGATGATCTTCATTTGCTTGAAGAGGATCCCTTTAGGTTTATATTTTTACTTGTCTGATTCTCCATTGCCTCGGTTCAGGTTGGGGTAGGCTCTCCATCATCAGGTGAATAAGGAGTATGGATGCCTCACTCTTACAGAAAGAGCGTTTTCAACACCATTTTTAGGATGTGTTATCCAAATTGGACCTCATGAACTCATCAGATTCACTTGTATGGTTTAGAGTTATGAGGACTTATCCTGCTTAAGTTAATTGACCTTGTTGAGAGAGTTTAGATACATTTGCTCTCTTGCATTATTAGATGCAAGAGAATGATTCCCTAGCCCATCGTGTAAACAGAGTTTGAGGTACACCGCTTCAAATTTGATTGTCTTCAGATTTGTAGAGCTGTTTCATCATCTCTGAAGTGTGACTAGGTGAACTGCACAAGTTCCAATATGTTGCATTCCTTTTTTGGGAGGCCATTTCCCTTTTCACCCCTCCTTTGGGAAAGCGTGGTCTTGGTACTCTGGGGTTTCTTGTTTCCTTCATTGAGTTGATTCACTGTGCACTTTGGGAGAGTGCAATGTTGGTACTCGGAGGTTTCTTCTTTCTGTCAATGAGTTGGTATATGGGTCACCTTCCCTTGTTTAGGTACTTTTTGTATGCCCTTGGCCACCTCTTGCATCATAAGCAGGGGAAGAACATGATTATCAGGGAGGATATTTATAGGCAGTTTATCTATTTCACTTAAATCATTCCTTCGAGGGATTGAGACTCAAGATGGCCTTTTATGTAGAGAATTTCCTGGATACCAGAGATGACCTCATATTGTAGCCTTCTTACACACTTAAGCCTTGGATACATGTGCTCAGGATTTCCCTAGGTCAATTTAGAGTGGGCTCTGTTGATTTTTTGTAGCTCAGGTAGGTACTTCTGCACAAGCCTTGTGTCTAGGCATGCAAAAGTCACCCACATCTCCTTAGAACACTTGCTCTAGGTTGAGCAAGTTGCTAATGTAACTTAGCCTAAGTTTAACTTAGGAAAAAGAACATATTAATATGTTGGCTTATTGAGCTAATAAAACTTAGGAAAAGTAAAGTAATTTACTTTAGTGAGTAAGTTTTAATCTTAGCCATTGATCTCAAGTGAGGCGAGATCTAATCTTGGCCGTCAATCACTTTGAGATTAGGGTTAGGGTTAGGTTTTTAGCTCAATGTAAATTTATAAAAGTAGAGGTAGAAAACACAACACAACAACACAAGATTAAGAGCAATATCTTTGTGAGCATGTGCTGTGTCCGAGGGAATGTAGAGAGGTTAGAGATCTAGATCTGCAAGACAGAGCAGATCTACTGGATCAGATCTAGAATATTGTAATTTGTATTTTCTCGGCTAGGCCATTATCCTAGGATAAGAGCCCAAGTAAGTTTGAGTTTTATTAATGATGAATTGATTTTTTGGGCATAAATTTGTTTGTGATTCATGTGATTTAGATCGTTATTTTCTTCTGCTAAATATTTTTGTTAGGAAACTAGATGTGTCTTTATTCAATAATTCATTGCTTGGAATTAAATACCGGGTGTTGGGTTGCTTGAAAATCTAATAGGCTCCCATCAACTTTGTATGGAATTTGAGCACTCGATCTTGTTGGATGATAGATTATGTTGGATTTGCCATATACAGGAGACAAAGACAAAGGAGCACTTTGGATTCAGATGCCCCCAGTGCTTTGAGACACGCTGTTGGTTCCATTGCTTGTTCATAGAGTATCATAACTCCCTCTCCACCTTTTTAGGTATCCAGATCAATGGTGTTCGATGTTATACTTGAAAGAGGCTGTCAAGCTTAGATTTGCCTTCCTTCAGCCCCACTTGACACGATGCTACTCAAAGGATTACATCTTTCTTCTTGATGCTCCTTGTGGATAGGGGC
The DNA here is from genome assembly GCA_031772625.1 of Pinus tabuliformis. NCBI lineage: Eukaryota > Viridiplantae > Streptophyta > Pinopsida > Pinales > Pinaceae > Pinus > Pinus tabuliformis. Next base: position 621,787,413 of record CM062812.1, read on the forward strand.
ACCAAGGGGCAGGTTGATAGCAACATGCTTTCATCCGTTAGATTTTTCAGATCCTTGGATGCATTATGCCCCCCTACAGTGAGACTCATGCAGAGTTGTCGATTGACTTCTCTAGATAGTTTATACCCGACCAATGTGCAACCCTCTTCTACCATCTCGTGACGGTGGGTCACCTCTTATAGACAAAGAGACTCTCCCTGGACCATATCCATTTTTTCTAGGTAGACTTCTATGCAAAGTCTTTTTGTTCCTTTGGGGCTTGGATGGTGAGAGTGTTGTACATTTTACTTCAAAGGAGGAATATTCCTCCTCTCCTTAATTTGATGACAAGCACGTGAAGCCTTGAGGCTATTTTCTTTGTACTCTATTATAGAGAATTATATTTCTTATTGGCATTGAGATAATTTTGCCTAGATCTTGTGGATTAGCTTTTGGTTTTTGCTTGCACTTTGTATTGTCACTTATGTATTGAATAGTCATGGTGACCTACTTTTGTCATTTGTTGGACTTCAATCAACTAATATTATCTTATCTTTCTTCCACTTGCGTCTCTTGCGTAGTTAAATTCAACAAAACCGTCCAACTCAAACCTCATAATCTCTAGCATACCTTAGACCATAATGAAAAATGCTCTTCAAGAATTAGTAACCTAGTAAATATACTTTTATTCTACCATGTATTGGCTCAAAGTGTTTACTGCAAAACATATATTAGGCTTGGTATTAATTAGATATATAAGAGAACTAATCAACTATTTGTAAATGGAAGATTTGCCAAATTTGAATCCAAGTCGGCATGCAACTTCAGATTTGGAACCATTGAAGTGGCTAAGGGTTTGTAGTCCTTCATTTGAAAACTCTACACATACTTCCTTTGTCTAAAGAAGACCTCACTTTTACCTTGCCAAAACATCTAGACCCAAGAAATAATGCACAAAGCGAATGCCCTTCATGTCAAACTTGTAGGCCAACTTTGTCTTGCACCATGTAATGAGCTTCTTGGAACACTTAAGAAGTATTAGGCCATCTACACAGGACAAGTAGATTGGGTTTATCAAATAACTAATAAAGATTAGGATATGCAATAGTCTTGATGAAGCCCAATCTTAATAAGTACTCGTCAATCCTAGAGTGACATGATTTTGGTGCCCACTTCAACATATTAAGGGCCTTCTTTGACTTGCATACATGCATATCCTGCCCATGCATTTCAAAACCTCTTGGCTGATTGATGTATACTTCTGACTCAATTGGACCATTAAGAAAAATAGTCTCTACATCCATCTTATCCAAAGCCCAATCAAGATTGATGCTGAAGACATAATGGCTTCGATGGAAGTATACCTGGCAATTGGTGCAAAGGTCTCCTCATAGTTAACTCCCTATTTTTGGAAGAATCCTCTCACTACGAACCTGGCCTTGTACTTCTGAATGTTGCCATCAATGGCATGCTTTACCTTGTGCAACCATTTCGAATCATCACTAACTTACCCTTTGGTCTCGATACAATATTCCAGACATGGTTTTCTAAAACTGAGTGATACTTCTTTGCCATGGCATCTCACCACACTTGCTCTGTATTTGTCTCCTCAAAACTGGAAGACTTTGAATCAATGCTGGAGGACATCAATGCAAATATAACTCAATAACTTGTTAGGCGGATGACTCACTCAAAAGGAAGCCTTTGGTGCTCCAACTTGCTCGTGTCTCATACATTGTTTGATTTAAGCACCTTGATTTTCAAGTTGTATTAGGTGGTGCTGAGGGATGTTCTCCTACATTGGAACCTGACTGATTTGCTTCTGGTTTTGTTGAACTTTGTAGATCAGTACCTGGGACAACACTTTCTTCACCTTCCTTAGCCTTTGTAGGATGTTCTTGAGACTTGGACATCAAAGCATCCTCATCAAACTTCACATCTCAACTTACTATTTCCTTTTGCTGGTCGGAATGTAAATTTAACAAGCCTTAGGGGTCTCATTGTACCCCATAAAAATACCCTTCATTCTAGAAGGTTCAAGTTTAGATTTCTTCCCATTAGGGATCTGAATGTACATAGGACAATCAAAAATGCAAAAGTGTGATGCTTGTGATTTCTCACCAGTAAAAGCTTCTTTTGTTGTCCTTCAAGATCCTGCGAGGACACTTGTGCAGGCTGTACATAGTGTCCCAAAGACACATGCATAAATCCATGTCATGGAACATTGCTTTGGTTGGCTCAATGATGGACTTGTTTTTTCTCTTTGCAACCCCATTTTGTGGTTGGTTGTAAGGCATTGTTGACTCCTTCTTGATGCCTACTTCCTTGCAAAAGGAATTAAACTCTTTGGGGGTGCACTCTCCTTCATTGCCAGATTTTAGCACCTTAATTTTCTTACTTGTCTGATTCTCCATGAGAGCTTTAAAATAATGAAACTTACCAAAGACCTTAAGACTGTCTCTTCATAAAATAAATTTAAGTTTCTACAAGAGCTATCTTCAAATGAAACATAATAAATGTTACTTGTCAGGGAAGTTGTTGACATAGGTCTTCATACTAATGGATTAGATCAAGAAGCCCTCTTGATCTGTGCTCATTGGTAGGAAAAGCAGCCTTGGCATGCTTGTGAAGTGCACAATCCTTTCACATTCCCGTCTTCTCTGTCTTGAATTTTGGTAATCCTTTGTACCTGTCCTTCAAGTGAGGTAATGCTCCATAGTGCATGTGACCAAATCTCTTGTGCTAAGGCTCGCAGAAGCTGTCATTGTCATGTACTAGGGCTCCTTGTCTGATTTTATCAATAAGCAACTTGTAAAGGCCACCTTTTTGCATACTTCTGGCCAAAACTCAACTAGAATCTTGGGTACAATCTTTAATAATTTGATTATGAAACTCTGCCACACATCTAAGCTCTGTCATGGCTAATATTGAAAGAAAATTATTTTTAAACCATTCTTCTTAAACTACAAACATATAAAACATCATCAAGCTCAAGAACTATGGTGACTAATCTCATTATTGTTCTCAATCCAGATTACTTAGTGAGGCTTGTTACCCCTCCTTATAGCAGGGTTACCCATAGTAAAATTTGCATTTATCACTCATATTTTGATGAGCAGTGGTCACACCCTCCAAGGCAATTTTTGGGGCAGTTTATGCACAGTTGGACCTCTTCTATGCCTGCTGCATGGAATATCCTTGAGCACTGTCTTGTTTGTGACTTTATGAGCTGTTTATGAGGGCCAATTTGCACATACAGTACATAATTTGGGGCATTTTGGGTGATTTGGAAGGGCTATTTGGATGACGTGTCACTCTCTTGAGATCCTTGGATGATATGGATGTTTCTTGGGTAAGATATCTTGAAGAACAAGTGAGCTGGAATAAGAATTAGTTGCATTATATTTTGACGTCACGTAGCTGGATGAAGGTGTTATGACCCAAATTTTGACTTGTAGAAGCATTTTCCATGCTTCTTGGAGTGCCTTGACCCAAGGCGTTACCATGTGCCTTTATTTGGAGCATTAATTGGAGGTATTTCACTGTTATATCACTTAAATTTTGAAGCTGTTAACATGATGCCGTCCCCTTGATGGAGAATTGGTACACCTTCTTGAGGTCATTGCACCAAAAGTTCATTGGAGTCTTTTTGAATTGGGAAGGCATTTGACAATTCTTGAAGTTATTTCACCATGCTTTGAGGATTGACCATGGACCATCTACATCAACTATGGACCATTCTTGGGGCATCTTTAAGTGAGTGTTGACCACTTGCACCATTCTAGGAGCCTTTAGAGGCTAGGCGTTGGCATCTTGGACCATTTGTTCTCTTCTTGGGTGGATTGCCCCCACTTTTTGAGGGTTTTACTCATCAAATCATTGTACATGTGGTTTGACCACTTTATTTTATGTTGTGATAGTTTACTTGATTTTAGGAGTAAGTTAGATTTAGTTTTCTTAGGCTAGACCTAAGGAATTAAATCAAATAATGATATTTTATTGTAAAGGGAGTATATCTCACTCTATAAATAGAGGTGAGCTTCCTCATTTGTACTCATGGACAATCTACATCAACTATGGACCATTCTTGGGGCATCTTTAAGTGAGTATTGACCACTTGCACCATTCTAGTAGCCTTTAGAGGCTAGGCGTTGGCATCTTAGACCATTTTTTCTCTTCTTGGGTGGATTGCCCTCCCTTTTCGAGGGTTTTACTCATCAAATCATTGTACACGTGGTTTGACCACTTTATTTTTATGTTGTGATAGTTTACTTGATTTTAGGAGTAAGTTAGATTTAGTTTTCTTAGGCTAGATCTAAGGAATTAAATCAAATAATGATATTTTATTGTAAAGGGAGTAGATATCACTCTATAAATAGAGGAGAGCTTCCTCATTTGTACTCATGGTTGGATTGTGAGAGCATTCCTCTCCTTGGAACTTAATGGAAATATCTTTGTTGGTGGAATTTTGGTGTTAAGGGCTTATCTATGTGGTGAATTTTTTGACTTAGAAGTTGTTCTTGCTTGGCTATATCTTCTTCATCATTAAAGGCATTATTGTGATTGTTCAAGACTTAAGGCTACAAATATCAATCCATTTGAAGGGCAACTTTGTCACTTGGAGGGGGGATGTCTAGCTCTTCTCAAACACTCTCCTTTGCTAGTTTCGGGTAAATCTAATCCTCCTTGCTAGGCCATACTCCAAAGTTCCTTAGTAAGGATTTTTCATTCTATTTCATGCCATTGTCGATTTTTTGGTTGAAGGCTTTCCCTTGTTGAAAAGGGTAACCAAGATTGGTCTTTGTAATTATCATTATACTTGTATCATTATGTATTTTATGTAAAAAACAAAACGAAGAAAAAGAATTATTATTATTATTAATTAAGCATGTTCTTCATGCTTCTAGGTTTTATTAAGTCAAAGAGTCAAAGTCCTATTTGGACTTCTTGTAAAGAAAAAGGAAAAAGTAATTTCAAAAATGTAATTTGGGTTAATTCACCTCAAGAAGCCAAGTTAGCCCTCTTGGATGACAAGTTGACCCACTCAAAAGATGTGTCTTTTCGCATATGAGAACAACTATATATTGGCATATGTCCTCCACCCAGTTGGCAAGTAATTTGGGCATTTTTGTGATGCGTAAATTGTAATGAGGTAGAAAGATGTGAAATTCAAAGGCTACTTAATTGTGAAGTCTTGCGAGTTCCTGAGGTCATGTGATCTTCGTCTAAGTGAGCTTTTTTGTGGCAATTGATGTGAATTTTTCTATGTCAGATGTTCTGAAAGAGATGGGAATTTTTCTGTGGTAAATGGTCTGAAAGAAATGTGAGCTCTCTGTGGCATATGAGCTGAAAGTAATGCAAGTTACTATGACTAAGATTGATGACATTTCTTGTGACTAAGATGATGACTTTGGAGGGCTTGACTTGGATTCTTGAAGGGTTGGAATTTTGTCATGGTCTTGGGTCTTGGATTTCTCTCTTTGATTTGATTCTGTAAGAAGAGGATTTTTTCTGGGTATTTCCCCCTTGTGGGGTTTTTGGTCCTAGCTTGGAGAGCCTACATCTTTGTGTTATTTTGTCCTTTGTGATCTTCATGTTATGTACTTTTGGACCTTGGTAATTGCTTGACGAAAGAAGAAAACATAAATTTAATAAACGAGCCAACAAATTCACAAGTAATTACCATGATAGAGAAATCAACCCTAATTCATAAGCACGATGATTTCTCAACATCCTTATGGAGAGATCCTTTCTAGTGGGGCCATGTTTTCATGGTTTTTTCCTTGATTAGTTAAGGGGTTAATTTAGCTATCAAGTTCTAGCCTCTTGCTCTCATCCACAAAATACTGGATAATCGACTTAAGAGGGTTTTCTTCTTGATCTCATCTTGTCACTTGATTCCTCTTGACTCCATGTCCTTAATAGGATATTGGCAATGATCTTCATATACCTCCATCACTGTTTTCCCCTTTTTATAAAAAACCCTAAAAAGTCTCTAAAAAATATGTTTCATTGAGAATACTGTTGACATCACCTTTTGCCTAGTTGACTATGCCTTAGTGATCCTATTAGGGAAGCTCCCCTTGAGTCGAAGGAGAGTCGGCCTAAAGTAATGAAGGACAAGTAGCTGAGGTGATAGTGGATGACCTTTCTAAAGTTTCTTGTTGGATTGTGCATTGTGGATTAGGGCTTTTATCATGTACGTATAAACTGGGCAGTAATAAGGCTTTGCACTGAGGCGCTAGATTTTGTAGTAACATGACCCTCAAAATGTCGAGTTGAACCTCCTAAAAAACATGAAACTCAAAATGGAAAAACAACACTATTTGAAACACTTTTATGAATAGCATGTCTAAAAATAGACACTGCGAAAACTAACACCACCATGCATGTGGATGAAAATAGGCTCGCTCAACTCCTCAACCTCTAAAGAACAAGAATATGTAATCTGATTTGCCATGCAGGTCCTATAACACCTCTTGCCGAAAATAGCAACTCTATCGAAATTTGCACGTATTAAAAATATAATTCATCAATTCATTTAGATAAGCACTTTGGCAAAACTTAATAAAAATAATAATGTCGAAAAAGAAATGTTATTAAATGTAGTAAATTGTTTAAAAATAAGGAAGGCACTATTGCTCCTATTTTTTAGCAGTGGTACCCACAGTAATATTTTTTGCATGGTCCCTCATATTTTTATGAACAAAGCAATTTGTGGTGTGGCATTGCCCTTCTCTATGGTTTGGTTGCATTTTGGTTTTTGGGCACTTTCATGTTTCCCAAGGTAGTTCATGTTTTTTGAGGTGCTTCACATACATTGAGGCATTGGTCACACCTCCCAAGAAGTTTTGAGGCTATTCATAGACACTTGGACCTCTCCTATGGATGCCATGTATCCATGAATGCTATCCTATTTGACACCTTATGAGTTGATTTGTTGTTGTTTTGAGGGCTGATTTGCACCTACAACATGTGTGGCAGCAATTTGGGGTACTTTGAATGACTTGGAAGGGCTATATGGATGATGTGTCCATCTCTTGGTATGCTGGGGTTGATGTGGAAATAACTTGGTTAAAGCGTAGCTGGAATGAAGATTAAATTCATTATAATTTCCTGTTACTTTATTTATTTGGGGTGGCACAACGTTAGCATTGTGGCACCCTTCTGAGATTGGCATGGGATCCGGGCATCACAGGATCTCGTGGTTCAAGTACCCTTAGGGGTGATCTGGTTTCTACAGGGGGAGATTATTCAGATCTTCCATTGTGCTTTAGTGATTCGCTGATGACATGGGGAAACTCACCAATATGGTAGGATATTTCGCAGGAGGAGATCGGGTTTGTTTGGGACCTTGGTGACATAGGATTTGTTCATGTGGTGGTGGTGCGACAGTGAGTGGTTTAGTGGCATATTGGGACCTTGGCATTAGGTCGGCCAGCCCGTGGATCAATGACATAGGGTGATATTGCATGAGGACAAACAATTTTTGGTGGGGAGGACTGTGATGTTCCCAATTTTTGTGCATGCAAAAATCACTTAGGAGTTTTGCAAAATTTTGGAAATATTAAAAAGGGGAAATATTATTTTGTGAGAGAAGGGAGAAATTGTTATTTTAATGGGATGGTGGCAAAATAATATTTTATTGGAGGAGGAAGGCAAAATATTATTTTAATGGAAAATGGCAGCAAATAATATTTTATTGGGGAGTGAAGGAAAATTATTATTTTATTGGAGAATGGTGGCAAAATAATATTTTATTGAGAAATCAGGAAAATTACTATTTTATTTACAATGGCGGCAAAAGCTCTCCTAATGGAAAATGGCCCCCACCAATAAAGTAAAAGAAAAAGGAGAATCTAGAAGTTAGGAGGCTCAATGAAGAATTATAAATAGAGGTTTGGACTCAATTGGAAGACATTCTGTCTTATCGTTTCTATTTGACATAGAGAAGAAGCTTAAGTGAGTTTCAAGCGAAACTCAAAGCTATCTTTGGTGGTTGAGTGCCGCCCTAGTTAGTTCTTTGGGGAAGATTATTTCAGGTCTTCCATTGGTGTTATTGCAGGTGCGAAACAATCTGTTTGCAGGACTCCACAAATTCACAAGAGCGAGTTCATGATCTTTCCTGCAGGGCCAAATACCTATTTTAGAGAGATCAATTTGGAGTCTGATTTCTTCAAGGAATTGCGAAGGCTGCATGCATTTTGTTGTTGGACGATTTCCCTACAAGATCAGGTTGTAACCTCCTCTAATACCAGCATTGGATCAGCATAGTTGAATCACAATATCCCAGGGTCGAGTTAAACTATTTGGAGGCTGACTGCTCATGCACTCAAGTGCTGAACTAAAGAAAATCAGTGACACGAATTGCATTTCCAGATTTGAGGCAAAACAGAGGACGAATTATATCTTGCAGATTTGTATTGAAGCAGGAGTTACAATCCGGAAGAAGGCTGCATTTTCATCTCTTCTCCAAGGGATAAATTGTCATCATTCTCAGAACTTATGTCCCAAAAAGGGAGGCCAATTTCTTAACATGTACCAGCATTCAGAATTTCAAGGAGGGTGGAATGCACTTTATATTGGCTGCCATTTAGTACCAGAACTGAAGATTTCAATTGGGACAAATCTATCAAACCTGAAGCAGCTTGTTCCAGCATGTTCAAGAGGAATATCAGTCCTGTAGCAGCTGCCAATGAAGGAGGACAGATTGTCAGTCTGATTCTCTTAGCAGTCGGAATGTTTGCCTAGGTGTAATCCTCCAGATACATTGTAATTTCTGATATTTGCTCTAAAATTAAGATCAGAATTCATGCTCAGTTTACTTGATGATGGCACAATGTTTGCATATATGATATATAAGTTTCTGGGTTTCTATATTGGTGAAATAATAACGAAATAGGTTGTAGCCTTCATATTTAAGTGGTAAATGTTATGCTGGTGTTCATGTAATTTTCTCTCTTGCATCAGACTGTCCATGCAAGTACATATTTGGCTTTGTACTCCATTTATTGTGTGGTTAAACATACAAATACACCTATAGCAGTTATTCACAACCCAATTGACTTAAATATCCCACTGAGGTAACCTCAATTAATTAGAAAGAATAGTGGTGTTTGGGCCATTTTCCGAAAAGTGATATCAGAGAGAGTTTGTTAGTTTTTGTAGCATCGGATGTTTCTAGTCTTGAAATTTTATGGAGAGGCTAGAATACATGAGATCTCCAAAACCCAAAAATTGTTTATGGAAATTGTGCCTAGAAATGACCTAATTAGATTATTAACCAATTTTTAAATATTTCCTAAGTCTAAACTTAGGGAATATGGTTAATTAATTAATATTAATTAAGTCAAGGCGAGAATCATCTAGAAACTCACACAGATCGATCTAGAGATGATCCTAGCCATTGATTAAGTTTTAATCTTGGCCGTTGGTGCTCCAACAGAGGATTATAAGAGGAGGTTGATGTGGTGATGGAGAAAACACTTGAGCAGTTCAATTTCTGAGCAGATCGATTTCCAAAGTAGCAGCAGTCAGTTGCCGGAGAGAGAGCTAGAGATCGAAGCAGTGAGAGAGGGGCAGAGACAGTGAGGCTGGAGGAGGCATTCCAGATCCAGCAAGTGCATTTGCAGAGAGGCAGAAAAACCACAGAGAGGCTGACGCTGAGACAGCGCAACAACCTCTAGAGGCAAGATTGATTTGCTGAGAGGGAGAGACTTCTTTAGTTCCATAGGCCAGGAAGGAGTCCCAAGTGTCGGACAAGCATCTTTCCAGTTAGCAGAAGGCAGAACGACTTCATTAGGGACCAGTCTGGGGCTAGACGTCCCACAGGCTGTGCAGAGGGTCAAAAGGCCAAATTTCTGAAGGCAAGTCGTGCTGGGAGTTTGCCTGTGGGGTGAGGAAAATTCCTCACTAGATTTTTGCTAGTATTTTTCTTTGTAGGATTTCCAGATTTCGGCATCCAGTTGTACTCAGATTTTCTCACTGCTGCATAATAATAAAACCCCTAGCTGCTGCACCAGTTTTCCCAAGTTGGGTTTTTTCGGGGACTTTTGTCCAAAAATAATTGTGTTGATTTTATGTGTGCTAGCATTTCTTAGCTTCCAACGTTTTATTTTTCTGCAAAATTTTATTTGTGAAGGTTGCAGTGTATTTATTTCGATATTTGCCATAGTAGATAAATTGTTAATTAATTAACAATTAGGAGAAATAATATCAGTTGCTGCAATAGGGTTCCAGTTTGGAATTTTCACATGGTATCAGAGCACAGTTGATCAGCTAGAGAGCTCAGGAAAACGAAGGAAAGGAATTTCGCTGCTCAACAAGGGCAACAGGCCAAAATTCCCAAGGGCAGTGCAATCATTTTGCTAGGAGGCCAAGTTACTTGTGGAGGTTCGATTTTTTCTGAGTGAGGGTAAAAAAAATTCGATCTTTCTAGATTGAGTGATTCCAGAGGCAGAGGGAGCAACTCAGAGTTTTCGTTGGGCAAATTTCTAGCTGGGCGCAATGGTTTTTGCAGTAGTTCGCTAGAGCAGAGCCAATGTCGGGGTGGAAGAGATAAGAGTACACACAGAGGGAAAATTTTCCTCAGGGAACTTCTAGTCTCAAGAAGTTCAATTTTTCCTTGCAGACCGATAGTCGTTGTGAGCAGATCTTCTACCAATTATGAATTTTTGTTTCCTTGATTTGATTTTTTACATTTGCTTGACATTACACTATGAAAGATAATGTGTTCTTCCCCTAGTAGAAGGCTTGAGATTTGTATCCCCAAAAGTGCCTAACCTACTCCCTATCAAAGAGTCCAGAAAGAGAGCTTCCTTTTGATTAGAACCCAAAGACGAGGGTTTTTCTTTTGATACTACTTCGCTGGAAACAACCACGGGGATTTTAAGCCTTAAAAGAAGCCTGTTTTAGTAGGTGAAATAACTATTTAAATCCACATTCGATATGATCTTTAGCGGGCAAAACTATTTTGTGGTGGTAAAGAAGATGAGAATAGTTTTGCATTAGGTTTAAAGGAACATGTCCTTTAAAAGCTTGTGGCAGGTGATGTAACGAAGTCACATGCCTTGGTGACAAGTAATGAAAGTAGCAACAATATAAACAACTCATTGTGGCACCAAAGGTATGGACATGCCAACTTCCAATATCTTTCATAACCAACAAAAATCAAAATGGTGCTTGGAGTGCAAGATATACAAGGACAGAGGAAAGAGGTTTGTGAGGCATGTATAGAAGGGAAGCAACAAAAGGAGATTTTTGAGGATGTCTAATATTTTAGATCAAAAAGAGTGTTGGATCTAGTACATTGTGACATTTGTGGAATCTAGTCCATGTGATGCAAGGTTTTTTTTGCTTTTGTTGATGACTTCTCCATAAAAATGTGGGTATATTTCCTTGAGAAGAATTCTGAATCATTTTTTAATTTCAAAAATGTTAAGACAACAATAGAAAAGGGGTTTGGTAGGTGTGTGAAGGTCCTCCATTTAGATTATGGAGGGAAATTCTGCTAAAATGAGACACTTTTCTGTGTCTTATATGCCTCAACAAAATGGGGTTGTGGAAAGGAAAAACATGATGATTGTTGAAATACAACGATCCATGTTGGAAGGTAGGGCTATATCATAAAAGTAACAGGGAAAAGCAATAAACATTGTTGTATATCTACTCAATGGAAGTACTACAAAGACTGGCCAAATCATCACACTGATGGAAGCTTGGTCTTGTACAAGGTCTAGGCTTAGTCATTTGAAAGTTTTTTGGTTCAATTGCATGTGTTGGTTCTTATTGAAAAAAACTAAATTAGATGCCAATGTAGAAACTTGATGCTTGTTGGGCATATTGAGCAACCTAAGTCAAATAGGTTGTTGGAAATTACTATTGTTAGTGCTCAAATTGTATGATAGAATGGGGAAATCTCTATCCCACGTCGTAAAATCCAGGTGGAACCTCGATAGGTCATCCATTGTGACCTTAATGACCTAGCTTTGCCTCTTTAGGCTGGCTCTCCTTTGGTTTTGAGGGTGACTCCTGTAAAATTCACTAGGGTATAAGCAATAAGAAGCAAGGTAATATCACAAGTAACCCTAGTGATATATTTGTGATGGAGGGATGAGAAGATTAGTTCCAATATTGAAGGGAAATGGAGTCAAGGATATGAGAGGGATATGAAGAAGAATGACCCTCTACCCATTCGAAGGAATTTGCATGAAAGGCTCTCTTTAATGGAATATATTATTTCTTGTTATGGGGTTCATAAAGGAGTTGTGAATATTGCTATATGAACAATAGATATTGGATGCCTCACACTTAGACTTGTTGAAGTAGTTCAACACATTGTAGTACGCAGAACAAATTGTGGCACTATTCAAGTTATTTTCAGAATTCCCATTTGAGGTCAAGAGAGGGACAAAAATGAAATATTTGTACAAACACAAATATTGATTGGCTATGTGCTAACATACAATGTATATACAAATAGGAGATGCTTTGGCATCCACAACAGGGATATTGGAGTTGCACCTGCTAGTCAATGAATAAACCCTCGAACACATTCGATATATCTACGAACCCCCTTTACTTGCAAGAGTATCCCATGGATTTGTCAATTATGTTGTGGTCAAAGTACTACTCACAGTCACTTGGTTGAATTAGGAGAAGCAATAGGGATATTTGCATGCCAATCCATTGGGGAACTAGGAACTTAGCTAACACTAAGGAATTTTCATACTAGGGGGCTGTTTGTTGGTGATATTGCAGAAAATGTATGAGCCATTTTCAATGGAAAGTATGAATTTAATGAGAATTTGGTTTGTCTCACACAGACATGTAATGGACATCCTGCTTATCTATGTCATAATAACTTATCCATTACTATTGATGGCCAGGATCAAGTACAAAACTTAACCGTACCAATACAAAGTTTGCTTTTGGTTCACCCACTAGAGAGGATTCCTTAATAGGATTTCCCTAAACTTCAGGATAGACTATGGCATAAAATAAACCAAGCTTTTACGAAGGGACCCCCTTGCGGGTTTGCCTAGCAAAGAGGCTTGGTAATTACTGCATGCCAACAAAGCACAAGATGAGGTCTTGCACCTTTATGGTCTTTAAAGCCATGGATAGAAGTTACTTGTTGAAGATATCGATGGAAGAACATGTTCATTTGTTAGTAACATCCTCTCTAAATCATGATTTGAGGGGAAAGCATTCTTGATGGGGGAGGATGTATTGGAGTTCATTAAATTGACTATAATGGGGTAGTATAGATGTATTTAATATTAAACTTATAGGTTGACTATAGGTTGGTTGATTAATAAATTACCACATGATATGTATTTATAAATACGTGTAGATTGTAATTTTCATTCCTATCATTCATCTTTTATGTTTATTTGAAATATCTCTGTAGTATTCCAAACTAGGAAATTACAACAAATAACATATGCATGATCTAAACTACAACAATAAAAATATGAGCAAGAGCACAAATCAGAAAACCCCAAAATGTGGGCAATACTTCTGAGCCATTTTATTAATTTTGCATGGAAAATCAAGTACAATAGTATGAAATCCATAGAACCTGGGCTTGCTACAGCAGCAATGCAAAACCCAGGTGAGAATGTGTAGGATAAGGTGTTGCAATTAGCCCAAATCTGTAACTCAAACTTGCACTGAAACTCTGCTGCTAACTGCTGAATGGAATTGGTCATTCTGCTCAAAATAATACCTGGAATGCTCTGAAATTGCAACTACGAGATCCTCCCATCGAATCCACAAAGTAATGCAAATTTCTCAGCTAACCAACAATTCACCCTACTATAAGAATGAGGATTTTAGGCCCGTGTATTGCTCGATTTTTTTTGTAAAATTAGTTAGAGTCTCCTCTCAATAAACCCACAAAAACCCAGAAAGCGTTTGGGCTGAATCCACCGACCCCCGGTGACCCCCAACAAATGCGAATTGCCCAATTTGGCCAGCAAATGCCCCACATTTCTGATACTACTGAATTAAGGCCCAATCCACCACATAAAATATCTCCCAACTCTAGCTGAATTCTCCGCTGAGAAATACCTTCTATCTCCGACCCTTATCTCTCCTCAAACTATATTCCTCCAGCCCCTGAGCAAGCCTGCTTGGGACCCCTGCGCACTTCCAGAAATGTAGAATACATCTTCAGATAAAATAATGGGAAACACCTTCAAATCCTCCGATGTTCTGCTCCTTTGTAACTGATCTCCCCACAAGCAATTTGAACCACTTCTGATACTATCGAATTAAGGCCAAATCCACCACATAAAATCTCTCCCAACTCTGGCTAAATTCTCTGCTGAGAAATACCTTCTATCTCCGACCCTTATCTCTCCTTAATCTATATTCCTCCAGCCCCTGCGTAAGCCTGCCTGGGACCCCCGCTCACTTCCAGAAATGTAGAATACAAAATCTTCAGATAAAATAATGGGAAACACCTTCAAATCCTCCGGTGTTCTGCTCCTCTGTAACTGATCTCCCCATAAGCAATTTGAACCACTTTTGTGCCTTAGAAGAAACACACAATAGCTAAAATAACCCGTAGATATGCTCAATGGAAACTCTTAATTGAGCTCCCCAAATTTGCCTCACTAGGGAGACACTTGAAGTTCTCTGAAATGAGGGTGGAATTCCTGCTCGAAAATTCCATATGCTGAACAGCTCAGGTTGTCTTGGCTAAGCAGCTCAAGAGAACTAGTTTGAATTATCAAATCAAAAGATACCAAATGGAGGCCTCCAAGCTCTATTTATAATTGTTGGCCCTCTCTCCCTTGGTGGTCCCCACCTTCCACTAATTCGCACCCCTTCCTTTCCCTCTCCCTTCTTGCTAGTGCGAATTGCCTCTTGGGTCGAATTTTCTATCCCTGTGGACTCCACTCTCCCCTAAGGCTATAATTTTCTTTGTAAGTCCCAATGCCGGAAATGTCTCCCTTTTTCAAATTTGTCTCTAATGCGTAAAATCAAAATTGGGGATTTATAGTCCTCCCCACCAAAAATTGCTTGTCCTCAAGCAATGCCTAAATAAGCACCCTCTCGATCAACTGATCCAAACTGTTACTGCAAACAATACTAGAGTCCCAAATGTGCCACTGAGTTATCCCTGATCTCTGCATTGTCCTGTCATGGGGAAATTCCTCGATGCCATGATCCTAAGCCATCTTGATCAGCATGAAGCATCCCTTGCTCCACTCATTGTCTAGCTCGACATAGGCACCAGATGCCCTCTGCATACCGCCACTAAGTAGAGCATCACAGTAATAGAAAATTATGATCAAATCCTTGTGAAACCACTCTACCGAGCAATGTCTCTATTGCACTTCAGGAGTAGACTCCTGAAGATACAATCCAATCCTTGTGGTGTTGAATCCTCATCCTTAAGAGCTTCCCTTGATCTCCTCTTGCTGATCACTCTGCCACACTAGTGAAGTCCCCATTGCCATCAACAAATCACTAAAATCCAATGGAAGATCTGGATGACCTTCCCTTGTAGATTCTAGCTCATCACTGAGGGTAGTTAAACTACTAAGTCCTGCGATCCCAGGATCCCATGCTTGTCGCAGAATGAACCTATCCTGTAGACACTGCGACACCCTGGTCATGCCCGACTGCCCAACCTGCTCGTATGGATCATCCTCTCCTGTAGCTCTCGGCCACTATATCTGATTTGATCGACGTTATGCCCAACCTGCAAGGGCAACACAACAATGCCCGAATCCACCACTCCATGGCTAGTCTTGATCCTGAGCAACTACTTGCCTCGCCATATGATGAAGGTCTCAATGATTCCCCATGTGTCAGCCTGAGAAAGAACCAGATCACTCTCAGTTGTAACCCTGCCCATCGAGAAGTGCAACGATCCACTCGCCAACTAGATACTTGGATTCCCCAACCACACTGGGAGCTCACAACTCCCACTCATCACTGGCTGCCACTGCGTAGTACTGCTACTTGCTAGAGCCCATCCAACCCTCGTCTTTGACACCTGTATGTATCCAATAGGTGGACCCCAAGCATCAAGAATCTGTCCTACACATGCCATCCTGCCCTGCTCCTACTAGACCACAAGGAAATCTGCTATCTCAACTCCTGATGGTACACCCGAACACTACGTTGAGTCTGGACACTCTCCTGTAGATGAAGTCTACCATCCATTGTCCCTCATGCTTAATAATGCCTCAGACTGCCTTGTCACAAGTGCATCGTGCAACTCTCTCGCGATTTCCTCCCCAAGTGTGAACTCAGGGGTGGAACACATGCTACCTCGGCAACAAACCACGCCATCTTTGAGCCTGTAACTCTCCGCTCATGCACCCACTGTATGTCTCATCTGGAGAGTCTCTCTCCTGCCCATTATATACTGTGTCTCACCCAATTGCCTAGGGTGAGCCTCCTTGGTCCTGTTGCTTGTCCTGAGAGCATCATGGGGCAACAACCCAACCCTCTGCAACTGTAAGCCATACTGGAGAGTGATAGGCGTGTAAGTCCCCAAGGGTATGATCAAGAGTCCGCATGGACACTGAAGTGTAATCCCATGGATGCCCCTCTCTCTGTCTCGAACTTGCTGATAACTCCATCGAAGACCTACCCCTGCTGATCATGATGTCCCCAGATGCTCATTAGCGTCCTCATTGATCTAGAGTGAGTTGCATCCCATGGTACGCCTAATGTGCCCATCCATAAGTCTCCTCGGAGGGAACTCTTCAAGAGCCTGTTGTGCTGCACCATACACCACTGCATACCACCAAGGATCCCTGCACTCCTTGGCAAGCCACTGTACATTGCATCCTATCCATGTACACCACTGGATACCCCTACCTTTTGCTGTATCACCCTGTCTCGTCTCGTTTCCCATATGCACCAATGTATCCATCACTCCACTAGCAACTCAATATGGTGTAAGTCGCTCCCCCCCACTCAATGGTGCAAACCCACGCACCACAACACACCACCATGCACCTACGTGCTCACTTGCAGACCACTGCTCATCGCTGTATTCTCCTACACACCACTGGATGCCCTGGTCTAAGGCTGAGACAATTTGTGTTAGTTCGCACCCTGTCGGTATTGCCACCTCCACTACCGCATCACCATACCCTCTGATGCTTGGATCTACCCTCCAGATTCCCCTTGAGAGACCCGAGAGGTGAATTTCTCTATGTATAAGGGGCGATGCCACCATTGTGCTGCTCCTTGGTGACCACTGTGTCCCAACTAACTGCGGAGAATTCCTGGCCCCAAATAAGGCACTGTCTGGCAACCTGCTAATGCCACCTCCTTCGACAAACTCTTGCCAGAGAGTGTTGTTCATTCAACGATCCCATGTATGGCTGTAAAGAACAAAGTTCGTCTACTTAAAGGAATGTTCTGATACCAATGTAACGAACAAAGTTCGTATACTCAGAGGAATACTCTGATACCAATGTAACGAACAAAGTTCGTATACGCAGCAGAATAATTCAGAAGAACTGAAATATGTAAGTATCCATCATAGGACAAGTAGTAATTGTATATAAGAATTGTTGAATGTACAAAAGATGTGTGAAATGATTACAATGAGGGCCCACTTATATACCTAGGCAGGTGCCCTTTCATGAATGGTCATGTCTCTAAGACATGCCTCTTCATTACTAACTAACTAACTATTAGTTAATTAATTATTATTTATTATTATTATATTTATATTTATATTTATTATTTTTATATGAATTATATTCATAACATTGCCCCTCTCTTCAAAAAACTTTGTCCTCAAAGCTTACTAATGAAAGGGCTGGATCTCTTTTCCCGTTTCGAATATCTTCTCATCTCAAAACTTTCATCTTCATTGATACAAGATGATATGATCCTCTGAGTGATAAACAAAATTGTTAGACTGAGAATGGATTTGACCATCCAAGATTAATCTTCTATGGAATCTTCTGATCACTAGAAATTTATAATGAATTGTTATCATAGGACTGGATTTCGCATACTTCAATATTCCTTGGAACATAAATCGATTGTTTCTGTTTTGAATGGTTCAAATATGTAGACTGACTTAGTTGTCTACTCTTGTGATTCAGATGTTAATAAGAAGTTCTCGTGGTTTGATTTTTCCCTAATTTGTTCATGGCGATTTCTTGTTTTATTGGGGGTATCTGATTTCTTTCAGGTTCAGAAATTGCTTGATTATTTGTGAGATCTTCATTTGAATTTTTTGTTGTTTGGACTGCAACTTTTGAGTACGTCTTCACTTCAACTGATTTATCCTCTTCTTGAGTTGTGATATTGACTAGATCAGTATTTGTTCCTTTATCTTTGACTTGGATTATTACGACTGGAGACTTCAATACTTCTTCTTTAGTAAGTTGTTCTAACTTGCCATTTAATGACTTCTTGTCACTTTTAAGCTTCTTTATCTGTGTAAGTTGGTTTTGGCTATTATTCCTTAGATGTAAAAGTTCGTCATTTTTTGAATCGTTGACTTTGTCCTTTAGCATCCTTCTCTGTCTTTTATACTTTTGATTTGTTCTAATAACCTTTGATTAAGGGTTTTTAAATGCAAATTTTCTTCTTCCTTTTCTGATAGACTCTTGTTGAATTTCTTCTCGAGATATTCATTTTCTTCTTCTAATTTTTTTTTGATATCTTTGGACTTTCCGACCTTCTCAAGTAATTTTTTATTATGGTCTCTTAGATGCCAAATTTCTTTGTTACTTTTTGTTGATTCTCTGTAAAATCGATCTTCGAGATCCTTATATTTCTTTTTTGATGCTTCATTTTTTCGTTTTTGTTTTGTGAGTTTTTCCTTAAATTATTAATTGCCATCTACTCATTATCTTGACGTTCTTCTGTACTAAATAATCTTCCACACGCTGGACAACTTTATTTGCAATTTTTTTGAATATATGTATATCCAATTTCATTTAGACAAAATGGACATTTAGTCCAAAATGTTGACGTGTATGTGGAACTCATGTTAACTGCTTCCTTTTCCTCAGTAAGATAGGTTAGTGAAAGGCGACACCAGTTCAGTAGCTTTTATGGAAGAGATGCTAGGCGAGCGAGATGGCCTACAGGTATGCTGCTGGATGCTATAGTTGATTCCCGAGAAGGATGAGGCAATCCATCTAAACCGGACAATTCCGATTATAGTTCTATTCAACTACTATCTATGGAAGGGAATTCCAATTCCGAGGGAGGGAAGGTGGGAGTTCTAGCCAACTCGACTGAAGCGGGTACCTAACTCAATGGGCCCCAGGCAATAGAGGATAGATGGAAGGGGTCCGTTCAACTATGAGCATGAATGGATAGAGATGCTGGTCTTTTCTCTTTAAGTGGGGCTTATATGTTTATGTAATAAAAAAATTTGAACTTCAATACTTAGCCCATTAATATCTTTATCATTCCACTTAAAAATAATCTTTTAATTTTGGCAATATGTCACCACATAAACTCGAACGATATAGTAGTCAATTTTTAGCAATTGATATGGTGAACAGGAGCAATCTTTCAAATTGGACTTTTTATTTCTTTATTTTTTTTAACAACATTTGCAGCTTATGGATTTCACAAGTCTATACGAATTGATTTGATTGACAGTGATTCACAAAATTACACAAGCACAGAAAAATGGTGTTATGGTTGCAATGTCAGGACCACTATAGTCTAGGGCACTGCCATGGAAAACGGAGTCCTAGTCGAATTAAACGTCACAGAGGTAGTAGGAGAATTCAGAGACTTATCTATTGTATATAATGGATTGGTAGGATATCATCTAGTCACACACTGTATATGCCATATGTCATCAGAGTATTTGTATAGACCGATGGTGTTGGATGAGAAACAATGGTCAACCTGCGACTAATGTAACCTGCGACAATCCAAACCTATTCAACTCGATTTCAAATGCTCAGACGTTGCAGGGTTATAAAGGTCATTATGGCATCAACAATTTATGGCCAAAGGCCAGATAGCGAATTCGGCAGAATGGAGAATCTCCAACTATATGGCAAAATGCTTGATCGCGATGATAACTACGTTGACAAAGGCTTTAATGGCCAATGGCCGGGATCGGAGAATGTGGCTCTAATACCAATGTAACAAACAAAGTTCGTCTACTTAGCGGAATGCTCTGATACCAATGTAACGAACAAAGTTCATATACTCAGAGGAATGCTTTGATACCAATGTAATGAACAAAGTTCGTAGATGCAGCGGAATAATTTAGAAGAATTGAAATATGTAAGTATCATATGACAAGTAGTAATTGCATATAAGAATTGTTGAGTGTACAAAAGATGTGTGAAAGGATTACAATGAGGGCCCGCTTATATAACTAGGCAAGTGCCCTTCCATGAATGGTCATGTCTCTAAGACACACCTCTTCATTTACTAACTAACTAACTATTGGTTAATTAATTATTATTTATTATTATTATATTTATATTTACATTTATTATTTTTATATGAAATATATTCATAACAATGGCCAACACACCAGGACAACTCTTGGAGTTTATTGCTCCCTTGCCAATCCAACCCGTCACTAATGCTGTTGGATATCTGAGGAAAGTGTGTGGAGTGGACTCTGTCACTGGATCCTTCACACCACTAATACCCTCACCAACCAATCCCATGTTGTGGTGGGGTATCTCACCTGGATCCCAACAACAGTATGGTCCTCGGACCCCTCTGGTAACCGACGACTCCTGCTAGACTATACTCCTTACCATGGATATACCCAAGCACCTAGTTGACTCCACCAGATACCAACTCAATATCTCATGCCATCCAACCCCAAGAAAGGGATTGAATGCACGAACTCTCGTACACAGAACAACACCCACCTGTGAATGCTGCGCCCTGTGCATCTCATGTCGCCTCATCTCACAATCTTGATCAACACATGAGATCTGTCTAGGTAACTTTGCCTCTCTTTCTCCAATATGCAGAGGTAACCCAATAATGCTATCAACCCCACTTATGTATGCCTGAAGAGGGTTGCTCTGAATGTACTCCTCTAGCTGTACCATTAGGGAATCCAGTTGTTCCCCAATGCGAGTCAGCTTGGCTACTGACTCGACACAAACCACTCTCTTGCCATCCAACTCCTTGTTTTACTGCAAAATGGTCTCTCGGACTGTTGTGGCCTTCTTTTTCATTGCTAGAAGGCCGATCTGGAGCTGATGGAACTATTGTGGGCGGTTAACATCTGTAAACTTAGGCACAACTCTTGGTAGCTTTGTTCTTATTGACACCTCATCAATCATTTGTGGGCCGCTATCACCTGCCAACTTGGACACGGCCTTGGACACCTCATCAGTGGATACCACATCAATGGATGGCCCTACTGGTGTATGCTCTACGCTTTCCGCCAAGGTGTTAGCTGAAGCTATCGAAGGGATCTCCAACAAGGGTGACTCATGTGTCACACTAGGTAGATCTACTGCTCCCCATAATCTCGCATGTCCTCTGCCTCATTCTCAACCTCCTCCTCAGGCTCCTGATATCTAAAGCCAGGTCTCCACCAACTGAAGCACCTCCTGGTCTCACCCTTTAACTGCCCCTGTCTTGTCCACTCCTTTTGAGGAGATTTGATGCCCTCATTCTGTTGACTTTCCTCACATGGTGTAAATGGATGCACCCTGATGGCCTAAGCACCTCTAATATCTTTGCTATAAGGATGAGGATGGATTTGGTCCATTACCTTGCACAACTGGGCCAACCTCTCATTGTTCTAGTGGATTCCACCGCATAATTCTTGCATACTCAATCTTCCTTGAGCCATGGGTTTGTCTATGGTTTCACTCGTCACTGTGCACACATGCCTAAATTTTCCATGATCTTGCTAGCTACCCCACAACTAGCCAAGATCATGCTCTGATACCACTGTAATATTCCAAACTACGAAAATACAACAAATAACAGATGCATGAACTAAACTACAACAATAAAAATTTGAACAAGAGCACAAATTAGAAAACCCCAAAATTTGGGCAATAGTTCTGAGCCATTTTATTAATTATGCATGGAAAATCAAGTACAATAGGATGAAATCCATAGAACCTGGGCTTGCTACAACAAGCAACGCAAAACCTTGTTGATAATGTGTAGGATTAGGTGCTAGAATTGGCCCAAATTTGTAGCTCAAACTTGCCTAGAAACTTTGCTGCTCACTGCTGAATGGAGCTAGTCATTTTGCTCAAAATAGTGCTCAGAATGCTTTCAAATTGGAACTAGGAGCTCCTTTCCTCAAACCCGGAAATATCCAGAAAAGGTTTGGCCTATCTCCAAGCCAAAATCTAACTCACAAAGTGATGCAAATCTCCCAACTAACCAACAATTCCCTTGCTATAAGAATGAGGATTTCAGGCCCGAATATCGCTCAAAAAATTCTGTAAAATTAGCTAGAGACTTTCTCAATAAACCCACAAAGGGTTTGGGCTAAATCCACTGAACCCCGGTGACCCCCAACAAGTGCGAATTGCCCAATTTGGCTAGAAAACGCCCCACAATACTGATACTGCTAAATTAAGCCCAAATTCACCACTGGAAATCTCTCCCAACTCTGGCTAAATTCTTCGTTGAGAAATACCTCCTATCTTCGACCCTTATCTCTCGTCAACCTCTATTCCTCCAGCCCCTGCGCAAGCCTACCCGGGGACCCTTGGGCACTTCCAGAAATGTATAATTTCTTCCCCAAGAATTCCCTCAAACTCAACCTTGCTAATCATCACAAAATCTCCAGAGAAAATATGGGAAACACCTGCAAATCCGGTGTTCTGCACCTCCATAACTGATCTCCCCACAAGCAATTCGAACCACTTCTGTGCCTTGGAAGAAACACACACTAGCTGAAATAACCTGCAAATATGCCCAATGGAAACTCTGAATTGAGGTCCCCAAATTTGCTTTACTAGGGAGACACTCGAAGTTTTCTGAAATGAGGGTGGAATTGCCGCTCAAAAATTCCTTATGCTGAACAACACTGGTTGTCTTGGGCCTTGGCTAAGCAGATCCAGAGAACTAGTGTTGAATTATCAAATGATCAAAAGATTCTGAATGGAGGCCTGCCAACTCTATTTATAATTGTTGGCCCTCTCTCCCTTGGTGGTCCCGACCTTCCACTAATTCGTGCTCCTTCCTTTCTCTCTCCCTTCTCACTAGTGCGAATTGGCTCTTGGGTCGAATCTTATCTCCTTGTGGACCCCACTCTCCACTAAGGCTGCAATTTTCCTCTTTCCTACTAAGTCCTGCTGCCAGAAATGTCTCCCTTTTTCCAAAATTGTCTCTAATGTGGAAAATCAAAATTGGGGATATTACATTCTCTTTGAAATCCCTATTATTGTGAATATTCCTAAGTGGCAGGAAAAATACCTCCTTTTGTTCCATGCCTGGAATGTTTTGACATCTGAAAACATGTTTCAAAACTCGCCAAAATGTTTTAGGGGGTGTTTTGTGATTTGGAAACAAGACTCCATATTGGGGCCCACATTTTTAGCACAAAAATCACTAAAACGACTGGCAAAGTACCCCAAAAAAATGCACACAAAAAAGATAAGAGATCATCCTTTTTTTAATCGTCATTCACTTAGAAGTGAGACCTTCATTCCAAGATAATTGAACTTTGGCGACGGAATCAAACCCATCATGCCTTACACAAAGAAGATAGAAATTAAGGTGCTTTTCATCTTTCAGCACATTAAAACGGTTTTCATATGTTTCAGCATATATTCAAAATAGGACCTTGTACCCTTCCTCCTATAACCCTTGAGATAATAATTGGGTGATTCTAAGATTGAAGCCTAGAAGGAGAATAGGCTGGTCAATGGTGCCAACCAATTGAAACCTAGATGCTGCTCAATCGTGAATAAACCTTTAAACATTAACCCTTAAACAATGACAAATTAACACTGATGTCATTCCTAAGAAATGCCATTTATGTCTATGTTTTATTTTGCTTGATCATTTAATTCCAATTTTCAAAATAATGTACCTTTTAAAAAATCTATTTTTTGAAATATCTATATTTTTTTGCGTTTTTTGAATACTGTGTTTTCTCATTGTCAATTTTTTGGGGTCATGTTTCCATGTCGTGCTTGTTTTAGAAACTCCTATCCATTTTCACATTTCATGCAACTTAGGCACAATCTAGCTTTTTGTCTCTTATAAACCATCGTGCTTGTAAAGGGTTGAATGGAATGGCGAGGCTAGGTTAATGAATTTATAGATTTGCCCTCTTTTATTTGTGTATCTGTGTTGTATATTAATAAACATATGCTATTTACATTTACGTATCATTGTATTCATACTTTCCCCTTATGTAGTGTGGACTTTTTGGTTCCGACAGGCAACAAGCTCCAAAATCTCATTGTATGGATCCATTGACTCATGTTATGTGTGTCCATTGTCATTCGCTGAATGCAATTAAATGGAATGGTGGAGCCAGTTAGACATTCAGATTCATCTCCTCCTTCTATATATATCTCAAGAAATTGCTTGTTTTTATCGTAGAACTAATTTGATTTCACCATATAGTGTTGACTTAATAGTTTAGTGACAAATAGCTGTGAAATTTGTTAAAAAAGGACTAATGAGTTTATCTTTAGGGTTTTGTAGAATTGGCAGTTGTGTTTATCTTGTGCTTTATGTCAATATTACCGATCGATAAACTCATAAACTTACTAGTCCCCTTTTGTATGAATGTCAACACTAATTATCTTGTGCTTCATGTCAGTCGTGCTTTAGGGCTTTGTAGAATTGGCAGTTGTGTTTATCTTGTGCTTTATGTTAATATTACTAATAGACTTGACCTTCAATTTACCCAAGAAATTTGGGGGAAAACTTTCGTTTGATTATGTACTAATTGAAATGTTGATTTGTTGGAATGTGAAGAATTCAAATTCTTGCAAATCCAATAACCCCTCCATACTGGGATATATTTATGAACATTCTGATCTCAATGGGATTAGTGTAAGATTATGTTGATTGCTAGTATTCAACAAGCATGCATAGGCAGCATGTAAGACTTGGTATATTCATTAAAACTATTCCATTTGACGTTGACTTGGTATGTATATACTTAAGGTCCATCTTGATGATGTCTTATTTGAGTCATTGCTTTTAGAGTGATTGACATATTGTTCTATCATTAGTTCGTGCCTTGAATCCCCCCCAAATGAGTACGTTAGCTTTGTTTTCCACACACTTGAAAATTAAAAGCTGCTATGCATCTCGTTTTGTTAATCTGTAACTTGGTTTACAAAATGTTTGCTAACTGAATAACACTAATATTGCCAAGAGGCATACATGTACTAATTGAAATGTTGCTTTGTTGGAATGTGAAGGATTCAGATCCTTGCAAATCCAATAACACCTCCATACTGGGATATATTTATGAACATTCTGATCTCAATTGGAGTAGTGTAAGATTGTGTTGATTGCTAGTATTCAACAAGCATGCGTAGGCAGCATGTAAGACTTGGTATATTCATTAAAAAATATTCCATTTGATGTTGACTTGGTATGTATATACTTAAGGTCCATCTTGATGATGTCTTATTGGAGTCATTGCTTTTAGAGAGATTGACATGTTGTTCTATCATTAGTTCGTGCCTTGAATCCCCCAAAATGAGTACGTTAGCTTTGTTTTCCATACACTTGAAAATTAAAAGCTGTTATGCATCTCGTTTTGTTAATCTGTAACTTGGTTTACAAAATGTTTGCTAACTGAATAACACTAATATTTCCAAGAGGCATACGTGTACATACCTACTTATATGTGTAAATAGAATATTTTTAGTTTTTTCCATATGTCAATGTTCTGCCTCTTACTTGTATTCCTAAATTTGATTTAAGTTCAAAATGATTGTGGGACTTTTAACTGCTGATAAAATGGTATATCGTGTAAACGTAGTTTATATTTGTTATCTCTGAGAAAAATATTGTTTTTTCTGACAGTTTTCATTCTGGTTGAGTCGATGCAGCTTATGATATTATTTGATGATGCTGGAGGAGTTCTTCCTATTATAAATCACTCTCCGTGGAATGGTGTAACAATTGCAGATTTTGTAATGCCGTTTTTTCTCTTCATTGTTGGTGTTGCCCTTGCACTGGTGTACAAGGTACATCATGTTGTTACTGTGTTTGTTCTTTCATTTTTCTTGTGTTGTTTGTGGGATTGAATATATTTTTGGCATATTTTTATTCCAAAGTCTGTCAGTTGTGTATATGTGGTGATTGAGAAAGCCAAATGTTCTACCTTAAATTATTGGTTAAAGCCAAATATGCCACCTTAAATGATTGATTATCATGATGTTAACGTGGACCAGCTCGTTCTGAAAAAAAACGTGGACCAGCTATCAATTCAGTGATTTAAATTGTCTATAGTGACATTGTTATGGGAATCGGTGGAACCGGCCGGTCTGGCCAATTTGACCCTAAAACTGGTACGACGGGTGGCTTGGAATTGGGAAAGGCTGGTTGGGTATGTTCTGTAATGGAACCGGCCAGTTCTGTACAATGCAGCCAAGGACCCTCCGAACACTAAACAGAAAAGGAAAAAAATAATTTGTGTGGGGCAACCTATATTCAACCCTTGGGCCCTAGTAATGCTATCTAACTAATGACAATGTTAAATTCTTAAAGTAAAAGCGACTTAAATTTTTAACTTTACCATTAATTGTTTTAGGATGTTTGAAAGTGGTTCCAATCTCATTGGATTTCGTATGGAGAAAGTAGAATTTTAGATCCCACTTACAATCCAACCGACTTAACAATTTTTAGGGTTTTAGGATGGAGGAGATTGCAATGTTTCCATCTGATAGTGTTATGTAAGAGGGTATAAAGATAAGATAATTTTATTAATGTCCTCGGGTGACCACAAGAGTAAGTCAATGGGACTAAAAGATATATCCAGTGTAAACACTGTTGGAAAATCAAGAGACTTGTAGATTATAGATGATTTTCCTTAACTTGATAATTACTCGTGATATTTGTTGGCCTTTAATTATTTATTAGATCTTGTTCATCAAGCAATTACCAAAAAAATGAAGATCATAACGAGACAAAGTACACAAGATATAGACTCCATGTTAGGGCAAAACCCCTCCAAGGGGAAAACCCAGAAATAAAGCTTCTCTTATTATAGAATCTTCTTACAATGAGACTTCCAAGACCCAAAGACCAAAGCCTAGAATCTTCCCAAGCACCAAGTTAGCCCACTAGCAAGATCTTCTTGAAGGCAGATTCAAAACTTTGATTATGCAACTTTGCATCTAGAATTTTGGCCCTACAGGTTCACTTTATAATTTTGGCGCTGCAATTTCAGCCTCTTGCAACTTGGCAACTTCATAGGAACCCTAGCAGCTTAACACGCATGGACAGAAAAATATGATCCCCAAGAGACTTCGACTTCTTCTTTTCTTCGTCCTCATTGCTCTTTCTCCTTCTTTGCTATAGCGGATCGAACTTGAGATGAGATGATGCTTCAAATGAGTTGAGCTCCTTCTATTTATAGCCTTCTTGAGGGGTTGAATAGCCCTCCTTTAGGCTGACTTCATCTTGACTAGGCCGACTTGGTTTTGGAGAATAAAATGGCTTTTCTTGACTCAAAATAAATATTTTTCTTTGTTACAAAGAGTCCAAATGGGACTATAATACATGACACAAATTATTCTTTGTTCTAGAAAGACCTATAAGCACGAAGAAAATGCTTTTGACCTAGACTTGAGCATGAAACCCATGCTTCGAATAAAATATTTTTTTCTTTCTTTCTTTTTCTTTCTTATACAAAATATCATGTCATGTTTATAAAAGAGTCATTATGAAGACTGAACCTAGTACAATTTTCAACACTCCCTCTTAATTAGGGAGGTATTCATAATCCCATTATGAAATACAAGGAATCTCAATCTTGAAGCATTCTCATAAGAAGAGTCAGATTGATAAGCCAACTGTCAAGCATCTATATCATAACCAACATTGTCATTGAAGGCCTTAAATAGACAAGCTCAACTTCATTTGAGAGCATTATGTTGGGAGGCTTTACGTGAGCTGCCACACTACCTCTAAGGCACATAGCCCATCTGAATTTTCACTAGGTATGTCCTTTTAGGACTATTCGTATCTTGGATTTCCAATCTTGAATCCTCAAAGAATATCGATCCTCTTCGACTACTCTTATCTTGGATGCCTTACCTCATCCTCAAAGAGCATCGATATACAACTTCTGTCCTGGATTCTCTAATCCATAAGAAGTTCTAATCTCAGATGCTTATCCAATCCTCCGAACTCCATTCTTTCCTTATGGCCTTCTGTTAAATTTGGCAACTAGGGCCAAACTCCACCTTGGACAACTCATAAGATGGAGATGATATTTTTGTTGGATTCCTCTTTCCGAGAGGTGTAGGATTGATCTCAAGATCATCTCATTCTGATATGTACAAATGGAATTATGAATTTATTTCTTTTATGGACAAATTGTCAAGGTCGACCAGCAAACTAATGTAGGCTCAGAAGCCCAAAAGTCATGTCTTTTCATCTTCAACGTTGCATATAAATAGGAGCATCTACCTCATTTGGACACTCATCATCACTCGCACATCTCTCTTCTCATTTTATTGGGTGTATGGATTTCTAGGTAGCCTCTCTCTTCCACATGTGCGAAGGACAATCTGTGATTTTCTGTTTTATGCGTTGACCAAATTGCAAAGGGTTGACCAACATTGACTAGACAACATTTGACCTTGTTTGACTGCAATTTTTCTTGGAGAAATTATGTTTGGGCAAGCTGCATTTTTGGGCACAGAAATCGAGGCATTCTGAGTTGTTTGACCAACATTGACTCTATGTTGACCAAGTTTGACCGATATTTTCAAGACTATTTTGGGCTAATTTAGGCTGTTCTTGGAGGCTGAGTTGACTGAGTTGATATGGAGGAAGATTTTGCTAAGTTGACCAACGTTGAGTTTTTGGTTAGGGCATCTTGTTGACTGCAGTTTGACTGGACAGATTTGACTGTGTTTGGGCAAGTGAATTTTGTATATTTTACTCTCTCTCTCTCTTTGCTGAACTTTTGAAGAATAATAAGAAGACTTGATTAAAGGGTTCCCCACATTGGGGTTTTTCCCTAGCATCCGCCAAATATTGTCCTCTTTTCTTGGCTTGTTTTCTGCGTTTTATTTATGTTCTATCTGCATTTACTATCATGTTAATGTGATTGCTAATCTGGAAATTGATATTGGGCTAATAAGAAAAATTGAAGTAAATTGCTCTTAAGCATAGAACATACCATTGTTATCTAAAATTAACACCTTCACTAAGACTTATGGCTGTTAGTCCTGTTCTAGTGCATGACACATAAATAAAAGAACTATCCAATATCACTCCCTTTCAATTAGGGAAGCTTGTCTCTCAAATACTCAATCTTCTTGTTTGGTAATGCTTCATGTAGAATATATGCTACCTGTTCATCTGTAGGTAAATAATGCAGCTCCATGATCGCATCTCATACTAGGGTTTCGATGTAGTGGTACTTATTATTTATATGCTTCATCCTACCATGAAACACCGAGTCTTTTGTCAATCTTATGCAACTTTCATTGTCAATCTTAGGGCTAAGTGGTCCTTCAAATAAATCTAATAATAACTTCCTGAGCCAAACAACTTATCGACAAACTTCACTTGCAACAACATACTCAACTTCAACACTACTGAAAGCAACTGTATCCTGCTTTCTACTCATCCATGAGACCATGGAAGATCCTAAACTAAAGCATCCACTTATTGTGCTTCTTCCATCTATCTTTGTTAAAATTGGCAACTAGGGCCAAATTCCACTTTTGACAACTCATTTGATGAAAATAACTACTGCATTAAATTCCTCTCTTCGAGAGGACCAAAATCGATCTAAAGATCGTCAAATTTGGATAAGTAGAAGTGGGTTTTTGAATTTATTCTCTCACACGAAAATTATCAAGGTCGGCCTTATCTCTATGTCGGCTCAACAAGTCCAATAGTCACGTCTATTGACACCCATAAAATACTATAAATAGAAGGGTCCTCCATCCATATTTTGCATCATTCATAGATCATTCTTCTCTCTGAAATAGCCACAGAAGAAGGAAGTCTCCAGCGAACGTGATAAGGGCCTGGACAACATTTTCTTAGTCTCCTTGATGGGCCGTATTCCACAAGCAAGTGACCGAGGTTGTTTGGGCTCTTTTGTGACTTGATCTGGGGCTTATTTATCCACCATTACAGGTCCGAATTTGGAGCAGAGGCTTTCACACTGTTTAAGGGCTGCTTCATATTGTTTTGGACATGATCCTCATGGAAGATCCCTCCTAGAAGCAGGCTGCACTTGATAGGGCCACCTTCATCCAGGCCACAAGCCTTGATCCTCAGTTTAGGAGTCCGAGTAGCTACTAAAAGGAGGTCGCTATCTGTCATTCTTGAACAGTGGGTAGTATGGTTCGTTCTTGAAGCCTAGAAGAAGATTAAAGGACAATGTTCTGATGGAGGGATCATATGAAAAGAGGCCGCAATCAAATCAAAGGTCTGCTTGGTGTGAACAGGTGCCATAAGCAGACTATATTTTGCCCTAACCAGTATTCAGAATTACAGAGAAGATGTCTCCAACCTTTGATGCACCAGAATTTCAGATTGACTGGACTTAAGGGCAATGTTGTTAGACCTTGAATTGGCAAGTCAATTTTATTGTACTCTCTCTCTCTGCTGAACATTTGACATTTATAATAAGAAGAATTGATAAAGGGTTTTCCCCATCTTGGGTTTTTCCCTGGCTTGAGCCATATACTTGTGTTCTCTTGTCTTGGCTTGTCTTCTGCTTTTATTGCTTATGTTCTTTCTTCAGTTTTAAGTTATGAGATAATTAATGGAAATAAAATGAAAAGTTAAATGGGCTAATATGGATCTCTGTAACTGTCCTAAGCTAAGAACATGTTCAAAATTTAACAGTCTTACTGCCCCCCAATCAGAATTTGTATATCCCATGAGTTGGATCTCATTACTATTATACCAAAGGTAGTGATGTATTGTTCCATCCAAATGTCTTAGGATATGTTTGGCTGCAATCCAATGATCATGTTTTAGCTCCATCTGAAATTGACTGAGGACATTTACTTCAAAACAAATGTCAATTCTAGTATTTACCAGATACATCAAGGACCCAATCAACTGTCTGTAGCAAGTAGGATCCACCGGACTAGAATCTGAACTCCTCAACTTCTTTAGATTGGTAATCATAGGAGTTGTCATAGGCTTGCTATCCATCATGCCAAATTTCTGTAGAATCTTGATCACATATTTTCCTTGACTAAGATATATTTCACCTGGCTTCTTCTAAACTTCTGGTTGCAAGTAATAATGAATAATTCCCAAATCCTTCATATCAAACTCGACTGCTCACCGCTTCTTGCATTCTTGAATTCAATGCTCTACACCTGTAACAAGGAGATCATCCACATATAATAGTATGATGATTGGTTCACCTTGGACCACCCTGATGTAGAGGTTAGGATCTGTAGAACTCTTGGCAAAACCAATTCTCAATAGGTATGCGTCCATTCTTGCATACCAAGCTCTAGGTGCTTGCTTTAAGCCATATAAAGCTTAATGAGTCTCCCTCTGATTTATTTCAAATCCTTGAGGTTGCTCAATATAAAGTTATAAACCTCTTCATTGATAGTCCCGTTTAGAAAAGTTGTCTTAACATCCATTTGATGGATGTTCCATCCCATAGTAGCAATGAAAGAGATAAGAGATCTGATTGTAGTATATCTAGTTGTAGGAGCAAAAGTTTCTTTGTAATCAATCCCTTCCTTCTGTGAGAAGTCCCTTGCTACAAACCTTGCCTTGTATTTATCAATGCTCCCGTCTGCAACCTGCTTTATTTTATATATCCATTTTGAAGTGACAATCGATTTGCCACTCAGTATAGGAACAATTTCCCAGAGATAATTCTTCATAATTGACTGATATTCTTCCTGCATCACCTTCCTCCTCTCTTGATGTTTAGCTGCATCTTCATAGGAGGAAGGTTCAACTTCAATGAGCTTCGTTTACTTTCTTTGACTGTTCCTTTTGCGTTATGTCCTTCTGCTTCTTGTAGAGTTGTCCTTAACCAAGCAGGTCTCTTGCTGATTTTAGGAACAACTACTTGCTGAACAGGTTCACTAGTGTTAGAAAATCATAAAGGCAGAAATATTTTCTTATCTTGATACTTGTGATTATCTTTGAATTCTTATTATCTTCTTATCATCAAGAAACTACCAAAACATAAGTACATGAAGATCAAGTCAGGATTTCAATCATAGCAGAAGCATTTTAAGGTTTCTAGAATCTTGTATGAGTCTCTACTAGGGTTTTGTTGTAAACTATAGACATAATCATCAAAAATTTAATATTAGTCATATAACAACTAGATCGAGATAGGATTTCAACCACACGGGAACATATTTTTATCCCTAGGCTCTTACATTAAATCTTACAAGGGTTTTATCATAAACCCTAATTTAACAAACCCTAAAAATCTAGGGTTTCATCATATATCAACAACAAGCCCTAAGAGGCTAGGGTTTCATCATAACATCAACAAATGCTAAACATAAAGGTTAGGGTTTTACCAACGTGAACAAAAGATATAGAGCATGGCAATGGTTGATTTAGTCAAGAGATTAATCACCCTAACGAGTAAGAATCCTTTTATGATTCAAAAACCCTAGACATGAGAGAGTTAGTACTGTAAAGCATATGTAAAGCCCGAATTGGGAAATTTAACCAGAGAAGTTATTCTAAAACCTGTAACTGTATAATTTTAACCCAACAATATATACTATAAAGCCCAAATTTTGAAACTTTAACCAGACAGTAATTGAAATTTTAAAGAAGAATTTAAATTTCAGGGGAATACCTGGTAATCGGTTGAAGGTGTTGTTGTTCCCGCTACTGCCGTCACCAAGCTGTCCTTTACCTCCCAACTTATACCTGTACGGTCCCCTGATCCAGAAGACAAATCTTTTGGCCCCCATGCCCAAAATTCCAAGAATAATCAGGCTCAATGTCTGATTCTGTTAGAAATTCTTGTTCCTCTCTGTAAGACTCACCCCAAAATCCTTTCCCTCTTTGGATCTCATCCAATCCCTTATATGCTTAACTCCACCGTCTCCCAATCTCCTCGCTGTCGGCCTCCTCCTTCCACTGTTTCCTCATTCCTCTTCGCTGTCACCTCCACAATATTCTCGACCCTTCTTTGTTTTTGGATAGAGGCGATTGAAATGAATCTAATAAATGGTTTATTTATTTAGTTTAAGATTTAATAATATTTTATTATATTTAATTTCTAATGTAACTAAATTATTTTATTTATAGATTTTAAACAGATTGCTCTATTTAATATTTAAATAAATAATTTAATTTACTTTAATTAAATATAAAATTATAAAATTAATATATATCTCATTACCTTTATCATATATATATACAAATATATTTTTGATTTAAGGGATTAATCATTTATATGTAGGTATGTAAGGGTGGTTCACATATCAGGGCTCCATTCAATATATTTATTTAGGAATTTATTTTGATACTCAATTCATCAACTTAAATTTAGACTTTTTCTAATATTAGCTAGTATATATACTAGTGCACTACATGCGGCTCATGCATATGTAGCTACCATATGGATGTCCTGTATGCATGCTAATATTCATATTCTGTTTGTAATTATAGGTGGGTCATTACAACATATTTCAAAAAGATCGTACCTTCTTATATGAAGAAGACTAGTAGTAAATCATTCGGTCTTTAAACATACCTTGAGTTTCTCCTTTTACAAACCTTGTAGGATTTTCTTATTGAATGGTTCCCTTTGCAACAAAGCTTCTTTCTTCTTTTTATTGGAGTCTCCCTTTGAAACTAGCCATAATCCTTCTTGCAAGCTCCCTCTTGATTTTAGAGTATTCCTGCAAACTTTCCTTCCAAGGAAAACACAAGAGAGAGGATAAAGATGAAACTTAAACAAATAGAGGGAAATCAATAATGAAAAGAAATAAAGAACAAGATACTTATCTTTTGTGAAAAAGGTGGGGAAGCTCCCTCTTGATCTTACATCAACCTAGACTTGTGAGGGATTCCTTTAATTCATCAAAACAACTCAAGAAAAAAACATATTAAATCTATAAACCCTAGAAATCAAAAGATTGATTCATAAGAGAAATTCTACAAGAACTAAAAACAATAGCCTAAACTATAAGTGAAGGATATATGAGACTTAATAGAATAAGTCTTTGACTTCAGGGTCCTCAGATTTAGACTTCTTTTGAGGATTATCATTGGTAGCAATTGTAGCTTGGTCCCTTTCTCTCTTCTTGTTCTTAGGATTATCGAGACATTGATTCTTATAGTGTCCCATCTTGTGACAATGATAGCATTCTATTTTAGATAGATCAATCTTTCCACGATTTTTCTTTGGCCCCTTAAACTTCTTATTCCCTCCTTTCTTCTTGACATGAGCAAAGTAGGCATTTGCAACATTTTCTTCATTTTCTTGTTTACCTTCTACCAAGGAAAGACGAGCTTCTTCTTGTATACATGTAGACCACATTTCTTCAAATGATAGAGGGTTCTTCCAACTACTAATTCTAGTTGCAAAGGCATTCTAAGATTTTGGTAGTCCTAGAAGGGCAACAATCACAAGTTCCTTTTCGGGGACTATCTCATCAATTGCTTGAAGTTCATCCTTTATACGAGCAATTCTTACAAAATATGAGGACACTGTATCATCCTTTGTCATCTTAACTGTTCAAAGTTCATTCTTTAGACTTGCCTAGACTTGCCACTTGCCCAATATTCTTGATTGTAAATAGCTTTGAGAGAGCATCATACATCTTTATTGAAGAGTCTAGTGTGGATATGTAGGGAATCAGGTTGTCTTTGACTCCATCCACTATTAAGTTCATGGCAAGAATATCAATTTCCTTGTATTTCTCCTTTCCTGTATCATCTAAGGGTTCCTCGACCTTTACTAGTACAAAATCCAATACCTTATTCTTTGCAAGGATGAGGTCCATCCTTGTCTTCCATGCTCTATAGTTAGAGTCTCCTTGAAGCTTGTTCTCAGATTTCATTGATGAGGCCATAGGTGTACTTTGATGAAAATTGGATATCTTTGCAACCTTCAATTACCTTTCAAAATGGACTTCTCTTGTCCTTATGATCTTCCTTGAAATTTTTTATTGAATCCTTCCTTGAGATGATGAGAGATATTGATCTTCAAGCTGCCTTTTTCCTTCTTCTTCTCCTTAGCTCTGAAACCATGTTATAAAATCATAGAGGCAGAAATATTTTCTTATCTTGATAGTTGCTTGTGATTATCTTTGAATTTTTATTATATTCTTTTATCTTTTTATCATGAGGCAACTACCAGAACATAAGTACATGAAGATCAACACAACAAAGAGACAAGATGTAGGCTCTCAACCAGGGCTAAAACCCCTCTTCTAGGGGAAAGCCCAAAATTTTTTCTTCTCTTTCTTTAAAACCAAATTTGTTAAACATAGACAGAAATAATGGACAACAAATTAGATAGAACATGAGCTGCATTTCTATTAACAAAGAAATGCATTTCTAATACATTCTTGTGACCCTTGGATTCATCTTCCAAGGTCTCTTGGACTCCCTTTAGCTGTTCAACTTCCACACTTTAACCCTTGGCGCATTAGGTGTCCAACATTCTTCCCCCCCCCCCCCCCCCCCCAATCCGATGGGGCATGTATGAGTCCAAGAAGAGAGCTGTAATACAAAATGTACAAAAGATGCGTGGCAACACTAGGCTGAATGTGCTCTCTGAAATGATGGCATAAGGTGGGACTCGGGAGAACTTGAGGTCTTAACTGACGGTGGTTTAAGGATGACCACCGACACTCAAACGTTTAGTGCAGTGCCCGAAACTCTTCCAAATATGGCGAGAAGATGAACTTTTTTGCTAGAGGAAGTGCTCTTTAATGATTTGAAGAAGGAGACCTTCAACTTGGAAAAAGGGAGGTCTACAACCTGTGGTGGTTTATGGAGGGCCACCAATAGAAGGAATGCTTGGGGGCTTCTCTGTCTTTGGCTACAACTCTGAATTTGGGTATGGATGTCTCTGGCTGTAGGCTCAGGCAACAGGTTTAGGTTGTGGCTCAGGCTCGCTTGATGTGGCTTTGAAGCTTGTATATGACCATCAATTCCCTCTCTGTCAGATACAAGGTGAGAAGATGAATAAAAGTCAACTACAAGACTTTTCAATATTCGAGAACAAATTCTGTCATATGATTTAAATATCTTCTTGGCTGTTGAAGCCCATTGCCAAGAAGCAATCCATCCAAGGTGAATCTTTGTTCTTGCCGGAGGCTTGTTTCTGAAGCATCCATTTGAAGAATGAGTATGCTAACCACAATGCTTGCACGAGTGAAGATCAAAACAATGATCTTTCACATGTCCAACTCGGTCATAATGTTGGCATTTCACAATCTACTGTTATGGAGGAGGAGCAGGGGCAAGTGAATATGAACGATCATGCAAAAGCCTAGCACTATGAAACTAGATGGGCTTGGAGTAGTCTGGAGTGTGAAGAGAAACCTCCTTATCATATCCACTACCTGTTTTATGCTTGTTGTCTACAAGCTCTTCCCTAGGTCTGATGATGGGCTTGGGAAGTGCAGACTGAATTTCCACCCCTGCATGCAAATTTGCTCGTGAAATGGGCTCAATAATCTGAACAATTTTTGGTTGTTGATTATTGTAAACTTTGGACTCAAAAAGGGGACTGTTATGAACAAAACAAGTTCAGAATGATGACTATATTGTTGTAGCTCCTCTTACTGTAGCTGAGATTCAAGATGCAAAAATTCAATGTTTTCTTGCGCATTTTGTAGACAAATTCTAATGTTAGCAAAAGAGGTTTTGTTAATTTTTACTGTGTCATTAGTAATAGACTGTATCAGTGGTTTCAAAAATTCTAGTACTTCATAAACTTTCGTTGTTTTCTCCAGTTCAAGTAAATGACTAGTGCCAAGAAAAATGCAAAATAATGACAACAAAATAGGAAATAAGGTGTAACCAATGGAAGGAAGGGTGTCTCCCTTGCTGCTTTCTCAATTTTTTCTGAGCAGTTTTTTTTTTCTTTTAAATATTTGAATTCTTTAGCAAGAAATACTTAGACACTTGCAGCGAAGTTGATTGCAACTATTTATCAAAGCAATAAAGTTAATTGCAATGTTGGACTATGTCTTTCATGAGAGAATATTTTCTCTGATTATCTTTCGTATAAAACATTCTTGTCCCCTTCGAAATAACTGCCTTCCTCTTTAAGTGAATGGCTTCATATTTTGAGTATTTGAAGGAAATCAAAAGCACTTCGAGTTAGCACACGCCAGAATTTATACCTGTTCTAAAAGAATGTTCAATGAATTAATTCACATGGAGCAAACAGCTCAATGATAATACAAAGATATTTACAAGAATAGAAACATCAGGTTTCTATGTAGAATATCGAACAAACAGTTTCATCTAAGAAACTGCTAAAAGAATAAGAATAGAAACATCTAAAAGACTGAGCATTACTAAATAGAGATATAGAGATATATTCTAATACCCTCCCTTAATGCTCAATCTATTTACAACACCAATAGACCCGCGAAATTTTACAAATTTATCAGGACCAAGAGGCTTGGTAAAAATATCGGCGGGCTGCTCTGTGGTGGGAACATAGTGCAACTGAACTGAGCCGTCTTCAACCAGCTGTCGAATGTAGTGGCAGTGAGTTTCCACATGCTTTGTTCGTTCATGAAAGACAGGATTCTTGGCAAGTTTGAGCACTCCCTGATTATCACAAAACAAAGAAGTAGGCCCTGTCTGAAAAACATGCATATCTGCAAGCATACGACGAAGCCAAACTGCCTCACAGGCGGCCTTAACTGCTCCCCGATACTCTGCTTCTGTTGAGGAGAGAGCCACAACCTGTTGCTTCTTACTAGTCCAAGTAACAGCTCCAGATCCTAGACTAAACACATACCCAGCTGTAGATTTACGGTCATCAACCGAACCGGCCCAGTCAGAGTCAGTGTAGCCACTGAGAATAGAAGTGGAGCTGTGAGTATATAAGAGGCCATAATCAGAAGTACCACGTACATATCGTAGCATCCGCTTTGCTGCTATCCAATGATCAGCTTTAGGAGCTGACATAAAGCGAGAAATGTAGCTTACTGCAAAACTGATGTCAGGTCTGGTAGCAGTAAGATAGATGAGACTGCCCACTAATTGCCTGAATAGAGTTTCATCCACAAGAGGAGAGGATGACTGTGCTGAAAGTTTGAGCCCTGGTTCCATAGGAGTCGTGGCCGGTTTGCAATCCTGCATTCTGAACCTTTCCACAAGATTTTTGGCATACTTGGACTGAGAAAGAAAGATCTGATTTTCAGTCTGCCACACTTCAACCCCCAGACAGTAATGAAGAAGTCCCAAGTCTGTCATCTCAAAAGTTCTGCATAGATCTTGTTTGATCCCATGGATCAAATGTGCAGAGCTGCCAGTAATGATAAGATCATCCACATAGACAACTACAAACAAGATATCATCATCAGTATGCTTGATATACAAGTTTGCATCAGATGGACTCCTCTGAAAACCTTGATTTGTCAGATACTGATCAATTTTTATGTACCAAGCCCGAGGAGCTTGTTTCAATCCATAGATTGCTTTAACTAACCGACACACTTTCTGTTCTTGACCAGCAACCTTGAATCCTGGAGGCTGCGTCATGTAGACTTCTTCTTGGAGATCACCATTTAGGAAAGCACTTTTTACATCCATCTGATGAACTTTCCAATTGAACTGAGCTGCTAGGGCAAGCACAAGCCTGATAGTACTCATCTTGGCTGTAGGAGCAAAAGTCTCCTCATAGTCGATGCCTTCTTGCTGTGAAAATCCTCGAGCCACAAGCCGAGCTTTATACTTGTCTAAGGTTCCATCAGCTTTGTATTTGACTTTATACACCCATTTGCAGCCTATGGGTTTTTTGTCTGCGGGAAGATCAGAAAGAGCCCATGTGTGATTCTTCTGAAGACTCTGAAATTCTGCTTCCATAGCCTGTTCCCACTCAGATATACCCTTAGCTTCTGAATATGTTTGAGGCTCAAAAGTACTGTGAAGGTTAGCCATAAGAGCAAAATTGACTGTAGACTGTTGTCTGTTCTTATGCCTAGAAGTTCTACCTTCAAGGAGCTCATCATCCCGGAGATCACCTATGGTTTTAGCCCACCATTTTGGCCGAAGAGAAGAAGAACCAATATCAGGATTAGAGAGACCAATATCAGGAGGAAGAGAAGCAGGCTCAAGAGCAATAGGGACAGCAGGAGGGGGATTAGCTTCTGGAGGAAGCTCAGATAGAGTAGTATCAAATCTTGATGCTACATCATCCCTCCCATCAGATGGACTGACTGGAAGAAGAACACTGTGAGGCGGATCCTCAGAACGCTGCTCAGAAGAAGAAGACTGAAAGAATCCTCTGTCTTCATCGAATACTACATCTCGACTGAAGCTAAGTCGACCAGTGGCTATATCTATCAGCCTATAAGCCTTGTGATGATCACTGTATCCTGTCATCATGAGTTTCTGACTTTTGGAATCCAACTTAGATCGCTTAGCAGATGGAATCCAAACATATGCAACTGAGCCAAAAACTTTGAGATGACTGATCTTAGGCTTACGACCAGACCACACTTCTTCAGGAGTCTTCCCTTTAACAGCCTGAGTAGGGGATCGGTTAAGAAGGTAAACAGCAGTAAATACTGCTTCAGCCCAGAATTTGTTTGGAACACTCCGGTGTTGTAACATGGAACGAGCCATTTCAACAACCGTGCGATTGCGACGCTCGACAACACTGTTCTGTTGGGGAGTGTAAGGTGTGGTGAATTGCGTTTGATGCCATGAATATCACAGAAGTTGGCAAAAGCTGAGGAACAAAATTCCCCCCCATTGTCGGTCCTAAGGGTCATGATATTACAACCAGATTCTTTTTCAACTAAAGTTTTAAACTTCTGAAAGGCACTAAGAGCATCAGATTTATTTTTAAAAAAATACACCCACATCTTTCGACTGAAGTCATCTACAATAAGTAAAAAGTATTTGCAAGCAGTTATAGAAGCTGTATTCATAGGACCACAAATATCAGCATGAAGTAACTGAAGTACCTGGGATGCGCGCCAAGATTCTCCATTTTTGAATGACGACCGATGTTGCTTTCCCGCTTGACAGGCGCTGCATACCCCCAACTGCTGAGTCTGAATATCAGGTAATCCTGACACAAGTCCCTCCCGAGAGAGCTGAGAGAGATACTGCATATTGAGATGCCCATATCGCTGATGCCATAGAGTACTGATGGGAGAGACACGAGCTGCTAGTGCCACTTCTGGAAAGTCACCGGTGTCAAGTAGCCTGTATAGACCATGGTCCTCGAGGCCAGTAGCAACTGTCAGACTGGTCTCCCTGTCAATGATGGAGCACTTGTGTGCACTGAACATAACATCAAGCTGAGGAGAATTCCTCATAATCTGACTGACAGAGAGCAGATTAATCTCCATACCAGGAACATAGTATACATTTAGAAATATGAGCGTGCGTCCACCAGACTGAATTTGAACTGTACCCCTGCCAGCAACAGTGTACTTTTCACCTCCACCAAATACAACTGAATCACTGAAAGGTGAAAAGTCAATAAACCAGTCACGCCTGTGAGAGAAGTGGCGTGATGCACCAGAATCAATGTACCATGCAGAGGAAGGAACATGTTCTGAAGACCTTTTAGCCATAAAGGCGTAAAAGGCAGAATCTGTCTGCTCGGAATGTTCTGCAACATTCGCTGTCTGATGTGACCCTCCCTGTTTCTTTTGTTCAGCAGCAATCCTCTGCCTGCAGTCTTTCTTCATGTGACCGAACTTGTGACAGTAATTACACTGTACACTTTTCTTCCTGTTAGGATCAAAAGACTGAGATGATCCTCTCTGCTGAAAAGACTGAGAGGACTGATATTTTGCAGCAAATGCATTTTCCAAGGGCACTGATGAAGTACCACTACCAAACTGCTGTTTCCACCTATCTTGCTGCAGAAGTTTGGTACATAAATCTGAAAACTTCAGATCAACATTTGTGGTTGTAATGTTGAGTGTTTCAATGAAGTGTTCATAAGATTTTGGTAGACTCTTCAGGGTAATGACTACCATATCTTCTTCCTCCATGGTCCGACCAATGGCGTCGAGCTGATCTCGAATGTCTTTAATTTTGTTGAGATGTTCCTGTAAAGA
The DNA here is from genome assembly GCA_031772625.1 of Pinus tabuliformis. Classification (NCBI taxonomy): domain Eukaryota; kingdom Viridiplantae; phylum Streptophyta; class Pinopsida; order Pinales; family Pinaceae; genus Pinus; species Pinus tabuliformis. The sequence goes on from CM062812.1 coordinate 621,828,767, forward strand.
CATGTTCATCCATCATGATGGAGAACAACTGATTTTTGAGAAAAAAAGCTCTGCTTTTATCAGATGTCTCATGCAATTCTTTCAACTGTTGCCAGATTTCAGCAGCTGTCTTGCCAGAAGGGATCTGTGGTAACTGATCATCAGCTACAAAGAGCTTGAGAAGCATAACAGCCTCTCGATTTCGATCATCAAATTTATCTTGATCGGTCCCGGCTGTACCTGGACGAAGCTCTTTGCCCAAAATGAGTTGATCAAGACACCTGTACTCAAAAATGGTCAGCAGTCTTTGTTTCCAAATGTTATAGTTGCTGCCATTAAACCGTTGATTTCCTTCTAACATCAGATTGGTAAGTGTGGCCATTTTCACAAAGAGAATACAAAAGTATGACACACAAGAACAATGTAGCTGACTGCTTATGCTGGTGAAAATTTAAAGAACGGACTTTCAGCTGTCTAAAACAATAGTAATACTGCTAATTCAGTTCTGATAATACAGTTTGCCACAAGAAAATGCCGGTCTACCATAAGAGTATACTGATGCAATAAACAGATGTCACAGGTCTGAGTTTGTAATGAACACTGTCAGGATCACAAGAGAAAAAAAAATTCCGCTGATTGGTAACCCACTGCCGGCAACCAGAACCATACATACAGCAAATACAAAATTTGAAATACGGACCCACATATGCTGTCTCAGTTTCACGTTTACACTGCTGGCAAATACCACGGATACATTGGCCCACAAAACAAATACGCAGATCTGAAACAAATACGATCTATGCTTCCGGCAAACACCACGGATGTATTGGCCCACGTGAGCTTCACGTCACGTCTCAGGTATATACGTCTCAGGTATATACGTGTTTGAAAGATACACAGGTGCTGATAACGCGAAAGGTCGCAGGTTCGAGTTTTGTATCCACGGATTTGGAAATATATATAACGGGTTTCAAATGTATCCACGGAATGAACCACGGTTTTCAAGTATCCACGGGTCTGCAGTATATATCCACGGGTTTCAAGAAATATATATTAACCACCTGCGAGATTTGTATCCACGGATTTTTGAAATATATATAACAGGTTTCAAATGTATCCACGGAATGAACCACAGTTTTCAAATATGTATTCACGGGTCGGCAGAATATATCCACGGGTTTCAAAAAAATATATATTAACCACGGGTTTCAAATATCTATCCACGGGATTGAAATATCAAGACGCCTGTAGTGATATCCTCCTCTTATCTCATAGCATAGCGGACATCAAAAAATAGGGTGCATTTCCATCCACGGGATTTTGACAGAGTTGAAATAAAAACCACGGGATTTTGACAGAGTTGAAATAAAAACCACGATTTTGCCTGCAGATCGAATTTTCAAACCACGACTCTGACTTTCAAAAAAAATGAGTTTTGAGGGAAGACACCTGGATCACGATTGCTGAGGAATTCCACGTTGTGGTCGAGTAGCCGCCAGGCGAAGACGAAGATAGCCGGATTCACAATTCCAAGCAAAACTGGTCAGCCAAAAAAAATTCCGCTCCCATGAAAACAGTCACCGCCCCAAAGTTATTTTCTTAATAAAAAGATCATGCAAGGGAAGAATCCATTTCTGTATCGAGATGGACGACTGTAAGCTTTTATCACAGCGAGCAAAGCCGAGGCTAAGACTCAGTGAAGGCTGCCTGGCTTACAGAGGGCTCGACCTTAGAAAGGACTCAAGAGATTACGATGCAGATAGAATTACTGTTTCAAGAAGAATCTCTTAACCTTGCTCTGATACCATAAAAGAATGTTCAATGAATTAATTCACATGGAGCAAACAGCTCAATGATAATACAAAGATATTTACAAGAATAGAAACATCAGGTTTCTATGTAGAATATCGAACAAACAGTTTCATCTAAGAAACTGCTAAAAGAATAAGAATAGAAACATCTAAAAGACTGAGCATTACTAAATAGAGATATAGAGATATATTCTAATATGTTCTTGTCCTTTACTATATTGCGATGTCGAAAACAAGAAGAAAAAGACCCATTATCTTGTCCTTCCTCAGGTTTGTACTTGGAAAATCTAACATTCACACATTTTGATACCTCCGATATAACAAATAGGCGTTGCCTACTGCAAATGGCTCACCCCAAAAATCGTCCACAGGTTACAAATACAGTTCGGTGTTGAATTCATTCCACCATAAATGTGTCTCTGAAGAGTCACAATATTGTGCCAATTTGATGGTCAGATCTCTCTCCAAGATCCTCGAATTTGTCGGCGAAAATTAATGAGTAGTTTCTAAAGAGAAACTATCATGCAACAACGTCCATCGAACTAGCAATAACTCCGTTGTTGTTTGAAGGTCACGGTATCATGCAACAACGTCCATCAAACCAAAAATTACATCCGTTGTTGTTTGACGGTCATAGACTGTTGTGCCTTAACAATAGTATTCTCAACACAAGATACAATGGTGTCACCACTTGAGGCTAACGAGCAGGATGATGTCACAAGTTTGATTACTAGAAAGTTTGATTTGAGTAGAATGCCTTTCAAAGCAAGGAATTGCACCAAATAGATTAAATGTAACACAACTCTCAATGTGCAACAATCCAGTTTAACGCGGGGTCCAACACGATTACCATTTGTAAATGCACCTTCTTTACTAGTTCAACGAAATCCAACAGTCATATGGTCTTCATTTCAACGCTGAGAAACATAACTGTCTCTGTGCGGACAAATTGGTAACACATGTAAGAAGACATGTCCTGGAAAGGTAATATGCACTGGACTAAGCACTGAGAGACGACAGGAAACAGAATTTAAAACTGTACACTACAGGGACCCAAGAAATCAATAAAGAATGACAATCTGACAAACTTTTAATTGGGTGTGGATGAGTAGCGTTGACAAGTTCTAAGTGTCTAGGTCTAATTAAATTTGTGCTGTCATTTTTGAATTCCTGGCACAACAGGGTAACGAAGACCACAAAACCAGTGGTTGGGCAAGGCCACAAAAACAGTGGCTCAAATTGGAGCAGGGCAAGTATTTTCCTATAGCTCTGATACCATGTTAAACATAGACAAAAATAATGGACAATAGATTAAGATAGAACATGCGTTGCGTTTCTATTAACAAAGATATACATTTATAATACATTCTTATGACTCTTGGATTCATTTTCCAAGGTCTCTTGGACTCCCTTTGATTGTTCAACTTCCACACCTTAACCTTTAGCGGATTAGGTGTCCAACAAAATAAAATGAGAAAACCAAGACCTTTGACCATACCAAAAGACTGTCTCCAATCCACCAAGTCAGGCTCCCAAGATGATTAGTAAAGCTTCAATAGTCAACTTTAGTCAAACTGCTTCAATCCTACGACAAACTCAGACTTCAGCCTTCTTGCTTCGAAATTTCGGCCCTACTGCAATCCTGCAACTTTGGCCCTCTTGCAAGAACCTAGAAACTCGCATGTGGGAGAAAATAGAGAATTTCGTCTTCCTTTTATTTGTCAAGTGTCTCCTTTTCTTTGCTAGGGTTTCTCCTTCTTTTCTAGGTATTTTTCACTTCCTTTTTCCTCTTACAACTGCAGATCGAACTTGTTGATTGGATGGATCCTCAAATAGGGCTAATGGCACTACTTTTATAGTCTTTCCGAGAGGTCGAATTCCTTCTATGAGGCCAACTTGACTTAAAACACAATTTTGACTCAAAAATAAATTTCTTTCTTGACATACAAATCCCAAGAAGGGTCTATTGCATGATGACATGGACAAGGACTTATGACACAAACCCTAGAAGCCTTCAGTGGAGGCTTTGACCTAGAAATAAAATAAATAAAGCATGAAACCCATGCTTATAAATAATTTTCTTTTATAGTAATTTTTCTTTTCTTTCTGTTTGACAAATACATTACATCATGACTCAAATACAATTATGAAGGCTGATACTAATTACATTTCTCAACAACTAGGTCCTTCAACATCTTCTTGATTTGATGTAGAATCTTGACCATTGTTTTCCCTAGAGATATCCTCAAAAATAGGTACCTCTTCATCAGAATCAATTGTGACATCTTTTGATTTCTTGTAAGCCACTTTTTCATTAAATATGACATCCTGACTTACTTCAATACGACGATCCTCTTTAATGTAGATTCTGTATGCTTTAGATGAAGCACTATACCCAACAAAGATGCCCTTCAGACTGGTAGGATCCAACTTCTTCCTTTTGTCCTTTGGTATATGCATATAAACAAGACATCCAAATATTTAAAGATGATCCACACTCGGCTTCTTTCCTGTAAATGCTTCTTTCGTTGTCATGTTGTTGAGAATATTGTGAGGACTTCGGTTTTGCAAGTAGACAGCTGTTACAGATGCTTCTCCCATAAGAATTGAGGGAGATCTTGATCATGTAGCATGGCTTTGATGCATTCTTCAATTGTTCTATTCTTCCTTTTAGCCACACCATTCTGTTCAGGATTATAAGGAATGATTAGCTCCCTCTTAATATCCCTGCTTCCTTGGAAAACACTATAAGTTCTTTGGAGGTGTACTCTCCACCATTGTCGAACCTCAGAGTTTTGATCTTTCTTTCTGTCAAATTCTCTACTGCATTCTTGATTTCTTGAAACTTCTAGAATATACCTCTTCTTTGTTCTTGAGGAGATATAACCAGGTTTTCCTTCAAAAGTCATCAATGAAGGTCACATAATATTACTGTCCACCAAGAGATTTTACTGCCTTAGGACCACATACATCCGAGTGTATGAGATCTAAAACTTCCTTAGATTTGGTATCGCTTTTTGCAAATGGCTTTTTCACGTTCTTTCCTAGCGCACAACCCTTACGGGTCCCTTCATGTTTTTCTTTCACTTCATGGATGCCATTGACCATTTGATTTAGAGATGGCAAAATCTTGTAATGAAGGTGTCCATACCCTCTATGCCATGGTTCGAAAGGGCTCACTTCTAAGTGAACTGGGGCTTGAGAGAGAGGTGTAAAAACTCTGTATAATGTTCCCTCACGAATCCCAATTACCATAGCATGATCAATACTAGAGTCCTTACCCCAAACCAAAACCTTGCCATCAACAAAAGAAATTCTATCACCCTTATCCTCTAGATAAGAAATAGAAAGTAATTTTTTCTTCAAACCTGGAAACAATCGCAATATGCTACGGAGATCAAAATGACAGGATCGAATGAGGGCACAGGTAAATCGCCTTGCAGAACACGCCAGACCAAATGCAATGATATGCTGAATCGAAACCCTGGCTCAGCGAAAGGATAAACTCGCGAATAGAAACCACGCTTGAAAGAAAACTCAATGGCGGTGGACAGAAAGGCAACTGAATCGATTTAATGTTTTCATAGCACAGATCGACGGCAACACAGTTAAATTGGTGGCAAATCGTGTGTCAATCCGCAGTCACGTCGGAAAAAACGCTGGGCAATTCGGAGATGCTACAGCCCTACAGCTTCGATACGCACTGAATCGGTTGACGTTTTTCCTTTTGCAGATACTGAATAGAATGCCTGGGCCGACAATCTTCGATGGAGGTGAAATGCATTCCGCAGATGTCAATAGATATCTTTCCCCTTGCGCTTGATGCAAATCACCTCACCAGAAACTCGTAAATAACTGACGGAGATTTAAAAAAAAAAAAAAATCGATTTAAGCTGAGCGTGATTTACCCTGAAACCATGGCTTGTCTGCGATTTTATTTCACTGTTATTTTCTTTCAGTGCAAGTTGCATGAACAGAAAGGCGGCGACTGTGGTTTGAGAGATCTGCTGATCAATTTTGGACGGTGGATAGAGCAGAACGAGAGCTACGAGTTTGGCAATCCTTGAAACGGCTCAGAATGGCATTAACAAACAGCTGATGCACGTAGCAGAATGATGCGATCCTCCGAGAGATAGAAAGTCTCAATTGGTTTGAAACAGTAAAGCTTCTCACAGACTTATGCTTGGCAAACCCTTGAAGAAAGACTTGGTTCCTGCAAGTTGCAAACTGATGATATACGCTTCAAACCCAAAACTGAAAACCCTAATGAAAACTGCATAGAACAAAATTTAAAACCCTAATAAAAAAAAATATTAAAACCCTAGAACAGCTGCTAAATGTACAGATTTTGGCCCTTTAACAGCCAGATCCATCAATATGCACAGAAATATTTTCAATATATCAGAAATTTTTGAACTTCACTGCGAACAGAAAGAAAATTTTCTCATGTAAAACAGAAAATAAACCCTTAATGATTAACCCAGGGCACAATCAGCTGGGCTCTGCACAGAAGAGCCTGTGGGAGTCGGCTGGTTCAGCCTAGAACTTCCCCAAACGCCCACCTGTACCTTTTACCTAAAGATCTCCTGCACACCTCAAGCAAACATCAGTAAAGAGGGCAAGAAACGCTGCTAGATTTCAAGGAATAATGGAGATACCTGCCATTATTCCAGAAACCCTACAACATTCCAACCCTAGCACGTGAGCAAGATACCTGTACTCACAATACTCTGAAAACCAGCTATTATTAACTGCTGAAAACTGAAATATGCAGAAAAAACAATCATCTCACAGCAATTCCGGAGAGTAACACCAGCCAGTTTTGAACCCCAAAGTCTTTTTATTAATCAGAAAATCAGATTACAAGAGAGTTTTCTCAGTACAGACTCACAGATCCGATCTTTTGAAATGACCCCCTAAGACCCTATATAAAGGAAATGATCCTAACGGCTAGTTCAAGTGATCCATGTAGAAATGATCTCGACCGTTGATGAGGATCAAGACATCTCTTGATCTCATCCGTCGATTTATTAACTTAAAATATTATTATTTTATTATTTAGGGTTTTTGCATGATTTTTTTAATTTTTTATTATTTTTATTCATTTTTTAATTTTTTAATTCATTTTAAAATGGATCACTGAACTAAGCCTTCGGAAACATCACCTAGGACCTAGGACTTAGGACTCATGAGGGGATTTAAAACATTTCTCGACCCTCAGGACACATTACATCATGACTTTTACAAAATTACATCTTAAGGGACAAACCCATTTAACACAGACCCTCACAAAACACCCAGCTCTGCGACACAACGATAATCTAGCAGATCAACACACTAGGATTCTCCTAAAGTTCTAATGACAAAATCAATCCCGACTTTGGGGTCAGGTTTGAAGGAAAACTCTGCCGATCCGTGGATCGGTGAGACAAAAAACCTTCCGGGACGTAGATTATCATCAGAAAGTTAGGTCCACCTAGGCAAATTACATACATGACTCATGTCTGCTAAGATTATTTACAATTAATACATGCAGACTGGGTTTACAATCAAAAAGATCAAGCTGCTGATGATGGCAGGATGGCACGGACATGCTGATCAGGTGCTGCTTCTTTCTGTCAAGAAAAACGGGGTGCACTGCATGGGTAGTTGACCAGTAGAGGTCAACATCTGGCTCTACTTGGGGACACATTGCTGCTTGCAGGAATGTGAGAATCCAGAATCTGCATCCATACAACACCAAAAATAAGTAGCGTCCATCCAAAAATCAGCATATACGTTAAGCACAATAAAGATAGAAGCTCTTCATTTATTAACTATCTAAAGCAGAAACGAAAATGCGGAAAAAACAAGGAGTAGAGTTAGAAATACGATACAAAAGATGCCCTACGGCATCAGATGTGTTCAATATAGTGCATGCTGAGCATTTGCCTGCTTTCAAGCAAATCTGTCGGCTGCTTGTCGGATGTGCCATGTCCCATTTTGCATATGGTGGGACTCCTTCCTATCCGAAAATCAAGCTGCTCACGGCCGTCTGATGCATCAAATCTTCGTCTAATCTTTTTCCTCTTGCGCTTCTTCTTTCTGGCAGGATGAATCACTGATGACCTGAAACTTTCTGTTTCGAAACTATCAGATGAAGTGTGTAAGCTATGCATGCTAAGTCTTTTTGTGTCTTGCATCTGATTTTTATCGTTTTTAGGCTTATCTGGATCACCTTCAATTATCCACCTAATGACCTCCTCATAGTAAGATGGAACTTGTTGCGGCAAATGAGAAGGCTCCTGGTTTCTCTTATCATCTGACCATTGTTGAATCTTTTGAACTTGAATTCTAATGGCATCCATCTGACTAGAGCATTCATCCCTTATAGCGCTAATTTGCATGACATGGTTTTCTTGCATGTGATTTATTACTTTATCATTCTTTTCCTCTATGTCCATCAAGCAATGTTGCATGAAATTTATTTCTTCTTTATGATTCGCTTGCATGTCAGCCAACTGATTGTTATGATTGAATGTCATAGAGTCAATCTCCCTATCATGATCAGCTTTCATGGTCACCATATTTTCCTCTAAGACTGACATCTTGCTTTGCATGCTTCTAATTTCTGTTTCATATCTAATTTTCATGGCCTCAATTTCCTTAGCATGCTGATTTTGAGTGACCTCCAACTCCCTATTACGTTTTTCCAGGTGGGTGCTTAAAGTTTTAACATCATTGATAAGACTAGTTTGATTGCTTTCCATGTTTCTTACCAGCATCATTAGATCTTGTATAATTTGCTTTTGTTCTTCCCTTTCACTATTATTTGTCCCTGATTTTTCACTATCATGAACTGCAATATTCCCGGTGGATGACACATTCTGACATGATGAATTGTCTTGGGATCTTTCAGCTGGACCTCTTATCAAATTATTTTTATTCTGTTGCACAATTTTAGGGGCAGAAGGCAAGCTGTTTGGATAACAATATCTATCTTCAAAAGCACTTACAATGTCATTTAAAGAAGTAAAAGAATCCTTAGGAAAATTGTTAAACCAATTCAAAGCATCATCTTTTAAAGAAAGGACAAATAGACGCATTTTGATATCACCATGACTAAACTGAGGGGATCTGCAATATATGATCATGATGCGAATAAACAAGTCTAGATGCCTATTAGCAGCGATTGGATCACCATCTGAAAAAATAGGTAATTCAGGAATGGCCTCCTTCGGAAGATCATGGAGACGGTGAGTAAAACGACATGGTTTAAATGAATAATCCATGATGAACAATAAGGGATCAGGTGGATGATAGAACTAGCTCTTTGCTCAAGAAAATCAAAAGATGAAAGAAGTGGAGTCGCCACTTGAACAATAAAACTGATTCCAAGATCCAAGAAGTAATCAACAAACAGATATGCGGGAGGCTTCTTGTCTGGGGATAATAAGAAAATGGAGTCGCCACCCAAACAGGAAACAAACCCAAGAGGTACTGCTGATACGTGATGAAAAGATGCGAAATATTGAATCTGCCAGCTCAAATGAGAGATAAGAAGATGAGAAGATGCATGAAAAGTCGTTGAAACGCCGAGAACACAATGTTCCCTGGCAACGGCGCCAAAAATGTTGTCACGCAGATTGACACGACAACGCTCAGACCGGGGGCTGTCACTCTGATCCCCGATCCCTCTGTTTAAGCCTGTCTCCCGCGGCTAAGGGGGGTAGACCCTGTGAGGTGATGAGACCAACTGTCGACCAGATGGTTGGGAGACACGAGATACGATGATAAAAGGGCTCGATGGATTTGGTTAATTTAGCAGACCAGTGCCTTGTGGAGTTAATGTTTAAATGATTACTTTTTAAATGATATAGAAACATGGACCATGAACAGCAATCATCTATCATCAGCGAAAAACACAATGCTCTTAGAATGACAGAAACGATATCCAGCAGCTAAAAAAAATTGAAAAGATGAATGCTTTAAATTACCACGAGAAATCATAAACCATCAACCAGATATCAATTTCACATTTCAAACTTGAAAATTTAGCATCTCAGCATAAAAAACGTAACGCGAAAGCTCATGAAAATTGCAAAAATAATTTCCCACAAAATTTTTATTTTTCAAATTTTTTTTTAAATCTTTTTTCAATTTTTTTTTTTTTTTTTTTTTTTTTTAATTATAAAAATGAAAATTAAAAAATCTAAAAAATTTAAAATCTAAAATCTATTCTAAAACAAAACTATAAAAATTTAAAATAAACCAATTTTTTTTTTTTTTTTTTAAAACAAAAAATCTAACCATAGAAAGGCTAAAATTTAAAATATGTACAAATCTAATTAAAACATTATAAATCTACACTCTAACTATAAAATAAAACTAAAGCTAACACATTTAAAATTAAAACAAAATAAAATCTAACTAAAATAAAACCTGAACTAAACTATACAAAAGCTAATTAAATGAAACCTTTTCTATTTTTTTTTTGTTTTATAACCCTAAATCTAAAACATCAAAACATAATCGCTTTAAAAATGACGATATTACCTCAGCCGCAAAAATGACGATGTAAACAATCGCAATATGCTATGGAGATCAAAATGACAGGATCGAATGAGGGCACAGGTAAATCGGCCTGCAGAACACGCCAGACCAAATGCAATGATATGCTGAATCGAAACCCTGGCTCAGCGAAAGGATAAACTCGCGAATAGAAACCACGCTTGAAGGAAAACTCAATGGCGGTGAACAGAAAGGCAATTTAATCGATTTAATGTTTTCATAGCACAGATCGACGGCAACACATTTAAATTAGTGGCAAATCGTGTGTCAATCCGCAGTCACGTCGAAAAAAAACGCTGGGCAATTCGAAGATGCTACAGCCCTACAGCTTCGATACTCACTGGATCGGTTGACGTTTTTCCTTTTGCAGATACTGAATAGAATGCCTGGGCCGACAGTCTTCGATGGAGGTGAAATGCATTCCGCAGATGTCAATAGATATCTTTCCCCTTGCGCTTGATGCAAATCACCTCACCAGAAACTCGTAAATAACTGACGGAGATTTAAAAAAAAAATAAAATCGATTTAAGCTGAGCGTGATTTACCCTGAAACCATGGCTTGTCTGCGATTTTATTTCACTGTTATTTTCTTTCAGTGCAAGTTGCATGAACAGAAAGGCGGCGACTGTGGTTTGAGAGATCTGCTGATCAATTTTGGACGGTGGATAGAGCAGAACGAGAGCTACGAGTTTGGCAATCCTTGAAACGGCTCAGAATGGCATTAACAAACAGCTGATGCACGTAGCAGAATGATGCGATCCTCCGAGAGATAGAAAGTCTCAATTGGTTTGAAACAGTAAAGCTTCTCACAGACTTATGCTTGGCAAACCCTTGAAGAAAGACTTGGTTCCTGCAAGTTGCAAACTGATGATATACGCTTCAAACCCAAAACTGAAAACCCTAATGAAAACTGCATAGAACAAAATTTAAAACCCTAATAAAAAAAAAAAATATTAAAACCCTAGAACAGCTGCTAAATGTATAGATTTTGGCCCTTTAACAGCCAGATCCATCAATATGCACAGAAATATTTTCAATATATCAGAAATTTTTGAACTTCACTGCGAACAGAAAGAAAATTTTCTTATGTAAAACAGAAAATAAACCCTTAATGATTAACCCAGGGCACAATCAGCTGGGCTCTGCACAGAAGAGCCTGTGGGAGTCGGCTGGTTCAGCCTAGAACTTCCCCAAACACCCACCTGTACCTTTTACCTAAAGATCTCCTGCACACCTCAAGCAAACATCAGTAAAGAGGGCAAGAAATGCTGCTAGATTTCAGGGAATAATGGAGATACCTGCCATTATTCCAGAAACCCTACAACATTCAAACCCTAGCACGTGAGCAAGATACCTGTACTCACAATACTCTGAAAACCAGCTATATTTAACTGCTGAAAACTGAAATATGCAGAGAAAACAATCATCTCACAGCAATTCCGGAGAGTAACACCAGCCAGTTTTGAACCCCAAAGTCTTTTTATTAATCAGAAAATCAGATTACAAGAGAGTTTTCTCAGTACAGACTCACAGATCCGATCTTTTGAAATGACCCCCTAAGACCCTATATAAAGGAAATGATCCTAACGGCTAGTTCAAGTGATCCATGTAGAAATGATCTCGACCGTTGATGAGGATCAAGACATCTCTTGATCTCATCCGTCGATTTATTAACTTAAAATATTATTATTTTATTATTTAGGGTTTTTGCATGATTTTTTTAATTTTTTATTATTTTTCATTATTTTATTATTTTTATTCATTTTTTAATTTTTTAATTCATTTTAAAATGGATCACTGAACTAAGCCTTCGGAAACATCACCTAGGACCTAGGACTTAGGACTCATGAGGGGATTTAAAACATTTCTCGACCCTCAGGACACATTACATCATGACTTTTACAAAATTACATCTTAAGGGACAAACCCATTTAACACAGACCCTCACAAAACACCCAGCTCTGCGACACAACGATAATCTAGCAGATCAACACACTAGGATTCTCCTAAAGTTCTAATGACAAAATCAATCCCGGCTTTGGGGTCAGGTTTGAAGGAAAACTCTGCCGATCCGTGGATCGGTGAGACAAAAAACCTTCCGGGACGTAGATTATCATCAGAAAGTTAGGTCCACCTAGGCAAATTACATACATGACTCATGTCTGCTAAGATTATTTACAATTAATACATGCAGACTGGGTTTACAATCAAAAAGATCAAGCTGCTGATGATGGCAGGATGGCACGGACATGCTGATCAGGTGCTGCTTCTTTCTGTCAAGAAAAACGGGGTGCACTGCATGGGTAGTTGACCAGTAGAGGTCAACATGTAGCATTGGATGGTGTTCTAGTCTCAAACTTTATGGAGAGGCTAAACCACATGAGATCTCTAGAACCTATAAATCATTTATGGAAATTCCACCTAGAGACAACTCAATTAAATTAATTGATCAATAATTAAAAAATGCTTAAGTCTAACTTAGGGAAATTGACTAATTAATAGAATTAATTGAGAAAGGTAAGAATTCTCTAGAAACTCATATGGATCGACTAAGAGATGATCCCATCCATCAATTAAGATTTAATCGTGGCCGTTGAAGTATCAACTGGAGATTATAAGAGAAGATCGATGGGGTAGATAGAGATACACTAGTTGTAGACACTCATTGATCAAGGTAGTTCGATTTTCTTGTAGCAGGTGATTCAACAATGAGATTGAGCTAGTGATCGAGTAGCAGGTGGCAGAGTAACAAATTTCTTGAGGAGTTTCCAGTTCCGGAAGAGTTAGGAGAGGATGCTGTATTATTTCTCTAGGAGGCTACGTAGAGCCTCAAGAGGGCAAATTGATTCAGCTGAGGAAGAGTTCGATTCAGTTGTTGGTGGCGGGGAAAATTCCTAGTAGGTCAAGTGAATCACTTGCAGGGGCAGAGACAGGCAAGATGTTTGATTTAGAGGGAGTTCTGGGCAGTGCATACATGAAACAGTACAGGGCTTGTGCAGGGGTGGATGCATATCTTTTCAGGAGTCAGTTTTTGAGCTCAGTTTGTGGCTGGATTGCTTGTGGAGAGAGAGAAATTGTCTTAGTTGATTTTGCTAGTATTTTTCTTAGACAAGATCACCGTTTTGGCATCCATTTTATTGTACTCAGAATCTCTGCTGCTGCATACTAATAAAATCCTCATCTGTTGCACTAGTTTTCTTGCATTGGGGTTTTCCAAGGACAATTGTCCAAAAACAACTGTGTCAATTTGTGTGTGATTGCTCTAAATTTCTTAGTTCAACATATTTTATTTCCGCAACCTAATTTTTATTTGTGAAGAATTGCAGTGTGAATTATTCATTGTTTGCCATAGCAAATAAACTACTTAATAATTAACCAGTTATAAGAATATTTTCCAGTTGTTGCATTTCAAGGAATTTTCACATGGTTTCAGAGGGATTTTGATTGGATCAATAGCTCAGAGATGAAGAGGGAGCAACAACACAATCTCTCTAGGGTCTGCATAGGGCCTAGCCAGGTAGTGCGAGTAGCAGAGCAAAAGTTCGATTTCTAGTTGCAGAGTGGCAGGAAAAGTTCGAATTGCTCAGAGTAGAGCTCCAACAGGTAGAGATAGAGCCGGAAAGTAATTTCAGAGCGCAGTGCAGCAAAATCATTGAGCAAATTCGAGCGGAGGAGGAAGGGAACAACACACAAAATTATACTCAAGATGTCTTCAGTAGATTCCTCAGATTTCTCTAGTATGATTGTAGAGAAATTTAATATTCATGGAGTTACATAATTGTCTTGAAGATTGGAAGACAAAGTTGTTGAGATAGCTTGCTTGTCTAGCACAACTTCGTAGGGTGTCTTGTATATAGACAATGGAGCGTTAGCTCACATGACAGGGGTTAGAGAATATTTCTCTAGCTACAATGTAGAGCAGATGGACTTCTAGATAAAAATGGGAAACATGACCAAGTGTACTCCAGTGGGGAGAGGTACCATTAATCTTTAGAGGGAGTCAGGAGCAAGTACCAGTGTTACAAATGTACTGCATGTGCCGCGATTGGTTATGGACCTGTTTTTAGTATCCCAGCTACAAGATAAGGGATATGATGTTCACTTCGTAGGGAAGAAGGTGTTCATCAAACACTCGAACTGGAAGAAGGTGAGACAGATTAGAGTTTGAAGCAACAGGTTGTACAGGTTGCAACTCGATTCTCCAATGACACTGGTAGGGAGCAACAGTAACAGTGGGAAAGACCTGAATGAGATATGGCGTAGGAGGATGTGACATTTACACCATAGGGCACTTAGGATACTCAGGGAGACAGTGACAGGTGTTCCAGAACTTGGCACGGAACACGATGACATGTGTAGAGGGTGCGTGCTTGGGAAATATGCTAAGGCAACATTCCCAAGAAGTGACAACAGAGCAAATGGCATGTTAGGACTTATACACTCAGACATTTGTGGCCTTATGTCCACTAGAGCTCTGAGTGGGGCCAAGTACTTCGTCACCTTTATTGAGGTCCATTCCAGGAAAACCTAGATCTACTTCTTGTAGACCAAGGATGAAGTTTATAGTCGCTTTAGGGAGTTTAAGGCTCTGGTAGAAAATGCAACAGGGAAGCAGATCAAGGTGATTCGCTCAGATAATGGTGGAGAATACACAGATAAGGACTTCACAGATTTCTGTGCGAAGGAAGACATCAGAAGGGAGTGGAAAACTCCATGCAATCCAAAGTAGAATGGGGTAGCAGAGCGGAAAAAACAAATCTATAGTTGGGGCTACAAAAGCGATGCTATATGACCAGGATTTACCCAAGTTTTCATGGGAAGAGGTGTGTAACACAACAATATATATTCAAAACGGGGTTTCTCATAGGGCATTGGGGAAGATAACGCCATAAGAGGTCTTCTCAGGAAAGAAGCCAAAGTTAGTCACTTCGGGATCTTCAGCAACATAGCTTACTGCCATGTGCAAGAGGAGAAGCGCACCAAATTGGATTAGATTGCAAAGAAGGGGTTCCTCATTGGTTATAGCGAAACCTCAAAGGCATACATGATCTACATTCCTAGCAATAAGAAGATTGTCGTGAGATGGGATGTAAAGTTCATGGAGGATAGAGCCTTCAAGAGATCTCGCGAGATGCTTGTAGGTGATCAGAATCAACCAACAAAAGCTCCATTGGTCTAGCAACAGTGTCAACCCAGGGATTGCTGCAAGGACAGTCACAGGGATCTAGTACTATTACCAGTACCAACATATGCTCAGGTGCAGGAGATCCATTGAGTTTGCAGCAAACAGAATAGCAGAGGCAGGATGAGGCGTTGGTTGAGTCCTCCACCACTAGTGGTCGAACCAACAAGGAAGTTCATCAGACATTGAGAGATGCAAAGGAGTTCATTGGAGCTCCTTGGACGAAAAATAGAGAAGCAGACAACTAAACAGGTGCCAAGCATTGGTGGCACAAGTTGTAGAATCTTCCAACTATCTGGAGGTCGCACATAATTAGGTGTGGATAGATGCCATGGTAGAAGAGTATGGTTCTATCATAACTAATGATGTTTGGGAGGTAGTGCTGAGGCCTGAGGGCAGGTCAATTGTGGGCTCTTGATGGATCTACAAAATCAAGTATGCTACAAAGGACAACGTGGAGAAATACAAGGCTAGGTTCGCGGCAAAGGGGCATGTGCAGAAGGAAGTTATAGATTACGATGAGACCTTCGCCCTAGTTGCCAGATACACTTCTATCCAATTAGTTATATCCCTAGTCGCACAAATGGGATGGCAAATTCACCAGATGGACGTCAAGACAACATTCTTGAACTAGATGATAAAAGAGGAAGTGTACATAGAACAACTAGAGGGATTCGAGACACACACATGTGTGCAGGCTAAATAAAGCTCTATACGGGCTCAAGCAGGCTCCCAGGGCGTGGTATGGTCAGATTGACAAGTACTTGCAGCAAATGGGATTTGTCAAGAGTGATGCAGATCCCAACCTTTACTACTTGATAGTAGTGGATGAGCCACTATCCTAGTATTGTATGTGGATGATCTCTTCTTGACAGGATCATCTGGTCTCATAGAAGATTGTAAGAGGAACCTGGCAGCAGAGTTTGACGTGAAGGATTTGGGGTTGATGCACTATTTCCTAGGTTTGGAAGTGTGGCAGAAGGACGGGGAGATCTTCCTTGGTCAAGGGAGATATGTTACAAAGATTTTGAAGAGATTTAGGATGTAGGATTGTAGACTCATGTCTATGCCCATGATCACCAACTGGAAGAAGATAGACACATCAAAAGACAAGGATGTTGACCCCACCTTGTATAGACAACTTATCAATTCTCTCATGTATCTGGTCAACACCAGGCCAGACATCTACTTCACTGTCAACACTCTTAGTCAGTTTATGGTTGAACTGAAGAGAGTGCATTGGACAACAACGAGGCACATTCTGAGGTATTTGTGTGGCACAATAGAGTATGGGTTAAAATATACTCAAGGGGATGTTGTCAGACTATGTGGATTCACAGATGCAGTTTGGGTAGGCAGTTTAGTGGATGGGAAAAAGACCTCTAGGTACTGCTTCAGTGTTGGATCAGGGATGGTTTCTTGTTGCAGCAGGAAGCATAAGTCAGTAGCACTGAGCTTTGCAGAAGCAGAGTATATGGTAGCTAGCACAGCCACATGCGAAGCTATATGGCTTCGGAAGTTGTTGGTGAGCTTGTTCAGGCAGATGATGGAGACGACTAGTGTCTACTGTGACAATTAGAGTTGCATCAAGCTCTCTGAAAATCTAGTGTTTCATAATAGGTCGAACACACATAGATATTTGGTGTCTTTCATCAGAGATTGTGTGCAACGTGGTGCAATCTAGCTACACTATGTTCCCATGGAAGAGCAGGTTGTAGATATACTCACAAAAGCTCTGGGAGAGTCAAGTTCGTATATTTCAGAGAACAAATGGGTATAGTGGAGAACCCTTTTCAGTAGCAGTTGGATGCTCCTCAGTTGTAGTAGTTGTAGTAGCAACAACAACAGTGAGAGGGAGTGTTAGTTGGGTTGCAGTGCAGATGCAGAGTTGGCAGCAGTACAGGTTGTACAATGCAGTGTCAGCAACAACACAAATGCAACATGGTTCAACTACAACCAGTAGTAGATGAATCAGAGTTAGCACAATGGTTGATGGATAGTGGCAGGCAACTACAGTTGTTAGACATCAACAACGTGTATGGGAAGATGATGCAGAGACAGGGTGTTGTAGTTGTGCAACAATAGAACAATTTCCTCGCTAAGAGGGAGTGTTAGTGTTTGTTGAATCAGATGGTTTTCTAGTCTCAAGCTTTGTGGAGAGGCTAAAACACATGAGATCTCCAAAACCTAGAAATCATTTATGGAAATTCCACCTAGAGACAACTCAATTAAATTAATTGATCAATAATTAAAAATGCCTAAGTCTAACTTAGGGAAATCGATTAATTAATAAGAATTAATCGAAAAAGGTGAGAATTCTCTAGAAACTCACATCGATCGATTTCGAGATGATCTCAACCATCAATTAAGATTTAATTGTGGTCGTTGAAGTCTCAATTGCAGATTATAAGAGAAGGTTGATGGAGTAGACGAAGATACACCAGTTGCAGATACCTAGTAATCAAGGGAGTTTAATTTTCCAGTAGCAGGTGATTCAATAGCGAGATCGAGCCAGTGATCAAGTAGCAGATGGCAGAGGGGTAGAGTAGTAGATTTCCGGAGGAGTTTTTAGTTCTGGAAGAGTCAGGAGAGGTGGCTATATTATTTCTCCAGGAGGCTGCGTAGAGCCTCAAGAGGGCAGATCAATTCAACTGAGGAGGAGTTCGATTTAGTTGCTCGTGGCGGGGAAAATTCTCAGTAGGCCAAGCGAATCACTTCCAGGGGCAGAGACAGGCAGGATGTCTGATTTAGAGGGAGTTCCGGGCAGTGCGTACAAGAAACTGCAAGGGTGGACGCAGATCTTTTTGGTAGTCAGTTTTTGAAATCAGTTTGTGGCTGGATTGCTTGTGGAGTGAGAGAGATTCTCTTAGTTGATTTTGCTAGTATTTCTCTTAGACAGGATCGCCAATTTAGCATCCATTTTATTGTACTTAGAATTTCTATTGCTGCATAATAATAAAACCCTCATCTACTGAATTGGTTTTCTTGCATCGGGTTTTTTCGGGAACAATTGTCCAAAAACAACCATGTTAATTTGTGTGTGATTGCTCCAAATTTATCAGTGGTGCATATTTTATTTGAACAATGTAATTTTTATTTGTGAAGAATTCTAGTGTGAATTATTCGTTGTTTGTCACAACAAATAAACTACTTAATAATTAAGCAGTTAGAAGAATAATTTTTAGTTGTTGCATTTCAAGGAATTTTCATAGGGAGGCGCTCTGGGGAAATGGCCACAGACTAGAGGAGTCAGGATGCCTCAAAGAACCACCCTTGAGCATGGATTGTTGACTGATCTGAAGTGAGGGCCTCTGAGGAGCAAAGTGCTAGGTAGGGGTAACGATCTCTCCCCACTGCAGAATACCAGAGAGATCTAACTTTGTGTAGGAAAGAGACGAGGTGAAAGATGACCTCAAGGCAGAATGAATGGACCTCGAACCTTGCATGGATAATAGGCTGTGGAACTGTACGTTTGCATCGTATGATGCGTTTGAGAAGCAAGGTTTGGACTCTCTCTGTCTGAGCCCAATCCATCTATACCAAACTTGGCCCCCAAATCTCGGAACCATAAAGAACTGTAGGTCAAATAATCACATCCATGAGGTGGATTTTGGATGAGATGTCTTGAAATTGACTCTGGAAGCATTGCTTGTCGATGAGGGCAAGAGAACCCTATCCTTTATTGAGCTGGCTGGGGTTGGAGGGCCTGTCTCATGCCAAAATGAGGCCCTGTGAATTGCACTCCCAGGTAAATATAAGATGTGGTGATCTCAATCTCTTCTCCCCGAAAATAAAAATGCAAGTCTGTAAGAGAGCTCTTCGATGTGTTGAAGATCATAACCTTGGTTTTACCTAGGTTGATCTTCAACTATTGAAGATCACAAAAGTTGATTAGGGCATCTAGTTGTCTCTGCAGGCCCTCAAGGGTAGAGGCCAATATTACTAGGTCGTCAAAAAAAAGGAGAAGAGAGATCAACACCTGATGAAGAAGGCAACCGTCCCCCTCTTGAATATGCTCCTGGAGGAAAGACTCCAACTTGTCAATATAAATCCCGAAGAGGGTAGGCGAGAGAGGGCATCCTTACTTAACACCAATGGTACTTTGAATGAAATCTAAAAGGCTGTGTGTCATCTTTAGGCGTCTGATAACTGACTAGTACAATCTCATGATCGCTGCCAAGAGAGTCTCGGAAATCCTAATGTCACAGAGTCTCTGAAATAGTGCCTCTATCAACATTGTGTCGAACGCTTTCCGAAAGTCAACAAAGCAACTAGACTTCAGAGCTTTGGTTGCCCTCTTGATGTCTATCTTTGACAAAAGGTGGCTGAGGGGAGGGGGAGGAGACATGGACAGGAGGTTGCTCGAGAATGTCATAGAGGGAGGTAGTATGTGAAAACATGGTTATGGAGTCCAATTCAGGTGGGATTGTCCGTTACCTGGGGAAAAGGGTACATGAAAAGGCCCTGGGAGAGCAGTGGAGGGCTCGCCTAATTTGGGAGAGAAATATACGCTTTTTGCGGTGAAGGAGTTTATGTAGAAGGGGGCGCAGAGGGATCATGCATGAGGGCAAAGTGACGTTGCTCATGGAGAGATTTGCAATCCTCATCGTACCATTGGTTGATGGGGTAGGTAGGAGCCAGGACTCAGGAGTGGGCTTACAGGTGTATTTGTGAGTCAAATGGGGGTAAGAGTCCAAGGCGAATTCCACAATGGCTTTGGAGAGTAACTCATATGTGGATGCGGTAGTTTCTAAGGCTCTAAAATTGGAGATGGGGGGGAGGAGTTCCTCGAGACGGGTGGTGTATAAAGGGGCACAATGTCTATCGAGACAGAAAGTGGAACGGGGGGGGGGGTAGTGAGGTTGTTTGGAGAAAACAAGTGAAAGTTCCTGAGCCAGGGCAACAAGGGGAGCTCGTTCATGATCAATAACCCATGGGATTTGCCCACCTGTAAGAAATGCCTCCCATAACCTGTGAAGGGTCCATACTCATCCTGTGAACATTTGTGAAGACCAACTGATTCTGGTTCTATCTCCTAGAGGTAGAGAGCGCCCTCAGTTATATTGTGAAGGGAATACTTGTATAGTCATGATTCAGGCATTGAAGTCGCCCAAAAGAATCACATCCCCCCTGAGAAGAGTAATGAGATATGTACTAAGGAATGGGCCCCCCTTAAACTACTTATGTGTCGCAAAAGGTGATAAGGCAAGGGGGAAGTAACAGATTGCAATGTAATTATTGCGAAGCTGGTAGTGGTCTTGATGTCGCTGGACCCACAAGAATTTAGCATGCTCATCCAAAGACAACTTGGTAACTTGATTGCGAAAGGGGTCCCATACAAGGCAAGCAACCACCCCCTCCCTCGATCCTTTCACTCTGTCGGAATGTGTGGGACCAACTTCACACACTGTGTGTAACGCCCTGCGATCGATGAGTGACCGGGCGCGCGCTCCGCCCGCTCCACGATGCGTCTAAGGCATGAAAGATGAACCACGAGCGACCAAAGACGAGGCATATGTGCGGATGAATTGGCGTTCGTGGGTTTAGAGGGCGAGTTGGAGGAGCTCGTCCACGAGCCGACCAAGGTGCGATGGCGAACGAAGGGTGAATCGGTGGGGTGGTCCCGCGCCATGGGCGGGTCGACCGCACGATGGCATCATACATCGTTTGAAGGCGCGTCGGTTGGAGGTTTTATCGAAGTGTCAGCCAGGGCGTAGTGCTACACGACGGTAGCGTATATATGCGCAGAAGGAGTTGGCATTTCAACCATCGAACATCGCTCAATCGAACAAAGGAGAAAGGCGCAGAAGTAGAGGTATAGCTGCGGCAAGGCGCAGTTATAATGCGCCCGCCTGCCGGGCAGGATACACAAGGCTTGCGCGGATTTTGGAGTTCAGTCGAGGTGCAGGTGGAGGGCGTGTAGGGGCGCTCGCCCGCCGAAATATTACATGAGTCTTGGGTTGTGTTGGGCGTGGGTTGTGCACGGGCGCGCCCGCTCATTCGACAAAGAAGATTTGTGTGTGTTGTAATTTGGTTAAGTCTTGGGTGAGACCACTGTGCGCTCTTGCACTGGTGGGCGCCCGACTTGGTTGTAAAACGCCGGTAGAGCCAAGCTCCCGGTCATTGTACAAAACTCTTCATATATAATAAAAGAATTCTCTTGCATATGATTGTGTTTATGCTGCTATTCATGATGTCTTTATATTAATGGTTTCCGCACATTAATATGTTATTCATGTTTTATGATGAATGTTAAG
Source organism: Pinus tabuliformis (assembly GCA_031772625.1). Classification (NCBI taxonomy): domain Eukaryota; kingdom Viridiplantae; phylum Streptophyta; class Pinopsida; order Pinales; family Pinaceae; genus Pinus; species Pinus tabuliformis. The sequence goes on from CM062812.1 coordinate 621,850,546, forward strand.
GCGTAGTTCGCAAAGTAATCTAACAATGGAGAATGTTAACTACTTAGGCGGTGCCGCACCCGACCAATTTAACGAAAAGAGAATTGGGGGCGTGACAGGTGGTATCAGAGCAGGTTCACAGGGAGTGAAGCCGTTGCTTGATGAACGCAAAGAACAGATATGTATGCAGGGAAAAGTTATGGAGAAATCGTGGATGAACAGTCTGGGTTTCGTGGACTTGATGGTTCATGGCAAGACCATTCAAGCTCTGGTGGACACGGGGGCCACTCATAACTTCATGATGATACGGTTAGCAAAAGAGGTTGGATTGATGATCTTCCCATCGAATGTGGAAGTCAAGGCAGTGAACTCTAGAGCTAAAGTGGCGGGTTTGGCACACGAAGTGCCTGTGCAGATAAAAGACTGGAAGGGTCAGTTGGACTTCACAGTGATGGAGATGAATGAATTCGATATGATACTTGGACAGGATTTCTTGAAGGGCAACAAGGCTATTGTTTTCCCCTTCTGTGATGAGGTGGCGCTGGTTGGACAGTCACAAACTTGGACTTTGCCCGCTCATAGGCAAAGGAGGGAAGTCAGGGTGCAGCATGTTTCTGCACTGAGTTTGGAGAAGGCTATGAAGGAGTCAGATATGGAGACATATGCGGTGATGTTCAAGGGAGTCGAAGGTGATGGAGTGGGGATGCCTGTTCCAGCCGAGATTTCCGAGGTGCTGACCAAATATGCGGATTTGATGCCTGATGAGCTACCAAAGAAGCTTCCACCAAGGCGTGCAGTGGACCACAGCATTGAGCTTCAGCTAGGAAAGCAACCTCCGGCTAAAACACCTTATCGGTTGTTAGGACCTGAGTTGGAGGAATTGAAACGACAGCTAAAGGAGTTAGCTGATGCAGGTTTCATCAGACCTTCAAGGTCCCCCTATGGAGCTCCGGTATTATTCCAGCGGAAGAAAGATTCGAATGAGCTGTGATTACCGTGCATTGAATAAGCAGACGGTAAGGAACATGTATCCTTTGCCATTGGCTGCTGATTGCTTTGAAAAGCTTGCGAAAGCCCGAGTGTTTTGCAAGCTGGACTTGAGGCATGGGTATTATCAGGTGCGGATAGCTGAAGGAGACGAGAAGAAGACCGCGATAGTAACAAGGTATGGTAGCTTTGAGTTCCTTGTTATGCCATTCGGGTTGTGTAATGCTCCTGCTACGTTTTGCACTTTGATGAATGATGTCCTACAACCATACTTGGATTCGTTCGTAGTAGTGTACTTGGATGATATAGTGGTGTTTAGTGACAACATGGAGGATCATAAGAAGCACTTGGCGATGGTGTTTGAGGCACTGAGGGCAAATCAGTTGTTCTTGAAGAAGTCTAAGTGTGTGTTCGCTCAGACCGAGATTCCATTCCTTGGGCATATTGTTGGTCAAGGGTACATACGGATGGAGCCGAGCAGAGTGAAGGCGATCGAGGACTGGGTTGAACCAAAGAATGTCCATGAGATGAGGGTGTTTTTGGGCATGACCAACTACCAACGGAAGTTCGTAGAGGGGTACTCCAAGGTAACATCATCACTGACAGACCTATTGAAGAAAGACAAGAGGTGGAGTTGGACGGATAAATGTTAGAAGGCATTTGATGACTTGAAGAAGAGGATGGTTACAACACCGATATTGAAGTTGCCTGACTTCGAGAGACCGTTTGAGGTACACACTGATGCTTCAGATTTTGCCATAGGAGGGGTTCTTATGCAGGATGGGCATCCGGTGGCGTACGAGAGTCGGAAGTTGCAGGATAGAGAATGGAGGTATCCGGTCCATGAGAAGGAGATGACTGCAATCATTCACTGTCTTCATGTGTGGAGGCATTACCTGATTGGGAAGCCGTTTGTTGTCAAGACTGACAACGTTGTAGCAAGTTATTTTGCATCACAACCGAAGCTTTCTGCGAAGCAAGCTCGTTGGCAGGACTTCTTGGCAGAGTTCGACATGACTATCGAGTATAGACCGGGAAGACACAATGCGGTAGCAGATGCCCTTAGCAGGAAGGGACAACTTGCAGCATTGGAGGGAGAAGACCGAGCAGCTAGGAGTAGGAGTCGAGTTCAGATGTCAGAAGAGATGCAGAATAAGCTCAAGGAAAGTGTTGAAACCGATACTTTGGCGCAGAATATAGTGAAGCAGATAAAGGAGGGGAAGACACGAAAGTTCTTTCTACGAGACGGGTTCTTGTTCTTTGGAAACCGGCTCTATGTTCCAAAGTCATTTGGGCTCAGGAGGCACCTTTTGAAGGAGTGCCATGACTCGCCATGGGCTGGCCACCTAGGGATGCGTCGTTCTTTAGCATTGTTGGAGAGAGGATTCTTTTGGGAGAAGATGCGAGAGGATGTAGAGGAGTATGTACATACGTGCATCATTTGTCAGCAGGACAAATCGGATACTCAGAGGTAAGGAGGACTATTGCAGCCTTTACCGATTCCTGAGAGGCCATGGATGAGTGTCTCGATGGACTTCATCACTCAGTTGCCACAGGTTCAGGGGTATAATTGGATAATGGTCGTGGTTGATCGTTTTTCCAAGTGTGCTGTCTTTGTTCCAACAAAGATACCTTGTGGAGCTGAGCGGACTGCAGAGTTGTTTTCTAAGAACATAGTGAAGTATTGGGGAACGCCATTAAGCATCATGTCAGATAGAGATCCGCGTTTTACAGGCAGATTTTGGACCACATTGTTCAAGTTAGTCGGGACAGAGTTGTTGATGAGTTCGAGTTACCATCCGCAGACAGATGGACAGACCGAGAGGATCAACGCATTGCTGGAGGACTACTTGAGACATTATGTGACGGTTGATCAGAAGAATTGGCTTGAACTCTTGGATATTGCTCAGTTTAGCTACAATATTCAAAAGAGTTCTGCGACGGGGTATAGTCCATTTGAGTTGGTGAATGGGCAGATGCCGGTTGCACCGCATACCGTAGTGACAGGAGGGTTTTTGAGGAGTCCTCATGCAAAGAAGTTCATGAAGGCTTGGGATGAGACCTTGGAGTTGGCACGGTTGCGCTTGCACGAAGCTGCAAGGAGAATGAAGAAATGGGCTGATCGAGGAAGACAGGATGCGCACTTCAGTGTGGGAGATATGGTGTTTCTCAGGATTACCGGAGAGCAGTTTCAGCCAGCCAAGGGGACTGCGAGCAAACTGATACGGAAGTATGAGGGACCATTCCGAGTAAAGAAGAGAGTGGGGGAAGTTGCTTATGAGCTGGAGCTTCCGCACCATATGCACATGAAGCATCCAGATTTTCACATGAGTGAGTTGAAGAGATGCAGGCTTGATGCTGATCATCCAGAGAGAGCTGAACCGCCGAGAGGACTAGCCGGGATTGTGGACAAGCCAGGACTGGAGTTGGATAAGATTTTGAGCTTCAGAACTACAGGGATTGGTTGCCACATGAAGCGGGAATTTCTTGTCAGATGGAAGAATGCACCGGAGGAAGAAAGCTGGGAATCGGAGGACTCACTTTGGAGATGGAAGAAGAAGATTGAGAAGTATGACAGGAAGCTTCTGAGGTAGTCGAGATTGTCGAGGGCGACAATGATTTCGAGTGGGGGAGGATGTAACGCCTTGCGGTCGATGAGCGACCGGGCGCGCGCTCCGCCCGCTCCATGATGCGTCTAAGGCATGAAAGATGAACCACGAGCGACCAAAGACGAGGCATATGTGCGGATGAATTGGCGTTCGTGGGTTTAGAGGGCGAGTTGGAGGAGCTCGTCCATGAGCTGACCAAGGTGCGATGGCGAACGAAGGGTGAATTGGTGGGGCGGTCCCGCGCCATGGGCGGGCCGACCACACGATGGCATCATACATCGTTTGAAGGCGCGTCGGTTGGAGGCTTTATCGAAGTGTCGGCCAGGGCGTAGTGCTACACGACGGTAGCGTATATATGTGCAGAAGGAGTTGGCATTTCAACCATCGAACATCGCTCAATCGAACAAAGGAGAAAGGCGCAGAAGTAGAGGTATAGCCGCGGCAAGGCGCAGTTCTAATGCGCCCGCCCGCCGGGCAGGATACACAAGGCTTGCGCGGATTTTGGAGTTCGGTCGAGGTGCGGGTGGAGGGCGTGTAGGGGCGCCCGCCCGCCGAAATATTACATGAGTCTTGGGTTGTGTTGGGCGTGGGTTGTGCACGGGCGCGCTCGCTCATTCGACAAAGAAGATTTGTGTGTGTTGTAATTTGGTTAAGTCTTGGGTGAGACCACCGTGCGCTCTTGCACGGGTGGGCGCCCGACTTGGTTGTAAAACGCCGGTAGAGCCAAGCTCCCGGTCATTGTACAAAACTCTTCATATATAATAAAAGAATTCTCTTGCATATGATTGTGTTTATGCTGCTGTTCATGATGTCTTTATATTAATGGTTTCCGCACATTAATATGTTATTCATGTTTTATGATGAATGTTAAGGCATAGTTCGTAAAGTAAGCTAACAATGGAGAATGTTAACTACTTAGGCGGTGCCGCACCCGGCCAATTTAACGAAAAAAGAATTGGGGGCGTGACATTGTGCATGGAGAGGAACAAAATGCACTTGTCGCTTAGATTATATAGGCACGGTGTGACAACGACTCAGGTCAGGGGCTGTCACTCTGATCCCCGACCTCTCTGTTCTAGCAGTCTCCCAACAGTAGGCTATGGGGGGTACTCCTTATGGGATATGGGAATGCAAGATTCGTTGGCCTCGCCACTTGGTTGATCTTAGCAAGTTAAGTGATTATATTAGATTGTTATATGAGACCAAGTGCCTTATGGAGTCAACTACTTGCTTTATGTCGAGTAAATACCAAATGACCGGATTAACAGTCACTGCTTGAATGCTTTGCTAACCTATATATGAAATGCAAGTCCTACAATCTAGGTGAGATGCAAAAAATCTTGATTTATTTTAATTATATGCCTAGCTAAGTGTATCCCTTAATCTTTTTCTATTTTGAGGCTAGTCTCAAAAGTAGGTTGTAGAGAGAAGTAAAGGTGAACCAAGCAAAGACTTGGTTAACGATACCTCCCCTTGAATCTAACATACTCGGTGCCTCTGGCGTTGTAGAGACTGTGGCTCTATTTTAACCACTAGAGAGGGTTTAGCATTCACAATCTAAGAGATGAAGGGTGTTCCTATCTTTCTATCAACCAAGCTTAGGCTTGGAGGTTAATTAATTAATGCAAGACTAGGCCTAGGATGCAAATGCAAATTGATTGAGTGATCTTGAGTTAAGATTGCTTATGATCTTAAGTACTTAGTTACAATTGATCCTTAAATTATGACAAAGAATACTTAAACACTGAAGGACAATCTTAAACACAAGATAAAGTGCTCAACTTCAATAGTGCTCAAAAGATTTATCCAATGCTACCAAGAGATAATTGCTCAAGTTTTCAACAAGAAACAAGATTGATGCTCTTTATGCCAATTTCACCAATCTGTCAAGATAGCATTAACATTCACATGAACAATAAATCCAATGGCAATAATAGCTAAGAGATTAGAGTTTCTGTGGTCGATAATCTCGTTTATCAGTTGACCCATGGATTGCGCTCACTTGAAATTAATATTATCTTACATGTTTTTCAATCATCTTAGTTTGAATTGCATGTGTACTCTTGATACTTATTTGTATGTTCCCTTGAACGTTATTATTGTAATAATTGATAAATAAACTTTGGGTCAATAATTAAAAAAAAAACACACCAACAAAATAGGAACCTAGAAATTGCTTCATTCCTTCAGGCCAATGATTGCATGTGTTGTTTTTGGTAGACCATTATCAAATAAATTTGCAGGATGGCACAAGACTGTTCTCCCATAATCAATTATGTAATGCATCTGCAGTTCAATTTTCTATTTAAATAAGACAAACTGCATGTATAACTGGTAAATCACGCACCAAAGTCATCCATGATCTAGCTATGAGAGACATCCATAATGGTCGTGGAAGACATATTTTTTACTTGTAACCAATGTTATCAAAACTGAGCTGGTGATCGAACTGAAAAATCTTGTGGGCTGGGAATTGATCGGAACCAGATCGGAACCGGTAAAAATCCAATTTACCAAAAACACATAAAATATTCATATTTTAAAGAAAAACATATATATTCATGTGCATCCATATGAATCTAAACCATTTATACACAAATATGCAAAAGCTCTCATTTACATAGCATGAAAGGGCGCACATAGCCAAAATACCTTTGAGTGCAATCCATCTCTGAACCGAAAATACATCAACAAATAGGCTCTAGATGGCCTCTAGCATCCAAAAAAAAATCATGCTACAACAAACACGTACATATCATCGAAATCATTGCCTACATTGGGATGTTCGTCATCAATATAACCATTTAGGCATTACAATAAGATAGAAAAAACATAGCATGCCATGTCAAGATTTTGTTTGAGTGATGGGTACATTTTTAGTAGAGTGATGATAGAGGAGTTCGGCAACCAATGCCACTAACATCAAAGTACATAGAGGGCTTGGTGCTCTTTATTAAATACTAGTTGCATACCCTTGTACACGACAAAATCCAATGGAAATGTTGCAATCCCCCCGATCTTGAAATCTTGAAGAACTGTTAAGTCCGCTGGATTTTGAGTGAAATCTAACATTCTACTTTCTCCATATGAAATCCAATGAAGTTGGAACCACTTTCAAACATCCTGAGTCATTTCATGGTAATGTTAAAAAGTTTAAGTAAAAGTGACATTCATACTTTTACTTTAAGAATTTAACATTACTATGAATTGCATACCAATGCTAGGGCCATAGGCTTGATTATTAGGCTAAGGGCCATGGGCTTGAATATTAGGTTAGCCTAGGGGAGAATTAGAATGGGCCAACCATTTGAAAAAATAAAAAGATAAAAAAAGGGACAATTGTTTTTATGCTGGCCTGCATAGGTACAAAATGCACAGAACCGGTCCTGAACTGGCCAGTTCAGTGAAATAGGCTGGTTCGGTAGCAAACTGTCTCGTTCGAAATCATTGCCTATATTGGATTCTTCGTCATCACTATAACCATTTAGGCATTACAATAAGATAGAAAAAACATAGCATGTCATGTCAAGATTTTGTTTGAGCGATGAGTACATCATTAGGAGAGTGATGATAGAGGAGTTCGGCAACCGATGCCATTAACATCAAAGTACATAGAGGGCTTGGTGCTCTTTATTAAATACTAGTTGCATACCTTCATACATGACAAAATCCAATGGAAATATTGCAATCCCCGCAATTCTGAAATCTTGAAAAACTGTTAAGTCTGCTGGATTTTGAGAGAAATCTAAAATTCTACTTTCTCCATATGAAATCCAATGAGGTTGGAACCACTCTCAAACATCCCGAGTCATTTCATGGTAATGTTACAAATTCAAGTAAAAGTGACATTCATACTTTTACTTTAAGAATTTAACATTACTATGTATTGCATAGCAATGCTAGGGCCATAGACTTGATTATTAGGCTAAGGGCCATAGGCTTGAATATTAGGCTAGCCTAGGGGAGAATTAGAATGGGCCAACCAACTGAAAAAATAAAAAAATAAAAAAGGACAATTTTTTTATGCTGGCCTACATAGGTACAAAATGCACAGAACCGGTCCTAAACTGGTCAGTTTTGTGAAATAGACTGGTTCAGTACCAAACTGTCTGGTTCCATTACAGAACCGGTTTGTTTGGTACCAAATTGGCCTATTCTAGTTCGAAGGCCCGGTTCGGACCGGTTGGTTCCACCAATTCCGGTCCGGTTCTGATAACACTGCTCGTAACATTTCATTAGAGGAAATTAAGACTTTTTAATTAAAATATGAGATTTTCAGGAAGAAAACATGGCAAGCTTGCCAAGTTAGAACATGTATCATGTGTGCTTTGCTGCACTAAGACAAATTGCAACTAGCAAAAGTATTAAAATATAAAGCACAACTACATGGTTTATATCGTATACACAATTGCGTCAAACTCATGCTTAAACATTTTGTTTCAAATATTTTGATATCGTGAAGCTTTAAGGTCACACACATGTACTGAAAATTTAAATACAATTTCAAACTTTTTCATATTAATTCAAGCAATTTTTTCATTAATTTTAACCTCTAGGTTACCTGGAAACTTGAGGTATGAGAAATAAGACCCCATGATACCAGCTCTGATTTTTAACACTTCAATGTGCAGAACGTATCTGATAAAGTTGCTGCAACTCAGAAGGCCATTTTAAGGACTATCAAGATTTTTATTTTGGGTATCATACTACAAGGTATTCTCTTGTGCTGAGTCTCTTTTTTTGTAATTAAGCTTTCTGCGATTTGTATTAAAATACTGATACAAAATGGGGAGAGCAGATCTCTCCCTCTAAAGTGTTTGGTGTTAGGTCATTAAGATTTTTAATTATCTGATATTTCATGTGGCCATACACTTGGGAAATAAATTATCAGCCCTTGGAAAAATGTTTCTAGCCTCCTGAGTCCAGAGCTAAACTGTGATTACCTATAAGTTTGACGGCATTATCATATCTATCTTGTATTTCAGTATAGTAAAAGGCTCAAAACAGTGCAACAGAATGTCCTGTCTATAAATTTAAACATCTATTCCCCGCTATTCAATGTCCTTGATCTACTTTTCTGCATTGCCCTGCTTCGACAAGCTACCTCTTTCTTCTTGGGTCCATCTGCTGCTCCTCTGCCTCTTCCTTAGTTTTGACCTGTCGCTCCAGCTCACATTGTTTTCGATTAGGTGTCACTCTGCTGCTGAGAAAATCCTTCATATGCACCGTGACTTCTCCACTATTTCATAGTGTCGTGCTACAAAGTGTTGAATAATTTTGGTTCCAAAACCTGAGAAAAATCCTTTGGTGTGGTCTTCCATCTCAAGTAGAGGGGTCTGCACTTTTTTGTTTTGTTCTGATCCCTCAGAAGAGATCCCAGCTCCACTCTTTCTTCATCTTGTAGTTGTTGTTTGACCTTTGGTCCTGTTTATGTCCATTTCTCCACCCTCCTAGTTTAAAGTGAGTGGTGTTCGTCATAGTCTTTTTGACATCTCTTTACTTTATCCTTCCGGTGTCTGGACTCTGCACCTCCTTTAGGATATTGCACCTTTCTTAATTTTTTGTATGTTCTATGCTTAAGAGCAATTTAATTCAATTTTCTTATTAGCCCAATATCAATATCCAGTTTAGCAATCACATCAGCATGATAGTAAAATGCAGATAGAACATAAACATAAACAGTAGAAGACAAACCAAGACAATAGGACACAAGATGTGGCGCCAGCCAGGGACAAACCCCAATGTGGAGAAACCCTTGATCAATTCTTCTTATATTCTTCAATAGTTCAGCAGAGAGAGAGAGAGAGAGAGTACAAATATACAAGTCCGATATTTTAGGACAGCAGCAGTAAAGCCTTGACCAGAAAAGTCAATGCTGATCAAACAGGGCAGAATTCTTTCTATAAGTAGCTCTGTCAAACCCAGCCAACTTTGGCCTTCAACAGTAAGCTCAATTAGCCCAAAACACTGCTCAATTAGCCCAAAACACTGCTCATAATTCTGTTTACATTCCGCAGTAGATTGCTGTTCTGGTTAGGGCACTTGCAGCAGCCCTAAACTCCCTTGATAGTCTCCAAACAGTCCCTAAAAGAGCTGCGGCATACCCATGAGTAACTCCTCCCTTGCTATGATGCTGTGGCACACCCTTGACTGCCCTACGCAGCCCTTGCTATGGTGCTATGGCATGTGGCCTAGCACATAGAAACCCTTGTAGCAAATCCAAGTACCATCAGCCTTCCACAAGATGCTGCTGCAACACTATTTGCACTGCGGTTTGCTGCATTCTAGGTTAGGGCACATCCTGTAACCCTACATCCACCACACAGTCAGCAGATAAGCCCTTGTAGGGCTGCGGTTTACCTTGGAGACTCTCCTCTCATACCACGCTGTCACCTAAAGGTGTTTTCCACCCATGACAACCCTTAACACAACCTCCACCTGTGTGCTATGGCCTGCGGCCTAGCACAACAACTTTCTGTAAGTTCGGCATCACAAATGTTACCCAAGCAGTCCCAAACAACGACGTTACCTTCCTCATGAACTTGGCCTAGCTGACTGCACTTGCCAACACCCAACCGCATGCATATCCAGCCCTACGCTGACTTGTCTTCAATGAATTTCTCCTCCTTGTGACTGTGGCTTCCCTGCCTAGCACACACACCTAAGCGAGGCCTTGGTTCATGCCCTAGAACAACCTTGTTCTCAACGCTGTCACACAGATTCCCACACTGTCTTCTAGACTCCTTCACGCTGACTTAAAGCTCCTTCTTGCTGCGGCTAGGGCTTCTCCTTTGCTGCGGCTAGGGCTTGAGATCCTTCTCTCCACCAAGTCCTCCTTTGGAGAAGACATACCCAAACAAGTGGAGAGAGAGATCATGAGATGATATGATCCTAAAATGACTTGAGGTCTCCTCTATTTATATGCAACATTGAGGATGAGTTGGGGGTAAAAATGTTTGTTTTGCTTGCTGGCCGACCTTGACAATTTGTCAATAATACAAATAAATTAATATCTCCATTTTTACATGTTAGAATCAGATGATCTTTAAATCAATCCTACGCCTCTCAGAGAGAGGAATCCAAGAAAAATATTAGCTGCCATACATAAGGTGACCCATATGGAGTTTGGCCCTAGTTGCCAATTTTAACACTCCCTCTCAAGTTTCAACTAGGGAGAACTCCATTTGCTAATCCATCTGCCAGTCGGTAATATCTCTGCCATCAATGCACTGCTTTGCTGAACTATGAAGAAGAAGAAGTGATCGAGAATGTATCATATCATTCTCTATTGACCCAAAGTCAGTCCCAGATAAAAGAGAGTGTGTCATACCACTCTTATTGATCCGAAGTCAGTTACAATAAGGAGAATGTGTCATATCACTCGTACTGACCCGAAGTCAGTTCCAATTGATCCCAAATCAATATCATCCTAGCGAAGTCAGTTCCAATTGATTCCAGATCAATATCATCCTAGCATAGGGAGTACGGTAGTACACGATGCGTCCATCGGTAGTACTATTGTCCCTATCCTCATTTCCCTACTCATTGGCCAGATGAGAGGTACTTCCCATGAGTCCCAGACTGCATGGGTAGGATGTCAGTAGGAAAAGGATGAACCATTCATCTTGCCTACACGTCGCCATGGTGTATGACAAGGGAAGGCTGAACCACTCACCCTATGGTTGCTCATCACTCCAAGAAGTACCCCAAGCCCCTCGGAGCTCCCAATGCTCAATGCCCATATCACACAGGACCCTCATAAGAGGGTCTCTCCACGAATCCACGAATCCAAGTCGTTCTCGAAAGGCCAAGAATTTGACCTTCCCCAGGGGCTTTGCCAGAATATCAGCGACTTGCTCATCAGTCCCAATGTGATGGAGCCTTATTGCTCCTCGTTGTACCATATCCCGGATAAAGTGGTACATGATATCGATGTGCTTGGAGTGATCATGAAATACAAGATTCTTGGATAATCAGATCCCACTTTGGTTGTCGAAGAGGATCACGGTGGTATCCAACACATGTCCAAACATCTCACTGAGGAGCTTTCTCAACCAGATAGCTTCACAGGAGGCCATACTCGCAGATATATATTCGGCCTCAGCGGTGCTCAAAGCAACCGACTTCTGCTTCCTGCTCATCCAGGATATTGAAGCAAGACCCAATGAGAAACAACACCCAAAAGTGCTCTTGCGATCCACCACACTGTCGGCCCAATCAACATCAGAGTAACCATGTAGCCTCACATCTCCAGCAGTGTACCTCAGTCCATGAGTGATTGTGCCCCGAAGATATCTTAGAAGATTGTTGGCACCAATCCAATGTGTGTGATGAGGCTCAACCATATATTGGCTTAACGTCTTAACTGCAAAACATATATCCGGACGAGAGTTCACCAAGAACATCAGTGCTCCTATGAGTTGATGATACTTAGAAGCATTTCCGAATACAGGTTCGACAGCACTACCACATAACTTCTTGAAGTTAAGTTCCATCGGGATAGTCACAGGCTTGCAGTCCACCATCCCAAATCTTTTCAATATCTTCACAACATATTTTCCTCGAGATAGGAAAATTTCTCCTGGCTTTTGCCAGACCTCCAACCCTAGGAAGTAGTGCATCAGTCCTAGGTCCTTCATCTCAAATTCGGAAGCTAACTCCCTCTTACATTTGTGAATGAGAGGGTTTGCACTTGTCAGAGAGAGGTCGTCCACATAAAGTACTAGTATGAGAGGTTTATCATCCTCAACCTTAAAGTAAAGGTTCATATCGACTTCACTCTTATTGAATCTCAGCTTCATCAGATAGCTATCAATCCTCTCATACCAAGCTCGGGGTGCTTGCTTCAAGCCATTGAGAGCCTTCTTCAACTTGCATACATGAGATTCCTAGTTATGAACCTCAAACCCCTCGGGTTGTTCCACATAGACTTCCTCTTTGATCGAACCATGCAAGAAAGCGGTCTTGACATCCATCTGATGTAGGTTCCATCCTTGCGAGGCAACAAGGGCTATGATTGAGCAGATGTTGGTGTATCGACAACAGGTGCAAATATCTCATTGTAATCTACACCTTCCTTTTGAGAGAAGCCATAGGCAACAAAACGGGCCTTGAACTTTTCAGCACTTCCATCAGCTCCATGCTTGATTTTGTAGAGCCACTTAGAGGTTACAACCGATTTTTCCTGGGGTCTAGGGACCACATCCCGACATCATTCTTCATAATAGACTCCTACTCTTCATTCATAGCATCCTTCCAAACTTGATGCTTCACGGCTTCTTCTAATGATGAAGGTTTATTTTGAATGATAGTGCTCATGGTGGTCAAGTATCCTTGATACCTGTTCGACTTCTTGCTCTCACGGAAAGTCCCCCTCGGTGCAATATGTCTCTGGGCATCTATGAGAGTCTCCCTAAACCATGAAGGTCTCCTCTTGGAGGAGGAGGATCAATAGGATCCATAGGTTCATCAACATCCGACATCGTCTCGTCCTCTTTTGCACCCTGTTTCTTGGTGTCAGCTTCTTTTTCCTTCCTTGGGATAGGAAGGTTGTTGATCTTGCTGAGATATCTTCATCAAAGGTGACATCATGACTTATCTCAACTTCCCTTTGACTAGGGACATAAATTCTATAGCCCTTAGAATTTTCACTGTAGCCCATGAAGATTCCCTTCTTCCCTGATGCACCCAATTTACTTCTTTTCACTTTTGGCATATGAAAATATACGGAACTTCCAAAAATTCTAAAATGAGAGACATCTGGTTTCTTACCAATGAACATCTCTTTGGGAGTCTTGGAATCCAATGCTTGATGAGGGCATTGGTTTTGTACATACACAAAGGTATTCGCAGCTTCGGCCCATAGAAACTTCAGAAGCCCTTGATCATGAAGCATGACATGAACAACTTCTACAATAGTATGATTCTTCCTTTCGGCTACACCATTTTGCTCGGGAGTATATGGTGTTGTAGTCTCCCTCTTAATGCCAGCTTCTCTTGAACATGCTGACCAACCTATTGTAGATTTCCTTGGAGGTGTTTAGATCGGAGATGTAAGCCACTAGACGCTTGTCAATAGAATCTCTAATAATCTTCTTCACTTTGACTTCAAACTTGTTGTACTTGTTCTTTGTAGCAGCCGGTGCATTTGATGGAGGCTCAGGGATTTTACCCTTCACATAATACGACATTTCTTGTTCTTCCAACGTCAGATCAAGGGACACCTTCCATCCATGATAGTCAGACTTTTCATGGAGCTTGTCTTCACCTAGGAAGTGGGATGAGGAACCCATTGAGCCTTTGTCCTTGTCCAACTGTCTTTGGTGATTGCTCTTTCACTCTTGGTTGGGCTTTTGTCTTCACCTCAACTCTGGTACCATGTTAATTTTTGGTATGTTCTATGCTTAAGAGCAATTTACTTCAATTTTCTTACTAGCCCAATATCAATATCCAGTTTAGCAATCACATCAGCATGATAGTAAAATGCAGATAGAACATAAACATAAACAATAGAAGACAAGCCAAGACAAGAGGACACAAGATGTGGCGCCAACTAGGGACAAACCCCAATGTGGGGAAACCCTTGATCAATTCTTCTTATATTCTTCAATAGTTCAACATAGAGAGAGAGTGAGATAGTACAAATATACAAGTCTGATATTTTATGACAACAATAGTAAAGCCCTGACCAGAAAAGTCAATGCTGATCAAACAGGGTAGAATTCTTCCTCTAAGTAGCTCGGTAAAACCCAACCAACTTCGGCCTTCAACAATAAGCTCAATCAACCCAAAACACTGCTCATAATTCTGTTTACATTTCGCAGTTAATTGCTGTTCTGGTTAGGGCACTTGCAGCAGCCCTAAACTCTCTTGACAGTGTCCAAACAGTCCCTAAAAGAGCTGCGGCATACACTTGAGTAACTCCTCCCTTGCTATGATGCTGTGGCACACCCTTGACTACCCTACGCAACCCTTGCTATAGTGCTATGGCATGAGGCCTAGCACATAGCAACCCTTGTAGCAAATCCAAGTAGCATCAGCCTTCCACAAGACACTGTTGCAACACTGTTTGCATTGCGGTTTGTTGCATTCTAGGTTAGGGCATGTCGTATAACCCTAGATCCACCACACAGTCAACAGATAAGCCCTTGTAGGGTTGCGGTTTACCTTGGAGACTCTCCTCATACAACGCTGTCACCTAAAGGTGTTGTCCACCCATGACAACCCTTAACACAACCTCCAACTGTGTGCTATGGCCTGCGACCTAGCACAACAACTTGTTGTAGCCTTCGACCTCACAAATGTTACCCAAATAGTCCCAAACAACAACGTTACCTTCCTCATGAACTCGGCCTAGTTGACTGCACTTTCCAGCACCCAACCGCATGCATATCCAACCCTACACTGACTTGTCTTCAACGAATTTCTCCTCCTTGTGACTGCAGCTTCCTTGCCTAGCACACACACCTAAGCCAGACCTTGGTTCATGCCCTAGAACAACCTTGTTCTCAACGTTGTCACACAGATTCCCACACTGTCTTCTAGGCTCCTTCACGCTGACTCAGTGTTGCGGGGGAGCGCCCCCCCCCCCTTCGAACCCGCTCCCGAAGCGCGCTCCGGGCGGGAGCGGCTCGGGAGCGGGTCGGGAGCGCGCTCCCAAAATCGCTCCCGGACGGGAGCGATTTTCGGGAGCGCGCTCCCTTAAAAAAATTTACGCTCCCTGCTCTGATAGGGAGCGTTTCAGGGAGCGATCGCTCCCGAGCTCCCGGAGCGTTTTTTAATGCCCGGGAGCGATAGGGGAGCGATCGCTCCCTAATCGCTCCCGGGCATTAAAAAACGCTCCGGGAGCGATTTTTAACCGGCCGGGAGCGGTTCGGCGGAAAAAAATTCCGCCGGACCCGAAAAATTAAAAAAATTTAGCTAATTTTTTTTGTTTTATAAGCCCAATGGGCCAAAAACTTGTCATTACAACTTTGTTGAGCAAGTGATTGAGAGCTTGAGCAAGAGATTGAGAGCTGGAGCAAGAGCTGAGGAGCAAGGAGCCAGAGCTGAGGAGCGAGGAGCAAGTGCCAAGGAGCGAGGAGCAAGCTTGCAGAGGTATGTAACTTAATCATTTAGTTAGTTTAGCTGGTTAGGTAGTTAATTTGGTTAGTTTCATTTACCTGTTTGAGTTTAAAGATCATTAATTTAAATTAAATTAATAAATTAAATGAATTAATCCCAATAAACTAAATTAATTTGCAGATTCAAGACTCAAACCCTACAAACATCAAACACGATGGACCTGAGCATTTTTATTGGCATTTTCCTCTTCCTGGTCCCCTTTCTGGTTATTATGGTGGTGGAGAGTAGGAAACGGAGGGGGCCTGACCCTGAAGAGGTGGATGAAGAAGCCGGAGGAAGTCAAATAGGTGAAAACCCCAGTGAGGAGGATGTGGAGGGTGAACATGAGGGTGAAAAAACTAAACAAGACCAAACTCCATTGTGGAAATATGTTCAGAGGCCTGAAACAGGGAGAGGGGGTGGAACCACTAAATTTCATTGCCCCCATTGCAACACTGATTTCACAGGCTCATACACCCGTTTGAGAAGACACCTTTGCGGGAAAAGGGCATGGGATGGAGAGAAACAAATAGGAATCAGAACTTGCAACGGGGTGTCAACAGTTGATAGAGCCAAATACATAAAGGAAGAGGAGGACGCCCAATACAAAGCAAAAAGATCAAGGGGTTTCTTTGAACCAAGCTCACAAAGAACTCCTTCAGCATCCTCCCAAGGCAGTGGATATGGACATGGAGGCTCAGGGTCATCATCTTTACGCCGTAGAAGCATATCAGATTTCCTTGATGAGGGGTGTAGGAATGATGTGGATTCAAAAATTTACAGGTTCCTCTATGCAAATGGGATACCATTCAATGTTCTACGCTCACCTTATTGGCACGAAATGGTTTCTGCCATAAATGATGCCCCTAAAGGATACAAGAGCCCTGGGTATGACAAGGCAAGAACAGTTGGCCTTGATCATGAAAAAGCAAAAATATCACATTCTTTGAATAAAATGACAAGTTCTTGGACTGACAATGGGGTGTCCATTGTATCTGATGGATGGACAAATGTAAAAGGCAAGCCATTGATAAGTGTTCTTGCTGTGTCCCGAAGTGGTCCCATTTTTCTAGCTGCACATGATTACTCAGACAAGTTCAAGACCGCTATCAACATTGCAGAAGCATTGCTTGAAACAATTGAGCGTATTGGCCCATACAATGTCATCCAAGTCATCACTGATAATGCTCCTAATTGTAAGGCAGCGGGAGCAATTATTGAGGATAGATACCCGAACATATTTTGGTCTGGATGTTTGGTTCACACATTGAACCTTCTGTTGCATGATATTGTCAAAAACAAAAATGAACAATACCAATGGATTGGGGATTTGTACAAGAGAGGAAAAAAAATGATAAAATTTATTACAAATCATAGCAATACCCATGGCCTTTTCCGCAGTCACTCGAGATTGGAGTTGCTGAAGATTGCGAGGACTAGATTTGGTAGCTATTACCTCACCTTCAGGCGCCTTTTGAAGGTAAGAGAGGGTTTAGCTAGCATGGTATCAAGTCCAAATTGGCAGGTGTTAAAGGAAAGGGCTACAAATGTAGCTGACATTGCAGGTTTTGATACGGTGGAGGAGGCCGCTCTTGATGGGCAGTTTTGGACAGCTGTGAGACAGGTATTGGATTTCACCAAGCCAATTTATAACATGATTCGGTTTGCAGATACAGACAAACCGGTGATTGGCGAGGTGTATGAGCAAATGGATACCATGTTGGGGGAAATAAAAGACATTGTTAATAACAGAGATCCCGACTTGTACAATCTGATTCACGATTGTGTGTGTGAACGGTGGAAAAAGCTTAACCTTCCACTACATTGCTTGGCGTATATCCTTACGCCAAAATACTACTCAGATTCTTGGTTGGGCAAACCTGCAGCAGGGGGTGGTGTTAGGACCAAACCCCATTTAGATCGAGAGGTAACTAAAGGATATCTGGATGCATTAGAAAAGTTGGTGCCTGACAGGGAGGAATGTGCAGCTGTGCGCCTTGAAATAGGCAGATACTTCACTGGCAGTGGTTTGTATGGTAACTTCCATGCAATGGACGACAAAGATAAATTTGATTCTCTCACATGGTGGGAAACATATGGCGGCGACGGACTTTTGCGAAAATTGGCATTGAAAGTTCTTGCACAGGTTGTAAATTCTTCTTCTGCAGAGAGGTGTTGGAGCACCTACAGTTATATACATAATGTGAAAAGAAACAGGCTCAACGAAAACCGAGCAGAAAGCTTGGTTTATGTGCACTACAATTTGAGGTTGTTGAGCCATTACTGTGATCGGGCCAATGAAGATCCCACATATAAAATTTGGGACAGTCACCCTGAGGACGACAATTTAGAGGATGGCATTGTACATATGGAAGAACTAGAAGATGAGCTTGTACGGGATGAAGCTGAAGCAGCTGCAGCAGCCATGCCACCTCCACCTCCACCATCCAGTAGCAGTTCTCGGGGCCCGAGTCTTGTTCCATTGCTGTCGCCACCTCCATCGACACCCTCGCGTGGAGGCTCGAGTTCTGGTCGTCGGTCTGGGAGGGAGACTCCTAGAAGACCGCCAAGACCTACTTATACTCCTGGAGACTCTCGTGGCAAGGGCCACTTGTAGATTTACACTTTACTTGTCTTTTTTAGTTTCTATTAGACTTGTCACTTTAGTTTTCATAACTGTTCAGTGTTGAGTTTTGAGTCCTTGACTCTTGACTCTTGACTCTTTCATATCATTATGACATTATGATATTTTTTGTAAACATTATATCACTGTGACAATGAAAATTTGAAGTTTGAAGTTGGGCCTTGGCAATTATAACTCATTGGTAATGATTGTGAATTATGAATATGATGCTTTGTGAAAGACTAAAGTTGTTTCATTTCATCTCATTATTCATGTTTCATTTTATAAATTTTTAACATTTCATATCATGTTAACAGTTAGAAGTTAGGACTTAGAAATATCTTCGATATTACTTCTTGTAATGGTTAAACTTGGCTTACAAGTACAACTTGTTACTTTGGTGATCAATGATGATAAATGTTATTGAATTGAATGTTATTTTAATTTATTATTTTACTAAGGTTGATGACGATTATAATTTCTAGATGATTGATGTGATATGGTTCAATGATCAATTTATGTTTTTTTATGTTTTTTATGTCTATTTCATCATTCTACATGTTTTTGTTGACATATATGTATCAAAAATTAAAAAATATAAAAAATATATATATTTTTAAAAAATCGCTCCGGGATTCGCTCCCAAACCGGGAGCTTCTGAAAATGGTCGCTCCCGCTCCCGCTTCCGCTCCCGCTCCCCGCTCCCGCTCCCGCTCCCAAGTAACACTGCGCTGACTTAAGGCTCCTTCTTGCTGCGGCTAGGGCTTCTCCTTTGCTACGACTAGGGCTTGAGATCCTTCTCTCCACCAAGTCCTCCTTTGGAGAAGACATACCCAAACACGTGGAGAGAGAGATCATGAGATGATATGATACTAAAATGGCTTGAGGTCTCCTCTATTTATATGCAACATTGACGATGAGTTGGGAGTAAAAATGCTTGTTTTGCTTGCTGGCCGACCTTGACAATTTGTCAATAATACAAATAAATGCATATCTCCATTTTTACATGTCGGAATTGGATGATCTTTAGATCAATCCTACACCTCTCGGAGAGAGGAATCCAAGAAAAATATCAGCTGCCATAAATAAGGTGACCCATTTGGAGTTTGACCCTAGTTGCCAATTTTAACAACCTTTTCTTATTTTGCATTGTCTCCTCTTCAGCCTGTGGGTTGCCTCTTCTACCCGACATCTTTCTTTGCCTAGCCCCTTGGTGCTCGCATCCAAAATTTTCCCTTTTGCCTTTGTCTGAATTATGATTTGTAGTTGAAAAGTTATAAGATGTAACATCCTAATCCCTGTGATTCTCATCTTATCATTAACTCTATTGGTCTATGCTGCCCTGTTTGTTTCGCTAATTGTTGGACATCCTTGTGTCCTTTCAGCTTATCTGTTTTATGCTTGGCCACTGTTCTCCCTTCCCAAGATTTCATGGTTTATGATGAGGCTTGTGTTGAACTTGATTTCCTTCTTTAATCTCTGGATTGTTTTTATCATTGGTATCACACAGACCCCCATACTCATTGCTCATGATTTGGAGGTTACCCATGCCTTTGTAGCCATTTGAAAATCTCCCACCCTTTGCTGTAGTTATGGCTTTGCTTGACCTTGATGCCAGTTGGCCATAGTGGTTGTTGTTTTGAGAATGAAATGCAATAACTTTTTTATGTATAAGATAAAACAACAAAAGATAATTTTTAAATGTCCACAAATGAGCAAGGAGAGGTCAATGGGTCTATAGTACAACCACTCATTCAAGGACTATGGGAGTGTTAGAGACACACTCCTGTAAAACAAAGAAAATGCAAGTAAAATAAATGTTTCACCAAGTTTCTAGGGTGCGGGGATGTGGGAGTGGGGAAACCCATTTGAAGAATGGAAGCACCCACCAAATTATAGGAAATGTTGGGGTCTCCAACATAAGGGACATCGGCTGAAATACTTAAAAATTAAAATAAAATTATGAAAATTGAAACATAAATCATTGAAATATTATACATAACAATGCAAAAATAACATACATCATTACATGGAACAATAAGTCATACATATTACAGGTAATGATGTAACAACATATTACAGGTAATGATGTAACAACATAATGATCACGATTTACAAATCATGTATTACAATTGTATTTCTCATTATATTTAAAGAACTCAGAAGATGATATAGATCCAAGTCTTAAGATCATTGATCCAAGAACATGTTAGTCAAATGAAAAATGAGCATTACATCTCAAGCAATGCCTCACTAGTCTCTCTATCCATCGATTGCAAAAAGGAATAAGAACCAACCATGGGAATGTGGATTTTTGAAACATGATTATTTGTGTTCTCTAGAATACTCAAAGGCATCCAAACCAACCCTAGTTGTGCATCATCAAGTCCCTTATCATCCACTCGTGCATTGAGCTTACATCATTTTATGTTTTAGATTTCCTTTTTGTCCCTTTCCCCTTGTGTCTATGTCACATGACTTGAGTTTGAATTCGAGTTTGACAACAATAAAGTTCGATTCGAATTTGAATTTTTCAATAAAGTTTGTCAATAGTTTTGAATATATATATATATACATATATATATATATATATATATATATATATCTATATATATATATATATATATATATATTCCCACTAGGGAAAATAACAGTAAATACCAAAACATGAATTAACAACATCAAATAGAATTTTAACCACACATGCACAGATCAATATACCAAATAAACTAGACGAAAATGTTGAGCCATTTTATTAATATCAAGAAATCTGAGTACAATGAGTGAGAACAAAGGAACTTGGGCTTGCTCAAGCAAGCTATGCAAAACCCAGGTGGAAATATGATGACCCAAATGCTAGATTGGCTCCCCACAAAAAATGCACACCCAGAAATTCTATCAACCTCTGCTGGAATAGAACTGGAATTCTACCCTCGATATTGCTTAGAAAATTTTGCAAAAATAGCTTTGACCTCCTCTCACCAAACCCACAAAAACATAGAAATACTTTGGGCTAATTCCAGCTAACCAGAAGCCCCCAAAAAGTTTGAATTGCCCTCTCAAGTTTGTAGTGCGCACTACAAGAAATGCTCTACTAAATTCTGCCCCAAATCCTCAGCTGATAATAGCTGCAGTCTCCCTATGAAATTCCCCTCCAAAAACACCCTTCCTCTGCAACCCCTAACTCCTCCAAACTACTCTTCCTCCAACCCCTACACAACCTTTGTATGGTGACCTCTACACATTGCCAAAATGGAGAAATTCGGCCCAGGAAACAACGTCAACTTCAATCCT
This sequence comes from Pinus tabuliformis, assembly GCA_031772625.1. Lineage (NCBI taxonomy): Eukaryota > Viridiplantae > Streptophyta > Pinopsida > Pinales > Pinaceae > Pinus > Pinus tabuliformis. The sequence continues at coordinate 621,872,140 of CM062812.1, forward strand.
ACAAAATGTTACCAAACTCCTGCCTCAATAAGGGAAAATCTCTATGCAACTACCCAAAACCTCCAATCCTCTCATGCTATTGTAAGGGATGCTCCACGAATTGCTTCTGCGCCCGAGAATTGCACAGAGCTAGGACAAAATCCTGCAATGAAGCTCAAGGGAAGCCTTGAATTCGACTCCCAAATTACCTCACTACGGAGACACTCGAAGTTCTCCGAAACGAGGGTGGAAATTTCGCTTGGAACACCTATGCTAAACAACATTGCTCTTCCTACGCCCAACAGATACAAGAGAGTTCGATTTCTGAGTTAGAGAGACAAGGATGCAAAATAAAGGCCCCGTAGTCTTATTTATAATTGTTTGTCCTCTCTCCCTTGGTGGACCCCATTCTCCACTAACTAACACGTCTTTTTTCTCTCTCCTCTACAAGTGCGAATTGCCTCCTTGTGGCCCCCACCTCCCACTAAGGCTGAAATTTCCTCCTTTTCTCCTAAGTCCTAATGTCAAAAGTGCCTCCAATGCCAAAATTGTCAAAATTGGTTATTCCTAAGCAATTTAGGAAATTGGGGATATCATAGTCCTCCCCGCCAAAATTTGCTTGCCTTCAAGCAACTGCAATGTCGGATGATGTAACACTTGTTCGCCCTCCCATGTAGCGTTCTCCTCAGGTAAGTCCTTCCATTTGACAAGGAACTCCTCGATGATCCTGTTTCGAAGCTTCCTCTCTCGCACCTCCAAAGTAGTCAACATAATCAATATCAAGTGCCCCTCATCATCCAATGGTGGCAATTTTGTAGGCGCTGTAACCTGTTGTCCCTGCTCATCCTTGAGCATGACACATGGAACACATTATGCACCTTGCTCCGTGGCGGAAGCTCCAATACATATGCTACTTTTCCTACACGCATAGTCACCCTGTATGGACCATAGAAGCGAGGCTTAAGCTTCTTGACCCCCTTTTGCTTGAGAGTAGACTGATTGTACAGTTGGAGGCGCAAGTAGACCAATTCGCCAACCTCAAACTGCCTCTCAACTCTGTGCTGATTTGCGTAAATATTTTGCTAGTTTTGTGCGGTCTGTAGGTTATCTTTTAGAGCTCTAAGAATATCTTGGCTCTCTTTTATCCAATCTCTAGCCCCTGGGGCCTAACTGTCTCCATAAACCATGTCAGCAAAAGACATAGCATCATAACCATAGAGAGCACAAAAAGGTGACAAACCAAGGGACATATAGTAGGTGTGTTGAACTAGGTTGTCATTGATGTCAATATGGCAATATTCTGGATACTAGAGGATGACATGAAGCCAAGGGGATGCAGAGCAGATTCATGAAGAGACAGGAGCAAAGGCCATCAGGATAGCCGAGCCATATATATATATATATCATATATATATGCGGAAACAGACATATATGCAAGGAGGTGGTCTTTGAAAGACACTGCCAAGCCAAGAGGAGTAGATGGAGACGAGAGGAGCAGACAGAGCCACCAAGCCATCGGAGAGCCATGTCAAAGCAAGAGGAACGCTGCCTGTAAAACAGGCATATCGGAGCAAATGGAGCAAATGGACCGAGAGGAGCTACAGGAGCAAGAGGAGCCATCGGAGGAGCTATCGGAGCCATACTTATAGACCATACATATATGCCAAAGAAGAGGAGCAATGGAGCAGACAGAGTTAGCGGAGCTACAGGAGCAAACAGAGCAAATGGAACAGAGCATATATATATGCCATATCGAAGGAGTGTCAGAGCAGAGGAGCCATATCGAAGACAATACTTCATATATATATAGTTGTGTTTAAAGCCAAACTTTCATCAAAGCGGGAGAATACATAGGAGCCGTTTGATCTGCCAGATCAACGGTCCAGAAGAAATCGCAGAGGAGCAGAGAATCCTTATCGCATCGGCGAAAGTCCCTTGGAGTCGTCGGAACTGTTCAAGGTGCAAGCAGCGAAATCCGGAGCCGAAACTCTTATCAAGCAAAATAGAAAGCATATCGGGTCCGCGGAGGACTTGTATCATTTCGGAGGTAGCGATCAGCGAAATCGCCGAAGGACCCGGAGCCGAAACTCTTATCAAGCAAAATAGAAAGCATATCGGGTCCGCGGAGGACTTGTATCATTTCGGAGGTAGCGATCAGCGAAATCGCCGAAGAACCCGGAGCCGAAATTAAGTTAGGAAGGAGTATAAGGAGGTGTCGGGTCCGCGTTCCTTGTCGGAGAACGGAGCAACAGTGCAGTGGACGCGATATGCGACTTAGCGCTGACCGTCCGATCTGAAGGAATAATGGACGGCGGAGATCTAATCGGCAATCGGCATATCGGAGCGATCGCGTCGGAAGGATCGGGGGAAGCGATATGTGACATCGCCGATAATTGGAGCCGAAATATTATAAAACAGAGCCTAAAGGTGCGTCGGGTCCGCAGACCCTTTGTATTACAAAACTGCCGATGCGAACCTGCCGAAAAGCCGGACCCGAAATCATTAAGAAGCAGAGTATAGAGGGCCGTCGGGTCCGCAGAACTATCGCATCGCAAGAGGCCGCGATAACCCCGACATCCCGGACCCGAAGTCATTTTAGGAAGGGATGTAATCGGCATATCGGGTCTGCAAGGGCGTCGGAGGTCGGAGTTAAGGGATTAATTGGGATCGCCGAAATCCGGACCCGCCGATAATTATAAAGGCGGGCGGATAAGATTTGAAATCCGCGAATGTTCATTTGAGCGGATTTACATGGGTTCCTGTGTAGTAATGTATATGTGACCGAAATCTTTATAAAGGGGTTTTATAATGTTTCCCATATATTATATGTGGCTGTGGGTTTAAGCCTTAAGACATATATTGAAATGCTTGTGTTGATTGTATGTGTGGACACGGTTGGGCGGTGGCTTCCGATGGGTGATTAAAAGCGCCGATAAAAAGGTGGCTCTGATTCTAAGTAAGTCCAAGGTTTATAGAAGGCACATAGCCTAAGGAAAGCTTTCGATAGACATAAAAGCGGTGATAAAAGGGTGGCTCCGATTCTTAAGTGTGGAGGCGAAAATACTGTGAGGAACAATCCCGATAGTGCGGGAGACCAAATCATGGCGACTATGATTGTGATAAGGACGTGGCTGTCCGTTAAAAAATGCCATCCCTGTGTATGCCCACAATCATTGGCAAAGCAGCGCTGTTACAAGTTTTTGAACTTGTGTTCTCTACGGATGACTCGATCCTTGCTCATTGATTCAACGTGTCCTGTGAAAACGAATGGATAGAGGAAGCTACAGCGACAAACAAGCCAACAAGTGAGGAAGCTGAAGCAGGCGAGAAGGAAGCCGAAGAGCCAGCAAGAAAGAGGAAACGAATGGACAAAGACAGGTTTGCATAAAACAGTAAACAGAGGACTACATGTGTGATGGTTGTTGCAAACAAACCAGAATATGAGGTAGCAGAAGCAGCAAAGGTGGTGGAGCATTGTTTGAATTTGCTAGTGAACACTGCTGCGGCTGTTGAACACTGTTGGAGCTGTTGTGGGGGTGAAGAACCAGAGTGTGAGGTAGTAAAAGCAGCAGAGGCTGTAGAGGCTGCAGAAGCAGCGGAGGTTATAGAGGCAGCAGCAGCAGAAAAGGCTATTGGAGACTATGCGTGGGTAGTGTGCAGAGCTGTGAAGACTCATCCATAAGAAGACATGGTTGTCATTGATACTGTAGTTTGGAGACTACAGTGAAGCTGTAAATAGACAGAACTCAGCAGAGAAGAGTTCTGAGAGCAGAAGGATTGGAGTCCTTGGGGTTGGAGCCTTAAAAGTGAGAAGGATGGGAGTCCTTGAGGCTGGTGCCTCAGAAGTGAGATTGGATTGGAGTCCTTGGGGTTAGTGCCTCAAAAGCAGGAAGGATTGAAGTCCTTGGGAGTTGGTGCTCTTAAGTCCAAGATTGGTGTCTTGGGAAAATAGAGTTGGTGCTTTGGAGGTTGGAGCCTCACCAAAGTCCAAGTTGGAGCTTGGCAACCGATTGTGACCATCTATATATTGTATTTATTTTACTGCACAGTTATATTAATAAAAGCATTTATTCTTGCTGTTCATATTGTGTTCTGAATATATATGTTTTAACTGGTAAAACAATAGTGGGAAAAAGAAATACTGATTCACCCCCCCTCTCAGTATTTCCAACAAGGTGGTGTTGTCATAGTACTCCCCAAGATGTAGCCGCTTCACCCAAGTGCGTTGTTGTGTCGTCACATAGTTTCTCAAGTAGCCTCCCAACCATTTGTTCACTATCTATGTCTGACTGTTGGTCTGGGTGCGGTAACTGGTGCTGGGTGTGAGCTCGGTCGCCACCAATCTAAAGAGCTCCTGCCAGAAGCTACCCATGAACCTACTATCCCTGTCACTGTAAGAGGAAGACTCTAATACTTTGGTAATTTTGATTGCATAACACAATTTAAGTGCATAATGTAATATATATATATATATATATATATATATATTATTCAAATAATCCCATGATGATTACATTGCCTTGGGCGTTCACCTTTATAGGTGTTGACTGGCCACAAGGACTAATAGTCATGACTTTTGACCTATGTGCCTTTTTACAACTGATGGGAATTAAATTACTATTACTAAGCTATTAATTATTTAATATTTATGATTTTAATATATATTTATTTAATTAATATTTAATTATAAACAATTATTCATAACATTGCCCCACCCTTAAGAATTGCTTTGTCCTCAAAGCATGGGTAACGTTGGGTGTTGTTGTCGAAAACGTTCTATCTCCCAAGATGAATCCTCTTCCAGAAGTCTCTTCCATTTGATCAGGTATTCTTTAATAGTCTTGGAATGTAGTACTTTCTCTCTGGTAGTGAGTATGCCCTCAGATTCTAATATGATCCTTCCTTCTTCGTCAGTCCCAGGTATCTCCGTTTGGGCTGTTTGATTTTGTCCTAGAACTTTTTTGGGACTTATCCATGAAATGTGTTGTGGATTTGACAATTTTCTGGTAGCTTCAATCCATAAGCTACACTACTTATTTTTTTAATTATTAGGTATGGTCCATAGTATTTAGGGGCTAACTTAATTTATACCTTGTTGTTTAACGATCACTGCTTATAAGGTTGAAGTCTGGCAAAACCCAATCTCCTTCTTCGAATTCTCTTTTTGTGTGGTAGTGGTCGGCTTGTTGCTTCATTTTATGGTGTTCCATTGTTATATTTTCTTTTAACAAGTTAATAATTCATTGGTTTTCCTCTAATTGATTCTTTATTGCTTGAACCTTAGAATTATGTAAAGCAAAATCCTTCCACTTGGGTGGTTCATAGCCATATAGGGCTTGGAAGGGCGTCATTTTGGTTGAAGTATGACAGGTGGCATTGTATCGCCATTTTGCTAGGTGTAGCCACTAAGACCATTTGTTTTGTTTGTCGGTAACAAAACAACGGAGATATGTTTCCAAACATTTATTTATGGCTTCAGTTTGACCATCTGTCTGGGGGTGATAAGCCGAACTCATGTTGAGGGATATTCCAGCTTGGTTGCAGAAATCCTTCCAAAAATTGCTTCTAAATTTTGCGTCTCTATGACTGACAATAACCGTGGGAAACCATGTAGTTTGTAAATGTTTTTACAAAAGACTTCAGCAACTTGCTTGGTTGTGTTAGTTTTTTTGATTGCCATGAAGTGTGCATATTTTGGTGAGTCTATCTACCATGACAAATATCTTGTTCTTACCATCTGACATAGGTAGTCCTTCAATGAAATCCATTGAAATTTCCTCCCATTTTTGATTTGGAATATGTAACAGATGTAGTAACCCAGGAGTTGGAATATTTTCACTTTTATTTCTCTGACAAATATCACATTCAACGACGTACTTTTGGATTTCTTTACCTATACCCTTCCAGTTGAATGATTGCTGAATGTTGTAGTAAGTTTTGAAGAATCCAACATGTCCCATTGCAGGAGAATTGTGAGATTCTTTTAGGATTTTCTTTCTAAATTTGGATGATGGAGTTAGATAAATTCTGCCTTTGTACCATAATATGTCATTTTTCCATTCAAAGTTTGGCACATTGACTGATATTTTCAATCATAGAACAACAGTCCAAATCCTTGGCATACTCAGCTCGTATTTCGTCTAACCAATGAGGAACAACTACCAAGGCGACACTTGTTGTGTTGTCTTCATCCTTTCGTGAGAGTGCATCGACGACGACATTTTCCTTTCCTTTTTTGTGCAATATTTCTAGGTTGAATGCGGAAAGCTTCTCCATCCATTTCTGTTGTTCTGTTGATAAGGTATTTTGTTGAAATAGGAATTGAACACTGTTGTGGTCGGTTCAAATTGAGAACTTAGTTCCAAGCAGGTACTGTTGCCATTTAGTCAATGCATGTATGATGGCAAACATCGCATTTTGGTAAGTCGATTTCAAGCTTTCCTATTTGTTAAGCTTCCTGCTTTTGAAGGCTATAGGATAGTTGTCTTGCTTTAATACTGCACCAATTCCAAATCCTCAAGCATCGCATTTGACTACGAATGGTTTGGAGAAATCTAGAGTTGCCAGTATTGGTGTTGTTGACATTACCCTTTTTAGATTCTCGAAGCATTCGTCTACCTGTTTAGGCCAATGGAAAGCGTTCTTTTTTAACAAGTTTGTCAATGGTGCAATCAAATGTGCGTAGTTATTTATGGACCTTCTGTAATATCCAATTAACCCTAGAAATGCTCTCAGTTTTGATATGTTCTTGGGTTTTGTCCATTCTTTAATCGCTTTGATCTTGCTGGGGTTGACTTTGACTCCTTCCTTGGATATGATGTGACCCATATATTTGACTTCCTTCTGTCCAAAGGTACACTTCGATAATTTTGCATAAAATTGATTCCTTTCTAATACAAAAAGTACTTCTTCTAAATGTTTGAGATGTTCCTTCCAAGTTTTACTGTAGATAAGGATATCGTCAAAGAAAACCAATACGAACTTCCGTAAGTATGGACGAAAGAGCTCATTCATGGTTGCTTGGAAGGTTGCTGGTGCATTTGTTAGCCCAAATGGCATTACTTTAAACTCATAATGTCCTTCATGAGTTCTAAACGCAGTCTTTTCAATGTCTTCTAGTCTTACTCGGATTTGATAATAGCTTGATCTCAAATCTAACTTTGAAAAATATTCTGCGCCATGGAGTTCATCCAGCATCTCATCAATAAATGGAATGGGAAATTTGTGTTTAATAGTAATCTTGTTTTGTCCTCGATATTCTATACATAATTGGAAAGACCCATCTTTCTTTCGAACTAACACAACTGGAGCCGCATATGGACTTCTTTTTGTAATGACTCCACACTTTAACTGATCTTGTATTAGCCTTTATATTTGTATTTTATGATGATGGGGGTAGTGATATGGTTTGACATTTACAAGTGTCGAATCTAGTTTGACTTCAATGATATGTTCGATTTTCCTTTCGGGAGGTAACTTCATGGGTAATTCCCGAAATACTTTGTCATATTTTTGAATTAGAGATGTAACTTCTGGTTGTTGGTGAGTCCCTTCTATAGATAACAAGTCTAACTGTTGGCATTGTGCAACAAATATTGGTGCTCCTTTGCAAATAAGATTCTTCATTTGCTAAGCAAAAATGATTTGGGTAGGAGGGGCTTGGAATCTAAACAACTTATACTTCTTTGCATCCATTTTGAACTTAATGCATTGTTTTTGGTGATTTGCAGAGTACATCCCTAATGTTTGTAACCATTGTACTCCCAAGACGACATCTACACCTCCCAAGGGAACTATATAAAAACTAGACTCCATTTCGTAGTCATTTAGTTGCATTTTGACTTTATGGCACTTCCCTACTCCATCTATCATTTTCCCATCTGCCACCATAACCTTTAAATTTGCTATGGGATAGGCAAAAATATTTAGCCTTTTTGCAACATTGACATCTATAAAATTGTGTGTGCTCCCTGAATCTATTATCAAAATAACGTTTTGTTTCTTAATATAACCCTTTAGCTTTAATGTTTGTGGCTGGGTTATCCCTGTGATCACTGCCAGAGAAATTCTTGGCCTTTCTTTTTTCGTCTGGATCTGGATTAGGGATCTCGTTTTCTTCGTTAGCTTCTTCATCAGAGTTGTTATCACTTGCTGCCTACACCTACCTACAGGTTAGTGAGAAAAGCCTTCAACCCCACAAGGTGTGGTTGGTGGCATGGAACTTAGAGAAGGGGTTGTCGCACTAACCCCAACTCTCTCCATTTAAGCTATCTCTTAGGTTAGCTAAGGGGGGTGGTCCCTAATGAAAAGTTAAGTTAAAAATGTGAGGTTTTAGGAGAATTGTTAAAGAGAGATAGATTACTTTTTGAGATTTATAAGCAAAATGAATGTGAGAAATAATTATCAATATATGAGATAAGCATGGAACATGTAAACAAGTAGTGCCTTCAAACTATTGCTTTAAAATGCAAATTGCTTAAACGAAAAAAAAGTAATCCCGAAAAATGAAACAAGAAACTGTTAGCACAAGATGCAAAAATGCTTTTAAAATAAACAAATTGATGAATCAAAGCATGGAAGATATCTTGCTAAAATACTCACAATTAGTGATCTAAATATAAACAAGATGATAGAAAGACTTGAAGGTTAAACCAACATGCAATTAGCCTTGCAACATGAAATAAGAGTACTCGAAAAGAAAATGAGACTCATCAGCCATTTATTAGAATAATACTATTTAGTGTTTAATTCTCATTCTTATTAGCTATTGCTATTTTTATCTTTTTAGCAGTTTCTTAGATGAAACTGGTTGTTTCTATTTCCTAATAGAAACTTGATGTTTCTATTACTGTAAATATCTCTGTATTACTTATTGAGCTTCATTTTGCTCATGTAAATCAATTCAATTCATTCATTGATTATGGTATCAGAGTGAGGTTATTGTTGGAAGTAAATTTTTCATTGTTTCTGTTGCTGTGCGTCTCTGATAATTCTCTCTCTCTACGTTTGGTCATCGAATTGCTTGTTCGATCCGAGGGTACCTGTTTCAAGAATCTGGGACGTCTTCGACTACGGTCTTCTTGGTGCGGTGTTGAAGCGGTTCATTTTTTGCCCGTTTCATTTTGAAGAGCACTGTCACGAGGCCAGTCTTTACCGTGGTCCTCAGCAAAATCTTGTTTTTTGCTGCGTGATTTGCCATCCTAGAGCAGCCCCACCAGTGCCGGAATTGCGTCAGCGGCATCGTTTTCTTGTCTCATTCTCGTCCAGCACCTAAAGGCTGAACAACGTGGTTGTGGCAGTCTCGTGGGCTGCCATCATGTGCCCAGGCACCGTCAGAGATTCGAACTTCTCCGACAAAGCTTGTTCTCGAGCCGGCACAGCTAACAACAGACGCATTCCGACGAATTCCCGTCGTTCGAACAACTGGAACCAATCAGACGCAGGTATTTGAGACGTTTCTACGCAGTCTACGTAGGTATTTTGAGAAGCTCCTATGTCCGATTGATCCCTGGAGACGCCCGACACTACTTCGAATATTTGACATCCACGCGGAAGTTCTGTGATAGCTAGCACAGGTTGCACCACGAATTGAACTCAGGCAAATAGATTCAGAATCCAATTTCCAGTCAGGTGATCCTCCTGTGGCCAGGACAACACCCGCAGGGTCAGGTTTACCATCTGTAAATCTTTCGTGTCCGAAACAGAGGAGAACGTGTGTGGTCGGGTTTCGTCCAAAACTCCCCTGAAACGGTCAAACAGAACTGCCTGCTCCCCTCCATCCACTGTGATCAGAGAAGCGCCGAGGAGAGAACCCCCCAGGCCCAGCCCAAATGCCACCCGGGCTATATTTGACAGAAATGTCACCGCGTTCTGGTTGTTCATTTTTTGATTGCGATTTCCAGTCAGCACTTTTTTTTTTACGTATCAGTCAGCCCACCTAGACGGTCGTTTTGACATTTTCTGGTCCCGGTATTAAAACAACGCTGTATGTGTTTCGATGTTACGCGAGGGTTTTGTTCCGTTTGCAGATTTGATGAGGGTTTTGTGATATCTCAACTGGGTAGTTGTCAGAATTTTTTGAGTGCATCATTTTCCGTGACTGCACCTATCAGATTTTGTCCGGTTCAGCGGGCATCTGCATTGAAATCCATGCCAGACTTCTTTGTTGTTTTTCGTGTCTTGGGAAACGTGCAGATGACCTCGCTAACCAATCTGATGTTGGAAGGCAATCAGCGCTTTAATGGCACCAATTATAACATCTGGAAACAGAGAATGTTGACCATTTTTGAATACAAGAGTCTTGATCAACTTGTTTTGGGAAAGAGCTCCGTCCCAGTATAGCTGGAATTGATCAAGATAAATTTGATGATCGAAATCGAGAGGCTGTTATGCTTCTCAAACTTTCTGTGACTGATGATTAGTTACCGCAGATTCCTTCCGGCGAAACTGTGGTCAAAATCTGGCAACATTTGAAGGAACTGCATGAGACATCTGACAAGAGCAGAGCTTTTTTTCTCAAGAATCAGTTGTTCTCCATCATGATGGAAGAGCATATGTCTTTACAGGAACATCTTAACAAGATTAAAGGCATTCGAGATCAGCTCGAAGCAATTGGTCGGACCATGGAGGAAGAAGATATTGTAGTCATCACTCTGAAAAGTCTACCAAAACCTTATGAGCACTTCATAGAAACACTCAACATTACCTCCACTAATGTTGATCTGAAGTTTCCAGAGTTATGCACCAAACTCATGCAGTTGGATCATTGGAAACAACAGTTTGGTAGTAGTGCCCCATCAGCCTCCTCAGAAAATGCTTTTTCTGCCAAATATTAGTCTCCTCAGTCCTTTTAGTAGAAAGGTTCTTCTCAGTTTTTTGATCCTGCTAGGAAGAAAAATGTGAAGTGTAATTACTGTCACAAATTTGGCCACATGAAGAAAGATTGCCAACAGAGGATTGCTTTTGAACAGAAGAAATAGGGAGGGCCCCATCAGACAGCGAATGTTGCAAAACATTCCGAGCAGACAAAATGTGCCTTTTACGCCTTTATGGCTAAAAGGTCTTCAAATCATGTCTTGTCTTCTGCTTGGTACATTGACTCTGCTGCATCACGCCATTTCTCTCATAGGCGTGATTGGTTTATTGACTTCTCACCTTTCAGTGATTCTGTGGTATTTGGCGAAGGTGAAAAGTACATAGTGGTTGGCAGAGGTATAGTTCAGATCTAGTCTGGTGGGTGCACACTCATCTTCCTGAATGTGTACTATGTTCCTGGTATGGAAATTAATCTACTGTCTGTCAGCCAGATTATGAGGAACTCTCCTCAGCTTGATGTAGTGTTCAGTGCGCACAAGTGCTCCATTATCGACAGGGAGACTAGTCTTACAGTTGCTGTTGGCCTAGAGGATCATGGTCTATACAGGCTTCTTGACACTGGTGATTCTCTAGAAGTGGCTCTAGCAGCTCGTGTTTCTCCCATCAGCACTCTGTGGCATCAGCGATATGGGCATCTAAACATGCAGTATCTCTCTCAGCTCTCTCGGGAGGGACTTGGGTCAGGGTTACCTGATATTCAGACTCAAAAGTTGGGAGTATGCGGTACCTGTCAAGTTGGCAAGCAACATCGGTCTTCATTCAAGGATGGAGAATCTTGGAGCGCATCTAAGGTACTCCAGTTAATTCATGCTGATATTTGTGGTCCTATGAATACATCTTCTATTACTGGTTGCAAATATTTTTTGCTTATTGTAGATGATTTCAGTAGAAAGATGTGGGTATATTTTCTAAAATATAAATCTGATACATTTAGTACCTTTCAGAAGTTTAAAAGCTTAGTTGAAAAAGAGTCTGGCTGTAATATCATGACTCTTAGGACAGATAACGTGGGGGAATTTTGTTCTTCTGCTTTTTCCAACTTCTGTGATACTCATGGCATCAAACGCCAGTTAACTACACCCTACACTCCTCAGCAGAACAGTGTTGTCGAATGCCGCAACCGTACGGTTGTTGAAATGGCTCGTTCCATGTTACAACACAGGAGTGTTCCGAACAAATTCTGGGCTGAAGCAGTATTTACTGCTGTCTATCTTCTTAACCGATCACCTACTCACGCTGTTAAGGGGAAGACTCTCGAAGAGGTTTGGTCTGGCCGTAAGCCTAAGATCAGTCACCTCAAAGTATTTGGCTCAGTTGCATATGTTTGGATTCCAGCTGCTAAGCGCTCTAAGTTGGATTCCAAAAGCCAGAAACTCCTGATGATAGGGTACAGTGATCATCACAAGGGCTATAGGCTGATAGATGTAGCCACTGGTCGTCTTAGCTTTAGTCAGGATGTAGTATTTGATGAAGATAGAGGATTCTTTCAGTTTCTCCTTCTGAGCAGTGTTCTGAGGATCAGCCTCACAGTGTTCTTCTTCTGGTAGGTCCACCTGATGGGAGGGATGATGCAACATCAGTATTTGATAATACACTACTTGAGCTTCCTTTGGAAAATAACTCTCCTCTTGCTGCTCCTATTGTTCTTGAGCCTTCTCCACCTCCTCCTGATATTGGTTCCTCTACTCTTTGGCCTAAATGGTGGGCTAAAACCATTGGTGATCTCCAGGATAATGAGCTCCTTGAAGGTAGAACTTCTAGACATAAGAGCAAACAACAGTCTACAGTAAATTTTGCTCTTATGGCTATCCTGCGCAGTGTTTTTGAGCCTCAAAACTATTCAGAGGCTAAGGGTATATCTGAGTGGGAACAGGCTATGGAAGATGAATTCCAGAGTCTTCAGAAGAATCACACAGGGACCCTTTCTGATCTTCCTGTAGGGAAAAAGCCCATCAGCTGCAAATGGGTGTATAAAGTGAAATACAAAGCTGACGGAACCCTAGACAAGTATAAAGCTCGTCTTGTTGCTCGAGGGTTCTCACAGAAGGAAGGCATCGACTATGAGGAGACCTTTGCTCCTACAGCCAAGATGAGTACCATACGGCTTGTCCTTGCCCTAGCAGCTCAGTTCAATTGGAAAGTTCATCAGATGGATGTAAAGAGTGCTTTCCTAAATGGTGACTTACAGGAAGAAGTCTACATGACGCAGCCTCCAGGATTCAAGGTTGCCGGTCAAGAACAAAAAGTGTGTAGATTAGTTAAAGCACTCTATGGATTGAAACAAGCTCCTCGGGCTTGGTACATGAAAATTGATCAGTACCTGACAGATCATGGCTTTCAGTGGAGCCCATCTGATGCAAACCTGTATATCAAGCATACTGGTGATGATATTTTGTTTGCGGTTGTCTATGTGGATGACCTTATCATTACTGGCAGCTCTGCACATTTGATCCATGGGATCAAACAAGACTTATGCAGCACCTTTGATATGACAGACTTGGGACTTCTTCATTACTGTTTGGGGGTTGAAGTCTAGCAGACTAAGAACAACATCTTTCTCTCTCAGTCCAAGTATGCCAAAAATCTTGTGGATAGGTTCAGAATGCAGGATTGCAAACCGGCCACGACTCCTATGGAACCAGGGCTCAAACTTTCAGCTCAGTCATCCTCCCCCCTTATGGATGAAACTTTATTTAGGCAATTAGTGGGTAGCCTCATCTACCTTATTGCCACTAGACCTGACATCAGTTTCGCAGTGAGCTACATTTCCCGCTTCATGTCACCTCCTAAGGCTGATCATTGGATAGCAGCAAAGCGTGTGCTACGATATGTGCATGGCACTCCTGATTATGGACTCCTATACACTTGAAGTTCCGATCCTATACTCAGTGGTGACACAGATTCTGACTGGGCCGGTTCGATTGATGACCGTAAATCTACAGCTGGGTATGTGTTTAGTCTAGGATCCGGTGGTGTCACTTGGACTAGTAAGAAGCAGCAGGTAGTGGCTCTCTCCTCAATAGAAGCAGAGTATCGGGGAGTGGTTAAGGCATCTTGTGAGGCAGTTTGGCTTCGATGTATGCTTGCGGATATGCATGTTTCCCAGACAGGTCCTACTTCCTTGTTTTGTGATAATCAGGGAGTGATCAAACTTTCCAAGAATCCAGTCTTTCATGAACGAACAAAGCATGCGGAAACCCATTGCCACTACATTCGCCAGCTTGTTGAAGACGGATCCGTTCAGTTGTGATATGTTCCCACAACGGAGCAGCCCGCAGACATTTTCACCAAGCCTCTTGGTCCTGATAAGTTTGTAAAATTCAGAGGGTCTATTGGTGTTGTAAATAGATTGAGCATTAAGGGAGGGTATTAGAATAATACTATTTAGTGTTTAATGCTCATTCTTATTAGTTGTTGCTATTTTTATCTTTTTAGCAGTTTCTTAGAAGAAATTGGTTGTTTCTATTTCCTAATAGAAACTTGATGTTTCTATTATTGTAAATATCTCTGTATTACTTATTGAGCTTCATTTTGCTCATGTAAATCAATTCAATTCATTCATTGATTACCATTCATGAACACGATGATCATTAAACATGAAATGGAGCTTGCTAAAGTAGACAATGTTCCAAGTACAAGAAAAGTAATTTGTTGCAAAGGAGATTACAATACTTGCATAAAAGGAAATGCTTCTTGAAAATAGGAAATGATGTTGCGTGTGAGACTCAAACCATCAAGATAGCAAGAAATTTGAGATTTTTGCAAGTAAGGTAAATGTGATGAAAGAGTGCTCTTGGTTTATTTTATTATTTAGTTCTAAAACAAGATTGCAATTGAACTCTAATCCTCCGACCTCACCTTCGCCCAAAGATTTGAATCTTATAGTGAGGAGCCAATAGAGATAGAGGGTTTCTGAAATGTATATTCAACCAACTTAAGTTGATGGTAAATTTTAGTGATTCTTGGGGCATGTAAGTAAATTAACCCAGTAATGAAAATTAACTTCAACTAGAAATGTACTTGCATGACATGAAATAGAATGTTACTTTATAGAGAAAATTTGCCCAAATACTTGATGCATGTAAGATGTGCTTAATGGTGAAGCATAAGTAAACTTTGAACTATGTTAAAGCCAAATGATCTCTCCTCTTCCCTTCTTATAGTTTTCGATGAGGGTAACAATTAGCCCTCAATTGACATCACTTAAGTTCAAGCCGACATGAGCTTTCTAGATAAAACCCCAACTAACTTAAAGAGTTTTCTTTCATTTGTTTTCGCCACATCATCAAACCCTTAGGTACCCCTTAGCTCTTCAAGGGTTCCCCACTTGATTTTGATGATTAAACGATAATTTCTTCACTTAGTTTCACGTCCACAACTTTGGGTGCAAAACCCATCTCTTGGGTACCCTTACCCACAAAGCCCTTGTCAGTCAAACTTCTTGCAAACCCAATTCCCTAGGGTTGTGGGAGCACATCCCAAGCTACACAAATCAACAGTATCTCCACTACCAAAGCTTTTCTTTGCCTTTTCTGCAAGAGCAAGGTTTCCCTTGTTGAGAAACCAACAGACTAGCAAATTAGGATTGATTTCTCTTACTTGATAATTGCTTGTGAATATTTGTTGGCTTTTTAATTCTTGTATAATGTTCTCTTCATCAAACAATTGCCAGATCATGAAACATGAAGATCACAAAAGAAAATGAACACAAAGATGTATGATATAAGCCAAAGAAAAACCCCACAAGGGGGAAATCCCAACCAACTTCTTTTCTTATAGAATCAGATCAAAGCGAGAAATCCAAGACCCAAAAACCAAGACTAAGACCTCCCACAAGACCCAAGTCATCCCTCCTTTAATCTTTCTTTAGGTAAGTCAAATCCAACAAAGTCAAAGCTAGTCAACGCCCTTCAAATCTGATCAAACTCTGAATTTTCGGCCTTTGCAACAGATCTGAAATTTTCTGCCCCTATAATAGTTTGAAATTTCGCATGTGGCAGAATCTAGGGGAGAAAGCACAAGATTCTCTCTCCTTTGACCTTTGCTCTCTCTCCTTTGACTTTCACTCTTCTTCCTTAGACTCTTGCTGGTTTTTATTCTCTCTTTTGCACAAAAATCGAAGTTGTGTTGGTGCTACGATGAGGTCGAACTTCCCTCTATATATACACATCTAGGAGGTCGAATTGGTGCCTTTATGTCCTGACTTGGTCTTGTGGGTGACAAATTGACTCTTTTGACTCAAGTAGAATTCTTTTTCCTCTTTCTTACAAAAGTTCAAATGGGACTTGACTCAAGTACAATATAATGACTTTTCTTTTGACTCAATAAACCTTAGAAAACGATTCTTCATGCTTTTTCTAGAAAAATAATAATAGTAATAATTTCTTTTTTTCCTTTGCTTTTACATGAAATATATAATGACACAAGTACAATGATAATTATGAAGACCGAACCTAGTACATTTCCAACACTCCCTCTTAACTAGGGAGGTATTCATAATGAGTCAACAAGATACAAGGATACTTTCAAATTGAAATATTCTCATAAGAAGAGTCCGGATTGATACACATCATCAAGTATCATTATCATAACCAACATTGTGAATTACAAAATAGCAAGGCCTTGACTGACAAGTTCTAACTCTCTGCTAGATTAGACCACAATGCTGGGAGACGTACATTTGGACACCACCACCGCCTCTCAAGGCACATACCCCATCTGGATGTTCACCAAGTATGTCCTTATAGGACTATTCTTACCTTGGATATCACCTCATCCTGAAAGAATATCGGTCTTGTTGACCACTGGAGTGACCCCTGATGATTACATGAAGACTCCATGCCCAAGGATGATCTAGAGGACACTTGTACCATCCGATATCGTCAGTTAACAGAGTTTTTTAGCTCTACTTCTATCTTTTCATCATCTTTCTTGTACTCAGATTCCACACCCTACGGGGAATTGTAATAAGTGATACTAGTAATGATGAGTTTTGAGTCTATAACAAGCCTAGGATGTTGGAACTTGGGACTTGATCAACAAATGAGTACATCTTGGAGTGTTTTTTTTATCTGGTTAATTATCCCTTTTTTTCAGAGGCGGATAATTTTCTGGGTTTTTTCACTCACGTTTTACCCCAAAGCCGAGGTGACGGTTTGAAGGTTGGGCCCCTAACACATTTTAATGTCTAGAGTCAATGTATTTTACCATACTGAATCACACAAAAAATTTCGTGGAATTTGGTTAGGTCTAGATAATCATTTTTTAATTTTTTAGATTTCTTGCAGGTCAGAAATTGCAAATAAAATTGTATTTAAATTGTAATAAGTGTAGTCTAGAGAAGTTGTATGGGGTATGAGTAATCAAAATTAAATCTCTCACCGTCAACTTTCTACTATGACACACTCTGAGGGGTTAATAATGTGTTTTGGACCCTCAAAACCCACTTTTTCTTAGTGGGAAATTTGGTAATTAATTAAGCCAAAAATTAAATAAATGGAGAAAAATATATATCCACACATGCTAAATGTTGTGGAAATGAGGTGGAAAATCATGGGGGAGTTAAAATGAAGTCCCAAGGTGATGTGGACTCCTAAAATCAAAGAAAGGACATGTGCTCAAATAAAATCGAATTTCTGGCATTAAATGAAAATGTTGCTTGGAAATTCGAATTTGTGAAGTTAATGCACATTTGGGAGGATTTGTGAGAATATTTGGTGGAGTCTTTTGTGGGAAATTGCCCCCACATGGGTTACCACCCATATACACTTGTCATTCCACCATAAAATTCGAAATTGGCACATAAGGGAAGAAGAAAATGATGTCCACTTGCCAGAATTCAATTTTTACACTTGGCATTGGAGCGCCATTCAACAAATTCGAATTTCTCTTTGGGATTGTCACTTCATGCCACTTGTTTAATCACTTCTACATTAGGATTGACTCCAATGCCATTTGTCATTGTCATTCTTCATTGGGATTTGCTCCCAACTCTCTATATAATAGAGCCATGGGCTCTCACATTGTTGAATATTGTTACTAGCTATTGTGCTTGCGGAAGCGCTGTTGCCTTGTACACTTTCAGAAATATCAATAAAGACTTTGGGGTTTCATTCATGAGGTGTTGCTCCTTTTCGAGTGTGATGAATTGTTGAACATTGCTGTAATTTCTTTTACTCATGCTTTGATCTAATTTGCTTCCATATCCTCATGTAGATTTGTTAATGTGGAGCTATCTTGCATTGACATTTGATTTAGAAGTATGCTCTAGGTATAGAATGCTCTAGTTGGTTTCAAATAAATCTCTAGAGTTTCTTATCATTGTTTATTGCTAAATCTATATGGAACTAATTCTTGATTGAAGTTTTGTAGAGGGAACATCTTGTTGGGATTATAGAATCAAGCGTGAGGGGAAGTATTTGGAGAGACCAACTCACTCTTGATACATTCTTAAAGGAGCTCTCATTTGTTCTTTGAACTTTCATAGTCTTATCTTACAAAGTGGTTTTGCAGGGATTTCGGCACATAGCTTGTACACAAGCCGAGAACTTCTAAATTTAAATCTCTTTAAGAAAACATTGTACTTCATTTCTTTCATTTGCTATCTAAGAGCTTGAAGATGGCTAAGCAAAGACGAGAGTTTACTCTCACTCTTTAGCTTAGCCTTTTGTAAATTATAATTGTACATATACATTTTATCTTGTTGATTTTTCCATTAATACTTAACTTATTTTGCAGCCATTGTTTAGATTGTTTGCTAACTCTTGTGTGGTAGATTTTGAAGAGAAACTTCCCGCAACATCTAACAAGAGTTTGTAGGACCTTTGGCAAGTGTTGGGGGTTCGATTTCCAAGGATGTCGTGAGCCCTTTTGAGACTTATTTTGGCCAAGTCGAGTTCACTAGAGGGCTGCCCATTTTTCTCTTTAAGCCGTGGGCATTTAGAGGAAACTCACACCTTGTTTCCCTTGCATAAGTTTTGTGAGATCTTGTCACTACTTTCTCAAGAAAGGAGGTCTAGTGTCCAAGTTTCAAGCAATTATTGTGAGGACTCTCCTTGAAGTATAGTTGAGAACTTTGAAGGGCCCTCTTCTCACTGTAATATTAATAAAATATCTAACTTGTTGTGGGAGCTTGGGATTTTTCCCATGGTATCCTATCTTTCCATTTAGAGGGAGGCTTCTCTTAGGTGGATTGACATTTGCATGGTTTAAGCTTTCATACTTCATTCACTTACATGCATGCTTTAATTGGGAATTAACACAACCTCACTATCACATTTCATTAAGTTAAAGTTTGTTACAATTTCATTTGAGCTTTGCATTTTCTTTCTCATTATTGCTTGGAGCTACAAGCTTACACTTTACTTTGGACAATTCATGTTTTACATGCAAGCATTTTATATTCGTAACAAACTTTGATTCATTTCCATTTACCTTGGTAAATTGTTTCATGAGCACTTGAATACATGTTTCAATTTTATGCTACATTGTTATCTTGAATATTGGAGCAATTTATTGTCATTGTCTATTTGAAACAAATTTTACTTTCAAGCAAATTACTTGTACCATTTTAATTCATTGATGAAACACATGCAACATTTGTAAGCTAATTTTGTTCCTCCAATTGAAGTTATAATTGCAACTTATGTTGAACACTATTTCATTTTCAAACATTGCAAATCAATCTCTTTGAAGCATTCGCATGTATTATTATTTTAATTTGGGGAATTAACACAACTTGCATTTCATCTAGGCATTTTAGTGTAGGAAGGCCCCAAGCTTCAATAAAATTTGACTTCCAACATAAGTTTGTTGAAGTAGATATCTTAGGGATTCTCTACTCTTCTATTGACTCCTCACTGTGAGATCCATATCATTGGGTGAGGGTGAGGTCTGAGGATTGAAAAGTTAAATTGTAATCTTGTTGTAGAGCTAATTAATAAAATTAACCAAGAGCATTTTCCATTACATTTACTTTACTTGTCTCTTGATGGTTTGAGTTTTCATATGCAAAGTCTATTCCAAAAGCAAGTATTGTAATCATTTCAAACAAGTGTTTTATTTTCATGTTTCAAGTCTAATTGCATATTGATGTCTTGGTTTAGCACTTCCTTTCTTTTACATTATTAAGTTAATTACTAATTTTTGGGTTTTGGCAAGATATGTTTCACATGTTTTGATTTATAAAGTTGATTATCTCAAAAGCATTTTGTATCTTACATATTTTGTGCTAACAATTCTTATTTACATTTCAGGGTTACTTTGTTTTCTCTTTTGAGAGCATTGCATTTTACTTTGAGCAAATATATCTTTAAATTGTTGAGCAAATTCCTTATAAGGCACTTATGGTTTTTTAGTCATATTAATGATTGACATTGTTATTTCAAGTTGCTCACTTCATATTTGCCCATAAATCCTTAAAACTAATCCATTCTCACTATAACACTCTCCTAGAAACTCACAACTTTTAACTTAACTTTTCATTAGGGACCACCCCCCTTAGCTAACCTAGGAGATAGCTCAAACAGAGAGAGTCGGGATTAGTGTGACAGCCCCTTCTCTGAGTTTCCTATCACCAACCACACCTTGTGGGGTTGAAGGTTTTTTCTCACTGACTTGTAGGTAGGTGTAGGCAGCAGGGTCAACAGGGCCTCAAGACTATCCTTATCTTGGATTGCCAATCCTCAAAGAGTATCGGTCCTCGGGACTACTCCTATCTTGGATACGACATCTCAAGGAGTATCGGTCCTAGATGCTTATCCAATCCTCCATTCTCCCTACCAGTGCCTTCACTAGGCTTAAACTGTTAGTCCTGGCCATTGTGCCTGACACATGAGAATCCAATGTCCAACATCACTCCCTCTCAACTAGGGAGGAGACCCTGTTGAATTTCCATGACCTTGGAGTCTAGGATAGAATCTTAAATCTTTGACGCTACCAAATCAAGAATCTCAACAAAGCTACTTTTCACAGCGAAACAATATAATGCAGTAAATCAATCACGTGCACAATAAGAACAATAACAACAATATATGTAACCCAACTTCGTTATATTATCAACATATAATACAACAATCTAGGGCTCCCGTACAAGGGATAATGACCCTCAAATATCCACAAGTACAAGAATACAAGATACAATGACAATCTCGTTGCTCTAGTGCACAATCACAACCTCTATGTCGTATCTTGTCCTGCTGGTCCTTCGCTTCCGATCTGCTCTCTAGCTGCCCCTTAGTCCATCAAGAAACAACACATAGAGACTCCAGGAGGGTTGCCACCTATCACTGCTGCAAGTCACTTCTACTACAATGAACCTAGGCTGATCTAATCTGCTCCTCTAGGCTGGCCAATACTTGAGCATCCAACTGCCAATTTAGCAGTCACTTTGTCCATCAAAGTGCTGCACATTAGGCTCCAAACGTCACCCATCTTTAGCTTCCAAGTTCCCTTTGTGACAACTGATCAAGGGTTACACTTGGGCTACCTACATGCTGCCCTCCAGCAGTCCAAGGGTGCCCAATACAATCATCAACAATCACTGCAGAAATTGTCCACTGGTTAGGGCTTCAAACCTCATGTTAGCCCTTCCTCCTTGGCTTCTGTAGGCTGCAAAACTGCCCAAACACTAGAACTGATCCACTAGCAAACATTGTCAACAAGAAGGGACTAATCATACCTCTACTTGACCACGGGTTTTGTGCACTTAAATTATGAGATGACAGTTCTGGTTAGAGCTTCACAACAACCCCAAATCCTGTTGCAAACTCTTGCGTTTATGCTCCAGAATAGGCTGAAGACCTGCGTTGTACCTTCCCTTAACTTCGCCCTAGTCCAAACACGATGCTAGACCTCTCGGCTCCCTTAAACATGGACTACACACCTGCTATTACTTCAGGAAGGTTTGCGACCCATACTTGTAACAAAACGCAACTCTAAAATGCACCCATACTGCCTAGATCTCCTCCCTACTAACTCAGCCTTCTCCCAAATGAACACAACCAATATTGCAGAGGTAAGACAACCCTAAACCCATCCAAACGACTCCTTCTACCTCTCTGTTCTTGCTCCTTTTACCTGCGACCCAAAACATAAAAGATCCCTTGACTTCTGTGCTCTTGGATGGATGCAGTGATCCTCATCTCACCTCCTTTTTATACACTCAAGGAGGGCTCCATTGAATTACATAAGTGTGGGCTCCAACGTGCCTTTTGGCACTTCACCAACTTAAGCCTACATGACTTGAGTGTCATAGAAAACCCCACAACACTAAATAATTCATATCACATTAAGGACAACTCGGATTTCGATGATTCTTAATGCGTTGGATTCTTCTCATATCCTCTATCATCTTGATCCATCACATGTCCAAAAAGCTCCATGGTTTTGGCCCAAACATCAATGGGTGCAAATCCCCAACCTTGGGTTGCAAGCGCACAAGTGACTTTTGTGGTGCTCCAACCTCCAAACCCTGAACCCTAGGGCTTGGAGTACCTCCCAAGCTATTAAAAATCAACACTCCCTCTTAGCGAGGGAGGTACTTCCAAGACTAGGAAGTAGCTCATCATCATCATCACTACTCGCAACACTCGCCCAACTCCTAGCGCTCACAACTGCAACAATCCCTGTAGCGTGAACTACGCCTCTCTCGGAAGTGTCGCTGTCACTGGAAGCATCTTGCTTCTTCTTCTTCTCTTGGAATGTCTTCCATTCTCTCCATGATTCCTTCTTGGCAGTTGTAGGAGCACCCTTGCTCCCCACTGACCACGCGCTCTTCTTGGGCTGCAAAGTCTCCCTCTGAACCTGCAAACTCCCTCTAGAACTCGACTCCCTCTGAGCCTCTAGAACCTGTACCTGCCCCTTTGAAGCCTGCACCTGCACCTACTTCTTTGGAACCTGCACCTAGTCCTCCTGCTTCTTCTTTTCATGATCCATAGGCTTGCCTGTTAGCCTGTATAGACCATGCTCTCTAACTCCAATCACAATACCTGCAGAGTTAGAGCCTCTGGGCCTGATTCTTGCTTTCCCATCTTGGAATAAGACCTCAAACCCCTTCTTCTCGATCACTGAGACAAATATCATGCTATATCTGAGTCCTAGTACAAACAATACATCCTGGATCCACATCACTCGTCCTGACTCCATCTTGAATGGCATAGCTCCCTATCGTCAGATCTCCTTCTGACTCTTGTCACCCAACACCATGTGCAACTTAAAGTCCCACTCAGCTAGAGTCTCGAATACCTCCTGTGACCTTGTCATATGTTTCGACGCACCACTATCCACGTACCATGTAGCCTCATCAATGGTACTTTGCAAGAAATGAGAGATCATAGCAGAGTCCTCCTCCTCCAATCTCCTGGTGAGAGCATCTATCTCAGCATAGGTGGCAACACCGATGACCTACTTTCCTTTCTTCTTCTCATCATCTCTCGTCTTCTTCTTCATCGGACATCTCGACGAAAAATGACCCATCTCGCCACAATTGAAACACTTGATCTTACTCAAGTCCTTCTCGTTACTGTTCATTCGTGTTGCAAGTGCCACGTCATCATCTGAAGCCTTTTTCCTTGGATGAAGATCCTTGTCTCGCAACTCTTCCTGAATGAAGTCGTCCCACAACCTATTCTAGTCTGGCAACTTCTCTCTGGCAACGATCTCCTTGATGAAGGGCTTCCATTCCTCGGTGAACCCTTTCAAAATAATCCTCACCATATCAGAATTTGAAATAGTCACAAAGACGACAACATGCTCATCTTTGACCTGAGACAATCTCGTCAAATACGAAGTCACTCCTTCACCTTGTATCATCTTGGTGGACTTCAACTTATCCTCCAATACGAGTACTCGGTTCACTTTCTTATTTTGGAACAAATTTTGAAGAGCCATCCACATCTCATGTGCCATGTTCTTCCCAAACAAATGAGGTATGAGGGGATCCTTCATACCATCTAGGATGATCAATCTCGCCCTCGTATCCAATTCCTTGTACAGTTCCAGCTCTTTAGGGTTGTTTGGCTTTTTGATCTCTTTCTCGACGAACTCCTAGATCCTGTTGACTTGCAATATTAACTTGATCCTTTCCTTCCAAGGACTACAGTTGGACATCCCTTCCAACGTGCCCTCATGCTGGAGACCAACTTGCAACTTTGACATTGTAGTGAGCCCTTCACTTGCAGTGTGACCAACTCCCTCTTAAGCTGTACTTCGTTGTGCATTCTTTTGATTCATTTTCTCCCAAAGTAGCTCAGACATGCTCTGATACTATGTTGAATTTCTACGACCTTGGAGTCTAGGATAGAATCTTAAATCTCTGACGCTATCAAACCAAGAATCTCAACAAAGCTACTTTGCACAGTGGAACAATATAATGCAGTAAATCAATCACGTGCACAATAAGAACAATATATTTAACCCAACTTCGTTATATTATCAACATATAATACAATAGTCTAGGGCTCCCGTACAAGGGATTGACAGTCAAATATCCACAAGTACAAGAATACAAGATACAATGGCAGTCTCGTTGCTCTAGTGCACAATCACAACCTCTATGTCGTATCTTGTTCTACCTGTCCTTCGCTTCCGATCTGCTCTCTAGCAGCCCCTTAGTCCATTAAGAAACAACACTTAGAGACTCCAGGAGGGATGCCACCTATCACTACTGTAAGTCACTTCTGCTACAATGAACACAGGCTGATCCAATTTGCTCCTCTAGGCTAGCCAATACTTGAGCATTCAACT
Organism: Pinus tabuliformis; assembly: GCA_031772625.1. NCBI lineage: Eukaryota > Viridiplantae > Streptophyta > Pinopsida > Pinales > Pinaceae > Pinus > Pinus tabuliformis. The sequence continues at coordinate 621,896,737 of CM062812.1, forward strand.
GCCAATCTAGCAGTCACTTTTGTCCATCAAAGTGTTGCACACTAGGCTCAAAACATCACCCACCTTTAGCTGCCAAGTTCCCTTTGTGACAACTGATTAACGGCTACACTTGGGCTACCTACACGCTGCCCTCCAGCGGTCCAAAGGTGCCCAACACAATCGTCAACCAATCATTATAGAAATTGCCCACTAGTTAGGGATTCTAACCTGCACGTCGGCTCTTCCTCCTTGGCTTCAATACGCTGCAAAACTGTCTAAACACTAGGACTGATCCACTAGCAAACACTGCCAACAAGAAGGGACTAATCATAGTTCTTCTTGACCATGGGTTTTGTGCACTTAAATTCTGAGATGTCAGTTCTGGTTAGGGCTTCACAACAACCCCAAATCCTGCTGCAAACTCCTGCGTTTATGCTCTAGAATAGGCTCAAGACTTGCGCTGTACCTTCACTTATCTATGGCCTAGTCCAAACAAGATGCTAGACCTCTCCGCTCCCTCAAACAGGGACTACACACGTGCTGTTACTTTAGGAAGGTCCACGGCCCGTACCTGTAACAAAACGCAGCTCTAAAATGCACCCATACTGCCCAGATCTCCTCCCTACTAACTCGGCCTTCTCCCAAGTGAACTCGGCCAATATTGCAGAGGTAAAACAACCCTAAACTCATCCAAAGACTCCTTCTGCCTCACTGTTCTTGCTCCTTTGACATGCGGCCCAAAACAGAGAAGATCCCTTGACTTGTTTGCTCTTGGATGGATGAAATGATCCTCATCTCACCTCCTTTTTATACACTCAAGGAGGGCTCCATCGAATTACATAAGTGTGGGCTCCAACATGCCTTTTGGAACTTCACCAACTCAAGCCTACATGACTTGAGTGCCACAAAAAACCCCACAACACTTAAAAATTCATATCTCATTAAGGACAACTCAGATTTCGATGATTCTCGATGTGTTGGATTCCTCTCATCATACTCTATCATCTTGATCCATCACATGTCCAAAAAGATCCATTGTTTTGGCCCAAACATCAATGGGTGCAAGACCCCAACCTTGGGTTCCAAGCCCACAAGTGACTTTTGTGGCGCTCCAACCTCCAAACCTCGAACCCTAGGGCTTGGAGTACCTCCCAAGCTATCAAAAATCAATAGACCCTTACTCCCTCTCAACCAGGGAGACATAACCACAAGCCTCAACTTGTCTCATTCATCAGCTACTTGTTCTTCTGTGGAGATCTAGTTGTAGCTGCAAGGCTCATATCTTGCATCACATCATATTGAGCTTTGACCTTCCTAGTTCTTTGTTAATCTTCATATAGCTCTATCATATCATCAAGTAGTTCGTCAAACATCTTGTGGAGCTAAACTCTTTCAACATTGATCACACAAGCCTTCATACACTATTTTATTGCGACAGGGTTTCTCCCTCATCCTTTTTCAAGAAATTAAATCATTTTTCATTAATCATCCGTAATATGTCTGTTAGCAATAATACCTAGCAAACCAATCAATGAAGAGCCAATTATAGCTCCCTCTTTCCATCTGAGGAAAGTGAACTTCTTCTAGGTCAATATCGAACCCATCATATCATCAAGTGATCAATAAACTATTTCATGACTTCCTGTATCAATTTGCTTCCTTTGTTTCCTTTGTAGTGTACACACTTCTGTTATATATTCTTCCTAAAAGTCATACCATATCACAAACATTATAATGTCATTTTTCATTATTAGAGTTTCCAAATCAAGTGATGTTACTCCAAATTTCAAGCTGTAAGATTCTTCAAGTCACTTTGTGCTTCTAGCTCCCTCTGAAGTCGACATTACTTTTTCCTTACATTCTTCAAGAGTTCATGATGATCAATATTAACATTTGTTCTGCCTATCTATTATGCTGCTATATATCAAACAATCATACGAAAGAGTTCTGACTTTCCTATCTTGACCCAAGACATATCATGCTAATACTCTCAAATATGTTTCTGCATCCCGCTCTTCCTTCAAGCTTCTCTGAAGATATGAATGTTTTTCTAGATATCCAATAAGGAACCTTTTCTAAGATAGGCATACTTCTTTCTTTCATGCTCTCTTTTAGTTGACTTCTTTTGAACGAACTGCTACTTTAACCTTCTTTGAAGATGATGTCCATGAATGATGAGGTTCCTTCCTTATGATGAGAGACACTTCAATTATACTTTCATGTTGCTTCTAGAGTATCTCCATACCTTCACACTTCTAGATTGTTTTGATCCCGCATTACTGTTCTTCTAGTGGAATATACTTTTGCCATGTTACAATGATTCTTCCATATACTGTAGAAACTTCTACAATGCCGCATAATGACTTTGGTTCTGCTAATGGTTTTGCTTCTATAGTAGATCCTTGAGTCCCTTTTCTGCTGAATGACTGCTTCTAGATCATTATGATAAAATTGTAATTGATGCAGTAACTTTAAAGTGCTTTATGGCCCAAATCTTTGTATTCTTGCTTGCTAGATGATTAGATGACAGCTTCCAACCTTTTGTGATAAGATGCAACTGATCATGTAGACTTTAATTCTTCGAATGCTATATGCTTCTTTCCATTATGCCATAAATTGCAAATCCCATGACTCTTCTACAAGTGTAGTTGCTATTGCTACTCTAACTACCATCTTCTAATAAACGAGAAGAACAATTGTAAACATGCTAATAGTAGAATCCTTTAGTAATAGAGGTGCTTATGATCTTTAGTCTTCGATTTCTTCTCAGGTTCTTCATCCTCCTCTGCAATGTGAACTCTGCTTCTTTCTTTCCTATTGTTGTTCTTCTTGTTCTTAGGATCCTTGGGACAATTCCTTTTATAGTGTCCATATTCATTGCAACCAAAGCATTGCACTTTGAACATGTCTTGGTCTCCATGTGGCTGATTGTTGTTGTTGTATTTTCGACGAGGTCCAAATCTTCCAAAGTTTTTCTTTGACCTAGCAACAAAGGCTTAAGACTATTCATTGTTGGGTTCAGTGTCATCCTTGGCTTTCAATCTTGTTTCTTCTAGAACACATAAAGTCCATAGTTCATCGAACATTGGAGTATCCTTTCTTGAATAGATGTTGGTCACAAAGCTACTCCAATCTGGAGGAAGGGTGTTGAGTATGCAAGTAGTTAATTCAGAATCATATATGACTTCTCCAAGCCCTTGAAGTTGATCTTTGTAATATCCCCAATTTCTTAAGTGATAAGGAGAACTCCCAATTTTGGCATTAGCATCAATTTTGGTGGTTTAGCTTAGGAGAAGGAAAAATATTAAAATTTTGGTGGGTTGTGGGACCACCCACAAGCCTTACGCACCCCTTGGAGGCAACATACATTTTTGTGGAGAGAGAAGGGGAGAGGGAAAATAGAGCTAAGCAGAGGAAGGGGCCCACAAGGAGGAAGGACGAGGCAGCAAGCTTAAATATGTGGTGAAGGCTATTGTTTGGGGCTTTTGACAATTTTACAACTAAACCTAGCTATTTGCTTGAGTTGCTCAACCAAGTTAACACAGTGCTGCTTAGCACAAGGAGATTTTCAGTCAGAGATCTCAACTCCTAATTCGGTGGACTTCGAGTGCCACCCTAGAGGAGTTCTTAGACACTTTGGGGGCCATTCCGAAGTTGGGACAAGAGCTTGCACTTAGTTCTGCGTGTGGCTAGGACTCTAGGAAGAATTCGCACCAGTAGAGGGAGGCAATTGTGGAGCTAGATAATTTCCGTGAAATTCAGGGCTGGTTTGGATTGATAATTGCCGAAGATTGTGAGTGGTTTGTAGGTAGGCAAGTGAGGGAATTATTCAGGACAAGAATTTGTCTTACAGGGCCTGCACAGGGTCCTCTCTTGCAGTGACACGCAGGGGTAAAGGGATAGGAGCGATTGGGGTCTAAGGGGCTGAAGTTTCAAGGATAAATTTGAGGGGAAATTTACAAGAATTTTGGGGGAGTTTTCTGGAGGAATTGAGGAGCGCCCATCGGCTAGGTTCCAACAATGCGTACAACTAGTGAAACTGAGAAACTCACACTTTTGTGGGTTTTTTGGAGGTTGGGTTAGAGGCAAATTCCCTTCTCGGTTTGGTGGAGCTGAATGTAAAGGGGCACCAGCTGCAATTTCATCCTCTTCTGAGCACATTCGAGACCTATACAACCATTCTCCTTCAGCAGCAACGTCCAAAATTTCAAGGTTAGCGCAAGGATTTTCTGGGTTGAGTCATTTTAGCTTGTGGGTGGCTCATTGCTACCTGGGTTTGTCATTGCTTGCTATAGTAAGCCCAAGTTTCCTTGTTCCACTGATTTTGTACTCCATTTCATCATATTTAATAAAATGAGTCAATTGCCAGTTTATTTTCCTTGTGCAGACTGATAAATTGTGTGTATGTGCAAATTTTTATCGCTGTTCATAGTGCATGCTTCTATTTACACTTAATATTTCCATCTAGGGATATTACAATCTTTCAATTTTTAGATTTTCACAAGGTATGAGGCCAAGTTTTCATCTTTTGACAACCTTGTTTTGTAAATTTGATTCCTTAAGGATTTTTTTTGACCTATAGTATTTACAACGTATAATTTTACCAATTTGTCATAGACCTCTTTTGAGGTGCCCAAATCTGCAACAAGGGGATAAGGTGGATCTTTGATGGACTCAATGCAAATTTTTTGAGCCCTAACTTTTCCTTTATTGTACTTGGTCAATTCTTGAGTCTTGTCCTCGTCTGGCTCTGAAACTTTGCCGAGAATGTGATCCATGACTTCATTTTCTATGAGAACCAAATCAATTCTCTTCTTCCAAGCTTTGAAGTTTGATGACCCATCGATTTTGTTGCCTTCCTTACAAAAAGATGTCATTTGATTTGAAGATTGAGACATGAGGTATAATAAAGTACTTGTCAAAGGAGTGGAGTGCTTGAGTGATGATAATGCTTCCAAGAGTCTTCAAAGATGTTCTTGAATGATGGCTGCAATAGAGATGTCTTCTAGGATGGTTGGTACAAAATATCTTTAGGCTGCTATGATGACTCCTTCAATGATGGATGATGAGTGGACAAGAGCCTTCAATGATAGAGAGAGAGAGAGATAGATAGCTGCTACAATAGTTTCCTTTAAGAGTGAATGATGGTTTTTGAGTCTTCTTCCTTATGCCCTTTGCAAATGATGTCCTCCAAAGTAGTTGATGTAAATGTCTAGGATGATTGTTGTAGAGATGCCTTCAAATGAGCCAACAAAAGTGATCTTCAAGCTGCCTTCTCCTCACCTTAGCTCTGATACCATGTTGAGAAACCGATAGGCTGTCAAATTAGGATTTCTTTCTCTTAGTTGATAATTGCTTGTGAATATTTGTTGGCTTATTAATTCTTGTATTATGTTCTCTTCATCAAACAATTACCAAAACATAAAACATGAAGATCACAAAAGACAATGAACACAAAAATGTAAGCTCCAAGCCAGGGCAAAACCCCACAAGGGGGAAAACCCAACCAACTTCTCTTCTTATAGAATCAGATCAAAGTGAGAAATCCAAGACCCAAAAACCAAGACCAAGGCATTCCACAAGACCCAAGTCATCCCTCCTTTAATCCTTCCTTAAGCAAGTCAAATTTAACAAAGTCAAAGCTGGTCAATTCCCTTCAAATTTGATCAAACTCTGAATTTTCGACCTTTGCAATAGATCTGAAGATTTCGGCCTTTGCAACAGTCTAAAATTTCGCACATATGGCAAAATCTAGGGCAGAAATCACAATATTCTCTCTCCTTTGACCTTTGCTCTCTCTCCTCTGATTTTTGCTCTTCTTACGTAGACTTTTGCTAGGTTTTCTTTTCTTTTTTGCACAAAAATCGAAGTTGTGTTGGTGCTACAATGAGGTCGAACTTCTCTATATATATATGTAGGAATTTACAGGGTAAGTTCCTCAGAAAGAACACCAAAGTACACCACTCACAAACAGATCACAGATCAATACACCAGTATTCTTGATGTGGTTAAAACCCTCAAAGAGGGAAACAGTCCACGACCTGACCAACACGACCACTTCAGGATAAAAGAATGAAAATTTACATAAGCTTCTCTCATGAATGGTTACCCTACAAATGACTCTCCATGCTCTTTAAATAGAGATCATGGACCAATCGGGTGTTAAGCCACATATCAAGTGTCGGTAATACCGAGGAGAGAATGAACCGTCGGATCACTTCATGTCTAGGACATATCGTTATTAGAATATATCTCTATATCTCTATTTAGTAATGCTCAGTCTTTTAGATGTTTCTATTCTTATTCTTTTAGCAGTTTCTTAGATGAAACTGTTTGTTCGATATTCTACATAGAAACCTGATGTTTCTATTCTTGTAAATATCTTTGTATTATCATTGAGCTGTTTGCTCCATGTGAATTAATTCATTGAACATTCTTTTATGGTATCAGAGCAAGGTTAAGAGATTCTTCTTGAAACAGTAATTCTATCTGCATCGTAATCTCTTGAGTCCTTTCTAAGGTCGAGCCCTCTGTAAGCCAGGCAGCCTTCACTGAGTCTTAGCCTCGGCTTTGCTCGCTGTGATAAAAGCTTACAGTCGTCCATCTCGATACAGAAATGGATTCTTCCCTTGCATGATCTTTTTATTAAGAAAATAACTTTGGGGCGGTGACTGTTTTCATGGGAGCGGAATTTTTTTTGGCTGACCAATTTTGCTTGGAATTGTGAATCCGGCTATCTTCGTCTTCGCCTGGCGGCTACTCGACCACAACGTGGAATTCCTCAGCAATCGTGATCCAGGTGTCTTCCCTCAAAACTCATTTTTTTTGAAAGTCAGAGTCGTGGTTTGAAAATTCGATCTGCAGGCAAAATCGTGGTTTCAAAATCGTGGTTTTTATTTCAAAATCCCGTGGTTAATATATATTTTTTTGAAACCCGTGGATATATTCTGCCGACCCGTGAATACATATTTGAAAACTGTGGTTCATTCCGTGGATACATTTGAAACCTGTTATATATATTTCAAAAATCCGTGGATACAAATCTCGCAGGTGGTTAATATATATTTCTTGAAACCCGTGGATATATACTGCAGACCCATGGATACTTGAAAACCGTGGTTCATTCCGTGGATACATTTGAAACCCGTTATATATATTTCCAAATCCGTGGATACAAAACTCGAACCTGCGACCTTTCGCGTTATCAGCACCTGTGTATCTTTCAAACACGTATATACCTGAGACGTATATACCTGAGACGTGACGTGAAGCTCACGTGGGCCAATACATCCGTGGTGTTTGCCGGAAGCATAGATCGTATTTGTTTCAGATCTGCGTATTTGTTTTGTGGGCCAATGTATCCGTGGTATTTGCCAGCAGTGTAAACATGAAACTGAGACAGCATATGTGGGTCCGTATTTCAAATTTTGTTTTTGCTGTATGTATGGTTCTGGTTGCCGGCAGTGGGTTACCAATCAGCGGAATTTTTTTTTCTCTTGTGATCCTGACAGTCTTCATTACAAACTCAGACCTGTGACATCTGTTTATTGCATCAGTATACTCTTATGGTAGACCGGCATTTTCTTGTGGCAAACTGTATTATCAGAACTGTATTAGCAGTATTACTATTGTTTTAGACAGCTGAAAGTCCGTTCTTTAAATTTTCACCAGCATAAGCAGTCAGCTACATTGTTCTTGTGTGTCATACTTTTGTATTCTCTTTGTGAAAATGGCCACACTTACCAATCTGATGTTAGAAGGAAATCAACGGTTTAATGGCAGCAACTATAACATTTGGAAACAAAGACTGCTGACCATTTTTGAGTACAGGCGTCTTGATCAACTCATTTTGGGCAAAGAGCTTCGTCCAGGTACAGCCGGGACCGATCAAGATAAATTTGATGATCGAAATCGAGAGGCTGTTATGCTTCTGAAGCTCTCTGTAGCTGATGATCAGTTACCACAGATCCCTTCTGGCAAGACATCTGCTGAAATCTGGCAACAGTTGAAAGAATTGCATGAGACATCTGATAAAAGCAGAGCTTTTTTTCTCAAAAATCAGTTGTTCTCCATCATGATGGATGAACATATGTCTTTACAGGAACATCTCAACAAAATTAAAGACATTCGAGATCAGCTCGACGCCATTGGTCGGACCATGGAGGAAGAAGATATGGTAGTCATTACCCTGAAGAGTCTACCAAAATCTTATGAACACTTCATTGAAACACTCAACATTACAACCACAAATGTTGATCTGAAGTTTTCAGATTTATGTACCAAACTTCTGCAGCAAGATAGGTGGAAACAGCAGTTTGGTAGTGGTACTTCATCAGTGCCCTTGGAAAATGCATTTGCTGCAAAATATCAGTCCTCTCAGTCTTTTCAGCAGAGAGGATCATCTCAGTCTTTTGATCCTAACAGGAAGAAAAGTGTACAGTGTAATTACTGTCACAAGTTCGGTCACATGAAGAAAGACTGCAGGCAGAGGATTGCTGCTGAACAAAAGAAACAGGGAGGGTCACATCAGACAGCGAATGTTGCAGAACATTCCGAGCAGACAGATTCTGCCTTTTACGCCTTTATGGCTAAAAGGTCTTCAGAACATGTTCCTTCCTCTGCATGGTACATTGATTCTGGTGCATCACGCCACTTCTCTCACAGGCGTGACTGGTTTATTGACTTTTCACCTTTCAGTGATTCAGTTGTATTTGGTGGAGGTGAAAAGTACACTGTTGCTGGCAGGGGTACAGTTCAAATTCAGTCTGGTGGACGCACGCTCATATTTCTAAATGTATACTATGTTCCTGGTATGGAGATTAATTTGCTCTCTGTCAGTCAGATTATGAGGAATTCTCCTCAGCTTGATGTTATGTTCAGTGCACACAAGTGCTCCATCATTGACAGGGAGACCAGTCTGACAGTTGCTACTGGCCTCGAGGACCATGGTCTATACAGGCTACTTGACACCGGTGACTTTCCAGAAGTGGCACTAGCAGCTCGTGTCTCTCCCATCAGTACTCTATGGCATCAGCGATATGGGCATCTCAATATGCAGTATCTCTCTCAGCTCTCTCGGGAGGGACTTGTGTCAGGATTACCTGATATTCAGACTCAACAGTTGGGGGTATGCAGCGCCTGTCAAGCGGGAAAGCAACATTGGTCGTCATTCAAAAATGGAGAATCTTGGCGCGCATCCCAGGTACTTCAGTTACTTCATGCTGATATTTGTGGTCCTATGAATACAACTTCTATAACTGCTTGCAAATACTTTTTACTTATTGTAGATGACTTCAGTCGAAAGATGTGGGTGTATTTTTTAAAAAATAAATCTGATGCTCTTAGTACCTTTCAGAAGTTTAAAACTTTAGTTGAAAACGAATCTGGTTGTAATATCATGACCCTTAGGACCGACAATGGGGGGGAATTTTGTTCCTCAGCTTTTGCCAACTTCTGTGATATTCATGGCATCAAACGTCAATTCACCACACCTTACACTCCCCAGCAGAACAGTGTTGTCGAGCGTCGCAATCGCACGGTTGTTGAAATGGCTCGTTCCATGTTACAACACCGGAGTGTTCCAAACAAATTCTGGGCTGAAGCAGTATTTACTGCTGTTTACCTTCTTAACCGATCCCCTACTCAGGCTGTTAAAGGGAAGACTCCTGAAGAAGTGTGGTCTGGTCGTAAGCCTAAGATCAGTCATCTCAAAGTTTTTGGCTCAGTTGCATATGTTTGGATTCCATCTGCTAAGCGATCTAAGTTGGATTCCAAAAGTCAGAAACTCATGATGACAGGATACAGTGATCATCACAAGGCTTATAGGCTGATAGATATAGCCACTGGTCGACTTAGCTTCAGTTGAGATGTAGTATTCGATGAAGACAGAGGATTCTTTCAGTCTTCTTCTTCTGAGCAGCGTTCTGAGGATCCGCCTCACAGTGTTCTTCTTCCAGTCAGTCCATCTGATGGGAGGGATGATGTAGCATCAAGATTTGATACTACTCTATCTGAGCTTCCTCCAGAAGCTAATCCCCCTCCTGCTGTCCCTATTGCTCTTGAGCCTGCTTCTCTTCCTCCTGATATTGGTCCCTCTAATCCTGATATTGGTTCTTCTTCTCTTCGGCCAAAATGGTGGGCTAAAACCATAGGTGATCTCCGGGATGATGAGCTCCTTGAAGGTAGAACTTCTAGGCATAAGAACAGACAACAGTCTACAGTCAATTTTGCTCTTATGGCTAACCTTCACAGTACTTTTGAGCCTCAAACATATTCAGAAGCTAAGGGTATATCTGAGTGGGAACAGGCTATGGAAGCAGAATTTCAGAGTCTTCAGAAGAATCACACATGGGCTCTTTCTGATCTTCCCGCAGACAAAAAACCCATAGGCTGCAAATGGGTGTATAAAGTCAAATACAAAGCTGATGGAACCTTAGACAAGTATAAAGCTCGGCTTGTGGCTCGAGGATTTTCACAGCAGGAAGGCATCGACTATGAGGAGACTTTTGCTCCTACAACCAAGATGAGTACTATCAGGCTTGTGCTTGCCCTAGCAGCTCAGTTCAATTGGAAAGTTCATCAGATGGATGTAAAAAGTGCTTTCCTAAATGGTGATCTCCAAGAAGAAGTCTACATGACGCAGCCTCCAGGATTCAAGGTTGCTGGTCAAGAACAGAAAGTGTGTCGGTTAGTTAAAGCAATCTATGGATTGAAACAAGCTCCTCGGGCTTGGTACATAAAAATTGATCAGTATCTGACAAATCAAGGTTTTCAGAGGAGTCCATCTGATGCAAACTTGTATATCAAGCATACTGATGATGATATCTTGTTTGTAGTTGTCTATGTGGATGATCTTATCATTACTGGCAGCTCTGCACATTTGATCCATGGGATCAAACAAGATCTATGCAGAACTTTTGAGATGACAGACTTGGGACTTCTTCATTACTGTCTGGGGGTTGGAGTGTGGCAGACTGAAAATCAGATCTTTCTTTCTCAGTCCAAGTATGCCAAAAATCTTGTGGAAAGGTTCAGAATGCAGGATTGCAAACCGGCCACGACTCCTATGGAACCAGGGCTCAAACTTTCAGCACAGTCATCCTCTCCTCTTGTGGATGAAACTCTATTCAGGCAATTAGTGGGCAGTCTCATCTATCTTACTGCTACCAGACCTGACATCAGTTTTGCAGTAAGCTACATTTCTCGCTTTATGTCAGCTCCTAAAGCTGATCATTGGATAGCAGCAAAGCGGGTGCTACGATATGTGCGTGGTACTTCTGATTATGGCCTCTTATATACTCACAGCTCCACTTCTATTCTCAGTGGCTACACTGACTCTGACTGGGCCGGTTCGGTTGATGACCGTAAATCTACAGCTGGGTATGTGTTTAGTCTAGGATCTGGAGCTGTTACTTGGACTAGTAAGAAGCAACAGGTTGTGGCTCTCTCCTCAACAGAAGCAGAGTATCGGGGAGCAGTTAAGGCCGCCTGTGAGGCAGTTTGGCTTCGTCGTATGCTTGCAGATATGCATGTTTTTCAGACAGGGCCTACTTCTTTGTTTTGTGATAATCAGGGAGTGCTCAAACTTGCCAAGAATCCTGTCTTTCATGAACGAACAAAGCATGTGGAAACTCACTGCCACTACATTCGACATCTGGTTGAAGACGGCTCAGTTCAGTTGCACTATGTTCCCACCACAGAGCAGCCCGCCGATATTTTTACCAAGCCTCTTGGTCCTGATAAATTTGTAAAATTTCGCGGGTCTATTGGTGTTGTAAATAGATTGAGCATTAAGGGAGGGTATTAGAATATATCTCTATATCTCTATTTAGTAATGCTCAGTCTTTTAGATGTTTCTATTCTTATTCTTTTAGCAGTTTCTTAGATGAAACTGTTTGTTCGATATTCTACATAGAAACCTGATGTTTCTATTCTTGTAAATATCTTTGTATTATCATTGAGCTGTTTGCTCCATGTGAATTAATTCATTGAACATTCTTTTAATCGTGACCATTGGATTGTAAGTTACAAATGTACATATTAAAGAAACACACTTTACCTAACTTTACACTAGACCAAGTTATACTTAACTATTTCCTATGTGTCGGAATATCCAAACATCCCCCCTTAAGAAAAACTTGGGATATGATTGAAGGATGTACAAATATGACACAATAGGAGAAGGAAGGAGGCATTAGAGCCTATCCCCCCTTAATGACAACTTCCTGAACTCCAACCATAAGTCAAAGTTTTGTAAACTTCATCTATGTGAGAGCCTTTGTAAAGATGTCTGCAACTTGATCATCTATTGAACAATATTGCACTTCAAGAACATGGTCATGAATGGGCTTTCTTATGAAGTGCATGTGTAGTTCAATGTGTTTGCTGTGCTGATGTTGGGCTGGATCTTTGCATAGTTGAATGGATCTTTGATTATCACACTAAAGTGTAGTTGGATGCTGCTGCTGAAAGCCAAACTTTGATAGGATCTGACGAAGCCACAGGGCTTCCTTACTAGCTTCTACGGCACCACAATACTCTGCTTCTGTTGAAGAAAGAGAAATGGCACTTTGTTTCTTGCAAGCCCATGTAATAGGTCCAGAACCAAGAGTGAAGACATAACTTGCAGTAGACTTCCGATCATCAAGGTCACCAGCCCAATCGAAATCAGTGAAACCAACCAATAGAGGAGATGCTTCTGCACTGTAATGAATCCCAAACTGAATTGTACCTCGAACATAACGAAGTATTCTTTTAGCTACTTTCCAATGACTTTCATGTGGGTTTTGCATAAACCGAGCAATAAGGCCAACAACAAAGGAAAGGTCAGGACGGGTATGGGTCATATACAAAAGTTTTCCTACAAGTTGACGGTATAAGGTAGCATCAACTTCAGGGGAAGTACAAGTGACTGAAAGGGAGAAGGGGCTGGCTTACAGTCTTCCATGTGAAAGTGGCGTAGAAGATCACATGCATACTTGGACTGGGAAAGAGAAATACCTTCCTTGGATTGCAAGACTTGAAGACCAAGAAAATAATGCAAGTGTCCTAATTCTGTCGTTTCAAACTGCTTTTTAAGGCTGGACTTCACATGGTTTATAAGGTTGGGATCACTACCAGTAAGGATAAGATCATCAATATAAAGAACAAGAATGATAAGAGACTTGCCCACTTTCTTGGTGTAGACAGTATTGTTAAAATGACACTTAGAAAAGCCAGTATCTAAAAGAAAGCTATCCATTTTGGCATACCAAGTCCGAGGGGCTTGCTTGAGACCATAAAGGGATTTCTTAAGCCGACATACAAGGCTAGAGTCTGTTTGTATAAATCTAGTAGGTTGTTCCATAAATATTTCTTCATGCAAGTCCCCATGCAAGAAGGCAGATTTAACATCCATCTGATGGACTTCCCATTTGAAGGAGGCAGCAAGGGAAAGAACAAGGCGGATAGAGTTCATTTTGGCAACAGGGGAGAAGGTTTTAGTATAGTCAATGCCTACAACTTGTGAAAAGCTCTTAGCAACAAGACGAGCTTTATGTTTATCAACTTTTTCCATATGGTCCAAACTTGGTTCTGTAAATCCATTTACATCTAACAAGTTTTCTTCCCTTTGGAAGAGGAACAAGATTCCATGTATCATTTGCCAATAATGAACGATATTCTTCATTCGTAGCTGCGTCTCAATCTGGATGGCTTGAAGCTTCTGCAAAGGTGTCAGGATCATAATTTGCTGAAGCTTGAGCCAGTAAAGAAGAGGCTCTATCAAATTGAGAATGTGTATGTTGAATCGTTGATGATATGTAGGATCACCTGCAAGAGCACCTGCTGCATGCCGAGTAGCATGAATCCATTTTGGAAGTTGAGGAGCTGAAGGAGGATCCTTAGAAGGTGGGGGAGGATTGTCATCCTCACTGTCATCATCTGAAGAAGAAATATTTTCAGAAGTAGAAGGGATAGAGAGAGGTGGCACATCCATCGAACTAGGCTCATAGGTCGATATATCTTCAGCAAACTTTACATCTCTTCTAATGATAACATTTTTGGACTTAAGTGGAATAAGTCTATATCCTTTGACATCTTCAGAATATCCAACAAAAATACATTTTTCACTCTTAGGTACTAAATATTTATGTTTCTCATCTGGAATATGGGCACATGCTTCACTTCCAAAAACACGAATGTGACTTACATCTCGTTTAATTGAGCTCCATGCTTCTTCTGGAGTGATATTCTTTAAAACCTTAGTAGGAGTGCGATTTACTATGTAATTTTCGCAGTTAATTGCTTTTGCCCAAAAATTAAGATTAAGTACTTTAGATTGAAGCATACAATTAGCCATTTCCTTTAAGGTGCGATTCTTCCTTTCAGCTACACCATTTTGTTGTGGATTATATGGAACAATGTGTTGCATTTGAATTCCATGCTCAGTGCAAAAGTTGATGAATTTGTTGTTAACATATTCTCCGCCATTATCAGATCTTAGCTTAAGAATTTGATGCCCAAATTGTTTCTCAACAAAGGCCTTAAAGGGCAAGAACATGTTAAAGACTTCACTCTTGAGTTTTAAGAAGTATACCCAAGTGCGTCTGGAGAAATCATCAATGAAAGTTAAGAAATACTTGTAGCCAGAGAATGAAACAACTGGTAGTGGACCACATAAATCACTATGCACAAGCTGTAAAGGGGCTGAGGCGTGCCAAGAGGCACATGTTTCAAAACTATCCCGATGATGTTTTCTGAGTACACATCCGAAACAAACACCATATCTGCAAGATACCATAGGAAGATCTGTCACCATATTTTCTTTACATAGATTTTGAAGGGAGCGATAGTTTAAGTGACCAAATCGCTCATGCCAAAGTTTTCTCACTTCATCATTATGAGCAACAAATACCGAGGAAAGTGTTGATGACCCAAAGTTGGTAAACTCATACAACCTTGTAGAATCATCAGCAATGCTAGTAGCTAAAATTTGTCTAGGATCTCTTAAGTCCTTAGTTACAAGTCCCTACAACATTAAGAGATCTATCATCACCAACATACATATTTTTGGTGTTACAATCATTTAAAGAAGAAAACATGGTTTTGTTTTTTTCCATGTAATAAGAAGCTCCAGAATCAATGAGCCACTCATGAGAATGAGAAGAAGAAGATACATTTAGTGCATAACCAGACCGAGATGCTTGACAACCACATGCAGAAAGTGCTATTCCTGAAGATGAAGATGAAGTTGAAGTTGAAGAGTGCTCCAAATGGATGTTATGCTTCTTCATTGCTGCTTTTAAGGCTTCCATCTTCTTAAAGCATTTGGATTCTAAGTGGCCAACTCGATTACAAAAGTTGCAATGTCTATCAGTCTTCTTCCCTTTGTTTTTATTTGCCTTATCATTTTGTTGAAATGATTTTTCATTTTGAGAGTGAAATTGCTTAGGACCCTTGTTTGGTTTAGGACCATTCTTTTTAGGATACTACTTCTTAGGATTCTTTGAATTTGGTTGCTGCTGGGCGGCTAAGGCTTTCTTAGAAGAGTTTCCAAGATTAAGAAGGCCAAGATGTAAGAGTTTTTCTTGTTCTCTTATTAAAGAATCACAAAAGGCATCAAAAGAGGGGGACTCGTAGTCTTGTCCTTGAGAAATAAATGCTTCTCTTGTAGAATGGAAAGTGGAAACAAACACAGAGTAGGCTGGTCCCAACCTAGTAAGAATGGAATAAATAAGGCTACCATCTTATTTCTTAACCTTAACACCTTCCGAGAGAAGTCTAAGGGTCTTGAACTTAGGCAAAAACTCTTTAATGGAAGAAAAATTATTGTGGTCCAACGTAAGCAACTCATTTTCGAGTTGATGGGCTCTAATCTCATTTTTAATTGCAAAAACTTTAGTAAGCTGTTTTATTGCTTTATTAGGGGTATCAAGTTCTGCAATATGGAATCTAAGGTTTGGAGAAATAGACATCCCTATTAACCCACGTGCTTGATCTTGCTTATTTTCCCATTTGGCTGCCTTATTTTCGTCTTTAGGTTTAGTTTCTTGGCCTAAGGCTATTATGTAAAAACCTTTACTTCTAAGTAAATCCACAATGTAGGACCACCATTGGAAGTAGTTAGTGCTGTCAAGAATAACTTGGCATAGACTTTCCATTTTAACAGAAACTGAAGCTGTAGATGTTGAAACTAAGTGTTCCAATGGAAAAATCTCGAAAAATTAGGTTGATTAAAAAAAATGGCTCTGAAAACGGTTTCCAGACGAAGAAGCTATGGCTTTTTGAAAAAAAGTTGTTGAAGATGCCGACGAAGTGCGTGAATGTGCGGAAGTGAATGATAATGTTATATTTAAAAAGAATTCCCTCCCCCCCTTTCCAAACTTAATCTAATTAACTCACTTTAAAAAAAAATTATGTGACTCACTTTTATAAATAAGTGAAAGCCACTTTTACAATGGTACTTTATGAGCTACCCACTAAATTGTAACTTAAATAAAAGATATAGAGACTTTAAAATTATAAGTGACTCACTTTTTATAATGGGTGAGAACACTTTTAGATAAAGTAACTTTAAAACATAAGTTACATGTGTTTTTTGAAAAAGTAACTCAACAAAAAGAAAGACTTGAACTCAAGACCTCTATTCTCATAAAGTAACATTGGACCAAGTGAGTTAGTTTAAAAAGTTAGTAATTTTTGGACAAGAGGAAGGGGGTTTTTTTTTTAGTCATTGAAGGTTTGGGGTGCGTGCTTACTTGAAAAAGCTCTTTTTGCCTACAAAACAAAAAACCACACAACCCAAAAAACTTATGGCTTGAAGTTAGCTTTTGCCGGAAACTAAATATTTTCCCCAATGTTTCTGATTTTCCGAGATTACACTAAGGTGCGGCGGAAAAGAGGCATACGCATGAGAAAAATCCTTCCTTTTTGTTTCTGATTTGCCCAGATCACACAGAGTCACGGGGCAAAGAGCATACGTAGAAATGAAAAGTATAGATCCGGTAATAAAAAACAGAGAGATAAATAGCTAAAACTGCAAATAAAGACTGTATACCTCCAGATCTTAAAAATGATGTAGCTAGGGCTACCGAAAACCTTTTCATATGAAACGAAAGGGGTTCCTCACTGGAACAGATGCTCCTAACACAATAGAGCAGTCCCCTCGGCCCGAAAGCGGTCAAAAACAATAGATCTAGGAAACGACAGTCGAATGCAGTTGTACCGGCTTCCGATTTGGATCATCCACAGATACGACCCTCAAATAGCTCTGATACCATGTATGAATTTACAGGGTAAGTTTTTCAGATAGAACACCAAAGGACTGCTCACAAACAGATCACAGATCAATTGACATGGTTAAAACCCTCAAAGAGGGAAACAGTGCACGGCCTGAGCCAACGTGGCCACTTCAGACAATTTATTAATAAAAAAATGAAAATTTACATAAGCTTCTCTCATGAATGGTTACCCTACAAATGACCCTCCATGCTCTTTAAATAGAGATCATGGATCAAGCGTCGTTAATACCGAGGAGAGAATGAACCGTTGGATCACTTCATGTCTAGAACATATCGTAACCGTCGGATTGTAAGTTACAAATGTACATAGTAAAGAAATACACTTTACCTAACTCTACACTAGACCAAGTTATTCTTAACTATTTCCTATGTGTCAGAATATCCTAACAATATACACATCCAGGAGGTCGAATGGTGCTTTTTAGGGCCAACTTGGTCTTGTGGGTGACATATTGACTCTTTTGACTCAAATATATATATTTTTTCCTCTTTGTTACAAAAGTCCAAATGGGATTTGACTCAAGTACAATAGATTGACTTTTCTTTGGACTCAATAAACCCTACAAGCATGAAGAACATGCTTTTTCTAGAACAATAATAATAATAATTTCTTTTTCTTCTTTTGCTTTTACATGAAATATATAATCACACAAGTACAATGATAATTATGAAGACTGAACCTAGTTACATTTCCAACATCCCTCATCCTCACTTTTCTGTTGACATGTATGCTTGGAACTTGTCCTTATCTCCTCTTGTATAAAGTTGTCCCATAGCCTTTCCCAATTGGGAAGGTTAGAGATTCCCACATCTCTTTGGTTGTTTTCTTTCCTAATAGGTGAGGGATAATATGGTCCTTCACTCCATCTAGAATTATCCTTATTGCCTTCACATCTTTCTTCTTGTGAGCATCCAGAAGTGTAGGCTCAGTCATTGGTGTTTGAGTTTTATCACAATACTCCCAAATCTCATTTTCCTCAAAAACCAAAGCGATTCACTCCCTCCAACGTCAAAAGTTGGAAGCCCCTTCTGATATGTCCTCAAATCTTAACCTTGTGGCAATTTCCTTGAAAACCAAAAGAAATATTGTCCTTTCCTTGAAACCCCAGAAAGGAATAATCACCTCCTGAAGAAGAACCTATCCAACTTATGTCAAAGTTTGGTTTCCTTGTCAAGGACGAAGCTCTGAACCATGTTAATTTCTCTAGAACCCAGATCTGATTTAGTGTTTCAATAATTTTATTCTCAGATTTGTATGCACAGAAAATTAAATATTTTCCAGATCTGATTCAAAAACAGAGATACACTGCACTCTTTAATTTAGGAATATGTAGCGGAAAAAAATAAAAATAAAAAACCACCCAGAAATTTGACACAACATATACCCAGGAAACCCCAATGGGGAAAACTAGCAAATAGGTGTTTATTATTCAGCCCACAGATAATCTGAAAATTATTTACAACCATTTTGGAACCTGATATAGCCCAGAAATCTTGAGAAATGTGCCCAGAAATTGCTCATAAATCAATCGTGCAATATTCCAGCAAATGAGCAGTCCAGATGTGTTCTCCGTGTGCACTGTACAACCGTTCTTATGACTGTATGGACTGTACAAAATCCGTACAGTGTGACTGCCTTGGGATTTGTGGCCTACTAGAAAATTTGACCTCTTCCTGTTTCGGGTGTCTCTGTCTCTCTCTCTGCGATTCGATTTTTTCCTCCTCTCTTCTGCCTCATCTCCAAAACCCATAGATCTGTCCTTTATAACTTTCAATGACTAAAACTGATGCAGGAGCATTCAGCTCAGAAAAATCATTGTATTTTAGTAGACATAAGGGGTCTTGTGTTTTAAGGGAGTTGGTTTCCTAAGTGTTAAATTAATGTAATCATTTAGGCTCTTGAGTGATATTAATGAGAATAGGAATTAAGTATGTATTGTGAGGCATATTTGTAAATGTTTTCAAATGTTGGAGAACATGAGAGATTTAGGATAGTTGAAAGATTTGGGAATCATTTGCAAATCTTAGATTAGGAGTTCGTTTCATGATTTGAGAAACTAAGAAGGAGCCTTAGGGATAAAGAAGAGATTTTAGGATTTTGTTAAGAAAGTTATGGATCTAAACCAGGAATTGGTTATAGAATCCTTTTGTATAAATGTAAGTCTAAAATGCATAGAAAGGGGTTAGCTAGTTAAGGGCTAGCTAGTTAGGGGTTAGCTAACTAAGGAATTAGTTCAAGAGTTAGATAGGTTTGATTGTAAGCCTACGGGCAGGTAGGAAAACAGAGGCCACTGATTAGAAAATCAGGCCAGAGAGAGAGAGAGACTCTTATGTAAATATTTATTTATCAATACAGAGAATTCGATTCCTGAATTGTGTGGTGTGTATTGATTAATGGAGTTATGAATTGTGTGTGAATTAGAGTTTCTGCATAGTATATGTATGCAGGTGAAGTTCGAGCAGAACACAGAGAAGAGGTGGAGTATGAAGGATCGTGGTTTGATCGTTGAATCTGATTATCAAAGTGAAGTTCAGGAGTGACAGTGTTTAAGAGTACGCAGAGTAAGTCCAAGAGGGAGTTGTGTTGTAGAACAACCAAAGACCAGAAACCCTGGAGAAACCCGAAACCACAGAAGAACCTTGAGAAACCACATAAAGGCAAAGAAAGTAAAGGCACGAAGGAATGAAGTAAACGTGCACAGGAGTCGTTGGATCAGCTAGATCAACGGATGAGATTGTTTGCGATAAGCGGCCAGGATTAAGTCGTGTAGAATGGAGTCAAGAAGATGAGCGGCGAAGATTAAGCCACGTGTTGGCAGAAGGACAGAGCGGTTTTCATAGGCGGAAGTGGTTTTCGCACGGCCTCAAAACCATAAGCGATAATTGAAAACGAACCCGATGAAGTTATGAACGATAACTTAATCCAGTTGAAGTCCGGAGGTGATTGGACCGTCCGTTGAAAGGGTGATTGGACGCATATCGTGTGCAAACAAGCACGAGGTTTAATTTGGAAATCGGACCCAATGAGAGTTTATATAGCAGGGTTAAATCTTTGTTGAGTTCCGGTGATCAGGACCGTCCATGGGTTGATGGATCGGACAGTAATCACGCGGAAAAGTGTGCGCAAGTTAATATTCTGAGCGGACCCGATGTGTTTATCAACGCAAGTTAAATTTGTTTGAGTTCCGGAGGATGAATGGAGATCGCGCAATAGCCGTTGATCTGGTGGAGT
Organism: Pinus tabuliformis; assembly: GCA_031772625.1. NCBI lineage: Eukaryota > Viridiplantae > Streptophyta > Pinopsida > Pinales > Pinaceae > Pinus > Pinus tabuliformis. The sequence continues at coordinate 621,917,227 of CM062812.1, forward strand.
GAAATCAACGGTGGAGGTTGAACGCGATAAGGTGAGCATCAGTAAATGTGCCAAGGTCGTGGATTGGCGGAAAGGTAAGTTTTGTGGAGTATTTCTATTATATGAGGAATAATAGAAATAAAGTGGATTAAGGTTTTATGGGTTAGGTGAAGTTTAACCAAAGTTGGAGACCATGGTATGGGGTTTGGTTAATATGCGTGGGGTATAGAATTAACCAAAGTTTATGAGGGTTGAATAAGATTCCGCTGGAAAGGTTAATTAAGGTTTAGACTATTGGATAGTTATTGAAACGTTTCCGCATGAGGTTTAATTAAGAAGCCAAAAGCCTTAATTTGTGAAGGTTTGACTAGGTAGGGAAATTAAAATTCCTGGAACATAGTAGACATAGAATTGAATTTGCATAATGTGGGTATTGTCGGCTTTGGCTGGCATCAAAAACCCTATCTCCAAAGTGATCAATAGGTGAGATCTCATCTTGGACACTTGAGATCAATGGTTATGACATAATCTTTCACCGACTTAAGCCACCTTTTAGTCATACGGTGACTTGACTTTATAATATAAAGTTAATATCTAGAGAGTACCCTTTGGACATTTCCACATGCTAGACACCAAGCCAATGGTAAAATACCTGTCCGAGCTAGAATATTCAACACTATAGGTAAAGTCCATTGATTAGGCTCATTGGTCCTCTCTTGGTAAACTATTCTCTGTTAAAAAATGAATTAGTGCGTTAAAAAATGAATTAGTTTGTGACAGTTTTTCGATCCCCGTTGATCATAAATAAGGAAACAGATGGCTTAGTCATTTCTTGTCAGGTATGTGTATTATATACCTTGTTATGAGAAAACTTCTCAATGCTTCAAATTTTATATGGTTTTCTTGATGAGTAAAGTTTATCTACTCTGTCTGAACTTATTTCTGCCCTTAAAAATATCTATTTGGAAATCATAAAATTTGTTCGATGAATTATACAAAATCATAAAAGATTTCTGTTAAGCTGGAATTATCGAATGAGACCAGTGCATCTAAGATATTTTTCTTTTGATTGGTTAGAAAGTCCTTCGCATATTTTCAGTATATATTATTTGCATATTCCAGAACTGATTTTGATCTCTCTTGTTTTCTTAGATTTTCTTGGATTAGATATTTGGGATTCATAACATTTTTATGCTTGTTTCTCTTGGACTGTTGAATATTCAATCAATTTGAAGAATTACCTGAAAATCTGTGATTCAATTTCTATCTGAGAGAAACACTTAAATGACCTGTTTTATCAAGAGAAACTGGCAGATAATCTGCTTGCAAGGCTTGAACTTGTACCTTTATAGATAAACATTTGAGAGTGATCTATCTGGTCATTATTTTGGGGTTTCAGGTGGTTACTTTCATGGACTTGATGATTTGAGTTATGGAGTTGACTTAGCACATATACGATGGCTTGGTATACTACAGGTATTTCAAATTGAAAGTAGAAAGCAGATTATTATTTTGACCTTTCAAACTTCTATATTACTGTTTCATCCTATTTGCAAGTGCTTGTATAATCTTGTAGAGGTTATTTTTATGTGGACTCTTTAGCGTTTTTCCAGCAACTGTGGGTGACATGTTGGGTTTCAAACTCTTATGCATGAAGTTTTCCGGCAAGAGAAATATAACGATATTTGAAGAAGAGCACTCTACCAGCCGTTTGGATAGTAAAATAAACATTCACACACGCAAAATGTAATAGAGTTGCATAGGGAGGACGTGAGAGAGGGATAATAAAATGAACAAAAGTCCATTTATTAAAGAATATCCAACACAAGAAGGCCAGACACGTGAAATTCATATAGGACAAATAATAAATAAATATTTTATACATGAATATGTGATAGATGATTACAATGCCATGTGACAGTATACTTATACGAATTGATTAGTCACAATGGTTGACGGTTGTGTCCCTTGGTTAGGTCATGTTCTTTAGATAGGATGTGTAAGCTTATTTATAATTATTATTATTATTATTTTATTGATTGAATATTTATTTTATGTCCATCACATTGTCTATCCCTTCAAGGATGCTCTGTGCCTCAAAGCATTTGACTTGGCTTTTGACTGTGATTCATCCCTTTCCATTATTTTGCATTTTCTCTTTTATCTTTCTTGTAGTAGCATCAACCTCTAGGCATTTCCAGGCCCCTTCTCATAAAATGAGGAAAATAGGGAACTAGCATGAGTGACTGACAACAACTAACCCAAAAGAAGGGAGAATAGAGAAAGAAGTATGTGGAAAGTGTTAAGCATGGAAGGATATGTAAATTCTATCTCTATCAAGGCCTCCTATTTGTCCCCTCTTGGACAGTGAAAGAAAAGCCCCAGAGTGGTTACACTTTACTGGAAGGAAATGATGACCACCAAGGTGAAATAACAAAACGAGTTTAACTTCCAAGCATCATGATCTATGATCTGGCTTCAACCCATGATCCTTAAATGCCTAAAGCATTGCATGTAAACACTTCATATGAACTGGCCAATGATGAATGTACTGGCCAGTGATGAATGAGAAGCATCTGAGTAGCTGCTATCTGAAGAATATTTGAGGTTGTTGTATGGAAATTTGTGTCATGGGAGAAAATTTTTTCTACTAGGTTTACCAATGTATGTGGATGATTAACATTTGGCTCCGACTTGGGGACATGTGCTCACTATAGAGCATAGGGGAACCTCAACAGCTCATGAAAATATGTATTAAAATCAGCATGACATGAAAACAAGGATGGATACAAAATCAAGATGCATAACTGTTTATTTCTGTAGCTCGGGTAGGTACTTCTACACAAGTCTTCTATCTAGTTGTGCAAAAGTCGTCCACATTATCCATAGAACACTTGCTTTGCTTTAGTGTGAGCAAGTTGCTAGTGTAACTTAGGAAAAACCACATATTAATATGTTGGCTTATTGAGCTAAAAGAAACTTAGGAAAAGTAAAGTAATTTACTTTAGTAAGTTTTAATCTTAGCCATTGATCTCAAGTGAGGTGAGATCTAATCTCGACCGTTTATCACTTTCAGGTTAGGGTTACGGATTTAACTCAATGTAAAGTTATAAAAGCAAGGTTGAGGAGAGGAGATAGACACACTACAACACAAGATTGAGAGCAACATCTCAATGAGTGGTGTGCTGGGTTTGAGGGAGTGCAAAGAGGCTAAAGATCTAGATCCACATGAGGGATCGAGCACTGATCTAGGGTAGATTTTCTGTATTAGATCCAAGTTATTTTATTCTATATTTTCTCAGATGGGCCATTATCCCAAGATGGGAGCCCATGTAAGTTTGGATTCTTTTAATGAAAAACTTGTTGGGCATAAATCTGTTTGTGCGATTGTGATTGTGATTGTTATATTTGCTCTCGCTGAATTTGTTAGGAACCTAGCTATGCATTTATTTAGTAGATCACTTTTCTGCTAGGGATTAAATATTGGTTGCTAGGTTCGCAGGAATTCTAACAATAACACACAACCTACCTAAACCTAATCTAAACTAAGGAGGAGTAAGTATAATAATAAAACCAATGAACCCATATCAATGCCTCATCAAAGTGAAAAACTGTAATATTTCTAATTGGAAATAATAGTAAATACCAAAAACATGAACTAGGAACAACAATTAAAATTAAAGTCCAAGCACCCAAATCAGAACACCATAGAAAATAAGCAGAATAACTGAGCCATTTTATTAATCAATGGGAATCTGAGTACATAATGAGTAAGAACAATGGAACCTGGGCTTGCTATGCAAGTTATGCAAACCCCAGGTGAAATCTCGTTGATCCAACTACTGAAATGGCTCCAAATTGATAATGCACATTGCCCATAAAATCTGCTATAGGATGCCAAATGGAACTGGAAGTTTTGCTCAAAATAATGCTCGAAATGCTCTGAAATTGCAGCCACGAGCTCCTCTCCTCAAACCCGAAAATACCCAGAAAATGTTTGGCCTATCTCCAAGCCAAAATTGAACCCACAAAGTGATGCAAATTCCCCAACTAACTAGCAATTCGCCCTGCTATAAGAATGAGGATTTCAAGCCCGAATATCGCTCGAAAAAATCTATAAAATTAGTCAGAGACTCCTCACAATAAACCCACAGAAGCCCAGAAAGTGTTTGGCTGTATCCACCAACCCCCGATGACCCACAACAAGTGTGCAAATTGCCCAATTTGGCCAGAAAACGCCCCACAGTCTTGATACTGCTGAATTAAGCCCAAATATACCACTAGAAATCTCTCCCAACTCTGGTTAAATTCTCCCTTGAGGTATACCTCCAATCTCCGACCCTTATCTCTCCTCAACCTCTATTCCTATAGTTCCTGCGGAAGCCTGCCTGGATACCCATGTGCACTTCTAGAAATGTAGAATTTCGGCCCCAAGAATTCACTCAAACTCAACACTACTAATCACCACAAAATCTCTAGATAAAATAATGGCAAACACCTGTAAAAACTTTGATGTTCTGCTCCTCCGTAATTGATCTCACCACAAGTAATTTGAACCACTTCTGGGCCCTGGAAGAAACACAGACTAGCTATAATAACTTACAAATTTGCCTAATGGAAACTTGGAAAGCTCCCCAAATTTGCTTCACTAAGGAGACACTCAAAGTTCTCCAAAATGAGGGTGGAATTCCACTTGGAACTCCTGTGCTAAACAACACTTCTCTTCTTGTGCTAAACAAATCCAAAAGAAGATGTAATGTGAAGTGTAATAGTGAAAAAGATGATCAACAAATGAGTCCCTCCTCCTTTTATAATTTCTCCCCATTTTTCTAGATTCCCCTTTTAATTATTATTTTATTGGTGGGGGTCATTTTCCGCTAAGTGACTTTTTCCTTCATTTTAATAAATTAATAATATTGCCAATCTCCAATAAAATAATACTTGTCACCTTTCTCAAAAATAATATTTGCTTCTTTTAATTGATATTACCAAAATTGGGCAAAATTCCCAAGGTCACAAAATTGGTGATATTACAAAAACCCTACCCTTTTTCTTGGTTAAGAGACAAAACAAGGATATGTGAATGACAAAGTGATCATATCACATAATGGTCAAAAATAAGATCCAACTCATGAGGACTGATAGGAGCATCAACATCATATGCCAATCTTGACATATGTGTCTAGAAGCTTGATCTATCTATTTTGGAATGGGGTTGTGTTATTGCAAAATCTAGTACCCTAGTGCAAAGCCTCACTAAGCAACCTAAATTGAGCACAACAATGGGAGAGTTACCACTGTCACCTCAAGTACTCCCCTCATTTTTGTGGTTGGATACAATCCCCATAAGGGAGTCTTCCCTAGTAGATCTTACAGATCAAATAACCCAAATAGACTTAGGCTAAATGCCTCCTAAGGGCTCTACAACAAGATTCGTCCATGGACATGTATGCAATGATTAGGATTTTGTGTGACATAAGGTATAATTTCTTGAGAGCAAGTTTAAAGTGTGAAAATTTGATAAAAATATCACTTATTGCAGTGAATCGATAATTATCTAATGTATATAATTATGAGAAAAGATATTTTACTGCAAATACTGAATAAAAACACGATTGCAATATTCACAAAAATAAATTGCGAAATCTTTGATAGAAAACCAACCACAAAGTGGACATAAATATTTTTGGACAAAACGTCCTTGGAAAAACCTCGAAGGGAAAACCAATTCATCATGTTGAAAAATGTGTAACTAGGTTCGGTCTTCATAGAGATGAAATGTACTTTTGATTATTGTAAATTGTAAATATGAAAGAAAATTATTATTATTATTATTGGAACATGAGTTTCATGCTCAAGGTCTTTTGTTTTATAGGTCAAGCACCCATTGAGTGCTTCTAGGGTTTGTCCTAGGTCAAGAAGTCAAAAGATTCATTGTCATAAGTTGAAGACCCCATCGGGCACATTATAACTTGTAAAGAAAATGATTTGTCTTAAAAAGTGTTCAGATACCCTCCAAGACCAAGTCGGCCTAAAAGGAAGAGCCATGCCCACCTTGAAGAGCCTATATATAGGAGGGAACTCGTCCTCCTTGAGAGATATTCACTCATCTCTCATTCTAGAGAAGAAGGAAGAAGAAGGCAATGAAGAAGGAAGAGGACGAAGAAGATCTTTGTTTGGGCTATTTCTCTCTCACACATGCTAAGGAGACTAGGGTTTTTGCAACAGATCTAGGGTTTCTATCTACAAGTTTGATCTTGGAGAAAAGAAGGTAAGTAGGTCAAGCGAAGGTCACCGAGGGTCATCCTCAAGCTCCAAAAGTGAGGGAAAGGAAAGCGAAGGTCAAAGGAAGGCTCAAAAGGTAGATCAAAGCTCACACATGTGGTAATAGTAATTGCTGGGGGGCCGAAATTCTACAGTTGGAGGTTGAAGAGGTGCTACTGGAAGAGATTTCACTGGGGTTGACTGGATCAAGGTTAGCACATCATCCAGAGAGGTTGGTCTTGATCTTGGAGGGTATTGAAGTCAGTCTTAAGGTCTTGGACTTCGTCAATTGAAGAATCTATAAGGAAGAGAAGAGATTTGCGGGTTTTCCTGTCAAGTAGAGAGGTTTTGGCCCTAGCTTGCGACCTATATTTTGTGTTCTTGTTCTTGTTTTTGGTAGTTGTTTGATGATACACACATATAATAATAAGTAACAAAGCTAATAAGTAAAAAGACATCACAAGCAATTATCAAGTAAAGAGAAATCACTATAATCATTGCCCTATAGATTTCTCAACATAGTTTCAGAGCTAAGGTTGGCTAAGGGCATTATGAAGATCTCTACTACATTGAGGAAGCTCTTCAAGAAGTGTTCAAAGGTAACATGAAGGACTCTTCTCAACTCTCACTGGCACATTCCAAGACGAGAACATTTGGGTAATCGATAGTGGTGCATCTAGACACATGATTGGTCATCACAAGCAACTGAAGACATTATCAAAGGGAAAATCTTCGTACTTAGTAGAACTTGGAGATAATAAAAGATATCCTGTAAGAGGAATTGGATCAACCTCTATAGAGTTGGAAAATGGAAGCAACATTCATCTCAACAACATCTTATTTGTTCCAGGTTTGCATAAGAACTTACTTTCTATTTCAAGTTTAGAAGATAAGGGTGATAGAGTAGCTTTCATTGATGGAAGAGTTGTAGTATGGAGTAAGAACTCAAGCATAGAAAATGCTAGAGTAATTGGTATTTGTGAAGGAATACTTTATAGGTTGATATCTCCTCTTGCACAAGCTTTGGTTCACATTGAAATCAACCCATGTGAACTCTGGCATAGAAGATTTGGCCATCTTCATTTCAAAATCCTTCCAACTCTAAGTTCTATAGTAGAAGGAATCCCCGAATTGAAAGAAGATCATGAAGGAGTATGCAAAGGATGTGCATTGGGTAAGAATACCAAGAGACCATTTGGAAGCAGTGCTTCACGGTCAAAATAAATCTTGGATCTTATTCATTCTGATGTCTGTGGTCCTATGACTCCTAAATCACTTGGAGGTCATCTATATTATGTCACATTTATAGACGATCGTTCAAGGAAAACTTGGGTTTTCTGAATGAAATCTAAGGACAAAGTATTTACAAAATTTCAAGAATTCAAACTGAAGTTGAGAACCTTGCAGAAAGGAAAATCAAGATACTAAGGTCCGATAATGGAGGAGAGCATACATCCAAGGAAATTATAGCTTTCTGTAAGGAGTCCGGGATTAAGAGGGAGCTGATAGTCCCATACAATCCCGATCAAAATAGAGTTGCAAAACAAAAGAACCGATCCATTGAAGAAAGTGTAAAAGCAATGTTGCATGATCAAGATCTACCAAAATTTGTGGGGAGAAGCCACCACTAAGACATTTGTATATATTCAAAATCGAAGTCCCCAAAGGTCACTAGATAACAAAACTCCGGAAGAAGTATTCACTGGGAAGAAACCAACTGTATATGATCTCTGAATCTTTAGTTGTCATGTATATATTCATATACCGAAGGATAAAAGAAAGAAGCTGGATCCATCAAGCATGAGAGGAACATTTGTTGGCTACAACAACTCCTCTAAGGCCTATAAAATCTACATAAAAGGACACCGTATAGAAGTCAGTCGAGATGTCATATTTGACGAAAGTATTGCATTCAAGAAATCAAAGGAACTTCGCATGGACTCTGATGATGGAGAACTTCCAATATTTGAAGAAGAAGTTGACAAGGAAGAAGAAGAATCTCACCTTGAAGATGAAGGTCCCAGTGAACCTATTCAACCTGTGGTCATCCCCAAATCAAGAAAGAGACCCAATTGGTTGAAGTCAACACTGCTTGATGCAGAAGGTCATGGAGCAACTTAGGGCACATTCAGGGAAAGTAAGAAGCCCAAATGACATTCTGGGTATGTAGCCTACATGACAAAACTAATAGAAGCAGAGCCATGCACTTTCGAAGAAGCAGTCAATCATCAAGAATGGAAGGATGCCATGAATGAAGAATATCAATCGATAATGAAGAATGGAGTTTGGGAGATCGTGCCTAGCCTTGAAGACAAATCTGTGGTAACTTCCAAATGGATCTATAGGATCAAACATGCAACAGATGGAAGTATTGACAAGTATAAGGCAAGATTTGTGGCAAGGGGTTTCTCTCAACTTGAAGGCATTGACTATGAAGAGACATTTGTTCTGACAACAAGGTATACAACTATACGTTCGTTGGTTTCTCTGGCAGCATCGATGGGATGGAACATCGTCAAGACTGAATTTTTGAATGGCACAATTGATGAGGACGTCTATATAGAACAACCCTTGGGATTTAAAGTTAAAGACAAAAGGGCATATGTTTGTAGGTTGATGAAGGCATTATATGGCCTCAAACAAGCACCAAGGGCATGGTGTGCTAGGATGGATGCATACCTTCAGAGATTAGGCTTCACAAAGAGTTCTGTTGATCCGAACCTTTATATTAAGGTTGTAAAGGTGAACCGGTAATAATTCTTTTGTATGTAGATGATCTTCTCTTGACAGGTGTAGAAGGTCGAATTGAAGAATGTAAGAAGCTAAGTTGCATGAAACATCGAAACATTTTAGAGTTTCCGAAATGGGTATGTTTAGAAATGTCACCTCCCAAAAATGGAAACGTCGGCCAAAACACCAGCTGAAACGTCATATATGTATATATATAGATAAATAAGTGAATAACACATTATCTTGCAAGAAAAAAGGGAATAAGACCCATAGATGACAATTTAGAAGGAAAAGCAATCCTATATTAACTCTCATAGATGATTACATGATGGTCGAGTTTTGGCCAAGTTTCGGAGTTTCGAGTACGGGTACGGCCTGAAACGTCGGGTTCCTAGAAGTTTCATGCAACATAGGTAAGAAGCAACTAGCAACATAATTTGACATGAACGATCTAGGGCTGATGCATTACTATTTGGGACCATTAGTCTGGCAAAGACCGATGAGATTTATCTGGGTCAAGGGAAGTATGCGATCAAGATGTTGAAGAGGTTTGACATGATGGAATGCAAACCAATGACAACTCCGATGATCACAAACTTGAAAAGGCTAAAGAGTGTAGGAATTTACAGGGTAAGTTCCTCAGACAGAACACCAAAGGACACCGCTCACAAACAGATCACAGATCAATACACCAGTATTTTGACGTGGTTAAAACCCTCAAAGAGGGAAACAGTCCACGACTGAGCCAACGCGGCCACTTCAGGCAATTTATTAATAAAAGAATGAAAATTTACATATGCTTCTCTCATAGACGGATTACCCTACAAATGACCCTCCATGCGCTTTAAATAGAAATCATGGACCAATCGGGTGTTAAGCCACAGATCAAGTGTCGGTAATACCGAGGAGAGAATGAACCGTCGGATCACTACATATCGTGACCGTCGGATTGTAAGTTACAAAATGTATAAGGTAAAGAAACACACTTTACCTAACTCTATACTAGACCAAGTTGTACTTAACTATTTCCTATGTGTCGGAATATCCTAACATCCCCCCTTAAGAACAACTTGGGATAGGATTGAAGGATTTACAAATATGACACAATAGGAGAAGGAAGGAGGCACTAGAGCCTATCCCCCCTTAGTGACAACTTCCTGAACTCCAACCATAAATCGAAGTTTAGTGAACTTCGCCTCTGTGAGAGCCTTTGTAAAGATGTCTGCAACTTGATCATCTGTTGAACAATATTGCACTTCAAGAACATGGTCATGAATGAGCTTTCTGATGAAGTGCCTGTGCAGTTCAATGTGTTTGCTGCGCTGATGTTGGACTGGATCTTTGCATAGCTGAATGGCACTTTGATTATCACACCAAAGTGTAGTCGGATGCTGCTGCTGAAAGCCAAACTCTGACAGGATCTGACGAAGCCACAAGGCTTCCTTACTAGCTTCTACGGCACCACGATTTGCTTCTGCTGAAGAAAGAGAAATGGCACCTTGTTTCTTGCAAGCCCATGTAATAGGTCCTGAACCAAGAGTGAACACATAACCTGCAGTAGACTTCTGATCATCAGGGTCACCAGCCCAATTGGAATCAGTGAAACCAACCAATAGAGGAGATGCTTCGGCACTGTAATGAATCCCAAACTGAACTGTACCTCGAACATAACGAAGTATTCTTTTAGCTGCTTTCCAATGACTTTCATGTGGGTTTTGCATAAACCGAGCAACAAGGCCAACAACAAAGGAAAGGTCAGGACGAGTATGGGTTAGATACAAAAGTTTTCCTACAAGTTGACGGTATAAGGTAGCATCAACTTCAGGAGAAGTACAAGTGACTGAAAGTTTGACTCCAGACTGAAAGGGAGAAGGGGCTGGCTTACAGTCTTCCATGTGAAAATGGCGTAGAATATCACAGGCATACTTGGACTGAGAAAGGGAAATACCTTCCTTGGGTTGCAAGACTTGAAGACCGAGAAAATAATGTAAGTGTCCTAAGTCTGTCATTTCAAACTTCCTTTTAAGGCTAGACTTCACATGGTTTATAAGGTTGGGATCACTACCAGTCAGGATAAGATCATCAACATAAAGAACAAGAATGATAAGAGACTTGCCCACTTTCTTGGTGTAGACAGTATTGTCAGAATGACACCTAGAGAAGCCAGATTCTAAAAGAAAGTTATCCATTTTGGCATACCAAGCTCGAGGAGCTTGCTTGAGACCATAAAGGGATTTCTTAAGCCGACATACAAGGCTGGAGTCTGTTTGTATGAAGCCAATAGGTTGTTCCATATAGATTTCTTCATGCAAGTCCCCATGCAAGAAGGTGGATTTAACATCCATCTGATGGACTTCCCATTTGAAAGAAGCAGCAAGGGAAAGAACAAGGTGGATAGAGTTCATTTTGGCAACAGGGGAGAAGGTTTCAGTATAGTCAATGCCTTCAACTTGTGAAAAACCCTTAGCAACAAGACGAGCTTTATGTTTATCAACTTTCCCATCTGGTCCATACTTGGTTCTGTAAACCCATTTGCATCTAACAAGTTTTCGTCCCTTTGGTAGAGGAACAAGATCCCATGTTTCATTTGCCAATAATGAATGATATTCTTCATTCATAGCTGCTTCCCAATCTGGATGGCCTGAAGCTTCTGCAAAGGTGTCAGGATCATAATTCACTGAAGCTTGAGCCAGTAAAGAAGAGGCTCTCTCGAACTGAGAACGTGTACGTCGCTGATCTGTAGGATCACCGGCAAGATCACCTGCTGCATCCCGAGTAGCACGGACCCATTTTGGAAGCTGAGGAGCTGAAGGAGGATCCTGAGAAGGTGGGGGAGGATTTTCATCCTCGCTTTCATCATCTGAAAAGAAATATTTTCAAAAGTAGAAGAGATAGGGAGAGGTGGCACATCCGCCGAACTAGGCTCGCAGGCCGATATATTTTCATCAAACTTTACATCTCTTCTAATGATAACATTTTTGGACTTAAGTGGAATAAGTCTATATCCTTTGACATCTTCAGAATATCCAACAAAAATACATTTTTCACTCTTAGGTTCTAAAGCTTTATGTTTCTCATCTGGAATATGGGCCCATGCTTCACTTCCAAAAACACGAAAGTGACTTACATCTGGTTTGATTGAGCTCCATGCTTCTTCTGGAGTGATATTCTTTAAAACCTTAGTAGGAGTGCGATTTATTATGTAATTTGCACAGTTAATTGCTTCTGCCCAATAATTAAGACTAAGTCCTTTAGATTGAAGCATACAATTAGCCATTTCCTTTAAGGTGCGATTCTTCCTTTCAGCTACACCATTTTGTTGTGGAGTATATGGAACAGTATGTTGCATTTGAATTCCATTCTCAGTGCAAAAGTTGATGAATGTGTTTTTAACATATTCTCCGCCATTATCAGATCTTAGCTTAAGAATTTGATGTCCAGATTGTTTTTCAACAAAGGCCTTAAAGGCCAAGAACATGTTAAATACTTCACTCTTGAGTTTTAAGAAGTATACCCAAGTGCGCCTGGAGAAATCATCAATGAAAGTTAAGAAATACTTGTAGCCAGAGAATGAAGCAACTGGAAGTGGACCACATAAATCACTATGCACGAGCTGTAAAGGGGCCGAGGCGTGCCAAGAGGCACGTTTTTCAAAACTGTCTCGATGATGTTTTCCGAGTACACATCTGGAACAAACACCATCTCTGCAAGATACCATTGGAAGACCTGTCACCATATTTTCTTTACATAGATTCTGAAGAGAGCGATAGTTTAAGTGACCAAATCGCTCATGCCAAAGTTTGCTCACTTCATCATTATGAGCAACAAATACTGAGGGAAGATTTGATGACCCAAAGTTGTGAAACTTATACAACCTTGTAGAATCATCAGCAATGCCAGTAGCTAAAATCTGTCTAGGATCTCTTAGGTCCTTAATTACAACATCGTGAGGTGAAAATTCAACGATTTTACCTTCACCTGAATGGGTTATCTGATATACAGATAGAAAGTTGCAGGATAAGGTTGGAACACATAATACATCATTAAATTGACCATTGTCTAGATGAACAGTTCCAGTCCCTACAACACTAAGAGATCTATCGTCCCCAACATATATATTTTTGGTGTTACAATCATTTAAAGAAGAAAACATGGCTTTGTTTTTGGCCATGTGATAAGAAGCTCCAGAATCAATGAGCCACTCATGAGAATGAGAAGAAGAAGATACATTTAGTGCATAGCCAGACCGAGATGCTTGACAACCACATGCAGAAAGTGCCATTCCTGAAGATGAAGTTGAAGTTGAAGATTGCTCCAAATGGATGTTATGCTTCTTCATTGCTGCTTCCAAGGCTTCCATCTTCTTAAAGCATTTGGATTCTAAGTGGCCATCTCGATTACAAAAGTTGCAATGTCTATCAGTCTTCTTCCCTTTGTTTTTATTTGTCTTATCATTTTGTTGAAATGATTTTTCATTTTGAGGCTGAAATTGCTTAGGACCCTTGTTTGGTTTAGGACCATTCTTTTTAGGATACAACTTCTTAGGATTCTTTGGATTTGGTTGCTGTTGGGCGGCTAATGCTTTCTTAGAAGAGTTTCCAAGATGAAGAAGACCAAGGTGTAAGAGTTTTTCTTGTTCTCTTATTAAAGAATCACAAAAGGAATCAAAGGAAGGGGACTTGTAGGTTTGTCCTTGAGAAATGAAGGCTTCTCTTGTAGAATGGAAGGTGGAAACAAACACAGAATAGGCTGGTCCCAACTTAGTAAGAATGGAGTAGATAAGGCTACTATCTTCTTTCTTAACCTTAACACCTTCCAAGAGAAGTCTAAGGGTCTTGAACTTGGACAAAAAATCTTCAATGCAAGAAAAATTATTGGGTTCCAATGTAAGCAATTCATTTTCAAGTTGATGGGCTTTAAGTTCATTTTTAATTCCAAAGACTTTAGTAATTTGTTGCAGTGCTTCATCAGGAGTATCAAGTTCTGCAATATGGAATCTAAGATCTGGAGAAATAGACATCCCTATCAACCCACGTGCTTGGTCTTGCCTATTTTCCCATTTAGATGCCTTATCTTCATCTTTCGGTTTGGTCTCTTGGCCTGTGGCTATTCTGTAAAGACCTTTACTTCTAAGTAAATCCACAATATAGGACCACCATTGGAAGTAGTTAGTGCTATCAAGAATGACTTGGCATGGACTTTCCATTTTTAACAGAAACTGAAGCTGTAGATGCTGAAACTAAGTGTACCAATGGAAAGATCTCGAAAAATTAGGCTGTTTAAAAAAAACGGTTCTGAAAACGGCTTCCGGATGAAGAAGTTATGGCTTTTTGAAATTTTTTTTGATGAAGTCGTCGACGAAGTGCGGGAATGTGCGGAAATGAAAAATCCGCCCCCAAAAAATGGAGACTTGAACCCAAGACCTCTACTTTCATAAATTAGCTTTGCACCAAGTGAGCTATACAAAAAGTTAGAGAGAGAGAGAGAGAGAGGGGGTTGATGCTTTGGGTTGCGTGCTTGCTTTGAGAAAGCTTTTTTCCCTACAAAACAAAAAACACAAAACCCAACACGGACATACAAAAAAAAACGAACCTTGCGGCTCGAAGTTAGCTTTAGCCGGAAACTAGATATTTTCAAAAATGAACCTTGTGGCTCAAAGTTAGCTTTAGCCGGAAACTAAATATTTTCCTCAATGTTTCTGATTTTCCGAGATCACACTAAGGCGCAATGGAAAAGAGCATACGCATGAGAAAAATCCTTCCTTTCTGTTTCTGATTTGCCCAGATTGCACAGAGTCGCAGGGCAAAGAGCATACGCAGAAATGAAAGGTATAGATCCGGTAATAAAAAAGCTAAATAAACCGAAACCGAAATACACAGAGAGAAAATAACTGTAAACTACAAATAAACACTGTATACCTCCAGATCTTAAAAATGACGCAGCTAGGGCTACCGGAAACCTTTTTGCGTGAAACGAAAGGGTTTCCTCACTGGAACAGATGCTCCCAACACAACAGAGCAGTCCTCTCGGCCCGAAAGCACTCAGAAACAGTAGATCTAGGAAACGGCAGTCAGATGCAGTTCTACCGGCTTCAGATTTGGATCACCAATGGATGCGGCCCTCAAATAGCTCTGATACCATGTAGGAATTTACAGGGTAAGTTCCTCAGATAGAACACCAAAGGACACCGCTCACAAACAGATCACAGATCAATACACCAGTATTTTGACGTGGTTAAAACCCTCAAAGAGGGAAACAGTCCACGGCTTGAGCCAACGTGGCCACTTCAGGCAATTTATTAATAAAAGAATGAAAATTTACATATGCTTCTCTCATAGACGGATTACCTTACAAATGACCCTCCATGCACTTTAAATAGAAATCATGGACCAATCGGGTGTTAAGCCACGGATCAAGTGTCGGTAATACCGAGGAGAGAATGAACCGTCGGATCACTACATATCGTGACCGTTGGATTGTAAGTTACAAAATGTACAAGGTAAAGAAACACACTTTACCTTACTCTATACCTAACTCTATACTAGACCAAGTTGTACTTAACTATTTCCTATGTGTCGGAATATCCTAACAAAGAGTTTCGAATCAAGGCTAGTGGATCTTTCCAAGTATAGACAAATGATTGGCTCACTGATGTACTTAGAGAATACTCGACGAAACATATGCTTTGCAGTAAATGTTCTCATTCAATTCCAAGTCGAGCCGAAGCATGATCATTAGATAACAACAAAACATATTTTGAGACATCTGCGATGAACCATCCATTACTACCTGAAGTGTGATATGAGGAATGATGTCCCTCTGATTGGATATATAGATTTCGACTGGGTAGCAGTGAGTAAGATGGAAGGGGCACTACAGGAGGATGTTTCAGTTTAGGATCCTTTGTGGTCTCATGGATGAGCAGAAAGCAATATACAGTTGCTTTGAGTAGTGCTGAGACAGAATACAGTGCAACCTGTGAAGTAAGTAGAGAATCGTTCTGGTTGAGGAAGCTACTATTTGATGTATTTGAAGGACCAATGGACCCTACAATGATACATTGTGATAACACCAGTTGTATATGATTGTCTGAAGACCCAGTGTTTCATGGAAAGACAAAGCATATCAACAACAAGTATCACTATATTCAAAAGCTATTACAAGATGGTGTTTTGCAGCTACAATATATCTCCTTTGATGAGCAGTTAGCTGACATATTGACAAAATCTCTTCCTAATAAGAAGCTTATGTATTTGAGAGACAAGCTTGGTTTGGTTGATGTATACTCCGTAGTTCAGAGGTAGAGATAGGCACATCATTCTTGTCTTCACTTGGGAAGACAAAATGGAGGATAGGGTAAGCATCTGACATTCGATACTCTTTGAGGATGAGGTAGGGCATCGAAGATAAGAGTATTCATGGACCGATATTCTTTGAGAACTAGCTATCCAAGATAAGAATAGTTGAAAGAAGGTCATACTCTGTGAACACCCGGGTGGAGTTTGTACCTTGAGAGACAATGATGATGGTGTCTATAAATCATTGGTCTCGCCAGCATTGTGCTATGATCTTGTGGAGGGATAGAGTTGTTAGTTAAGGCCTTGCTATGTGACAATGCTGGTTGATATGATGCTAAACAGATGGGTTACCAATCCGACTTTTCTTATGAGATCTCTTTAGATTGAGAATGTCCATGTACCATTTATGAATACTTCCCTAGTTAAGAGGGAGTGTTGAAAAATGTATAACTAGGTTTAGTCTTCACAAAGATGAAATGTACTTTTGCCTCTTGTAAAGTGTAAAATGGAAGAAAATTATTATTATTATTATTGGAACATGGGTTTCATGCTCAAGGTCTTTTATTTTATAGGTCAAGCACCCATTGAGTGCTTTTAGGGTTTGTCCTAGGTCAAGAAGTCAAAAGAGTCATTATCATAAGTT
Organism: Pinus tabuliformis; assembly: GCA_031772625.1. Lineage (NCBI taxonomy): Eukaryota > Viridiplantae > Streptophyta > Pinopsida > Pinales > Pinaceae > Pinus > Pinus tabuliformis. The sequence goes on from CM062812.1 coordinate 621,934,141, forward strand.
GAAGACCCAATCGGGCACATTGTAACTTGTAAAGAAAATTATATCTTTCTTAAAAAGTGTCTAGATACCCTCCAAGACCAGGTCGGCCTAGCAACTGGCAAGTCGACCTAAAAGGAAGAGCCACATCCACCTTGAAGAGCCTCTATATAGGAGGGAACTCGTCCTCCTTGAGCGATATTCACTCATCTCTCATTCTAGCGAAGAAGAAGGAAGAAGGCGGCATCGAAGAAGGAAGAGGACGAAGAAGACCTTTGTTTGGGTTATTTCTCTCTCACACGTGCTAAGGAGACTAGGGTTTCTGCAGCAGATCTAGGGTTTCTATCTACAAGTTCGATCTTGGAGAAGAGAAGGCATGTAGGTCAAGCGAAGGTCACCAAGGGTCATCCTCAAGCTCTAGAAGTGAGGGAAAGGCAAGCCAAGGTCAAAGGAAGGCTTAGAAGGCAGATCGAATCTCACACGTGTGGTACCAACAACTGTTGGGGGGGGGCTGAAATTTCAGATCTATAGCGGAGGCCGAAATTTTGCAGCTGAAGGTCGAAGAGGTGCTATTGGAAGAGATTTGACTGGGTTTGAGTAGATCAAGGTTAGTATGTCTCCAAAGAGGTTGGTTTTGGTCATGGTCTTGGTCTTGGAGGGTATTGAAGTTAGTCTTAAAGTCTTGGAATCCGTCAATTGAAGAATCTATAAGGAAGAGAAGAGATTTACGGGTTTTCCTCTCAAGTGGAGTGGTATTGGCGATGGCTTGCAACTTATATTTTGTGTTCTTGTTCTTGTTTTTGGTAGTTGTTTGATGATACACACTTATAATAATAAGTGACAAAGCCAATAAGTAAAAAGGCATCACAAGCAATTATCAAGTAAAGAGAAATCACTATAATCATTGCCTTATAGATTTTTCAACAGTTCAGATCTAAGGGTTTTATTATTATTCAACAAATTCTGCAATTTACAACAGAAGTCAATACTTTGACTTATCTAGATAAGAGCATAGATCATCTCTAAGAAGATGATACATGAGATTAGTTGAAGACATGTTGCTTCAACTGATTCTCCATTGTGTTGCATCTTGTCATCATGCTGCACCCATCATCACACTGCTGGACCTCATGACTGCTGCACTGCTGTCCCATGTGCCATTGTTGAACCATGTTGTCATACAACATGTCTCATGTGATTGCAACACCATGCTTGCCACAACTATCCATGTTTTCCACGCTTGCCATGCCACTCGACCATAGAAATACACAGGAGCCTCATTGCTCCTTTTGTACCACGTGCATTTATCATCATGATTGTACCTGATCAAACAATACTGAAGCTTCCCTGCTTCTCAACTTGCCAAACTGCAATTGGAGAAAATGTCTTCTCAACGTAATTTCCCTCTTCTTGGGAGAATCTTTACTTTGCACTTTTCTATGCTGTCAACAAATGCTTGATCTTGTGAATCCATCTTGAAGTCATTGCTGACTTTCCACAGATCTTGGTACAATGACCTCCTTCAAACTTGTTGGCCTGAACTAAGAGCCCTTCTAGATATCCATATAATTTCTTCTTTTCGAACACAAATCATTCCTGAGATAGTTCTCTTGTCACATACTTTTCTTCGTTCATCCAGTACTTCCATCTGTTGCCAAAGCCTTGGCATCCTTCACAATATACCTGCAATCCTCACTGGGAGACCATGGAAGAATGATTACAACCCAACAAAAGAAACAAAGGCAAGAGGCTAACTAATAGCAAAACTAAAATTTAATAAAGGAAGAGAGACATTAAGTACTTATCTTTTGAGGATTGAAGGGGATTGTCTGCTCCCTCTGGATCCTTGTGTTGATTTTGGGTAGCATCGGATATGCTCTAGCTGCAAAATTTTGTGGAGGGGCTAGAATACATGAGATCTCCAAGACCCAGAAATCGTTTGTAGAAATTCCATCCGGATAAGGAGTTATTAAAATAATTAATTTTTTTAATGAGTTCCTAAGTCTAAACTTAGGAAAATGAAGATATTAATGGGTATTAATAAAGATAAGGGTGAGAAGCTTCTAAGAGACAAGGATCAAGTCTGTTTCAATCTTAGCCGTTGATGAGAGACTTAATCTCGACTGTTGATTCATCAACAAGAAAAGTATAAGAGAAGACTTGAGGATCATTTGGAGATACACCAGCGGATACTTAGTATCCCAAGGAAAATCGATTCTCAAAGAGAAGGAGATTGATTTCAGAGGGAGAGTTGCAAAGTGGAGGAAGAGGAGGGCTTCAACAATAGTTAGTGACCGAGGAGGAAGTGGCACAGAGGTACTGAGAGACAACGTAGAGGGAAGGCATAGTCCAGGAGACACAGTCCTCACGTAGAGGGACGCAGAACCACACAGAGTGACGTAGAAGTGACGCAGAGCTGGGAGAAGGGTCTCCAGGGTGTCCGAAAGTTTCCAGGAAAGGGATGAACCTTGTCTCAGGTGTTTTCTCTCAGTAGTGTCTCAGTTTCTCCATAAAATCATTCCTTGTAAAAGCGATTGTTACTGAAGATTAATAAAACCCTCATCTACTGCACTGGTTTTCCCACATTGGGTTTTGCCGGGGACAATTATCCAAAAACAATTGTGTTGATGTGATTGGTTCTTGTGCTTGTTATTTTATCTATGAAGTTATGTGATAACTGCAGTAGATAAGATAATTTTTTTTTATTAATGTCCAACAAATGACCATAATAGGTCAACGGGACTGTCGGTTACGAATGATTACATTATGCAAGTCGGTGGACCAAACGGTCCCCTTTAACATTTCTTTTTAAAAGCAAGAAATACATCTAAAAGTAAATGAAGAGTCAAGAAGCTCACGGCTTTGGAACAGAGCGCTATGATGAAGCAGTGAAGGAAAAGAGGAAGAAGAAGAGAGGGGGGGGCCCTGTCTAACCCCTACTCCTAACATCCGAGGTCGAGAGAAGAAAACTGAGAGAAGCTCGTCAAAGTCTGCTGTCTTGTGGGCATACTGGGCTGTCGTTGATGTCTCCTAGAAGTTCTGAAACGCCTCACAGGGGTGGAACTGATCCTGGAGCGCTGGTGCAGTCTGGTGGGTCGGCCCCCCCGGGACCGCACTGATCTGGTTTCAGTGTCTGTGGGTCGGTCTATGATTCTTTTGGTGCCTCGCGCTGAGGGTAGTGCTCTAAAGAAGTCCGTGATCTTTTGTGTGGTGTTCGGTCTGGCTGGTGGCTGAAGAAAGTGGGCCCGGAATCTGAAGGCCTCCTGGAGATAAAGTGCTAGGCATCTCTGGTCAACATATCTGAGGAAGCTGGACAGGGTCTGAGAAGACCTGAAAAGACAATGGAAACGACCCTGGATCTCGTAGTATGCAGGGTATCCGAAGATGAAATGTGTCTCTGTCTCTATCTCCTGTAAGTGACAAAGCTGGCAGATCCTATCTGCTCTATCAGTGTGGTGGTCTGTTTCCACCCGGAGTCCATGAGATCCGATTCTGAGCTGCCCGAGGGGGATTCTAAGGCCATGCATCCAATGTTGGAACGTGTATTGGGGTCTGATGATGAGCCCATCCTTGATCTCCAAGCAATGTTCCACGTAAAAGGCCATTTTAGGGCGCAACCCATTGGGAGGGTTGGTCCATGTAATCTGAATGTAACGTTTGTAAATATCTTCCTTAATGATTTTATTCAGCTCTTGCTGATTGGGAAGGAGGTGGCCTAGAGCATTCAGAGAGTATTGAAAAGGAGGGAGATGCTCAATCTGGATTCCTGAAGCCTCCAGAATCTCTGTCACACCGGTGTACCAACATTTGGATCGGCCTGTCTGTATACGGGCGATGTTCTCCGAGGAGCAATATGCTAAATATGGGTATCTGTCACGACCCTCCCTCACTTCTGCCAGGCCACGGAGTCTGTGCAGGAGTGACACTAGCCTGAATATCACCTCTAGGCGGAAAGGTTGAGCCCCGAACTCGGCTAGAAGGATGTGCTGGGGAATTGTCTGCTTGCACCTAATAAAATGGTGTAGAAGGAGAGTCTGGACACGTTCCACTGAAGCCCAATCTGATTCTAGGAGAGAGGGACCCCAAATTTCTGAGCCATAAAGCACTGTGGGCCGAATCAAAGTATCCATGATGCACATTTTGGACGAGATGTCCTGGAAATGGTGCCGGAAACACTGTCTCTCTAGAAGGGCTAGGGAGCCATACCCTTTGTTGATCCGAGGCTGAAGGGCTGGCCGCAGGCTGAATCAAGGTCCTGAAAATTGAACTCCCAAATAATTATAGGTGCTGACAATCTCGATCTCTTCTCCTTTAAATAGGAAATGGAAATCAGAGGTTTTCTTGACTCCATTGAAGATAATCACTTTGGTTTTGCCCAAATTTACAGTGAGATGCCTCCGGTCACAAAAGGCTGCGAGCGCATCCAGCTGTCTCTGAAGGCCTTCATGGGAGGAGGCAATGAGGACAATATCGTCTGCGAAGAGAAGGATGGAAATTAGGACTTGGTTAAGAAGACATCCATCCGTATCCTGAGTATGCTCCCGGAGAAAGGACTCAAGTTCATCGATATAGATCCCGAACAGAGTAGGAGAAAGGGGGCATCCTTGCTTGACTCCAATGGTGCTTCGGATAAAATCCGACATTCCTCCGACTGTGCGGAGACGACCAAGGACGGCCTCATATAGGCGCATGATAGCATTTAGGAGAGTAGAGGAAATGCCAATCTCGCTTAGCCTTTGAAAAAGATCTTCCCTCGGGACTGAGTCAAAAGCTTTCCGGAAGTCTACAAAACAGCAGTACACTTTAGAAGATCGATGCCTGGCCTCCTCGATTACCGCACAGAGAGTAAGGATGTGGTCGATCGTCTGGTGGCCTGGGCGGAATCCTGCTTGGCCCTTGGCCCTGAGTTGTCTCTGCTCAAGGAAGTGGGAGAGTTTCCTGTGGAGTGCTGTGGCATATAACTTGGAGAATGTGTGCCCAACCATGATTGTCCTGTAGTTGTTGGGGTCGGAAGTGGGCCCTGACTTGTGGATCGGGTAGATAATGTGGTGTGACCAACTGTCCGGAAATCCATCTCGAACCACCTGGTTGAAAAGGTCCACCAGATATCCTACTAGGGGGCGAAGTCCATGCTTGAAGAACTCTGCCTGGAAACCTTCTTCGTCTGCTGCCCTGCTGCTATTCATTGTCCATATTGCTTCTCTGATATCTTTGTCGGAGAAAAGATGGCAGGAGGTGGGGGGGGAAGTAACCTGAATCAGAGGCTGCCCAGGGATGTCATACAGCTGGGAGGTGTGAGAGAACATTGAGGCAGGATCAAGGTCGATAGGGGTAGGTGAGTGCCGGGAAAGGATGGTTCCCCAGAAATCTTTAGGTGAGCGAAGGAGGAGAGTAGAAAGAACTTGTCTCCTATGGGCAATGAAAAGGCGCTTCTTGCGGCGAAGGAGGCGACGATAAGCAGAACAGAGGTCTGGGTATGTTGGCAAAGAGTTCCGGAAGGCGTGACGGAGGTCTTGATGCAGAGACTTGCAATCTTGGTCATACCAGTTGTTCATAGGGCATTTTCCCGGTTTGCGGGAGGTGGTGGCTGAGCGAGTGGAGAAGGGGAAGGATTGGGGCGCAACTTTCCAGATAGCATAAGAGAGACACTGATATTTGTCCTTGGCGGAGCTGAGAGAGGTGAATTGGGACATCGATGGGAGTGTCTGTCTAAGGATAGAGGAGAAGAGATCAGGGTCACCCTCTTCAAATCGGAAGGTGGTTCTGGGGGGGCTTCGGGGAAGAGTAGGGGGTGGATTCGGGAAATCAAACTGCAGTGAGAGTGAGAGGAGTGCGTGGTCCGCGAGAGGGATGGGGGTGATCGAGAAATTTTTGATGTAAGGGAGGAGATTTGGATTTGCAATAGCGTAGTCGACCACACTTGCCCCGCCTCCAAAAGGTCTGCAGGTAAAGAAGTGCGAGGAAGGGAAACAAGGTAGGCCATTCAAAATTATCAGCTCATGAGATTCTCCCAACTGTAACAGATATCTCCCGTAGGTTGTGGTGGGTCCCAAGTGATCCTCAGAGGTCCGGTGCATGCCAATCGTGGTCGGGTCAATCCCCGAGTGCAAAATATATCTTCTGTCCTGTCGTGTATAGGGGTCTGGAGATCTTTGGTCCGGGCGTTGAAGTCCCCCATGAGAATGACGTCCCCTATTGTCGAAAACCTGGTGATGTCAGAGTACAGGTCTGTAAAAGGGTCTCCATCTGAGCTATTGTGAATAGCGTAGGAGGATGAGATAGGTGGGAAGTAACAGACTGCGACATAAATGTCTCTCGGTGGTGATGTTCTGGCTCTGATCTGGATCCGCAGGAATCTGGCATGCTCATCTGTCGCAGCTACTGAAACTCTGCTCCTGAGGCTATCACGGACAAGGCAAGCAACACCCCCTGATCCTCTGACACCTCCTGAACTCCGTGTCTCCTGTCTGCTAACTGCGGTCCACTGGTATCCTGTAATGTCAGGGAGAGGACGGACTGGGCTCGCATGAGTCTCGGTAACTAGGAGGATGTCTGCTGAGCTAAGGGCTTCATAAAGTAGGCCTGGTGAGGACCAGAAGGAGCCATTGCCATTCCAGCAGTTAACCGAGAGATCCGTGCCCCGTCTCCTCTCCGCTCGGGCCCGTCATTTGGAGTTACCTGAGCGGGATACCCATCCTGGGGGGAAGGTGTCCCGAATAACTGCCCGAAGATTTCTAATCACTGCCCATTTCCCTGCCTGTCTTGCCGTTGCAACCTGCATCCTAGCTTGTTTCAGTTCAACTACTTGAGTTCTTGTGAGGTCTTCATCCAAGAACACTTTATTCGGGAGAGAAAATAGCTTTCGCTTGGCACGGAGTACCCGAAGTCTATCCGAGGAGTTACGGAATCTGAGGAAGAGGGTAGAGTCCTGCCCGATCCAGGCTTTGTCCAAATTTATGTCTGGTATGTCAAGAGTGTCGCATAGAAATCTGTTCCCCAGTTCCATGGGGTCTGCAGAGGGGGGAGGTGTAGGGAGTCCTCTTACTTTAAGATTTAATTCTTTTGCTCTTCGAGTTCTTTCCTCCACTAGTTTTGCCTGTACTACTTCCTCCACTGCTATGAGCGGAGGGGCCTTATCCTTTCCTTTGACCACCTGTGCCCATGTGCTGATATGCGAATCTGTTTCCCTTTTAAGGGACATTTGTTGGGACCTGATTTCCTCCTGTTTACTTTTAAGATCTCTGATCTCTGCCTGTAAGGCCTCGTCGGAGTTCTTTCCTGCACATTGTTCTCGGTATTCCTGCAGTGTTTTTCTGATAAATGCATTGTCTTCCTCTATCGACAGAACTCTGTTTGATAAGGTGTTGATTTCAGCGCGCAGCTCGCGATTTCAGCGCGCAGTTACCGACAGAACTCTGTTTGCTGAAGGTATTTCGTAAATAACTTATTGTGAGAAATAAGTAGGTGAAATAAATCAGTTACCGCAGTAGAATTTCGAGTTAGAAATTTTCATATGTTATCAGAGCAAAGATCCAGCAATAGGAGAGAAGAATTGATTATGGGTCACGAGCATGATGCAGAGGCATCAACTCAGAGAGACTCACGTAGATTTCCAGGAAAAGAAGAAAGCATGAGGAACATGGATCACGATTATTCTATGTTAGCTTCTAGACTGGAAGAAGAAGTCGCTTGCTTAGCAAGTTCTGCCTCCTCTGAGGTTTGGTATATAGATAGTGGAGCTTCCTAGCATATGACAGAAATTCAAGAATGTTTTTCAAATTATCAGGAAGAAATGATGAATTTTCAGATCACCATGGGAAATAAGACAAAGTGTATCCCTGTAGGAAGAGGTACTGTAGTCTTTCAAACTGAAGCAGGAGAGCGGCTTCGAGCAACCAATGTGCCAGGATTGGGGATGAACTTACTCTCCATATCTCAACTTCAAAACAAGTGCTATGGTGTTTTCTTCATTAAGGAGAAAGTATATGTCAAACACCTGAGTTGGAAAAAAAAGGCCTAGATTGGAATCTGAAGTAACACGCTGTATATATTACAACTAGAATCTCCAATGGCACTGATAGGCAACAATGGAGATAAATGTTTGAATGAACTATGGCACAGGAGGATGGGACACTTACACCATGGGGCTCTGAGAATTTTTGGGAAAACAGTATCAGGAGTTCTAGAATTAAGTACCGAACGAGATGATGTATGTAGAGGGTGCGTCCTAGGCAAGTATGCCAAAGCAACGTTTTCCAGAGGTAAAAATAGGGCTTAGAGTGTTCTAGGATTGATACACTCAGACATCTGCGGACCTATGTCCACAAAAGCTCTTAGCGGTGCTGAATACTTCGTCACCTTCATCGATGACCATTCTAGGAAGTCTTAGATCTACTTTTTGGAAACCAAGGATGAGGTTTTTGGTCGATTCAAAGAGTTCAAGGCTCTAGTAGATCTGACAGGAAAGAAGATAAAAGTGTTGCGCTCATATAATGGTGGAGAATACGTTGACAAGGGATTCACTGATTTTTGGGCTAGGGAAGACATCAAAAGAGAGTGGACAACTCCCTACAATCTGGAGCAGAATGGAGTAGGAGAAAGGAAAACAAGACTATTGTCGAAGACGCTAGGGCAATGCTGTATGATCAAGATATGACCAAATTCCTGTGGGCAGAAGCATGCAACACGACAATTTATGTCCAAAACAGGACTCCTTACAGGGCATTGGGCAAGATAACTCCGGAAAGTGTCTTCACCGGGAAGACGCCTGAAGTCAGTCATTTCAGGATATTTGGGAGTTGGTGTATTGCCGTATACTTGAAGAAAAGAGAAAGAAATTAGATCAAACTGCTGAGAAAGGATATCTTGTGGGATATAGCAAGAATGCCAAGCCATATAGAGTCTATCTTCCAGGGAGTAGGAAGGTAGTAGTTCGGCGAGATGTAAAGTTCATGGAGGACAAAGATTTAAGGAAATCCTGAAATGCCTTCCGAGGAACAGTCAAAAGACGATTCGTTGGTCCAACCACTTCGACCAACATAAACTAGTACCAACAAATCTCCTAAAGGCAAAGCTTCAAAACATGAGGAATCTCAAGAAGAGGAAGAGCCAATAGATTTACCCACTACCAGTGGAAGAACGAGCCGAGAACTTCGACAGATTCTACGGGATGTAGAGGACTTCATTGGTGCACCCAGGAATGATAAAATGGAGCAAAGATAGCCAGACAAATACAAGGCCTTAGTTGCTCAGGTTGGTGAACCCTCTAGTTTTCAGGAGGCCGTTCAACATGAAGTATGGGAATATGCTATGGTGGAGGAATACAGTTCTATAATGGTCAATGATGTTTGGGAACTGGTACTTAGGCCTCAGGATAGGTCAGTGGTAGGTTCTAGATGGATCTACAAAGTCAAATATGTTGCAAATGACAGTGTGGAGAAATACAAAGCCAGGGTTGTGGCTAAGGGGTATCCTCAGAAGGAAGGGATAGACTACGAAGAAACCTTTGCCCTAGTAGCCAGGTATACTTCTATTAGAATCGTGATATCCCTTGCAACACAGATGGGGTGGGAGATTCACCAGATGGATGTCAAGACGATGTTCTTGAACGAGGTGATAGAAGAAGAAGTATACATTGAACAGCTAGAGGGTTTTGAGATACATGAGAAGAAATCTCATGTATGCAGATTAAAGAAAGCCTTGTATGGGCTTAAACAGGCACCTAGAGCATGGTACGGTCGAATTGATGGCTACTTGCAGAAGATGGGGTTCGTCAAGAGTGACGCAGATCCTAATCTCTACTATCTTGTCGTAGAGAATGAGCCTCTAATCCTAGTGTTATATGTGGCTAATCTTTTCTTGACATGATCATCTAGGCTCATCAAAGTCTGCAAGAAGAACCTAGACACCAAATTCGACATGAAGGATTTGGGACAGATGCATTATTTCTTGGGGTTGGAAGTTTGGCAGCAGAAGGGTGAGATCTTCCTTTTACAAGGGAGATATGCTACAAAGATCTTGAAGAGATTCAGGATGGATAACTATAGACCTATGGCTACTCCAATGATCACCAACTGGAAGAAGATTGATGCATCAGAAGATAAAGACGTTGATCACACCTTGTATAGGCAACTTATAGGGTCTTTGATGCATCTGGTCAATACTAGGCCAGACATTTGTTACGCTGTCAACACCCTCAGTTAGTTCACGGTGGAATCCAAGAGGGCGATAAAGACATTGATCCCACCTTGTACATGCAACATATAGGGTCCCTGATGTATCTGGTCAATACTAGGCCAGACATTTGTTATGCTGTCAACACCCTCAGTCAGTTCATGGTAGAACCCAAGAGGGCGCACTGGGCAACAACCAAACGTGTTCTCAGGTATATACACGGAACAATCAAGTATGGACTATTGTACACCCAAGGAAATGACATCAAGCTAAGTGGGTTCACTAACGCAGATTGGATTGGAACTTCAATAGATCGGAAAAGTACAACTGGGTACTGTTTCAACATTGGATCAGGAATGCCCTCCTGGTGCAGTAGAAAATAGAAATCTGTGGCTCTGAGCTCAGCTGAAGCAGAATATATGGTAGCTAGCATAGCTTCGTGCAAAGCCATATGGCTTAGGAAATTGCTTGTGAACCTATTCAGGAGAAGGATGGAAGCGACCGGGATTTTGTGTGATAATCAGAGTTGCATCAAGCTTTCTGAGAATCCAGTATTTCATGATCGGTCGAAGCACATTGATATCAGGTGTCACTTTGTCAGAGACTGTGTCCAACAAGGGGCAGTACAATTGAGGTACACTCCTACAAGAGAACAAGTGGCAGACATCCTCACCAAGGCTCTAGGAAGAACAAAGTTTGTTTATTTCAGGGAGAAAATGGGGATGGTGAAGAATCCATTTTAGTAGCAGAAATGGATAAGTGTCGGGAGTTGTAGTGCAACAGTTAGCAGTGGCAGTGCTATGGGTAGCATGATGCAACATTTTGAGAGGGAGTTGCAGTACAGATGTAGTAGTGGTAGTGGCAGTGTCATGGGCAGTAGTACAGGAAACGACAATGCATTGGATCTGGGGCAGCAAGCCAAGCATTAGCGCAGAGGACTGATGCGGAGGATCAGTGTGATGCTTCTATGGGGAAGCATTGCTAGAGCACATTCCTCGCTAAGAGGGAGTGTTGATTTTGGGTAGCATCAGATGTGCTCTAGGTCCAAAATTTTGTGGAGGGGCTAGAATACATGAGATCTCCAAGACCTAGAAATCATTTGGGGAAATTCTACCTGGATGAGGAGTTATTAAAACAATTAATATTTTTAATGGGTTCCTAAATCTAAACTTATGAAAATGAAAATATTAATGGGTATTAATAAAGATAAGGGTGAGAAGCTTCTAAGAGACGAGGATAAAGTCTGTTTTAATCTTAGTCGTTGATTAGAGACTTAATCTCGGCCGTTGATTCATTAACAAGAAAAGTATAAGAGAAGAATTGAGGATCATTTGGAGATACACTAGTGGATACTTAGTATCCTGAGGAAAATCGATTCTCAAAGAGAAGGAGATCGATTTCAGAGGGAGAGTTGCAGGGTGGAGGAAGAGGAGGGCATCAACAACTGTCAGTGACTGAGGAGGAGGTGACACAAAGGTATTGAGAGACAATGCAGAGGGAAGGCACAGTCCAGGAGACGTAGTTCTCACGTAGACAGACGCAAAACCATGCAGAGTGGTGCAGGAGTGACGCAGAGCTGGGAGAAGGGTCTCTAGGGTGTCAAAAAGTTTCAAGGGAAGGGATGAACCTTGTGTCAGGTGTTTTCTCCCAGTAGTGCCTCAGTTTCTTTGTAAATTCATTCCTTGTATAAGCGATTGTTGCTGAAGATTAATAAAACCCTCATCTGCTGCACCGGTTTTCCCACATTGGGTTTTTCCGGGGACAATTGTCCAAAAACAACTGTGTTGATGTGATTGGTTCTTGTGCTTGTTATTTTCTCTATGAAATTATGTGATAACTACAGTAGAATTTATTTTAATATTTGTTGAAGGGATTTCATAAACAACTTATTGTGAGAAATAAGTAGGTGAAATAAATCAGTTACTGCAGTAGGATTTCATGTTAGAAATTTTCGCACCTTGCCTTCTTGCAGAAATCATTTGCTTCCTACTTACAAACTCATCGCCCTTGTTCATCAACATCTTGCTTTCCTTGCTTCCTTGCATGAGCTAAGGTTTCTTTATCCAAGACATCCTCATGTTATCAAGGAGATGAATCAGATTACTTTTACTTGTATTCAACATTGTAGGTCTTGATTTAGGGATTCATCCTTAGGAATTTCAATCTTATACCAAGCTGTCCTTTTTTGATTACTATCAAACTTGCTGCTTTAGTACTAAACTAGTTATTTTACTGTTAGGCCATACTTCTGCTATAAATGATTCTCTTTCTGGCCATCATGGCAACACATGTTCTCTCAGCTTAGGAAGCATACTTCTACAACTAACATTCTTGCTATATGCAATGGCATCAATATGAGCTAAACTCATCCGAGGCAAGTTAGTGGACAACTTAATGAACTGATACTCTTAGTAGCTCCAACAATGAACCCTTGTAAGCAACAAGCACAATCTACAACATAGATCAGCTTGGGTTTTGTTTCGAAATTAAAGTTTATGCCATAGCTTTAATACTGTCACAGACTCGGAATTTATCCAGGATTATGCCTCAGGTGTTCTAGGGTTCATAAATCCTAATCCCAAAAACTTATGTGCAAATTTATCTTGCTGTAGTTAACATATGTTAAATTGGCAACTAGGGCAAAACTCCATGTGGGTCAGCTTATTTATGGCAGCTGATAATTTTATTGGATCCCTCTCGTCGAGAGGTGTAGGATTGATCCAAAGATCATCCGATTCCGATAAGTATTTATGGAGATATGGATTTATTTTGTTTATGTAATTATTACCAAGCTGACCAGCGCTTATGTAGGCTCTAGAAGCCCAACCGACGTGTCTATTCATCATCCTCGTTGTGGTATAAATAGATGAGGATTTGATATCATTTACACACTCATTCTTGAGTGATCTCTTCCTCTCCACGTCTTTGGTTTTGGGAGGAGTGAGACTCCAAGAGTGATACGCTAGTCTTCAAGTGATGCCCTGATGCCCTAGCTGTTGTATGTTGCCCTAAGCCACAGTCAACGTGAGAATCTGCTCCTGGAAGAGCCGCAGTCATAATGGAAGAGCCGCAGTCATAGCGCTAGTCATTAAGACCTACACGCAGATTATGAAGACATCTACACGCTGGTCAGATTATGAAATACGCTGATCATGAAGACCAACAAAAATTTCGTTTGCCTCTGAAATTTCGCATATAGGAGCAGAGCCGCAGTAAGGTTTGACTGCACCTTGTTTCGGTTTTAGGTGCAGTTATGATCTCAGCTGTATGGAGCAGTAATGACTTCGATGAGGACGCAACAGTGAGGCAAGTTCTGGGCTAAATACATTCTCAAACTGCAGGTGCAAATCTCGGATAGATGGACCAGAGAAGATCTCAGATGAGGATGCAGTTTTGGCATGAAGTCTGGGCTAATCATATTCACGGCCTAATAGAGATCACAGTGATCCTGAAGATACTGTCTCAGTCTCGACATATAATCTCGTTGAAGAGAATTTCAATGATGACTGTGTCTACTGCAATCTAAGCAGTGACAATCAAATCAAGAGCTGCAGTCTCGGTATACTCAAAGGGAGCATTGATGGATCTACTCTCTCGGATCAACGAAGGTCATGTTGAATGTTATCTCTATTTCATATATATTACTGTCTTAGCATAACCAGATTAATGAAGTATGTTTCGGTGATGACATTGATTCTCGGCATCCCTGAAAAAGGAGATATACCATATCAATAGTCTCCATTGTATTCGGATCTAGTGATCTCAACATGAATATGATCTCAGAAGCAGTCACAATGACAAGGATCACAAGAAGTAGTAACATGATTATTACAGTTTAAGTATAATGAAAGAAGCAGTACAGTGAAGTGTTGTCGTGGTCTTTATGGTGCAGAGATCCTAAGGGCAACCATGGCGTAACAATGATACACTAAATGATATTGCGACAACAATGAAGTTCTTGGTGATGCAATGATGTTAGAGGAGCAGCAAGATGATGATCTCAGCAGTGCTCAAGAAAGAGGATTGATGTCTTGGTCTTTGAGGATGTATAACAGTGACAAGGGTTGCATAATAAAGCAGTAATGAGACTCACTGTCTCAACAAATATACAGTGATGACAAAGATATATTGCAACAGTCCACATAATGATGACTTCAATAATAACTGTCTTAGTGCATCAATGACAGCATAGATATCACAATGAGTGGAACACGTTGATATGAAGCTAGAGTGAAGATCTTCGTAATAATGGCTCCAATGGTGCTGAAATAAGGAGGATCTCAGCAGCGATGAAAAAGAGGATAAGAGATCTGTTATATGGATCTCTGTGACATGCAGTAGTGACTTGGAGTACAGCATGATGTATGGGCAGCATAGTGATGAGATCATGAGCAGCATGATGATACATGCTACACGGTAAGGTGCAACAAATGAATGAAATGGATAGAAGCCATCATCTTGAGAATCAGTTGAAGCAAAATGTCTTCAACTGATCTCATCGTTATACGAAATGATCTAATGCTAGATCTAGATAAGTCAAAGTGTTGACTTATGTTGTAAATGTACTATCTCTCTCTCTCTCTTTCTCTGCTGAACTTTGAAGAAAATAAAAGAAGAATTGATCAAGGGTTTCCCCACGCATTGTTCGGTTTGTCCCTGGCTTGCGCCATATCTTGTGTCCTCTTGTCTTGGCTTGTCTTCTGCATATTATATTTATGTTTTATCTGCAGTTTATCATAATGCTGATGTGATTGCTAATTGTGAAAATTTAAATAAATTGCTCTAGCATAGAACATACCAAAAATTATCATGGTATCAGAGCTGAGGTGAAGACAATGCCCAAGCAAGAGTGAAAGAGCAATCACCGAAGACAGTTGGGACAAGACAGAAGGATCAATGGATTCCTCATAATTCACCTAGGGTGAAGTCAAAGCAGAGAATGTTATCAGAATGGCACAGCGGAAGATTCTGATGGTCCATCTTAAGATCACTTCATTGGGAAGTTCGGATCTAAGGGTGGAAGGAAAGGTGGAAGCCTTGTTGAAATAAGTTCGGCCGTTATGCGAAGGAGTGTCCGAATGGCAGAGACACATCTCTTGATGAAGATAACAATCATTCCTGGGACATCTTCAATGATCAAAAGAATGACTGGTAATGCAAGTCATCAAGGAAATGGTCGACTCTTCCACGAAAGCAAGGAACCCCAAAATCTCTTTTATGTACCTGGTTGAACCTGATGTCCATCTCGGAAATGGAAGTCAAAGGTTACAGGGTGGCACTTATCGATGGAAAGGTATGTGTTTGAAAATAGATCTTTTAAAGATGTTTTTGAGTTCAGGGTTGTATCAAGTTGCAGGAAGTCCACTGGGGACCATGTCCATTGACTCAGCACCGGAGGTCTGTGAGACAGATGGTGACTAGGATGCCTGAATTCAAAAAGAAGCATGAAGGTACATGTCTGAAATGTACCGAAGGAAAATATTATAAGGGGACCATTCCCCTCATGCAGCAGGTTCACAGGTTTGGAACAACCCGAGGAGTTTGAGAATCATGATCAAGGAATCTCATGTATACAGGTGGAAGAAAGCCCTCTATGGCTTGAAGAAAAACACCTCGGGCATAGTATGAGAGGATTGATAGCTGTCTAATGCAGCTGAGATTCACTAGGAGTGAAACCGATCCAAACCATTACTCGAAGGTTGTGGATGATAAACCTCTCGTACCAGCACCTATGTCTGACAGGTGCAAACCCTCTCATTTATAGGAGACAGAGGGAGTTGGATTCAGAATGTGGGAAGATAAGCTGCAAGCTTGTGACTGCCTCGAGGATCTTAACTTTCAGAAGTTATATGGTAATGATGTCGGACCAGATTTGGGAAATGCCTTTGAGTTTCATAAACTCATTCGCATTGATGTTCTTGGAGAACCTCCGTTCGAACATATGTGTTGCAGTTAGCATGGTGAGCTCATATTTGGTTGAGCCTCACTGGATTGGTACCAAGAATCTTCTGAGATATCTTCAGGGGCACAATCTCTCATGGATTGAGATACACTGCCGAAAATATGAAACCACATGATTATTCGAATGATGAGTGGGCAGGCAGTGTGGAGGATCACTAGAGCACTTTTCAGTGTTGGTTCTCTTTGGATTCTGCTTCGATGCAGGAAGCAGAAGTCGGTCACTATAAGCACCGCCAAGACCGAATACATGGCTACGAGTATGATCTTGTATGAAGCTGCATGGTTGCGGAATTTCTTAGCTGTTTTCGATTATTGAGGAATCCTGTATTCGACAATTGCTCCAGCGGACAGACATCAGATACTGCCTTATCTGGGATATGGAAAGTCGATGAGCAAGGAGGCTCCATCGCACTGAGATGATATACAGGTCACTAAAGCCCCGGGGGAAAGATCAAATTTGTGATTTTCCTGAATGACTTGGAGTCATCAAGAGACCTTTGTAAAAGGGTCCTGCATGTTTCATACATTGAGCTCTGTGGGGCTTACAGAATCTACTGGAGCAACATACGACCACAGGGTGACTCACCCTCCCCTGGTGGTGCGCACTGGAACAAGATGATTCGCTCTCTTGTGGGACAAGATGATTCGCTCTCTTGTGGGACAAGATGATTCGCTCTCTTGTGGAACAGGATGATTTGCTCTCCTGTGTAGTAGGATTGATGTGTTCTCCTGTGAGGCCTGGATTAATGTGTTCTCCTGTGAGGCCTGGATTAATGTATTCTCCATGGCGGCCTGGATTGATGTGTTCTCCATGGCGATTGTAGTAGGATTGATGTGTTCTCCTGTGAGGACAGGATTGATTAAGTTCTCCTGTCGAGGCATCCTACCCATGCAGTCTGGGACTCATGGGAAGTACCTCTCATCTGATCAATGAGTAGGGAAATGAAGTTAGGGACCATAGTAGTACCGATGGACGCATCGTTGTATCTACCGTACTCCCTACGCTAGGATGTCCTCCATTGATTTGGGATCAATAGTACTGGTCTGGGACCAGTGGTAGGAGTTGCACATACTATGACGCTGACTTCGGGTCGGCTGACACTGGTCTGGGACCAGTGGTACATACTCCGAGACTGACTTCGTGTCAGTGCAGGACTGGTCTGGAACCAGTGAGAGTGGTACCTACTATGACGCTGACTTTGGGTCAGTTGAGACTGGTCTGGGACCAGTGGTACGCACTCTGAGTCTGACTTCGGGTCAGTGGAGAATGGTATGAGACATTCTCGATCAATTCTTCTTCTTCATAGTTCAGCAGAGCTGAGCAGAGTAGAGCTAGCAGAACCAGCAGCGCTGAGCAGAGCTGAGAAGAGCAGAGCTAGCAGAGCCAGCAGAGCTAAGTAGAGCCAGCAGAGCTAAGCAAAGCAGAGCAGAGCTAGCAGAGCCAACAGAGCTGAGCAGAGCAGAGCTAGCAGAGCTGAGCAGAGCTAAGCAAAGCCAGCAGAGCTGAGTAGAGTAGAGCAGAGCCAGCAGAGCTGAGCAAAGATGGGCAGAGCAGTGCAAGGCACTGATGGCAGAGATAGTACAGTCGGACATATGGATCAGCAGATGGAGTTCCCCCTAGTTGAGAGGGAGTGTTAAATTGGAAACTAGGGCAAAACTCCATGTGGGTCAGCTTATTTATGGCAGCTGATAATTTTATTGGATCCCTCTCGTCGAGAGGTGTAGGATTGATCCAAAGATCATCCGATTCCGATAAGTATTTATGGAGATATGGATTTATTTTGTTTATGTAATTATTACCAAGCCGACCAGCTCTTATGTAGGCTCTAGAAGCCCAACCGACGTGTCTATTCATCATCCTCGTTGTGGTATAAATAGATGAGGATTTGATATCATTTACACACTCATTCTTGTGTGATCTCTTCCTCTCCACGTCTTGGGTTTTGGGAGGAGTGAGACACCAAGAGTGATACGCTAGTCTTCAAGTGATGCCCTGATGCCCTAGCTGTTGTATGTTGCCCTAAGCCACAGTCAACGTGAGAATCTGCTCCTGGAAGAGCCGCAGTCATAATGGAAGAGCCGCAGTCATAGCGCTAGTCATTAAGACCTACACGCAGATTATGAAGACATCTACACGCTGGTCAGATTATGAAATACGCTGATCATGAAGACCAACAAAAATTTCGTTTGCCTCTGAAATTTCGCATATAGGAGCAGAGCCGCAGTAGGGTTTGACTGCACCTTGTTTCGGTTTTAGGTGCAGTTATGATCTCGGCTGTATGGAGCAGTAATGACTTCGATGAGGACGCAGCAGTGAGGCAAGTTCTGGGCTAAATACATTCTCAAATTGCAGGTGCAAATCTCGGATAGATGGACCAGAGAAGATCTCAGATGAGGATGCAGTTTTGGCATGAAGTCTGGGCTAATCATATTCACGGCCTAATAGAGATCACAGTGATCCTGAAGATACTGTCTCAGTCTCGGCATATAATCTCGTTGAAGAGAATTTCAATGATGACTGTGTCTACTGCAATCTAAGCAGTGACAATCAAATCAAGAGCTGCAGTCTCGGTATACTCAAAGGGAGCAGTGATGGATCTACTCTCTCGGATCAACGAAGGTCATGTTGAATGTTATCTCTATTTCATATATATTACTGTCTCAGCATAACCAGATTAATGAAGTATGTTTCGGTGATGACATTGATTCTCAGCATCCTTGAAAAAGGAGATATACCATATCAATAGTCTCCATTGTATTCGGATCTAGTGATCTCGACATGAATATGATCTCAGAAGCAGTCACAATGACAAGGATCACAAGAAGTAGTAACATGATTATTACAGTTTAAGTATAATGAAAGAAGCAGTACAGTGAAGTGTTGTCGTGGTCTTTATGGTGCAGAGATCCTAAGGGCAACCATGGCGTAACAATGATACACTAAATGATATTGCGACAACAATGAAGTTCTTGGTGATGCAATGATGTTAGAGGAGCAGCAAGATGATGATCTCAGCAGTGCTCAAGAAAGAGGATTGATGTCTTGGTCTTTGAGGATGTATAACAGTGACAAGGGTTGCATAATAAAGCAGTAATGAGACTCACTGTCTCAACAAATATACAGTGATGACAAAGATATATTGCAACAGTCCACATAATGATGACTTCAATAATAACTGTCTTAGTGCATCAATGACAGCATAGATATCACAATGAGTGGAACACGTTGATATGAAGCTAGAGTGAAGATCTTCGTAATAATGGCTCCAATGGTGCTGAAATAAGGAGGATCTCAGCAGCGATGAAAAAGAGGATTAGAGATCTGTTATATGGATCTCTGTGACATGCAGTAGTGACTTGGAGTACAGCATGATGTATGGGCAGCATAGTGATGAGATCATGAGCAGCATGATGATACATGCTACACGGTAAGGTGCAACAAATGAATGAAATGGATAGAAGCCATCATCTTGAGAATCAGTTGAAGCAAAATGTCTTCAACTGATCTCATCGTTATACGAAATGATCTAATGCTAGATCTAGATAAGTCAAAGTGTTGACTTATGTTGTAAATGTACTATCTCTCTCTCTCTCTTTCTCTGCTGAACTTTGAAGAAAATAAAAGAAGAATTGATCAAGGGTTTCCCCACGCATTATGGGGTTTGTCCTTGGCTTGCGCCATATCTTGTGTCCTCTTGTCTTGGCTTGTCTTCTGCATATTATATTTATGTTTTATCTGCAGTTTATCGTAATGCTGATGTGATTGCTAACTGTGAAAATTTAAATAAATCGCTCTAGCATAGAACATACCAAAAATTATCAACATAGGTGGGACAATTTTTCCATTCTAAAGACTTAGCTGCAAGCCAATGAGTTCCTTCTAGTAATCGGCATCCTTTCACCTAGGGCAATCATAATTACATCAGTACAATGCAAGGCACCAAGAGCCCTCACAAGGTATGTGGCATTAGAGGCTCAGATCTCAGCAAATTCAAAATAACACTTAGTGCTTTGGAATACATATCTTGTAGTATAGTATAACCAAAGGAAATAAAACTTCAATCCAATATATTTTGTGTATGCCAAACATTCTCGGCACAGGTGTATGGAACACAGTTGGTTCATCCCTATTTGCAGGTCTTATCATGTCTTTGAACAATCCAAAACAGAACAGTGGGTGTACAAGTGACATCACAACAACTTCCTAAAGTGCACAAGTAGCTGGATTACAGCATGCAATCATCCTTATACATGGCATTCCTTTCAAGTCTTCCATAGAATCTTGTAAGAGAATTCGTTCCATCAAATGAGCAATCTTTAAGTGGCACGAGCAGACTTCATTTACAAAAGAATCATCAACAACTTCTGACTGCAGAGTATCACAAAATGTTTGGCAGAACTTAGATGGTTGATCTCGGCCCTTCCAGACAAAGTAACTTGGCCTCCTCTTTTCAGTAACAAATGAATGCCCTTTCAACTATCATCAAAACTGAACTCTGTCCCACAAAGATCTGCTTCAAAGTCTGCTACAAGACTGATATTATAGGCAGTTTCTTCAAGGATAGTTTCTTAATCCAGTCCAAGAAACAAAGTTATGAGCTCCTATAAGCTTGAACTAACTCAAGAGGACCTTTGAAAATGACTTTAAGTCTGCCCTAACCAGTCTCATTACAGGTATAAAAACAAGACTTTGTTTTTGCTCTATAGACAGATCCTCAACATATTGTCATGTGCTTTCTTCAGAATACATTAATAACAGTGATCCCATTCTTTATCTCATTTTTGACTTGTCTTGATATGCAAAGAATAGACTTTAGTATTCAGGGTTGGACAAGGAGTGCTGTGAATGTATCTTTTACAAGTCTTCAAAGAAAACTAAGCATGTGATACTTAAAACTCTTCAAACTTGTCATTGTTACTAAAACATCAGCCCAATCCCTTCTCCTATGTACAGTGCCTTCCACAATCTAAGTGTTAAAGCAAACTTTAGTAAACCTCATGCACAAAAGACAACTTTGCTGGCTTTTGCATAGACACAGATATTTCGGACTTCTTCTGGCCACTTTCTGAGACTCCTGGGCCTCTGATGCTCGGATTGAGGCCCTTTTTAAATTCTACTAGGCCTGCGGCCTAGTCCTGAGCTCCTCGGCCCTCCTGAGGTCTCTCGGCCCCCTATAACAGGCCCTGAGGACTTCTTGGCCCACTGCAACTTCAGACTGCAGCCTAACCAAGGAAACTTCAGTCTTTCTCCTAATGACCAAGGTCAGGTCTGTTGCTTAGATGGGCTTTGGCCCTTACTGGTGAAGAGAACAGATCTACCACCAAAGCCTTGACCAAATTTATGAACCGAATATTGGCCAGCAAACAGTATTGATTTGGTCTCCCTAGGAAACAACTAGACCTTCTTCCAGCAGACATTACTTTTCCAAACTTGGACTCCTAGACAGAGGTTCTCTTTCTAGGGCTAATTTCAAATTGAAGTTGATATTCCTTACTTCAATTGCTGTTTCTTTAACCATAGCTCTGAAACCATGTTGAATTTCTTGATTTTCTATTCTGATAATTACTTCAAATGATTTCTTCATTAATTTATCTTGTGTCATATTCATCATTAAGCAATTATACATAGAAAATATTCAACAGTAAAACAATAATTACAATAGAAACATGAAGAGACAGCCAAACACAAGAGACAAAATTTATATCTTGGGAAAACCTTAACCAAGGAAAAACCCAACAACCTTTTCTTAGAGAAATTGTCCAATTCAACAGGAGATACAATCTGAATTTTCTAGTCAAACAAAGTCAAACTGATCATAAACAAACCCAGGTCAAACCTGGTCAAACTGCCCACAGAGAACTGCCTAGAAAGTTCGGTCTGGTGCCTAAAAGAGCTCTCACATCATCCCTCAGATTCGTCCTTCATAAAGCCTCAGAAAAACTGCACTCCTAAAAGAGCTCTCACATCATGCCTCAGATTCGTCCTTCATAAAGTCTCAGAAAAACTGCACATGTGAACAGAAGTGATCCAAATTGGTTGCCCAAATGGAGAGGACAAATGCCAATATATAGTTGTTGAATGAGCCAAATTGGTATGTCCCTTCACTGGGGCCGACTTGAAGCGTACCTTACATTTGGAGGCAAAAAATTTAATATTTAAAATTCAAAATTTTCTTCTTTTGAAGCCAACTTGGAATCCAGATATATATTTATCATTTCTTGTATATTTGGAGGGCTAAAACTTGATTATGAAGACCGACCATAGCTACAAAATTCAACATTGTTTACCTCGTGACTAACACCAAAAACTTAACCAGTATTACAGTTAGTAACATGATCCAATCTCGCTAATGATCTATTTCAAGACAGCAATTTGTAACAACACTCTACCAGATTTTGAGTATGACGTTTTTGCTCCTAAATTTTCTGTGAAAATCCACTCCAAGTCAAATGAATCTCTCAATGCATAGAAGCAGCAAACCATAAGGATTAAATAGTTATGCTTGTAATTTGCTGCTTTGTCATTTAGTTTCTTTGATTCTTTCCTTTATTAGTGTTTTATGTTTCTAGCCGTCTGTTTTGGAATGAAGGTGAAATATATACTAAGAATTTTCTCTGACCCTTTTTGCAGAGAATTGCCATTGGATATTTCCTGGCAGCAATGTGTGAAATTTGGTTAACATCCAACAGTCTGGTAGATTCTTTTCTGGGGTTTGCAAAGAAATACTGCATTCAATGGTTTGCTATCATTACATATAAACTGAGATTTTTATAGTGATGTTAGAGAAATAATTCAGTATTGTTAACAATGATAATGGAAAAGGGTCAGAGTTTAAAATTGGATAGCAGAAAAGGATGAACACTGGAAAATATTCATAACATATATCGTTTTTTTTGGTTATTGGAACTTGTTATTGATCATATTTATTTATTTGCTTCTCATTTCCTATTCCTACTAGGTTTTGTGTTAATCTTTCTTAGAACATTTATGGGAGTGTGTATATCATGCATTGCTAGATTACACGCATGCACACATACACGCATGCATGCACATATAACTAATCATCTCATCCTCCATCATACAGGTGAGAGTGAGATTGTTGGTACCTTGCCAACCCCTTTTTGCACTTGATTTATGAAGAGAGCCCCGATTGACAATTGGCTAATGAAGAGTGAACATGTCATAAGTGGCATTTAAAACTGGCTGGGGTGGCATCTCCTCTCAACTACCCAAGCTAAACATAATTGACATTTAAAATTGAAGGACATGGGGGAGGGTTTGTTGGAAATACTAAGATGTGTTGAAGAAAGTGTAACTAGGTTTGGTCTTCATAATGACATGATCTTTGTAAATGATGTAATAAAAGGAAATAAATTCTTTTTGTATGCCTTGCTACATCGGTTTCATGAGCAAGAAGTGTCACTAGGTGAAAGACTTCTTCTTGATGTCTTTAGGATTTATTTATATGTCAAAGAGTCATGTCATGTGTATAGAAACTCCTCATGAGTTTATGTAAATGTAAACAAGTCCACAAAGTTGTGTAGAAGCCCTCCAAAGACCAAGCATAATCCTCCAAGAAGTCTGCAAGCGAAAAGGAGAAGGAATTCTTCATGTCAGCTCCAATATGAATTAAAATGCATAAATAAAGGTCACGTCGGCTCAAGGGAAGAGACACATCCGTTCACACTCAAGTCGGCTCAAATAGGAGCACACACTACTATAAATACCCACGAAGGGTCAGCGCAAATTACATAAGAGAACTCGCAATTTGTCTCTGAATTTTCGGGTAATTGAGGAGCAGAAGATCCGCATTAAGGTAGGATAGATCTAGGGTTCAGCTGCCTCCTCGGATGGGTATAAGGAGCAGCAGAACCTAGGTTAATCTCCTCTCGGCATACCTGTGATCTGAAGGTGAAGTCCTCGGATGGATAAAGCAAAAAAGGCTGAGTATTAACGTGTGATCTGGGCATAAACATAATTTCTGTGATGATAATCTCGGCGTATTTATGAACAGAAGATGTAGATCTCAGATGGAGGATCTCGGCATACCTGTAGGTGCAGTCATGTGTCAATATCAAATGTATGGAGCAGAAAGGGTTTAAGATGAGGATGCATAACAGTCTCGACATCATCTTAAGTCCTGTGACAACAATCTTGGCATATACACTTTGCTTCTGCTATCTCACATACCTCAAGGACAGTGATATAATTGGCTACAATATTGATGAGATCAAAGACGCAGACCTAATCACTGTCATCTCATTGCAATGAGCAATATCACAATGATAAGGAGAAATAGTCTTGGTAAGTAGTGACAACTACAGTCTCAGTATATGTATATTATATATAAACATGTTGAAGAGAATTGCGAAGCCAAGACATATAGAGGAGCAGTGAGGAGGTTTTCAAGATGTGTCAAATGGTGCAGACGAGGAAACTGTAATGACAACAATTGTTATGATATAGAATCATAAAGGAAACTGTGATGATAATAATGATCAGTGATAGATCATGATTTTTCTCTTGAAAGATCATGATCTCAATAAAGAAGCCAAGATCTCCTCTGTGGCAATCTCAAGAGACAACCATAGTGCAGCAATGATGTCCATAGTAATGAAGATCTTAGTGAGGCAGTGGTGCAGTAAGGATGATGATTCTAGCAACAATGAAGAAGAGGATTGATGTCTTGGTCTTGGAGAGGCAGATTGTGTCAAGGGTCATGGTCTTGCTATTCGTCAATGAAATCTCTATAAAAAGAATTTTGCGTGGGTTTTCCTCTCCAAGAGGGAGAGGTTTTGGCCTTGGCAGTAAGCCAAATATTTGTGTTCTTGTCTCTTTTGTTTTTGATAGTAGTTTGATGAAGTAAACACTCACACTAATAATGAATGGAACATCAAGCTAAGATTAATTGTATAAACATTTCACAAGTTGTTATCATGTAACGAAGAATCAATTTAATTATGCATGCCCTAGATTCTTCAACATGGTATCAGAGTGATTGGTTCAGCAGTCAAGGAAAAGGGCAGAAAAGAGACATTCAAAGGTCAAGGCATCAAATTAGCTGAAGGATCCACAATCAAAGAACAAGACCTAGATCTAAGGGGCAGTCTACATCATTAAGTCTACAGAAAAGGGTTTTGAAAGACAACAGTCAGAGAATGAAATAGTCTGATCTCAAGATGCGTAGCAACAGCTTTGGTGACTCCCACAATCCACATCATGGCATGATTTCAACATTACAGTGATTGATCCTTTCAATAAAGAACAACTCGGATTCTCACTCAAAGAAGCAGGTCATCTACAACATAATTTGTATGAATAATGTTGACTCATCAGGATTGGGTGAATATAATGTAAATAGATAAATAAGTAATATGAACAATCATGGGGAGATGAAGTGAACAATGTCTCCCTCATATATATAATGAAGACCTACCTGAAGGAATAAGACACACGAATCAATTTTGGTTGAGGAGTTACTGCCTGGTTTGACATGGTATTATAGCCAGCTCCGAAAATAGTTGTAACTCCCATCTGCCTACTGCTCTCTGTCCCCTACACAGTTGCTGCTGTGTGCCGTACGCTGGCCTGACATGCGTTGAACTATCCTAATGAACTATCTTACTCGTTACATTATGAACCCTGCTCATTACAACGTTGGTCTGACAACGCTGCTCATTACAACGCTGGTCTGACATGGTATGCGTTGATGCTGCTCATTACAACGCTGCTCGTTACTATGCATTGATGCTGCTCCATATCCAAAAAGCTTTTTCGTATTGTCTAGAGTCCGAATGAACACGATTGTTTACATGAACCTTCCCCACAATATTCACCGTCACTCAGAGTTATTCCTACTCTGTCTTCTATCCGCTAAATGCATACAGTTCTTTGTTGCTGCTCAACTTTCATTTTAGATTCTTCTTGAATCTCAAATCTCTGTGCATCTGAGTCCATCGAGGTCCATAGGCTGAAAGGAGTGCCCTGCATTGTACCTATGCGTTAATTCCAGTGCAATCTTTGCAATGCATTGGAGATATGCATTGAAGCAGTATGGGAATGCCTCTGTCTCTATGCGCGTTGTTTCTTGAAGGTCATGTGATGAATCTTGCAGAAAGGAATAACGCTTGAAAGGGTCGTTCTTGCCTTGTTATATGGTGGTCGTTCATACCTTGCGTTGAGTGCAACATGCAGCGACTATATCAACAATTCATTTCAGTCACAGTGCATTGAATGTCGTGAGCTGAAGACTATGAGGAGAACTCCTGTCATGGTATCTCTATGACTGCATATTGCATAGACCCTTGGTCTTCTCTGATTTGTAGATAGTGAAGTTGTTGCTCCACCTAAATTCCCCTCAACATTTGGAGATTTTAGCTGAATTATTGCAGTTTTATCATTGGTCAATGTTCTCACTGGCAAGGAGAACTATCTTGAGTGGTCCCGGATGATAAAACACACCCTCATTTTCAATGAGTTGTGGAAAGGAGTGTGTGTCGGAGACGGAGACAATGAACCAGAACAACCTACCTCAGACAAAGAGCTCGTCATTTGGGAAAACAAGAACAACAAAGCTTATGCATTAATCGTAACATCTATAAATGAAGAGGTGAGTCTCCATATTTCGTCATTTTCAACTACCTTTGAAGCCTTACAAAAGTTGAAAGAACTCTATGACTCACATTTTGCACTTGAAGTTGTTCAACTCATGATTAAACTCTTTACTCTTGAACTGCAAAATAATGATCCTCTTGCTCTTGCATCTGAAGTAAAGTCTATAATGCATGATATTAAATCCACTAAGGTTGAATTGGATATTCCTCTTATCGCTTTTCTCAGGGCACTTTATCCTACTTACTCCAATTATCTTGAGTCATTGCAAGCAAATGGAAATCTCAAAGATATCACCTTTGACTCTCTTGTGAAAAAGTTTGCTGAAAGAGAGAAAGCTTTTGGAAAGAAGACAGCCCCTGAATGTTCTGAAGAGGCTGTGTGCCTTGCACATAAAGAAAAGCATCCTGCTCAAGATTCTTCAAGAGGAAGAGGTGGTCGAAGAGGAAGAGGAAGATATTTCAGAGGCAGGGGGGGCAGACACTCTCAAGGAGAAAAGGCAGATTTGCATTGCATACGCTGCAAAAGAAATGGATCACCTGATACCTCTACATGCAAATTACCATGGGACAAAATTGAGCAGCAAAGAAACCAACAGAAAGGTAAAACTGATGATACAGACAAAGGTAAAGCACCTGAATCCGCTCACTATGTTGTGGCACAATGTAACATTGGAGTAAATGAAAATTTATTTAATGCTTCACTTGCTTCTTGGAAAAATGATTGGTTGCTTGATTCAGGAGCAACTTGTCACATGACTCATAGAAAAGATTTTTTTGAAGAATTTACTGACAATGTTGATGAAGCAGTATACTTTGCTGACCAATCAAAAATCAAGCCATCAGGGCTTGGCACAATCAGGCTTAAACTGCCTGGTCTTCCAGACTTTCTTCTGCATCATGTTCTATATCTCCCACAGCTCAAGAGAAACTTGCTGTCCTTGGTCCACATCCGCCAGCAAGGTCACTCCGTTCATATGTTTGATGGCAAGCTTGAGGTAAGAAAAGCATCGGACCACTCACTTGTCATGAGGGGAATAGAAGAAGAAAGGCTTCTCAAACTGCAAGGAACCTCTGTTCGTGCACAACATTTCTCATACAATTCTCATCATGAATAAGGTACACTTCCATCAAGTTTATTATGGCATGCTAGATTTGGACATTTGAACTATGACAACCTCCGCTTGTTGAAGAAAAATGGTGTTGCTGGTTTGCCTACAATTCCTAGGAAACTTAAGCAATGTGATGCTTGCATTCTATGAAAGCATAGCAAACAGTGTTTTCATGATTCACATTCAATAGCACATAGAAAACTTGAACTCATTCATTCAGATTTATGTGGTGCAATGCCTGTTCCTTCTGCAAATGGAAATAAATATATGATGACATTTATTGATGACTACACCGGAATGTGTTGGGTTTATTTATTGAAGAACAAATTTGATGCTTTTCAAACATTCAAGAACTTTCATAAATGGATTGAAAATGATGCACAATCTCATATTGGGTCTATTCGCACTGATAATGGAAAAGAATACACATCAAATGAATTTGAAAATTATCTTTGCCAACATGGGATCAAACATCAAACAACTGTACCTTATAATCCCCAACATAATGGTGTAGCTGAAAGAATGAATAGGACACTCTTAAATATGGTACGATCCATGCTTTTCTTCAAAAATGTAAAGATAATGTTTTGGGTTGATGATGTTCTATGTGTTGCATATATAAAGAATAGATGTCCATCTAATGCCATTGGAAACAAGACTCCATATGAAATGTGGTACGGGCATGTTCCTTCGGTAAAGCATCTCAGGGTCTTTGGTTCCACCTGTTATGTCTTGTACCAAAGGTACATAGAAACAAACTTGGTGCAAGAAGTCGTAAGTATGTCTTCCTGGGGTATTCAAACACCTCCAAAGCATACCGTCTTTATGATGAAGTAAATAAAAAGTTTGTTGTATCTAGAGATGTAATTTTTCTTGAATCATCCAAAACTGACAATGTTGTTGAGTGGCAACTTGATCGCTTGGATAGATTCGCAAAAGCAAAATCATTTCAAGAATTTGATAATCAGATTCCACATCTTGAAGGGGGATTCCTATACTAGATCAACATGTGGAATCTTCTTTTGAAGAACACTCTCCCTTGCATGAAACTCCAACAACGGATGATGCTTTAAGTGATGTGATTGAAAGAATTGGGAGACTCAATCTTGATTCAGTCCCAACTCAATTAGTGTAGCAGCCTGGATCATCTGAAAAAGGTCCCCCAAAGTGGCTGACAAGGACACTTGAAAGTGTTCATCCCGATGAGGTTGGAAAGACAGGAACTAGAAATTCAAACCGGCAGAATGGAGGTGATGTGGATGACTCTAATTCACCTGTTGATATGGATGTTTCTTATGATTGTGAATTGAACTTGTCTACAGATTTTGAACCAACTTCCTTCAAAGAAGCTGCTTCTCATGATGAATGGAAAGAAGCGATGCAAAAGGAGTATGATGCCCTCATAAAGAACGACACTTGGAAGCTGGTTGATCCTCCATTAGGAACCAAACCAATTGGCTGCAAGTGGGTCTACAAGAACAAGTATAAAGCTGATGGCTCACTTGACAAGCACAAAGCTAGGCTTGTGGCAAAAGGTTTTGCACAGAAGGAAGGGGTCGATTATGAAGAGACTTTTGCCCCCACAACAAAATGGGCTACCATCCGGACACTCTTTGCCCTAGCAGCTCAGAACGGTTGGAAAGTCCATCAAATGGATGTAAAAACTGCTTTCTTAAATGGAGATATAAAAGAGAATGTTTTTATGTCTCAGCCTGAAGGATTTGCTGTGAAAGGACATGAACATAAAGTATGCAAACTTGTGAAGTCCTTGTATGGCCTCAAACAAGCACCACGAGCTTGGTATGAAAAACTAACTGAGCATCTTCTGAAACTCAATTTCAAACATTATGATCTTGATGATGCAACTTTATTTGTCAAGAAAGTTGGCAAAACAGTTGTATATCTTATGGTATATGTAGATGATCTTTTGATGACAGGGAACAATGAAAGCTACATTGCATCTATAAAGAAGGAATTGGGGAAAAGTTTTGAAATGACTGATTTGGGCTATGTTCATTACTATCTTGGCATTGAAGTAACCCAACATCCGAAGTCCATATTTCTTTCTCAAAAGAAATACATTGGAGATCTGTTGAACAGGTTTGGCATGACAAAATGCAATCCTCTTACTACTCCAATGGAACAAAACTTAAAGCTCACATCTATTGAAGGAAAAGAATTTGAGGATGCAACAAAGTATAGACAGCTTGTAGGAAGTCTCAACTACCTAACTACTACCAAACTAGACATTTCGTTTGCTGTTGGAATCCTCTTCAG
The DNA here is from genome assembly GCA_031772625.1 of Pinus tabuliformis. Lineage (NCBI taxonomy): Eukaryota > Viridiplantae > Streptophyta > Pinopsida > Pinales > Pinaceae > Pinus > Pinus tabuliformis. The sequence continues at coordinate 621,964,251 of CM062812.1, forward strand.
GTTTATGCAAAAGCCTTGTGAGGGACATTGGTCTACTGCAAAAAGAGTTCTAAGGTATTTGAAGGAAACTCAAGACTTTGGAATCAAGTATACATAGGTGGACAACTTTGTTGGACACAGATTGTCATTGATGTCAATATGGCAATATTCAAGGAAGGAGACAGAGCCAAAGAAGAGGAGCACACAGAGCCATCGGAGCCAAGAGGAGCAGAGGTAGTTAAGCGTTGTATGAAGTTGCTGGTGAACGCTAGTGAAGGCTGCTGCAGCTGTTGAACACTGTTGAAACACTTGGAGAAAAGTTGTTGAAACACCAATTTCTCCATTGCTGAAACACCAACCTTTTCCGCAGCTGTTGAACACTTGTGAAAAATTTGCCGTTACACCAATTTCGGCGTTGCTGAAACACCGATTGCGGCGTTGCTGAAACACCAATTTCTCTGCGACGACATTATATTTTCAGCACATCAATCGAAGGTAAACATGAGGAAGCTAAAGCGAATGGAGGAGGGAAGCTAGAAGGTCGAGCGAGTATTGAGGAAGCCGAAGCTCAAGCAAGCGAGGAGGAAGCCAAAGAGCCATTGAGTAAGCAGAAACGAATGGACAAAGGCATGAGAATGTATAAAACAGTAAAAACAAAGAACTATTGTTGCTGTTGGTGTGGTGAAGAACCAGAGTGTGAGGTAGTAGAAGCAGCAGAGGTTGTAGAGGCAGTAAAAGCAGCAGAGGCAGGAGCGCAGGAGTGAGACAACCTCAGCTGAATAGTGTGCAACAACATACCTGTTTATACCAAGGTTGGGTTGGAGCCTCAGAACTGAACAAGACTGAAGTCATTGGGGGTAGGTGCTTCTAAGTGCAGAACCACTACAAAACAGAGTTGGTGCTCTAGAGGTTGGAGCGTCCCTGAAGTCCAAGTTGGAGCTTGGCAACTATTCACAATCGGATTTATACTTATATTGTATTTATTTCATTGCACTGTCTTGAGTTTTAATAAAAGCATTAATTTCAGCTGTTGATTTTTGTGTTCTGTGTATACATACACATATCTATATATGTTGTTGGCAATCACTAGAACAATTAAAAATAAATAAATAAATAAATTGTTGGAAACACTGATTCACCCCCCTTTCATTATTTCCAACAATTGGTATCAGAGCAGGCTTCTTCATACTAGCCTAACAGCTTGAAGAAGGATCCGCAGCCATGATGAGAAATCACGAAGCATCAGGAAGACCTCCTTTGTTCGATGGCACTAACTTTGGTTTCTGGAAGAAAAGAATGACCTACTACTTAATGTCCCTTAGACCCGAAGTCTGGAATTTTGTTCAAAATGAATACAAAATGACTACCACTCTTCCAACGAACCAAGACGAGAGGAAAGCCTACATCGCAAATGCAAAGGCCATGAACTCAATCACTAGTGGAATCACTGATTCTGAGTTTACAAAAATCATGCACTGTACATCTGCCAAAGAAATGTGGGAGAAGCTAGTTAGCTTGTACGATGGAGACTCAAAAGTAAAAAAGGCAAAGCTTCAAACTCACCGAAGACAATTTGAAAGTTTGAGGATGGAAGATGAAGAAGACATTGCAGCATACCTCCTCCGAGTAGCTGAAGTGGTAAATTCCCTGAAAGGATTGGATGAAAAAGTTGAAGAAAGTACCATTGTTCAAAAGGTATTAAGGTCTCTTCCAGACAGATTTGACTCCAAAATAAGCGCTATAGAAGAAGCAAAGGATCTAGATACCCTCAAAATGGATGAACTCCATGGAATTCTCACTGCCTATGAAATGAGGAAAGGTGGCCCAAGCTCCAAAGATGCAACATTCAAGGCCTCAAAGTCAAAGAAGGGGAAAGAAAGGAATGACTGTAGTGATGAGTCTGATGTGGAATCCGAATTGGCTCAATTTGTACGAAAGCTGAAGAGAGGATCTAAGCTTAAAGGCAAGTATCCTCTTATCTGTTTTAAATGTGGTAAAATAGGTCATTATGTAGCAAAATGTCCTCATAAACATGACAGTGATGATGAAGGAAATTCTAAAAGAATGGCACATAAAAAGAAAGGGTTCAATAAGAAAAACTTCTTCTCCAAGCAAGATGAGTCTATGGTCATCAAAAAGAAATCAGATGAGGAAAGTGATCATGATGAAAGCCAAGAAGCATTATTCATGGCACTCGTAGATGATGATGACTCAGGGCTGGAAGGAAATGTAGATGAACTGTTAATAAGCGCCATTGAAGAAAATGAGAAACTACGGAACAAAATCATTTCTCTCAAAGTGGAAAACGAGGAAATAAGAAGGAGAGAAGATCTCTTGGAAGCAAAACTTAAAGAAAAAGAAGAGACTTGTGAAGAACGCGAGGCCGAAATAGTGTCTCTGAGAAAGGAGTTGGAGCAAATTAAAAAGGGCTGTAAAAGCTCTCAAATACTTGAGACTATTTTGAAAAATCAAAAACCTCAACATGACAAGTCTGGAATAGGTTTCAAAGGAGAATCCTCAAACACTAAAAATAGTGTGGAAAGCTATGCTGATGCACTTTCCTGCAATCCAAAAGATGAAAAAATATGTTATCAAAAGTGCATCCCAGACCCCAAGAATGAAGAGAGAATTACTCCAAAGAAGAATGTGGAGTCGAATCATGGACACTACAGCAAATACAAAACTGTACTCCACCAAGGGCCCATCGCAAATCCGAAGAACGAGGGAGGAGTAATTCCCAGGATGGAAATCGACTCAAATCGTGGTTGCTTCAATAAGTACAAAACCATCTTTCTTGGACATTGCTTTCACTATAAAAGCTTCGGTCACCAAGCCAGACATTGTATGGCTCGCAGAAGTGAAAAGACAAATCTAAAGGACCGAATAATCAACTCATATGCCCCCAAAAGGCAGGGACAAATCAAAACGTTCAATCCATTTGATCCCTTGACCAAATTTGATCTGATTTGCTCTTTCTGCTACAATAATGGACACTATGAACAAGACTGCCCACTCAAAGGAAGAAAGACGAGTAGCAAGAACCCCAGCATGGACAAATGCGCCTGGCTCTATATGCTCAAAATAATGAAAACCAGTGGTTTGTAGATAGTGGGTGATCCAGACACATGACAGGAGACAGAAGGAAGTTTGTCTCACTGAGCAAAAAGGAGGGGAATGTGTCCTTTGGAAGCAGATCAGGCCAAATTACAGGAAAAGGAACAGTTACTTTGATCAATGGAAAAGGAAAAGCTCAAGATGCTCTGCTAGTTGACGGACTCAAACACAACCTCCTGAGTGTCAGCCAAATCTGTGATCAAGGACATAAGGTTGTTTTCAACACCAAAGACTGTGAAATAAAGAACTCTGCCTCAGGGAAACCTGTGGCAAAAGGGGTGAGAACACAAGACAACATTTACATACTGAACAAGATTCAAGAAAATAAATGCTACGTGAGTCAGACAGATGAGAGTTGGTTGTGGCACAAGCGACTTGGACATACAAACTTCGAAAATTTGATCAATATCAGCAAGATCAAAGCTGTACGAGACATCCCAAAGCTATTCAAACCAAATCAGGGAGTATGTGGTCCTTGTCAACATGGAAAGCAGACCAGAACCAGCCACAAGACAAAGGAACACTATACATCGAAGCCCTTGGAGATCATCCATGCTGATGTGTGTGGGCCAACTAGAAATCAAGCACTCCAAGGAGAAAGGTACTTTGTGTTATTTGTTGATGATTATACTAGAATGATGTGGATATATTTCATAAAGTATAAATCTGAAACTTTTGAGTGTTTTAAGAATCTAAAAGCCCTTGTAGAAAATGAAAAAGATTCAAAAATTAAGTGCCTCAGAACAGACAGAGGAGGAGAATTCACATCAAACGAGTTTAGTGAGTTCTGTAACATTCATGGAATTAAAAGAGAATTCTCAGCTGCCAGAACACCTCAGCAAAATGGGGTAGTTGAAAGAAGAAACCGAACAGTCCAAGAAATGGCAAGAACTATGCTATTAGCAGCAGACTTACAGCCTAGATTCTGGAGAGAAGCAGTAGGGACAACTGTCTATACACTGAATCGAACTCAATTAAGACCAAATTGTGAAAAAACTCCTTATGAGCTATGGAACGGAAGACCTGCTTCGGTGAAGTATTTCAAGATTTTTGGAAGCAAGTGCTTCATAAAAATAAATGATGGTTCACCAGGAAAGTTTGATTCTCGGGTTGATGAAGGGATATTTCTTGGATACTCTACACGGAGCAAGGCTTACAAGTGCTACAATTATCGACTGAAGAAAATAGTGGAAAGCATTGATGTAAAGGTTGATGAAGAACTTCCAGTAAAGGAAATTGAAGAACATGAAGATGACTTTCTCCTTGAAGAAGAAGAACCTAAAGAAGAAGAGATAGATGAGAAAGAAGAAGAAGAGAAAAGAGAACCACCTCATACCCCTTCAAAGATGAAGTATGTCGAAAGATATCATCCAGAAGAACAGATCATTGGCGATAGAGATGAAGGTGTGCAGACCCGAAGAAGGATAACAACCTCACCTAAGAGAAAAGTCGTTGCCCTCCTATCTATGATAGAACCAAAAACATTTGCAGAAGCAAGGATCCTCATTGGGTAAAAGCCATGGAAGAAGAAATGTCCCAAATTGAGAAGAACAAGACATGTGAGCTGGTACCTCGTCCAAAGGACAAAAACATAATAGGAACCAAATGGGTGTTCAAAAATAAAATGAATGAGGAAGGATAGGTTATCAGAAACAAGGCAAGACTTGTCTGCAAAGGCTATTCACAAATTGAAGGAATTGACTTTGAAGAGACATTTGCACCAATGGCCCGTATGGAAGCTATCAGGATGTTCTTAGCATTTGCTTGCTCAAAAGGATTCAAAATCTATCAAATGGACGTGAAATCAGCATTTCTAAATGGGGAACTCAAAGAGAGTCTACATGGAGCAGCTAGAAGGTTTTGATCTGACAGCAGGAAAGGACCTAGTCTGTAAGTTGAAAAAGGCTTTATATGGATTGAAACAAGCTCCTAGAGCTTGGTATGCAAGATTGGATCACTACCTACAACAACAAGGCTTCAAAAAGGGAGTGGCTGGAAGCAATCTATACATAAAGACAGATCAAGGTAAGTTACTAGCTGCTCTTGTTTATGTCGATGATCTGATTTTTGCTAGTAATAATGATGAAATGAGCCATGAATTTTCTCAAAACATGTCAAAAGAGTTTGAGATGTCAATGATAGGAGAGCTGTCCCACTTCCTTGGACTTCAAATATCTCAAACTAGAGCAGGATTGTGTATATCTCAAACCAAATATCTAAAAGACATGCTCAAAAAATATGGAATGGAGGACTGTGCACCCATGAGCACACCTATGACCACAAACTGCAAACTGAGCAAAGATGATGACTCCCCTCTAGTGGATGCAACTCATTACAGGTCAATGATCGGAGCCCTTCTATACTTAACAGCTACACGACCAGACATAATGCAAGCAGTAGGAATGGTGGGAAGATTTCAATCTGCTCCCAAACAATCCCATTTATTAGCTGTAAAAAGAATTCTCAGATATCTGAAGGGAACTTCTGATTTCGGTCTTTGGTACCCAAAGAACTCAACACTGACTATAACTGCATACACCGATGCTGATTGGGCTGGAAGTATAGATGATCAGAAAAGTACTAGTGGAAATGCATTCTTCCTAGGACACTGTTTGGTATCCTGGCTCAGCAAAAAACAGTCATCCATATCATTATCCACAGCCGAACCCGAGTATATTGCTGCAACAGACTGTTGTACTCAGATACTATGGATGAAGGAAGCTCTAAAGATCTCGACATATGTACAAATCAACCAATTACGGTCTATTGTGACAACACAAGTGCTATCAGTCTCAACAAAAATCCAGTGATGCACTCAAGAACCAAACACATACCAATCAAGTATCATTTCCTCTGTGAGCAAGTAGCTGAACAAAACATTGTCCTGGAATATATCAGTACTAAGGAGCAGATAGCTGATATTTTCACAAAACCTCTTCCTCGAGAAGCATTCGAACATCTGCGTCAAAAGATGGGGGTTATTTCTTTATCGTCACTCAAGTTCATTCATAAAGATGTAGCAGGACAGGGGGAGTAGGTTGACAGGGGGAGTCTGTATGCATTCCTTTGCCATTGATGTCAAAGGGGGAGAGAGCAGAAGAATATTGCCATCAATAACAAAGGGGGAGATTGTTGGACACAGATTGTCATTGATGTCAATATGGCAATATTCAAGGAAGGAGACAGAGCCAAAGAAGAGGAGCACACAGAGCCATCGGAGCCAAGAGGAGCAGAGGTAGTTAAGCGTTGTATGAAGTTGCTGGTGAACGCTGGTGAAGGCTGCTGCAGCTATTGAACACTGTTGAAACACTTGGAGAAAAGTTGCTGAAACACCAACCTTTTCCGCAGCTATTGAACACTTGTGAAAAAATTGCCGTTACACCAATTTCGGCGTTGCTGAAACACCGATTGCGGCATTGCTGAAACACCAATTTCTCCGCGACGACATTATATTTTCAACACATCAATCGAAGGTAAACATGAGGAAGCTAAAGCGAATGGAGGAGGGAAGCCAGAAGGTCGAGCGAGTATTGAGGAAGCCGAAGCTCAAGCGAGCGAGGAGGAAGCCAAAGAGCCATTGAGTAAGCAGAAACGAATGGACAAAGGCATGAGAATGTATAAAACAGTAAAAACAGAGAACTGTTGTTGCTGTTGGTGTGGTGAAGAACCAGAGTGTGAGGTAGTAGAAGCAGCAGAGGCTGTAGAGGCAGTAAAAGCAGCAGAGGCAGGAGAGCAGGAGTGAGACAACCTCAGCTGAATAGTGTGCAGCAGCATACCTGTTTATACCAAGGTTGGGTTGGAGCCCAAGAGGTTGGAGCCTCAGAACTGAACAGGACTGAAGTCATTGGGGGTAGGTGCTCCTAAGTGCAGAACCACTGCAAAACAGAGTTGGTGCTCTGGAGGTTGGAGCCTCACTGAAGTCCAAGTTGGAGCTTGGCAACTATTCACAATCAGATTTATACTTATATTGTATTTATTTCATTGCACTGTCTTGAGTTTTAATAAAAGCATTAATTTCAGCTGTTGATTTCTGTGTTCTGTGTATACATACACATATCTATATATGTTGTTGGCAATCACTAGAACAATTAAAAAAATAAAAATAAATAAATAATAAGAAATACTGATTCACCCCCCTCTCAGTGTTTCCAACAAACTTCAGCTTGATTGGATACTCTGATTCAGACTTCGATGTAGACAAAGAAACTGGGGTATCTACTTCAGGATATGCTACGAGTCTTGGATCAGGAATTGTCTCCTGAGATCACGCAAACAATTAGTTCCAGTAGATTCCACAACAGAAGCAGAATACGTGGTAGCAGCTGAAGCAACAAAAGAAATTGTGTGGTTCAGTAAAATTCTTGAAGATTTGCAGGTAAAAAAGTACAATCAATTCCACTCATGATTGACAATACCTCTGCAATAAAGTTGTACAAGAACCCAAAGTTCCATGATCGAACGAAGCACATCAATACTAAATATCATCTGATTCGACATCATGTTGAGGCCAAAACAATCCATCTTCGTCATTGTTCCACTAATGAGCAAATTGCAGACATCTTCACCAAAGCGCTTGGAAGAGAAAAGCTTGAACGATTCAGAATGATGCTTGGACTCACCAACATCCCTTCAGATTAAGGGGGGGAATGTTGACACCTAATCCTCAGGATTGGGTGAATATAATGTAAATAGATAAATAAGTAATATGAACAGTCATCGGGAGATGAAGTGAATAGTCTCTCCCTCATGTATATAATGAAGACCTACCTGAAGGAATAAGACACACGAATCAATTTTGGTTGAGGAGTTACTGCCTGGTCTGACAAATAATACTCAATGAAGAATGAAGGTGTTCGTTGATAACAATAATTGATGGGTCTCTATATCATGGAAAGCAATCACAAGAAGTTGCTACATAGATTTCTTATGTAGCCCAAATACATAAATCAAGATAGCTCGAAGGCAAAGGAGGCAATCTGCATATCAAAGATCTCAGTCAAAGGAAGCACCAATATGTCTACTCCAACTACTGCCAACTTGATAAAGGTGAAGATTTCATCTTCACAATCAAGTAAGTACCTTTTTTATATATAATCAAATTTGGTTTTATGACTTCATGGATGCAAGAAGACCTATATATATTGAATGGGTCATCAAGGGTCTTGCATGGAATGAGAAGGATTGTCATTATCCTTAGAGAAGTCAGTACATCAAGGTCTCCTTTGAATTCATGAGAACTCTTAATGTTCTATAAAGTAAGAAAGGAGACATGAGAAGAATACATATACTCTCTGAAATACAGTGCAAAAGGTGCCAAAGAATGAAGAAATATATTCATGAGATCTCAATTGAGAGATCTGAGAAAATGATGAATAGATAATCATCATTGATAAGCAAGGTGACAAATGTCTATGAACAAGAAGGTCACCTCAATCAACAGTTTATGATCTCTATGCCAGATAGAGAAAGGTAAGTTGAAAGGACTCAACTATATGCAAAGGAAAGGTTAACAAGACAGAACAACAATATGAAAAGATTATGGAAAAGGGTTCATATCATCTGAAGGATAGAGGAAGCTAAAGGGAAGAGGGAGTAATAGATCTCTAGTATGAGTGAGATGGCATCCCTCTCAAAAAGGATCCTATTAGAAGTCCTTACAGATATGATCATAGTAAGAAGATGCATTGTGGCATCATGAAAAACAAGAGCTCATATGAATCATAAAGGATATAGCTCTTGGGAATCTCATTGTACATTGAAGGAAAGGAAGAAGTCATCCAGGGCAAAGGAACATTTGTTGGATGGGGATATACTAGATCCTAAAGAATCTCTGATAGAAATCTCAGCAGAGGATCTCAAGGCAGTAAGTGCTTCATCAGGAATTTCAACTTATGGAAATCATGAGATGAAGGATTGATAACATGATGAAGTAGATCAAGGGATTGAAGATCCATTCAATCAGGAAAGCTGCTGAAAGAAGGCTGAAGGGAAAATGAGGTACATATGCTTGTATTTGTATTTGTATTTGTTATTGTAATGTCATGATATATGGTTGTAGGTAAAATGGATCGAGTATGATCAAAAGGGAAAGGATCTCCTCCTTTGAAAGGATGCAGTAAGACATAAGTCAGACTAGATGAAATCAACATAATATGTCTTCATATGACGTATGAGGTAGTTGACTACAATTGAAGAACTCTGAAAGCTCCTAGGAATGGATGATGTGAGGATGGAAGAGATCATGAAATATGCAACCATGATGAAGGCAATCAACATCCAAGGGATCAGATAGATTTGACTAGAAAATCTCCCAGAAAGATGTGAAGACTCTGATGGAAATCTCAAAAGATGAAGACCCTTGACAACAGATATCTTTGGGAGATGTGTCAACATGTATACAAGATGTTGATACCTACAAGAAGATGTCATTGGTAGAAGACCATCACCAAAAAGGTAATATGTGATTTGTTTTTGGTTTCTAACCTCTTGGAGAAAGTCTGGGTATGTGTGCAGGGCCAAGGTAAGGAGAGTTGTGAAGGATGTCACAACTATGTACCTTGTGATCCAGAGCAATCACTGTTGAAGGAAAGTGAAGACAGATGAGCTTATGAAGGAAGCCCCAGATGTAAAGCCAAGGAGGATACTTTTCGGGAAAGAAGGAATGACATGATGGAGGAAAGTGATGGATGGTTGAACCCTACATGTGAAGAAATTGATGACATCGAAGTCTTAGATCGTCAGTCAACTAGAAGACCCTATAAAGTACTGATGATAGAGTCCCTGGGTAAAAGGGAGCTCAGGAGGTTCCTATAAGTAGAAGGAAATCGAGCAAGTTTCTGAGTAAAGAGAAACTTGGAACTCATCCCTGATTGAGAGGGAGAGTTAGACACGACATTCTTGTCTCTAGTTTGGAAGAAAGAATGGAGGATTGTGTAATCATTTGGCATCCGACACTCTTTGAGGATGTGGTAGGGCATCCAAGATAAGAGTGGGAAAGAGGACCGATATTCTTGAGGGCTCAGAACCCAAGATGAGAATAGTCCTAGTAGGGTGTACTCAGAGAACGCCCGGGTGGGTAGACCCTAAGAGAGACAATGATGATGTGTGTCTATCAGTCATTGGTCTCGCCAACATTGTGCTTTGATCTGAGTGAGAGATGGAGCTGTTAGTCAAGGCCTTGCTATATGAAAACAATGTTGGTTGAAATGATGCTATAACAAATGGATTGCAAATCCGATTCTTCTTATGAGAAATTCTTTAGATTGAGAATAACCAAATACCATTATGAATTCCTCCCTAGTTAAGAGGGAGTGTTGAAGAAAGTGTAACTAGGTTCGGTCTTCATAATGACATGATCTTTGTAAACGATGTAATAAAAGGAAATAAATTATTTTTGTATGCCTTGCTACATGGGTTTCATGAGAAAGAAGTGTCACTAGGTGAAAGACTTCCTCTTGATGTCTTTAGGATTTATTTATTTGTCAAAGAGTCATGTCATGTGTATAGAAAATCCTCATGAGTTTATGTAAATGTAAACAAGTCCACAAAGTTGTGTAGAAGCCCTCCAAAGACCAAGCATAATCCTCCAGGAATTCTGCAAGTGAAAAGGAGAAAGAATTCTTCATGTCGGCTCCAATATGAATTAAAATTCATAAATAAAGGTCATGTTGGCTCAAGGGAAGAGACACATCCGTTCACACTCAAGTCGGCTCAAATAGGAGCACACACTACTATAAATACCCACGAAAGGTCAGCACAAATTACATAAGAGAACTCACAATTTGTCTCTAAACTTTCCGGTAATTGATGAGTAGAAGATCCGCATTAAGGTAGGATGGTTCTAGGGTTTATCTGCCTCCTTAGATACGTGTGATCTGGGCATAAACATAATTTTTGTGATGATAATATCGACATATTTATGAACAGAAGATGTAGATCTCAGATGGAGGATCTCGGCATACCTGTAGGTGCAGTCATGTGTCAATATCAAATGTATGGAGCAGAAAGGCTTTAGGATGAGGATGCATAACAGTCTTGACATCATCTTAAGTCCTGTGACAACAATCTCAACATATACACTTTGCTTTTACTACCTCGCATACGTCAAGGACAATGATATAATTGGTTATAGTATTGATGAGATCAAAGATGTAGACCTAATCAGTCATCTCATTGCAATGAGCAATATCACAATAATAAGGAGAAATAGTCTTGATGAGTAGTGACAACTATAGTCTCGACATATGTATATTATATATAAACATGTTGAAGAGAATTGCGAAGCCAAGACATATAGAGGAGCAGTGATGAGGTTTTCAAGATGTGTCAAATGGTGCAAATGAGGAAACTGTAATGACAACAATTGTTATGATATAGAATCATAAAGGAAACTGTGATGACAATAATGATCAGTGACAAAGATCATGATCTTGCTCTTGAAAGATCATGATCTCAATGAAGAAGCCAAGATCACCTCTGTGGCAATCTCAAGAGACAATCATAGTGCAACAATGATGTCCACAGTAATGAAGATCTCAGTGAGGCAGAGGTGCAACAAGGATGATGATTCCAGCAGCAATGAAGAAGAGGATTGATGTCTTGGTCTTGGAGAGGCAGATTGTGTCAAGGGTCATGGTCTTGGTATTCGTCAATGAATCACTATAAGAAGAATTTTGCGTGGGTTTTCCTCTCTAAGAGGGAGAGGTTTTGACCTTGACAGTAAGCCAAATATTTGTGTTCTTGTCTCTTTTGTTTTTGATAGCAGTTTGATGAACTAAACACTCACACTAATAATGAATGTAACATCAAGCTAAGATTAATTGTATAAACACTTCACAAATTGTTATCATGTAGCGAAGAATCAATTTAATTATGCATGCCCTAGATTCTTCAACAAGATGGGGGTGAATCAATATTTCCTTTCAATTGTTAAATTTACTAGTTAAGATTCTTCACAATTACACACAGAGAAGTAAATAATAAGGATTTTATTATAAATAATTGAGGACACCAATCCTCTTTTACAAAAAATTGTGTACAATGATAATTGCAGGCATCAACCCTTTTATCTTTCAGGCTCCAACTTGTTGCCAAGCACCAACTTGGACTTTCGTGAGGCTCCGACCTCTAGGGCTCCAACCCTATCTTTTTCTGTTCTAGAGGCTCCAACTCGTGGGGCACCAACCCCTCAAATTTCTCAAAATAGATTATTCACAACTTTGTTCTACTCTTCACATGTCTGTTTGCTTCAACGGAGTACAACCAGATCCATCTCCTGATGCTGCAGTACCTTTCCTTACTGACGATCTGAGGCTTCCTTCACCCCTTAATGCGCTAGTTCTTCCATTGAGCTCCTTCACAGAACTGCTCTTACGGTCTGCACTTCTGTCGAGCTACAAAAGATCTTCTCCTTCGCACATTCGTTGTAACTCTGAGTTACTCACTGATGCCCGCTTCACCTGGTCCGATCCTTTCAAATGTGCTTGTCCATAGAATAGGACTTTACCCAAACTGGACAAATGTCTCACAGGTTCGAGCTTTTACGATTTCATATATTTCAGATATCCAGTGATTGGTCTCTCCAACTTCTGTTCTCCTTTTTTAAGTTCACGAGTTGTGAACTCTCTTCTTTTCTGCAATGATCTCCAAGACTCACTTGAAATGAAGCATTTAACTTGTGTATATATATATATAGATATATATGAGGATATTTGTGATGGAGGATTGCAGAGCCATGTCTACATCCATGATCACTAATTAGAGGAAATAGATGCATCTAGAGAGAAGGATGTGGACCCCACCTTGTATAGGCAATTGATAGGCTCTCTCATGTATTTGGTCAACACTAGGCATGCCAGACATATCCTATGCCGTAAACTCTCTTAGTCAGTTCATGGGGGAGCCAAAGAGAGTGCATTGGACAATGACAAAAATGTTGCACGAAACTTCTAGGAACCCTATGTTTCGGGACGTACTCGTACCCGAAACTTCGAAACTCGGTCAAAACTTGACCGAAACTCGACCATTATGTAATCATCTATGAGAGTTATTATAGTCTTGGTTTACTTCTAATTTGTCATCTATGGGTCTTATTCCCTTTTTTCTTGCAAGATAATGTGTTATTCACTTATTTATAAATTTCTTTATGTGTGTGTATATATATATGTGTATGTATGTATGTATATATGGCGTTTCAGCCGACATTTCCATATTTGGGAGGTGACGTTTCTAAATGTACCCGTTTCGGAAACTTCAAAATGTTTCGGCGTTTCGTGCAATCTACGTGTTTAGGTATTTGCGTGGCTCAGTTGAGTATGGGATTGGATATGCTCGAGGTGATGGTGTCAGGTTGGTTGGCTATACTGGTGCAGATTTGGTAGGTAATATAGTAGGTTAGAAAATTACGTTTGGGTGAAGCTTCAGCATGGGATCAAGAGTTGTTTCTTGGTACAGTAGGAAGCAGAACTCCATGACACTGAGTTCTGTAGAGGCAGAGTACATAGCAGCGTGCATGCCTACATGTGAGGCCACGTGGCTTTGTAAGCTACCAATGGCCATATTTGGTTAGAGGATAGAGACAACGGTGATACACTGCGACAATCGGAGTTGCATCAGGTTGTCAGAGAATCCAATGTTTCATGACAGGTCCAAGCATATAGACATCAAATACCACTTCATCAGGGATTGTGTGCAGCGCAAGGTTGTCTAGCGATAGTGTATACCTACAGATGAGCAAGTAGTAGATATTCTGACGAAAGTTTTGGGGAAGGCGAGATTCATCTTCTTTAGAGACAAGTTGGGTGTTATGCAAAACACCTTCCTCGCTAAGAGGGAGTGTTAGTTTGTGTAGCTCAAACAGGTGTTCTAGTCTCAAATTATGTCTATGAGGCTAGGGAACACATTTTCTCCAATACCTAGAAAAGGTTTCGCAAGAAAAGGCCTTGATTAGATTTAATTAAGCAGTTAATTAATTTTCCTAAGTCTAACTTAGGGAAATAAGCTTAATTAATCAATATTAATTGGGGTAAATTGATTTTCCTCTAGAGACTTCTGAAAAAATCACTTGATGGGGTCAAGATGATATTAGCCATTGATTGTGATTAGATCGTGGCCGTAGATTCATCAATGCAAGATTTTAATAAGAGATCGATGGGTCATTTGGAGAACACATTGAGACCTAGAGTTGCAGTGATAGCAAGGGCACAAAGGCAAGGCGGGGACATCAACAACAGGGGTTTCAACAAAGATTGCTTGAGGGATTCTTCATAGATATTTCTAGGGAGATTTGGAGATCGATTTTTCTGCAGAGAAAGGCCAAATTTCCAGCAGTGCGAGTTGGTCCAGGCAGGGGTGCGAATTACCCTAGCAGGCAGTGTGAATTGCTTAGAGAGGGAGAAATTTTGGAGCAAGGAGAATTTGCAAGAGAGATCGATTTGTATAGGACGCTTGATTTTCCAATAGAAGTCGATATTTTCTAGTGGAGGCTCAGTTATTTTTCCCAGCCAATGTGAGTTGCCAAGAGGGCCGAGTTTCTCTGCCAAGCCGCACACGTGAGCCAGATTGAGCTTCAGAGGGAGGTCAAATTTGTTCTGGTGGGACAAATTGCTTCCAGGAGGTCAAGGAGACTTACAGAAGTGATCATAATAATTTTTTGGAGGTTTGCCATTTTACAACAACCAGTTGTTATATTTTTCTGAAGAATTTAATAATTAAAATCCTCAGCTGCAGGATTCTATTTTTTTTTCTAAATCTGTGTCAGCATATTTCAATCATAAGACTTGTGTGGTTTATTGATATTCTTCTTTCTGAAATGTCAAGTTTGTATTGGAACTAGACCCGACTCTCCAGGTTGGTTGCCAATTTTTGATCTCTTATATTTAATTCAATAAATTTTTAATATTAAGTAATGGTTTACCTCCCTTGTTATGATTGATCTACATGCAAGCATTTGAAATTTGCAATAAAACTAGATAACTAGTGGTGTTTTCCAGATAGCGAATGTTATTCCCTCATCACCACCACCCCCACTCCAAAAAAAATAGTAAAGAGGAAAAAATGTAAGCATATGAAATTTGCAGTAAAATAAGATAACTAGTGGTGTTTTCCCAGATATGAAATGTTATTCCTCCTCCCGCATCCCCACAAAAAAAAGAACGAAAGAATAAAGAGGAAAAAAATGAAAGGCTACTTTTCGCTTCTTCCCAGAATATTTCATTTTTCAACTATATTAAGTCAATATCGCTGGACAATTGCATATGTTAGACTTTTGCTTATGCAGTGACATTGTGAAGATCTCTGTAAGATAGACTTGGTTCTATGCAAAATTGCATGAAATTTTAGGTATGCATATTTTAAACCATCTAAAAGTGTACATTGCTTTTCTTTGGGTGGAGTGCAGTTGCGAAGATAAAGAATTTAACTGTATCTGACATTTTGTACTTACATGATTATACTACACCTGTTTGGTTTTTAATGATGTTAAGATTTAGTTCAGGGAAATTGTTTCTAGTCAATGTTATCTTCTATTATAAGTTAGATTGTCATTCAATAAAAGTAACTGAATGGCATCTATTATAAAGTTGTGACAACTGTAGTTTTTTTTTATGTAGGGTTGTTGCAGTTCTACTATCAACACTTTACGTGGGATGTTTATATGGTCTATATGTGCCTGATTGGCAGTTTGAAGTACCCGCAATAAATTTTTATGGAACCTCATTAAATAATGGATCTACAGTGCAGACCGTAAGTCATCCCTATATTTTATGTTTTCACGTTTAAATATGGTTGGATTCTTGAGACCATCTCTAATTGCTGACATTTCCTTGCATGTTATGTGACATTTGGTGTTTTCATTGCTGGCTTGATATACTATTTGAATTATTGAAATACTACCAACTATTAAATGCATAGCATAAAGGGAAGCTGGCATGATTTATAACAAACAAATTCCATAAGTTTGTTCCAGTTTTTCTGTTTGCATATAAACAATAGAGACAAAGTGGATTTAGGTTTAAACTTCTTATGAAGGCCTAAGTGTTGGTGCCAGTTTTGAGTTTAAATTCATGCTTGTAAATCTTGAAGGCATTTGAGGCAATGCATTTACACAATGATTTGGATTGCACATCAAGATATCTGTTTGCATATAAACAATAGAGACAAAGTGGATTTAGGTTTAAACTTCTTATGAAGGCCTAAGTGTTGGTGCCAGTTTTGAGTTTAAATTCATGCTTGTAAATCTTGAAGGCATTTGAGGCAATGCATTACACAATGATTTGGATTGCACATCAAGATATCTGTCACATTTATTGATTAATGAGGCCCTATTACCATTGGGAATGACTTCTACATCTGACGTAATTTTGGCATGAGTTTGAAGATAAAAGCAAAAGATGCATGGAAGGTTCTCTCAAATGAATGACAAATCCCTTGTATAAACTTCAATGGATCTAAAGTTAATATGCAAGAATCACTGATACTGAGGGTTTACTAAGCAAAATTATAGTCAGCAATCAGAACAACAGTCATTTGTGGTTAACTGCCACAGTAAGCAACATAGCAGGCCATATTCTCTTCTCAGGGCTTCTCCCACAGGCATAGTGCAGTAAGAACATGCGGGAAACAATATACAACACAATGCCACAGAATTTTAGGTATTACAAAAGATTCAAAGAATAAAGCAGAGTCACAAATAAGGGGATTTACTTGTTCTCTTTACTGAAAATCAGTTTACACATGTTACTCAATACTTACGCCATTGTTCTAGGAATTTGTCATTTTCCTTCAACTCTATGGTCCTAGTTTCATCCTCACCCCTGCATCTGTAGGGTTTCTTCCTTCCCCAACTTGCTCAACTCTTCTGTAAACCAGTCTTCAACATGCCAATCTCTCTCTCAACTGACCTATCAAGAGCCAGCCTTCAAAATACTAACAATTTTGAGCCTGTATCACACAATCCTGCACTTCTTGAGAGAAAGTCATAAAGGGAGGCCACTGTCACCTCATCAACTCTCTTCTACACTTTTGGCCGGCTCTTCTTTGGCACGAGTGGGCTTCCCTAGTGTAGGATTGCTAGGATTTTAGGGTGGTGAGTTCCAAGTTGTTCTTGAAGAGTAATCCAGCAAAATGTTGCTGAATGAGTTAAGGAATACGGTTGATGGAAATATTGGAAACTAGTTTCTTTTCATTGGGCATATGTGGTCAACTAAAGCTCCTTGTTTAGAGGTTACAAGTAAAACCAAAATGATAACTAGGGTTGACCATTACAAACCCTAATAGATCACCTAGTTGCTTAACAAGTTTTTGGAAGGTTAGGGGAAGATTTTCCACTAGATTTCTTCCAATGTCATTGAGAAGGGATATATCAAGGAAGAAGAGGGTGCACCACCACCACTAGAGAAGAAGACCACAACCTTCAGGATAAAATACCACAAGGAAATGAAGAGACTGCTTACTCGTCAAATCACACACAAAGCCATTCATTCCATTGAATATCCATTCATTGAGAAGCATCCAGAAATAACACCTTCATAAGAGCGCTCTAGCTAGCCATCCATAGGACAAAGAAGAAGAATAAAGGTTTCTAACAAAATTTCTGAAAATGCGAAGGGATTTCTCTTCCAATTCCATCATGAGTATAGATGAAGAAGTGCATTTCTATTTATAGAGAGATGCTCAACTTTCTTTACAACAAAATATTAATATTTCAATGAAATCCATAAATCTAGCCCAAGGAGAAATAAAATGAGTCTCCTCTCCAACTATGTGTGGCCTAAACTAGAATAAAGTAATGTGGCCAAGCCACATGTACAATGATCTGAATGAAACTATCTCTCCAAAATGGAGCATATCCTCAAGTGAGGGAATATATGGGCTCCTAGGTGCAATTTGTAGCTTTTCAAAGCCCTCCAAAGGGTGAAGAATCCTCTAGTCATGCAAGCAAGCCTTCCAATTCGTCTTCCAAGGTGGGCATTGAAGTCTCCATGATGAAAATGTTGTCCAAGATCACAAATAAGACCTTGAAAGTGGTCGACCCCTTAAGTCCAACAACATAGGCGAAGTATTAGATCACTAGAATGTACAAATTCGTACTGCCAACATGCAAGGCTTCTAAATTGCTCTAGGTGTGGACATGCAAGATTTAAAATCAAATTCCCCTTCCACAAGGTTAGGCCCTCATCCATTTTGGGTTTTGGCCTTTACCATGTAAAAGGTGTTATTTGTTAGTTTTTGTAGCATTAGCGGTGTTCTAGTCTCAAAACATTGTGGAGAGGCTAAAACATAGGAGTTCTCCATAACCCAAAAATTGTTTATGGAAATTCCACCTAGAAGTATCTCAATTAGATTATTAGCCTATTTTAAAAATATTTCCTAAGTCTAAACTTAGGAAAAGGGGTTAATTAATAAGAATTTATTGAGATAAGGTGTGAATCATATAGACACTAGCACAGATCGACATGGAATTAATATGGGCCCTTGATTAAGTTTTAATCTTGATCGCTAGAGGTCCAACAAAAGATTATAAGAAGTCAATGGGTAGATGGAGAACACACTTTTGAGAACCACAGAGAGTTTGATTTCCTTGGAGAGTTCATTTTTCCAGAGAGCCAGCAGTGCAGGAAGAGTTCAAGCTTTAGTAGGGAAGCAGAGACAAAGAGGGGCAGAGACAGTGATCTAGAGGAAGTTTTCAGATCTGGAGAGGCAACAACAAGAGGCTAAGTTATTTCTAGTGAGGTAGCGCAAAGGACTACACAGTTAGCTTCAGAGGGCAATTTGATTTGGCGGTGGGAAAAATCGATTCAACTTCCAGAGGCTTGGAAAGTCTTTTCGAATGCCGGAGAATCATTTTCCTCAGCAGAGATAGGCATAACGACTTGATTGGAAGTAGTTGTAGGCTAGATGTCCAAGGCTCTGCGCAAGCACTATGCAGAAGCCAATGTGGGAGGTCCATGAGGACGAGTTTCTGAAGCAAAGTTGTGCTGGGGTCACTTGTGGAGGAAGGGAAACCCCCCTAGATAATTTTGGCCATAATTTCTTGCTATGGATTGCCAGTATTTGGCATCTAGATTGTACTCATATTATATCACTACTGCATAATAATAAAAATCTTTAGCTGTGTGAAATTTTTATCTATTGCAGTAACTGGAAATTATTCTTCTAACTATAAATTTAATTATGCAGTTTATTTGCTATGACAAACAACGAATAAAATCACAAATGCAATTTTCACCATAAAAATACTGCGTAAAATAAAATATTGAAAATCGAGAAATTCTAGCACACATACAAATTTTGACATAGTTATTTTTGGACAATTGTCCCTGGAAAAACCCAATGCGGGAAAACTGGTGCAGCGGATGAGGTTTTTATTATTATTCTTTAGCAGCAATTCTGAATGTAATAATTTAGATGCCCAATTGGTTATCTAATTTGAGGAAAATACTAGCAAAATTATTGTGAGAATTTTCTCTCACTCCACAACTAATTTCTGCCTCTGAAATTAACTCCCTAACCTCTGTGCTAAGCCTCCTGCGTCACCCTCTACGTAGAGCTTACATTGACCTTGTGAGAATTTCAGGCTTCCTTCCTTTGCCTCTTCTGGGGACTGGAAACCTTCCTCCCGAAATACTGCTACCCTCCTCTTCCACCTGCTACTCACCCTTTGGCTCTATCTTCTTTGCTGCGTTATTGCCACAGAGAAAATTGAATTGCCTGGGCAATTGAGTATCTGCACAGGTGTGTTCTCCTTCGCCACATCAATCTCCTCTTATAATCCACTGTTGGAGCACCAACGACCAAGATTAAAACTTAATCAATCGCTGGTATCATCTCCGGATCAATCCGTGTGAGTTTCTAGATGATTCTCATCTTATCTCAATTAATACTGATTAATTAACCATATTCCCTAAGTTTAGACTTAGGAAATATTTAAAAATCGGTTAATAATCTAATTGAGAGACTTCTAGTTGGAATTTCTAGAATTTTTTTTTGGGTTTTGGAGATCTAATATATTCTAGCCTCTCCACCAAATTTCGTGGCTAGAACACATTCGATGCTACAAAAAATAACGCTCCCTCTTAGCGAGGAATGTGTTCTAGTGTTGCACTCCCTGCCACAACACCTTATTTCTGCATCATCTCCTGTCACGCTGCTAATGTCTGGTCATAATGCCCACCAACCATTGCGCAACTCTGATATACACTACATCTGTGCTGCTGCTGGCACTAGCAACTACTACCAACATTGCATCTGCATCTACACTGCAACTCCCTCTCATCTGCTAATGCTGCAGCTGAGAAACATCCAAGATAATCTGCCTCTGCTACTGAAACGGGTTTTCCACCATACCCATCTGTTCTTTGAAATAGACGAACTTAGCTCCTCCTAGAGATTTCGTGAGTATATCTGCAACCTGCACTTCTATGGGAACATATTGTAGCTGGATTGGTCCACGTTGTACATAGTCTCTGATGAAATTACATCGAATATCTATGTGTTTCGACTTGTCATGAAACACTGGATTCTCGGAGAGCTTTATTCAACTCTGATTATCACAGTAGACACTGGTCGCCTCCATCCTCTACTTGAACAAGCTCGCTAGCAGCTTCCGAAGCCATATAGCTTCACACTTAGTTGTGCTAGTTGCCATATACTCTGCTTTTGCAGAGCTCAGTGCTACTCACTTCTACTTCCTCTTACACCAAGAAACCATCCCTGATCCAACACTGAAGCAGTACTCAGAGGTATTTTTCTGTCCACTGAATTGCCAGCCCAATCTACATCTATGAATCCACATAATTTGACATCATTTGCTCTGGTAGATCTCAACCCATACTCGACTGTGCCACGTACATACCTCAAAATGTGCCTTGCTGCTGCCCAATGTACCCTTTTCGGCTCTACCATGAACTGACTAAGGGTATTGATTGCGAAGCAAATATCTGGCTTGGTATTGACTAGATACATGAGAGACTGAATAAGCTGTCTATATACGGTGGCGTTGACATCCTTGTCATCTGATGCATTTATCTTCTTCAAATTGGTGATCATGGGCGTAGACATGGGTCTACAGTCCTACATTCTGAACCTCTTCTGAATATTTGTAGTGTATCTTCCTTGCCCAAGGAAGATCTCCCCTTCCTTCTTCCATACTTCCAATCCAAGCAAATAGTGCATCAACCCTATTGACCACTATGTGTCAACGACCCATAGCAGTACACCCCCTTTTTTTGCAAAAGGGAAAGCGTTTGATCAACGTGTTCGTGCTGTTTGACTATCATCATCAACCTGATCATGTTATATTGTAAACCCTTTCTACATGTGTAAATTGTAAATAATCTCGATTCTCAGCAGATCCATGTCGTGTATGTAATTGCCTAGGTAAACCTAATCTTTTGATGACGATCTACATTCTGGAAGGTTTTTTGTCTCAACGACCCATGGTCGACAAAGTTTTCCTTCAGCCTTACCTCAAAGTCGGAATGGATTTTGTCACCATAATGTCAGGGGAGTCCTAGTGTGCTAGATCGAGTCTATGTAAAAGTGATTTGGGAATAATCCTAACCATTTGGTTAGGTTATTTTATTACAAATTGTTTGATCTGCTAGATTATATATGTGTCGCAGAACTGGGTAGTCTATGAGGGTCTTGTTCAAATGGGTTTTCCCCCTTGAGATGTAAAAATGTAAAAAATTCATGATGTAAAATGTCTTGAGGGTTAGAAAAATAATTTATCCCCTCATAGGTCCTAGGTTCTAGGTAAATTTAAATTTTCCATAGGTAAAATTCGTGGATCCTTTAAAAAATTAAATCTTAACTGGTCCAGGGACTAAGGTTAATTGATTATTTTGCTAAATTTTATGACTTAGGCCCTTGGGGTTAAGTCAAAGTCAAAGTTTTGAGGAAATAAATGCAAAATTTTAATTTTTGAATTTATTAAAATACATTTAATTGAAAAATTCGAAATTTCCTTAATATTTAAAATTTCGATGGATGAGATTAAAAGAAATTTTGATCCTTATCAACGGTCGAGATCACTTTGACAAGGATCACTCGAACTAGCCGTTGGAGGATTTATCTTTAAATAGGAGGTCATTTGTCAGTCAGTATCATTCGATCTTTTGATCGTATACTATGCGAAAAGCTCTCTCTTGTAATATTTTTTTATGAGCAATAAAGAAAAACTTTGGGGTTAATTTATACTAGTGTTACTCTCCATGGAAATGCTGTAAGATGTATTATTTTTGTGCATATATTTCTTTTTGGCCATTGATATAGCTTTCTGAAGAGCGATTTGAGTACAGGTATCTTGCTCAGTCGCTGGGGTTTGAATGGTAATTTAAGTTTTGAATATAATAGCAGGTATCTCTATTAGATCTGAATTTTATTGTCATTTTCTCGCTCTATGTTGACGGCTGAATCGAGTTTTGCAGGAAAATCCTAGACTATTAGATCATTGGGCATTTGAGGAAGTTCTCGGCTGAACCAGCCAACTCCAGATCTGTGTTTTCTGAAGAGCCCAGTTTAAATTTGATCCCGGGCTTATCATAAGATATTTTTATGGGTGATGCATGAAGGGTTTCAAGCTTAGTACCTCCTCTAAAATTAAAAAAAAAAAATAATTTTGCTGTGCTAAATCGTTAGATCTGGCTGTTAAGAGCCGCAGATCATCAGATCTGGGAGCGGAGTCGGACTCACACTCCCTAGATCTGATAGATCTGCCATTTTTGTATATAGATCTGTAATTTTCTTCAGTTTTCTGACTTTGGGTTTCAGGGTTTTAGTGTTTTTTGGGTCATTGTGTATATCGTTTGGGTGTTTTCTGTTGTATTGCAGCTGCAGATCTGAAGCTGAAAGCTATACAGAGTGCAGATCTAGGCCCTAGAGGGTAAGATCTGGATCTTTGGAGGTCCATCAACATTATTTTTTCAGGGAATTAATTTAGCTTTTTTCAGATCGGGAGATTTTATAAGCGTTTCAAGGATTAATCTGAAACAAAAGTGTGACATCTTAATTATTTATGGGAAATTTTTTGAGGGTTTAATTTTCTATCTGCGTTTGGGGTTTCTCAGAAAATTTTCAGATTTCTTTATCCTTTGTCCAAGCCCTCCTCTCTGCTTGCTGCTCTCTGCCTGTTTCTTCCTATCCGCTGCTCCAGAGCTCCACCGCTTCTCGTACAGACTTGCTCTAGCTCCGCGGTTGGCTCCCTCCTGTGTTCATCTCTTTCTTCTCCTTCAAAACTTGTGTACAACACTCCCTCTTCCTCCATGCATTTCCTTCTGGCATCCTCAGCCACCACGCAAACCTCAGTCAGCTGCTCATTCATGCTGCCACATCTCGTCCAGATTTGCACCCCTCTGCTTCTTCATCCTTCACTGCCCACCATATCATGTTGCTTTTCCTTACGCTGTCTTCATCTTTTCCCTTGCCTGTGGTTTCCTCATCGTTCCCTGTGGATTTCCAAATGCTGCTCAGCCCCTCCACGCAGCTATCCAAACCCTCCTAGGCATACTCTTCTACCCTCCTTGACTGCTGCCATTCATTGCATGTGGTCTTCACTGCCTCTTCGCATTACCTTCTTTCGCTGCTCTGTCAGCATCTATCCCTCCCGCGTGCTCTATCTTTCCTCACCAGCGTATTCCCCATCGCAGCTCCATACCTCGTCCCTTCACCATTTCGTCGACCTCTGCTCCTCATGCGCACAGACTTGCAATCACAAAAAAAGAACGAACATTTCGAAACCCTCTTTTTGGTATGCTGCGTTATTTTTTGTTTGGTTCTTAATTCACTTGTATATATATTTAGGACTTAGAAGTTAGGACTTAGGGTTAGTTTCATTGATTTTGATTTAAGTTTGATTTTTATTTTTATTTTCGTTTTGATTTTCATGTGATATTTCACTCATTCTAATTTTATTTTTTATTTTTGTACATACAGATTTTGATACTTTTTTCATTTCACTTCACCTTTTTTATTTTTTATTTCATCTTGATTTTGAAAAACTTAAAAAAAAAAAAAAAAAAATTTAAAATCCTAAAAATATTTAAAATTTTCAAAATATAAAAATGAAAAAACTTTTAAAATTCTAAACATTTAAAAAATTCTAAAAATTTAAATTTGTGATTAAGGATCTACAATTAAGGGGTTTTTCACTTAAATGTTTAAAAGTTTTTAATGTGGCCTATGGCCCATTAAAATTTCAATTTTTTGACCCGTTGATTAGTTTTAAAATTTGCTTGGTGTCTCTGATGTAAAAACACTAAATCTTAAATTCTCACGATTCTTCTATAGTCTAGCGCGATAAATCATATTGACTTTTCTAGCTTTTGTCATTAACGATAATCGTTTTAAATCTGGAATCTTTTGCATGTGACAGTGTTGGGCGTTTTTGTGGATTATTTATAATTGTCACTTTTTGTCACATATTGAAAATCGCTCTGGATAGATTGTTTTATGGATGGTTAATTCAAATATAGAAGGCACTGGTCTATAATTGTTTCTATCTTGTGGTCGTGTCTTGTCTATGTTGGTGTTTAATCTACCAATCTGATTTAATTGTTTAAATTCATCAAGTTGTCCGTCATTAAAATCTCCCAGAGTTTGTAAGAGTTTGTTTAGAGACAACAGTCAAATCATGTTGGAGATCTCCATGATCTTTCCAATGAGTTCTCTAGAAGCAAAATCCATGGCCCTTTGGAAAGTGGATCTAGCATTGAGGAGGCCAAACGACATCCTAAGATACATGTATGTTCCTCATGGTGTGGTGAAGGTAGTTTTCAGGCGATCTTCTTCCTTTACAATGACTTGGTTATACCCTGAAAAATCATCAAGGAATGACATCCTTTGGGAACCCGTCATTTGGGAATCCTTGAAGTCAATACACATCCTAATGTTACCAGTATTTTTACGGGTGATCACAGGATTAGAGATCCAGGATGAGTGTTGTATAGGGGCTATTATCCCTACATCGACCATCCTTTGGAGGTCTTCCTTGACCAAAGGTGTAAGCTTGGGGTTTATTCTTCTTAATATTTGCTTAACAGGCTTGGCACCCTCCTTGAAAGGAATAGTATGCTAGATGACCTCAGGGCTATAGGATTTCAATTCGTGATAAGTGTTGAAGGAAATGTAACTAGGCTAGGTCTTCATAAATGTAATTTTGATATTTGTACTTATTCAAGAAAAGAGAAATTATTTTTGTATTATTTGGCAATGAGTTTCTTGTTCATTGAAAATAGGACAAGCACATTTTGAAGTGATTCTAGAGAGTCAAAGTCAAAATGTAATTATGATAAGACCCTTTGAGGGCATGTTATGTTATGTATGAGATCATATAGGGTGAAGGGAACACCTCCAAGCATGGTAAAATCCTCTCCTAGCACCAACAAAGTCTACAAGCAACAAAACTATGACTAAAAATTATTTATGAAGAAAACTATAAGTTGGCCTAAAGGTAGCCAATCATGTCGACTTAATTGGAGGGATAGACCTCTATTTATAGAGGTTGTCCACTCCAAAAGATAACGCATTACTCACTTTGAAATCCACATAGAAGAGGAAGGCTAAAAGAACGAAGACAAGGCAAGGAAAAAGGGTAACGAGGACAACAAGGAAAGGAGGCAGAACAATGAAGTGAAGGAAGGCATTTCTGAAGCAGACACAACCACACGTGCAAAGGAAGAAGGCCACTCTACAGCCTTAAATGCAAGTTAACTTCAGGTCAAGTATAATCACTGGTTGGGGTGGAA
Organism: Pinus tabuliformis; assembly: GCA_031772625.1. Taxonomy (NCBI): domain Eukaryota; kingdom Viridiplantae; phylum Streptophyta; class Pinopsida; order Pinales; family Pinaceae; genus Pinus; species Pinus tabuliformis. Next base: position 621,990,086 of record CM062812.1, read on the forward strand.
TTTAAGGTCTACAAGGCCTCCCTCTAGAGCGAAGGAGATACTCTCACAAACGAAGGAAGCCGAGGAAGAAGAGGACTGTTTCTAGGGCTAGAAACAGTTAGACGTGCGAGGTGCTGTAGGGATATGACAACAAGCTAATTAGCCTTTTGTTTGGGTAAGAGATCAAGCCTCCAAAGGCTCACAAGCCTAGTGAAGGAGCCCATCTCTCTAAGGTGAAAAAAACTATATTGGAAGACGAAGTGCTGGAAGACAAAGTGTCGGAAGAAGTGCCGGAAGATGTGTCGGAAGTGACAATGCAGAAAGAGGAAGGATTTGACTTATGCTTGGAGGATATCCTAGTCAAAGGTCTAGGGTTTGGCAGTTGTTCAAATAAGAAGCTTCAATAAGAGAAATCTTACAAAGGGTTTTCCTCTCAAGAGTGGAGAGGGTTTGTCCTTGGAAGAGAGCCAAAATTTTGTGTTCTTGTTATTTTGTTTTGGTAGCAGTTTGATGAAGCACACACATTAATAAGACGAAGAAGATAAATTGTAAAAATACATCAAAAATTGCTATCAAGAAACGGAGAATCACTTTACACTACTTTGCCCTAGATTGTCTAAAATGGTATCAGAGCTAAGGTGACACATCAAGGATAGGGCAACTCAAGAACACTCATCAAAGGAAATCATCTACAAAGTTGAAGCATCAGGCCTTGAAGTCTCAATCACTTCAAGGACAAGAAGGGTCTACAATCCATCATTCATCAAGAAGGTCTACAAAGCTAGAAGAAGAGCCTTACATAAAGGCACCTACATAGAAGAGTAAATTGGAGCATGACCTACATCAAGCCAATCTCATCATCAAGCAAGTCCACTTGAAGAAGGCAACTTGAAGAGCATCAAGATCCAGGGAAGACAAGCCACCAAGCCTTCAAGGAGGAAGCAATTCCATTACATCTCAAAATCTATCAAGTAAGTACATGTCCCCTTCTGAATATACATCAATGTCTTTTTGCAAGGAAAGCAATAAATTGGTAGGGACCAATAACTTTCTTGCATGGAAGAAGAGGACTGATCTACTTCTCAAGGAGAATGAACTCCTAGAACTTGTCAAAGGGAATATCGCTATCCCTGCTAAGGAGTAGACTCAAGCCTTAGCCAAGTACAATAGGGATGAGACAAGAACTCAAAGGATTCTAATAGAATCAATTAAAGACTCTCTCATTCCCTATATCTCCAAGTTTGAGACATCGAAAGAAATTTATGATAAGCTAGTAGAGCTATTCTCGGTATTCACCACCAGAGAAGTAATATCTTTGAGAAATGAATTATACAAGATGAAGATAGCAAAGGAAGGAATAGCTCCCTACTTCATGAAACTCTCTGAAATGAGTAATCAACTTCAAGAGCTTGGGGAGGTCATGTTTGATAGAGAGATGACAATTGTTGTACTCAATGCTCTACCTGAGGAGTGGGCAAACTTCACATCTAGCATTTATGCCAGGAAGGGAGCAACCACTCCTAGTGAAATGTGGTCTCTATGCAGGTCAGAAGAAACCAGACGTAAGGCAAAAGAAGATGTGGGATCAAAGGAGCAAGCATTTTCTACCATGGCCAAAAGAAAGGGTAAATTTGGCAAGTTTGGTCCACGAAGAACAAACAACAAAGGCATGTCCAAGATCTAGTGTTTTGGATGCCAAGAATATGGACACTACAAAAGGGATTGTCCTAATCTTAAAAAGGACAACAACAAAAGAAAGAGGGAAGAAGCTCACATAACTCAAGAGATGAAAGAAAAAGGAAAGAGGCAAAAGAAGGAAGATCCTCCAGATCTCTACTATGACTAGGTCAAACTCTTTACTTCTAGACTTTTTCAATGTTGAGTAGAATAGGAGCATGTAGGAATAAATTAAATTGCATGGCTAGAATCACCCTCTAGAATCTAGTAACATGATGTACATAGAGTTCTAGACACTCATGTAGATGTAGCGTTTATGATAAGAACACAAATACATAAGTAGAAATATCTTCTAGAATATAGGAGCATGATAGATATAGCTCAAGATATTCATATAGAAGAAGCATACCTAGTATAGGACCTCATTCATGATGAAAGAAAAATTGATCATGATAAGAATCTTAGAAGACCTACATCATCAAAAGAAGGGAAACATTTGCAAGGCAAGGATCTTTAGGATCCTTTGATAGAATCTTCAAAACAAGGTTCATGGACCAAAGTAGATGTCTCATTGGGAATCCCATTCATGGGTTTCAAGAAAAGAATGATATGCAGGCAAGCTAAGATGAAGCAAGAAGGGCCACACCAAAGGATGATCAAAGGAGAATCAAGATGAGTTATGTATGCATCAAAGTTTAAAATCATGTTATCACTTGTATATTATTAAAGTCACGGGTATAGTTCTATAACATGATCAAGCATGAAAGAATCTCTTTCACCAAGAACATGTTCGAAAGCATGTACCACAACGCGATGAATGTCAACAAAAGAATATGCTCACATAAGGAGCATAAGATTGCTAACTAAGAAGCAAGAAGAAATGCTGACAATTCCATAAAGCAAGCTATGAAGGAATGCTCTTACAAGAAGCATCAGATGGTTGACCTATCTATCTGAAAAGAAACGAACGAAGAAAGAGATCAAGCATGTGAAGAACACCATGATCACCAAGAATCACTATCTGACAAAATGCCTTGAAAAAATCTCTCGAACGAAGGCAAAACAACTCTGATAAAAGAAGAAAGGACCCTTGACATCTTTGAAGGTCTTGGAGATGCAAAAGGTGGAGATAACTGATTCTACTCTATAGATATGTCGTGATGAAGAAGCCATCCAACAAAATAAAAAGCAATGTTGAAGCAATATCAGAATGAAGTCATAATGGGCTACTAGGTCAAAGCATGTAACCTAGCAAGTACTATGAAGCATCCATGAGGAGAGTATTCCGAAGCATGGACAAGATGACAAAGGAGTAGCCAAGATGACAAACCTGATAGTCACTTTCCACGAAGCAATGACATGACAAACCAAGAAGGAAAGTGATCGATGGATGGTGCCCTACCAAGAAGAAGTTCGATCGAAGACTTCATGACATCAAGAAAGGAAGAAGATCAAGCAGCTGAAGGACCCACGAAGAAGAAGCTAATGATGAAGGAAAGAGTCCCTAGTTAAGAGGGAGCTTTTGACAGGCCCCTGATCGAGAGGAAGTTTTTGGATCACCCCCGATTACAAAGGAGTGACAATTGTGTTTTCCATTTCATGGGTCATGCACTAGACTAGGATTAACAACCATAAGTCTAGATGAAGGCCATGAATGGAAATGTAGACACAAGATAGACACAACATTCTTGTATTCACTTGGGAAGAAAGAATTGGAGGATTAGGTAATCATCTAGCATCCGATACTCTTTGAGGATGTGTAGGGCATCCAAGACAAGAGTAGGCAAGAGGACCGATATTCTTTGAGGACTGGGAATCCAAGATAAGAATAGTCCTAGAAGGTCATACTCGGAGAACACTCAGGTGGGTATGTACCTTGAGAGACAATGATGAAGGTGTTTATAAATCATTGGTCTCGCCAGCATTGTAGCTCATGGTCTCATAAAGAGATGGAGTTGTTAGTCAAGGCCTTGCACTATGACAATGTTGATGAATATGATGCTATAACAGATGGATTGCAAATCTAGTTTCTCTTATGTGAATTCTTCAAGATTGAAAATTGCCAAACACCTTGTAATATTGTATGAATACCTCCCTAGTTAAGAGGGAGTGTTGAAGGAAATGTAACTAGGCTAGGTCTTCATAAATGTAATTTTGATATTTGTACTTATTCAAGAAAAGAGAAATTATTTTTGTATTATTTGTCAATGAGTTTCTTGCTCATTGAAAATAGGACAAGCACATTTTGAAGTGCTTCTAGAGAGTCAAATTCAAATGTAATTATGATAAGACCCTTTGAGGGCATGTTACATCATGTATGACATCATACAAGTTCAAGGGAATACCTCCAAGCATGGTCAAATCCTCTCCTAGCACCAATGAAGTCTACAAGTAGCAAAACAGTGAATAAAAATGATTTATGAAGCAAACTGTAAGTCGGCCTAAAGGCAACCAGTCATGTTGGCTTAATTGGAGGGACAAACCTCTATTTATAAAGGCTGTCCACTCCAAAAGATAACACATTACTCACTTTGAAATCCACATAGAAGAGGAAGTCTAAAAGAACGAAGACAAGGCAAGGAAAAAGGGGAATGAGGACATCAAGGAAAGGAGGCAGAACAACGAAGTGAAGGAAGGCATTTCTGAAGCAGACACAACCACACGTGTGAAGGAAGAAGGCCACTCTGCAGCCCTAAACACAGGTTCACTTCAGGTCAAGTATAATCATTGGTTGGGGTGGAATTTAAGGTTTACAAGACCTCCCTCTAGAGTGAAGGAGATACCCTCACAAACGAAGGAAGCCGAGGAAGAAGAGGACTGTTTCTAGGGCTAGAAACAATCACACGTGCAAGGTGCAACATGGATATGACAACAAGCAAAACTGTCTTTTTTTTAGGTAAGAGATCAAGCCTCGAAAGGCTCACAAGCCTAGTGAAGGAGCCCATCTATCTAAGGTGAAAAAGACTATTGGAAGACGAAGTGCTGGAATCTATGTTGCAGTAAACGTGGTATAGGGGTCCGTTTTCGTACGTAAATGGGTACGAAACGCGGAAACGCGTTTGGTACGGCTGTAAAACGCGTTTCCGGCCATACTGCCACGTTTCCCGAAATAGAAACGTGGCCAGTATGGCCGAAAACGCGTTTCAAGGCCGTACGACCCACATTTCCTCATTAACTTGTGTTTTTTTAATTTTTTAATTTGTTTTTTAATTTACTTTTAGGGTATGTTAGTGACTTCTTGTTGCTTCTAGATGCGTGTCTAAAGTTATAAAAGTGAATTTTTGCCCTAGTGTTGATATGGAGTTCATCAGGAAGTTTGAGGGATATACAGTTCATGGTAATGTTAAATTCTTAAAGTAAAAGTGATATTCTCCTTTATTTTTTATTTTCATCCTTTTACTTAAATTTTTAACATTACCATGAAATGACTCAGGATGTTTGAGAGTGGTTTCGTCCTCATTGGATTTCATATGGAGAAAGTAGAATTTTAGATCTCACTCAAAATCCAGCAGACTTATTTGTTTTCCAGGATTTCAGGATTGGAGGGATTGAATGTTTCCATTGGATTTTATCATGTACTAGGGTATGGAACTTGTATTTATTCAAGAGAACCAAGCCCTCTATGCAGGGGAAACTCCCAATAATCAAGATCATGTAGGGTACTAGGGTATGAAATGTGTATTTAATCAAGAGCACTAAGGTCGTTTGACTATGTAGGAGGAGACTTCGAATACAACAGTGGTCCTTCTAAAGAATGGGATGTGGATGCAGAAAATCCTAATTTGGATCTCTCTCTTGCAGCCTTATAGTCTTTATTGTACTTGCAGCCTCATATATTAATATAAATAAACGCTGATTTTGAGATTTGGATATATAATGAAGGTTGCTTTTGGATATTCCGCTATTTTTATTTTCATTATGTGATCATTCATGAGTAAATGTGATGTAAATTAAATCTTAATGTTTAAGTGTAATAAATTATAATGTATCATTTATGCTTTATGATTGCACACACACAGATATATATATATTATATATATATATATATATTCGCGTTTCCACGTTTCCAAAATTTGGGGAGGTCGCGTTTCGTATCGCTTCCCGTTTCGGAAACTCGTACCCGTTTCCCCGTTTCGTGCAACTTAGGCTGGAATACAAAGTGCCAGAAGAAGTGCCGGAAGTGACAGTGAGAAAGAGGAAGGATTTGACTTATGCTTGGAGGATATCCTAGTCAAAGGTCTAGGGTGTGGCAGTTGTTCAAATAAGAAGCTTCAATAAGAGAAATCTTACAAAGGGTTTTCCTCTCAAGAGTGGAGAGGGTTTGTCCCTGGTAGAGAGCCAAAATTTTGTGTTCTTGTTATTTTGTTTTGGTAGAAATTTGATGAAGCACACACATTAATAATAAGAAGAAGATAAATTGTAAAAATACATCACAAATTTCTATAAAGCAACGAAGAATCACTTTACACTACTTCGCCCTAGATCGTGATAAGACCAAGCAAACACACCCTTAAATTCCCTCAATAATTTCTCGAGCTCACCCCTTTCTTCTTTGGACAAGCTTTTCCCAATTTTGACCATTTGAGGAGAGGTTTTAGATCCGAGGTTGAGATCCAACGTATCATGTGATTGTTGATCATCGTTTTTAGTGGTAGAACGTCATTCCTGTCAATGTGTTCATTTATTAAATATTTACCTTTCCTATCGGGATCTTCATGGTCTTGAAGGAAATTGGCTATATCTTGATCATCTTCAAAAATAGGGCAATGTTCCTCATAGTCGAGGACCGAGGGCCGATGGATTGTGTCAACTATACACTTCCCTCTTTTAGCGATATCACTGTGAATGATCGAGGATGTGGATGCAACTATGGCTAGGGCATTGGCAATGTCTTTAAGACATCGATCCAGGGCCAAACATTGTAGCTCTTTGAACCCTTGATCATGCTAGTGATTCTTTCCCTATTAGGTTTCAATTTTTCATCCTTTGTTTTGAAAGTCGCCATTATTTGTGATATGACAAGGTCAGAGTCTCCAATTATGATTAATTGTTGGATCTCCCTTGATCAGGCCACCTCAAGTCCTAATAGGAGGGTCTCATACTCAACTATGTTATTGGTGCAAGTAAATTGGAGTCTTAAAGAGAATAACAAGTACTCCTCAGAAGGGGATATGATGACAATGCTAACCCTTGATCCAGTCTTAGCCCCATCAAAACACATAACCCATCGCCTAGGGATGGGGAGTCTTGATAGGCTCACTTCTGAAAATTCTCCATTCCCCAAGTTCATTATCTTCTTCTTCTAAGTCATTATCATATTCTTGAGAGGTGGCAATCATTGGGGCAGAGAATTCCAGCTTAGGGATGGACACATAGGATTTGTCTTTCCACGGGAGGTGTATAGTGGAACTATCTTCACTGATGGATAGGTTAAGGTCTTCAATGAATTGTTTTGATAGAATCATACCCCATGTTGGATTTGTTTTGATAATGATAATGTTTATGGAGAACTCTTTCTTAGGGTATGTATGGAAAAAGATCTTTCTACCTTCTACCAGCCCACATACCCTGAATTCTTCACAGTTTAGAATCACCTTGCCCTGACATTTCTTTGAAAAAGTAATCCCAAGTTTTTTCATAATACTCAAAGGCATGATATGGATAGGGCTCCTCGAGTTTAGGATGCAATTTTTCAAAGTATGCCTGTTTATTCCCAGAGTCACATAGAAAGGGTTAGTCATGCTTAAAATCAGTCTTAGGGGAATTCTTGTAGTGGGGTCAGGAGGTTCCTTTGCCTTGTTGCTGATTTCTTGCAACATAATTTCTTCATGATGGGGAATACTTTCACTTGAGGGGGGAGGTTCATCTTCAATTTGTAGCATGTTGATGGAATTATGCCTCATGGCTTCATCAAGGTCAATCATCATGTTTTGAGCTTGGAAGAGACTAGAGGGGTTTTTGTTTCGGACATCGAAGACCAACTTCCCTTTGAAGGCATTGAGGTAAGCGACCATGGCTACATCCTTTGGGGGAGACATTTCTTGAGGGATAGAATGGATAACCATATTGAATCGTTGGTTGAACTCGACAATGGTCTCATCCTCTCTTCTTTCACTAGACAAGAGCCCTTTGTATATTTGGACCACGTCCTTTTTGGGGAACCACCTTCTTCTAAAAGTTTGGACAAATCCTTCCCATGTAGAGATGGAAGATGATGGAAGGTTGAAATACCAATCCTGGGTGTTTCCTATCATGGTTGTAGCAAAGGCAATCATTCGACTATACTCATTATATAGTTTATCGCATGTCCAGTATTCAAATTTTAGGAGATGTTCTTGGGGTTTTCTTCCCCTATGAACATAGGCCTTTTGGGGTCTTCAAGTACTGCACAAAAGAGAGCCCTGATCATGGAGAAAAGGTCTAAAGGTCTAAAGATCTTGTGTTTCTTCCTTAATTGATTGACCTTTTTGTTAAAGAAAGGAATATGGGGTTCATCATCTCTCCTTCGATGGTAAGTCACAACCTCAAGATTTTCCATCTAGGAAAGAGAATGTGGAGTCGCCAGAGGAATGCTTTATAGATGTCGTTAATGAATCAATTCCTCAATGATTCACTAGGGATGTAGACCTACCTCCTCCACGAAAACATCGCCAAAATGTTACCGCTCAAACTATCAGGTGACCTAAAGTGGATCCCTAAAGGGCAAATGCTAGACCAAGGAGTGATGCAGGTTGAAGTTTGGCAAGAGAAAATCGAGTCAGAGAGAGAGTTGCAGGTGGGAGAGAAAGGGCATCAACATAGTCTGAGAGTGTAGGAAAATTTTGGAAAGGGCAGCACAGAGGAGGGACGCAGTTCATCAGTGCAGAGGAGTGGCACAGGCTCTATGTAGGGGTGACGCAGAAAGGCCAACGAAAGGGCAGAAGGTACTCTTCGGGGTCAGAAAAACGTTGTGGAGTGAGAAATTTATTTGTAATTTTCTCTCTGTGATTCTTCCTCTATTTTGGCTATCCGTAACTTTTACATAAATTATTGCTGAAGATTAATAAGAGAAACCCTCGTCTGCTGCACCGATTTTCCCACATTGGGTTTTTCTGTGGACAATTGTCCAAAAATAACTGTCATTGTGGTTATATATGTGCTAGTATATTCCTTGTATTTACTTTCCGCAAAATTTTATTTGTGAAGGCTGCAATGTATGTATTTCGATATTTGCCATAGAAAACTGCAAATAATTTGTTTAAGTAATTTAACAAATAGGAGAAATATTATTAGTTGTTGCAGTAAGATTTAGGATCATTGAGTTTTCACATGGTATCAGAGAACTGGTAAAGAAGGAAGAACTTGACTGTAGACGAAAGAAGGATTGCGAAGCACTGCATGTGAAACAATTCAGAACCCCAGAGAGACTGCGCAGTCCATTGGCTAGGTGGGCAAATTTTCATGGAAAATTAATTCTCTAAGTGAGTCGATGGAGAATAAAATTTTCTGGATTGAGATTTGTCAGAGGCAAAGGGAGCAATGCAATAGTTTCCACGCAGAGCAGGACGTGTATTTTTGCAGCTGTGAATTTAGTGTTGGGAAGGAAAAATAGCACAGGAAATTATGGATAGTCAAGAAGCCTTGGTATTTTCTTCCAGATTGGAAGATGAGTCTGTGTGTCTGTCAGGATCAACATCAGCTGGTGTTTGGTATATTGATAGCAGAGCTTTAACTCACATGACTGGAGTAAGGGAATATTTCTCGAGCTATCAAGAAGAGAAAATGGACTTTCAGATCACTGGCAACAAAACTAAGTGTACCCCAGTAGGGAGAGGCACCATAGATTTTCAGACAGAAGCAGGAACCGACACTAGCACCATGAATGCATTGCATGTGCCAGGATTGGGTATGAACCTAATTTCAGTATCCTATTTGCAGGACAAGGGGCACTATGTATACTTTGTGGGAAGGAAAGTATATGTCAAGCATCCCACCTGGAAGAAGGTAAGAGAGATTGGAGCTCGAAGCAACATGCTATATAAATTGCAGATCGATTCTCTAGTGGCATTGATAGGCAGTGATAAGAATAGTAGGAAGGAGCTGAATGAACTATGGCAGAGGAGGATGGGACGCTTGCACCACTTAGGATGCTCAAAGGCACTGTAAGAAGAGTTCCAACTTTCAGCAACGAGCACAATGATCTATGTCGAGGACGTGTACTTGGGAAGTATGCAAAAGCAATGATTGCCAGAAGTAACAACATAGCTAATGGCGTGTTGGGATTGATACACTCAGATATTTGCGGTCCTATGTCCACCAGAGCTCTTAGCAGTGGCGAGTATTTCATTACCTTTATTGATGACCATTCCCTGAAAAACCTGGGTCTACTTCTTAAGGACCAAGGATGAGGTCTTTGATTGATTTCGAGAGTTCAAGGCTCTCGTAGAAAACATGGTAGGGAAAAATATCAAGGTACTACGTTCAGATAATGGTGGAGAATACACAAATAAAGACTTCACAGATTTCTGCGCAAAGGAAGGTATCAAAAGAGAGTGGACAACTCCCTACAGTCCACAACAGAATGGAGTAGCAAAACAAAAGAACAGAACTATAGTGGGGGCAACAAAGGCCATGTTGTATGATCAGGATTTACCTAGATTTCTATGGGTAGAAGCATGGAACACAATATTGTACATTCAAGATAGGACACCTCACAGAGCCTTGGGGAAGAAAACGCTAGAGGGAGTCTTCACTGGGAAGAAACCTAAGGTAAGTCATTTGAGGATATTCGGGAGTGTGACCTATTATCACATTCCTGATGAGAAGTGCAGTAAGTTGAATCAGACAGCAGAAAAGGTGGATCTCGTATGATATAGTGAGACCTCAAAGGCATACAAAATCTACGTTCCTGGTGAGATGTAAAGTTCATGGAAGACAAAGCTTTCAGAAGATCTCAAGAGATGCATGCAGGAGATCATTCATCAGATGTTCCATTAATCCAGCAGCAGCGAGACCGTCGGTAGAACAAGCAGGGGGATAGTCACAGGATTCGAGTACAATGACTATTACTAGCATCTCCTTAGTAGCAGGAGATCTAGGAAGTTCTCAGCAGATAGAGCAATAGGAACAGGTGGAGGAACAAATTGAACCTGCCACCACCAGTGGTAGGACCAGTAGGGAAGTGCGTCAGACCTTGAAGGACGCAAAAGAGTTTGTCGGAGCTTCTAGAACCGACAAGAGGTAGTGCAATCAACCTGACAGATCCTAGGCCTTGGTGGCTTAGGTTGCAGAACCCTCCAGTTTTTAAGAAGCTGCACAACATCAGGTGTGGGGGGATGCCATGGTAGAAGAGTACCATTCTATCATGACAAATGATGTTTGGGAGGTGGTGCCTAGACCAGAAGATAGATCAGTTGTGGGTTCCAGATGGATCTACAAGATCAAGTACACCATAGATGGCAGTGTAGAGGAGTATAAGGCTAGATTCGTGGAAAATGGGTATGCACAAAAAGAAGGAATAAACTATGAGGAGACCTTTGCCCCAGTTGCCAGATATACCTCTAGCAGATTCGTCACATCCCTAGCAGGGTAGATGGGATGGAAAATTCACAAGATGGACGTCAAGAGAACATTCTTCAACAGGGTGATAGAAGAAGAGGTGTACATATAGCAGCCTGAAGGCTTCAAAACTCATGAGAAGTGCACTCATGTATGCAGATTGAAGAAAGCCTTGTATGGGCTCAAGCATGCACCCATGGCATGGTACAGTCGGATTGACAGTTACTTGCAACAATTGGGATTCATCAAGAGTGATGCAGATCCCAATATCTACTATCTGATGGTGGAGAATGAGCCTCTCATTCTGGTTTTATATGTAGATGATCTGTTTTGACAGGATCATTGAGGCTCATAAAGGAATGCAAAAGAAACCTCATAGCAGAATTCGACATGAAGGATATGGGGTTGATGCACCATTTTTTGGGGTTGGAAGTACGGCAGAGGAATGGGGAAATCTTCAAAATGAAGGATTGCAGACCCATGGCAACACCCACCAACTGGGAAAAGATAGATGGCTCAGGGGACAAGGAAGTTGACCCCACCTTGTGCAGACAACTAATTGGGTCACTCATGTATCTGGTCAACGACAGGCCTGACATTTGTTTTGCTGTCAATACCCTTAGTCAGTTCATGGTGGAACTGAAAAGGGTACATTGGGCAACAGTTAGGCACATTCTTAGATATGTGTGTGGAACAATCAGACTCAGGTTGAAATATACTCGAGGAGATGACGTCAGGTTGAGTGGATTCACAGATGCAGATTTTGCAGGTAGTTCAGTGGACAGGAAAAGTACCTTTGGGTACTGCTTCAACGTTGGATCAGGGATGATCTCTTGTTGCGGCAGGAAGCAAAAGTCAGTAGCACTGAGCTCAGCAGAAACATAATATATGGTGGCCAGCACGACTACGTGTGAAGCCATATGGCTTAGGAAATTGCCGGTGAGTTTGTTCAGGAAGAAAATGGGAGCGACTAGTGTTTACTGTGATAATCAAGTTGCATAAAACTCGAAGAATCCATTATTTCATGATAGGTCAAAGCACATTGATATCAGGTGTCATTTCATCAGAGATTGTGTTCAACGGGGGGCAGTCCAGCTGCAGTATGTCCCCACAGGGGATCAAGTAGTAGACATACTCATAAAAGCTTTAGGGAGAGCTAAGTTCATCCAGTTTAGAGAACAAATGGGTATGGTGGAGAATCCATTTCAATAGATTCTCAGCAACAACAGTTGAGAGGGCGCTATAGTGCAAATGCAGTAGTTGACAACAGTTTAGCAGGGTCGACAACGACACAGATGCAACACATATCAGAGTTACGCAGTAGTTGGTGGGTAACAACAACCAAACATCAGCATCATGGGAATAGATGATGCAGAGAAATGATGTTGCTTTAGTGGGTTGCAACACTAAAACACATTCCTCGCTAAGAGGAAGTGTTGATTTTTGTAGCATCGAATGTGTTCTAGCAATGAAATTTTGTGGAGAGGCTAGAATACATGTATTCTCCAAAACCCATAAATCATTTTTGAAAATTCCATCTAGAGACGACTTAATTAAAATAATTAACTTTTTTTTTAATGGTTCCTAAGTCTAAACTTTTAGGAAATCTGGTTAATTAAAGGATATTAATTAAGTCATGGTGAAAATCTTCTAGAAGAAGACATTGATTGATTTCTAGTTAATATTGGCCATTGATTATGTTCTAATCTTGGTCGTTGGTACTCCAACATAAGATTATAAGAAGAAGTCAATGGGTTGATGGAGAACACACCAAGGCAGATACTCAATTGCTCAAGCAGATCAATTTTCTTAGTGGAAGTTCGACATGAGAAAATTGAGTCAAAGAGTGAGTTGCAGGTGGGAGAGAGAGGGCATCAACATAGTTTGAGAGTGTAGGACAAATCTGGAAGGGGCAGCACAAAGGAGGGACGCATTTCATCAATGTAGAGGAGTGATGCAGGCACTACACAGTGACTGCACAGGGGGTGATGTAGAAAGGCCAGTGAAAGGGCAGACGGTCCTCTTCGGGGTCAGAAAAACACTGTGGAGTGTGAGAAATTTATCAGTAAATTTTTCTCAGTGATTCTTCCTATATTTTGGCTATTCGTATCTTGTACATAAATTATTGCTGAAGATTAATAAAAGAAACCCTCATCTGCTGCACCTGTTTTCTCACATTGGGTTTTTCCGAGGACAATTGTCCAAAAATAACTGTCATTGTGGTTATATATGTGCTAGTATATTCCTTGTATTTACTTTTCACATAATTTTATTTGTGAAGGCTGCAGTGTATGCATTTTGATATTTTCCATAGAAAACTGCAAATAATTTGTTTAAGTAATTTAACAAATAAGAGAAATATTATTAGTTGCTGTAGTAAGATTAGTGATCACCGAATTTTCACAGTGAACACATCGAGTCAGTTTATGATGGAGCCTAGGAGAGTACACTGGGTGGTTGCAAAACATGTGTTGAGGTAGTCACAAGGCATAATGGGTTATGGTTTGGACTATGTCAGGTGTGTTGGAGTTAGATTGATTGGTTGCAAAGAGTCATATTGGGATGGCAGTGCTAGTGACCGAAAGAGTACTCATGGGTGTTGTTTCTCGTTGGGCTTGTTATCACCCCAAGAAACTCTCCTAGGTTGTATCTCGGGGATGCTCGGGAACATTACAGACTCAACAAAATGTTGGAGATGGATGAATGGAAGGAATGATGCTTGTCCAAGCCAGATAACCACCTCTACTACGCTTAACTCCAGACATGGGTGAACACCCCCCGACTACAAGGCTTTAGACCACCAATTACTCACAGTTTGAGGATTAGGTGAACATGGAGAATACTGACCACACCAGCAGATGCACAAGACCATGTGATGGCCGGCTGCAACCAGTAAAGAGGTCTACAAATCTATTTCCTAATGCATAGACAGGATGACAGCTCTCTGGCACTAAGTAAACAGAAACTTGCATAACACATTCAATGATACATACTAGACTTCAACACAGAGGTGGGATGATAGCTCCTCTAATGCTAAATATCAATAGCACATGAACAAATGCATAACAGGCATAGCCTAGAACAAAATAGAAGTGGATAGTGAGCAATTAACAACAAAAGAAGCTTGTATTAACTGAAAATGAAGACCAGACGCTGCAAGTATCAAAGTAGTTACAGTCTCCAGAAGTTGAACCTTACATCAAAACTACAACCATCAACCCTGAAACATCTGTGTTCTGGGTATATATAGAGTTTAGTTACAAAGATATTCTGCTGTTCTATGCGTGGAGGGGTCATAATGGACCACCAACCGCTTTTAACTCTTTGATGGAGTCTCTGCTGCAATCTGACTGTGTCTGCGAATGAATTTGACCTTCTTGGATGCTCTGCTGTCCTTCTCGAGCAGGTGGAGTGTTGTATGAGTGAATCTCCATAACTGATAAATGCGTTTATCTGCTTGAGCTCTGTACTTTCTTCCTCGGCCATGCTTTCGTTTGAATGCGGTTGTTGAGGATTTATTTCGCCGAGAGCTGAATACTGGCCATCTTCTTCCTTCAGATGCACGAGACAGGCTATGGACACAGACAGTATGGCGAAGGCATGAGTATGACGAGACAAAAATCAGCCGTTGGATCGCGTGAATCGACGGCGGGGATCGTTTTGCAAAGGGTATTGGAAGAAAACGGGAGCGGACAAATGTGAGCCGTCGGATCGCGGGCGGACAGATCCGACGGCCATCGGGCGGAAGAGTAGCACGGGAGATAACGAGCGGGGGACGGGCAAGTGGGCGGTAAGCGGTATGTATCGCACCGCTTTTGGAGCTTAGGCGGTAATTGTACAAAGCTGCGCGATTCCATTCAGGCGATGACGCGTGGCAGATGGGACGGGATGAAAACCGCTGTGATTGCGAGTTAACATGCGGGCGGTTTGCGGGAGTAGAACGAGCGAATGCCGTCGAATCGAATGAATGGATGGCGGAGATCTGTTGGCAGGAGGTATCGGGAGATATGAGAGCGAAGCGATCGGGATGGAGGTGGGCCATTGGATCTTGTCAAGACTGATCGGACGGTGGAGGAGTGATCGCAATATCGCATCGGCGGAAGTCAGGGGCGTAACCTTTATACATGGATGCGATTTGTCGATAGCGATATGGAGCCCGAACCCGACGGAGTCGTTAACAACGGTTTATAATCACATCGCGTCCAATAGGGGCAATCGGTAATCGGCCGTCGACGATGTTAACAACATGACTTATAAAAGACCCCCTGAAAGCTGCGATTGCGATTGCGACAGAAGGTCGTATGGGCACGGGTTCATGGGTTAAGAGCTCGGGGCTTAAGGAAATATGGATTTATACAGGGTTACAGAGGAAAACAGAGATAGTGAGGGCTATGAGAGGTAAAACGAAGATCGCAGGAGTATGAGAATGTAGGCGAAGTGAAGGGAAAAGCGGAGGCAGTGGGGTGAAAGAGAGTAAGCGAGGTGAAGGAAAAGGAGGACGATAACCGATGCAGACCTCTTCTGAGCGAGAAACCAAGGACCGAGCTCAGTTCCACTCTTTGAAAATCTGCAACATGTAGCAGAGCTAACACTGGCTCCTTTTGGGGATGAGATCCTCCCTATGAGGTCTCAAGAACTGCAGACCAATGCTTTCATACAAAACAAGCTTAAAACATTGCCTAGTATTCCATTAGGCATGGAGTCTAATTAAGTCTACGCTAAAACCTCTAAAAGAACATGCTTACAATCATTAAGGCTCAGAAACCTTAAACAACAGAAATCTTCAAAAACTGGCCATCTACTGGACCATCAAAACTGTTTTTTCTCCTCTTGGCCGGCCTATCAGCCGGTTCATCATAGATCTGCAAAATTGGATTGATTTGATCCTCTACCTCAAAAAGTTTTGGGCATTTGACCTTATCAGGTAGAGATGGTTTGTATTTCACCCCCTCTTTGTATGCTCTCATCCTTGGATGTTCTTCATGGGAGCCTTTGTACACCTGCTGAATAACAACGATTGTTGTGTACTTGTCTGTGTCATCTGTGGCCTCCATGATTAATATAAATGGCAAACCATTGTTTCCTTGTGTGGAGGACACACAGACATCACCTGCTCCTGCATCTTTCTCAGAATAGTCCACATCCAAGGAAGTGTCCCAAAACTGTGCATCCTCTTCCTCTGTGATCTGGCACACTGCCCTTCCAAGCTGTGTGGAGGCTGACTGGGCAGGCATCGGAATATCAAGACTGAGATAATCAGTATCAGCCTTGGGCATTGAATTATGGCTTGCTCTAGTGCCTAATGGGCAATCATGAGGGCTTGTCTTTTGAACAGATGAAGAAGCATGAGATGATGGGGAACTGATTTCGCCCTTTTTGATCACTGGGCTGGGGATAATAGCAGGCTGGTCGATTCGCAGATCTGCATAGTCATTGGAAGCTGGGCTGGCTTTAGGCTCAAGGTCTTCAAGGATGGTGGGACCTGCTGCTGATTGCTCCTGCTGATAAGCTTGTTGTTCTGCAGCTACAACAAACTCACGAGCAATGCCTCTGGATAATGACTTTTCGTAGGCAACTCGGGTTAAGAAAGGGGCACTGCCCTTATCTTCCAAACCATGGACCTCATCCTCCTCTTCGAACAACTCTTCTTCCATGACTATATTTTGAGAAAGGGTCTTCACCCTTTGATTTTCATTTGCATCCTTGCTTCTCTGCAAAATCTGCAGCTTCTCTTGTGCTTGTCTATGTAGATTTGGCTTTGGAAGAGCACAGGTACCAGGAGCTCTTGCTTCCTCAGAATGTTGCTCAGCCATTAATTGGGAAACTCTAGAGGTTAATGATTCTATCATCCTGGCCAAATTATCGATCTTTAGATCCGAGGATGATGAGGACTCACCCCTCTGTCTTCTCCTATTAGCATTACCTCCGAGCCTCTCTGCAGCCATGATGTTTGATTCTACTTCAAAGGCTGCATCTTGCATATCAGCCAAAGAAGCACATCTTCTTTCCCTGAGTAGCAAACAGAAATGAGAATCGAAGGCATTGGCATAAGTAAGCATAGCAGAAGTAGGGGTAGGTTTCACTTCAGCTGGCATTCTGCTGTACAAATGGTTGAATCTCTTGTTGAAATCAGACATCAGTTCACCATTTTCCCTCTGCAAGTTCCCAAATTCAGTATGATAATAGAGCATATCTTTCTTATCCCCCCAGTGCTTTAGGAACACATCATCTAAGGCCTCAATGTCTGCTATAGACCTAGGGGTTAATTCTCTGAACCATTTTCTAGCCTCCCCATCTAGGCTTTGGACGAAAACCCTCATCCACACATCATCTTCATTGATATCTAGGTTATCAGCATAGCTATAAAAAGACTCAAGGTGCTCTTCAGCTGTTACTCCTTCTGTACCAGTAAACTTAGGCATATATTCCCGATAATCTCCTGTGGGCATGGCATTTAAAGGGACAGGCAAGACCAAAGGTCCGTACCTAGCAGCAACGATTCTTTCTATCTTTGTGGGAGCTTGCTGGCCTGCCATGACTGAGGTGGGTGGAAGGATACTGGTAGATTGAGTAGTATGGATCAATGAAATGGATAACAGAGACAGAGGAATATGATGGACAAGCATGGGATGCTTTCTTTGGGCTGAAATCCGAAAGGGAAATGAATGAACAGGAGCTTTATGAATCTCTGAAGGTGATTTCTTCACTAGCAGAGATACATGGGATTTTTTAGGCTTACCTGATCCTGATGCTCCTTTCTGCAAAATTTTCTTCTGCTTAACGATCTTCTCAGGGTCAGGCACTGGTTCAACTGGTGATTTCTGAGGATTTCTTCGAGCATGCCTCACAAACTGAGCCAGAACTACAATGTGGAGTCGCCAAAGGATGGTCTTCCTCCAGTGGAGTCGCCAGATAGATGATTACAACCAGAAATGTGCCCAGACTTTGTATATCATCAAAATCTGGAACTATGTCGTCTCCCAAGGAAGCTGAGCTTCAATCTCCTCCCCCGGCAATGACGCCAATTAATGTTATCACCCCAAGAAACTCTCCTAGGTTGTATCTCGGAGATGCTCGGGAACATTACAAACTCAACAAAATGTTGGAGATGGATGAATGGAAGGAATGATGCTTGTCCAAGCCAGATAACCACTTTTACTATGCTTAACTCCAGACATGGGTGAAGACCCCCAGACAACAAGGCTTTAGACCACCAATTACTCATAGTTTGAGGATTAGGTGAACATGGAGAATACTGATCACACCAGCAGATGCACAAGACCATGTGATGGCCGGCTGCAACCAGTAAAGAGGTCTGCAAATCTATTTCCTAATGCACAGACAGGATGACAGCTCTCTTGCACTAAGTAAACAGAAACCTGCATAACACATTCAATGATACATACTAGACTTCAACACAGAGGTGGGATGACAGCCCCTCTAATGTTAAATATCAATAGCACATGAACAAATGCATAACAGGCACAACCTAGAACAGAATAGAAGTGGAAAGTGAGCAATTAACAACAAAAGAAGCTTGTATTAGCTGAAAATGAAGACCATATGCTGCAAGTATCAAAGTAGTTGCAGTCTCCAGAAGTTGAAGCTTACATTAAAACTACAACCATCAACCCTGATTACATCTGTGTTCTGGGTATATATAGAGTTTAGTTACAAAGATATTTTGCTGTTCTATGCGTGGAGGGGTCATAATGGACCACCAACCGCTTTTAACTCTCTGATGGAGTCTCTGCTGCAATCTGACTGTGTCTGCGAATGAATTTGACCTTCTTGGATGCTCTGCTGTCCTTCTCGAGCAGGTGGAGTGTTGTATGAGTGAAGCTCCATAACTGATAAATGCGTTTATCTGCTCGAGCTCTGTACTTTTCTTCCTCGGCCATGCTTTCTTTTGAATGCGGTTGTTGAGGATTTATTTCGCCGAGAGCTGAATACTGGCCACCTTCTTCCTTCGGATGCACGGGACAGGCTATGGACACAGACAGTATGGCGGAGGCATGAGTATGACGGGGACAAATATCAGTCGTTGGATCGCGTGAATCGACGGCGAGGATCATTTTGCAGAGGGTATCGGGAGAAAACGGAAGCGGACAAACGTGAGCCGGTTGATCGCGGGCGGACAGATCCGACGGCCATTGGGCGGAAGAGTAGCACGAGAGGTAACGAGCGGGGGACATGCGAGTGGGCGGTAAGCGGTATGTATCGCACTACTTTTGGAGCTTAGGCGGTAATCGTACAAAGTTGCACGATTCCATTTAGGCGATGACGCGTGGTGGATGGGACGGGAGGAAAACCGCTGTGATCGCGAGTTAATGTGCAGGCGGCTTGCGGGAGTAGAATGAGCTAATGCCGTCGGATCAAATGAATGGACGGTGGAGATCTGTCGGCAGGAGGTATCGGGAGATATGAGAGCGAAGCAATCGGGATGGACGTGGGCCGTTGGATCTTGTCAGGACTGATCGGACGGCGGAGGAGTGATCACAATATTGAATCAGCGAAAGTCAGGGGCGTAACCTTTATACATGGATGCGATTTGTCGATAGCGATATGGAGCCTGGACCCGACGAAGTCATTAACAACGGTTTATAATCACATCGCGTCCAATAGGGGCAATCGGTAATCGGACGTCGGCGATGTTAATGGCATGACTTATAAAAGACCCCCTGAAAGCTGCGATTGCGGCGGAAGGTCGTATGGGCACGGGTTCATGGGTTAAGAGCCCGGGGCTTAAGGAAATATGGATTTATACAGGGTTACAGAGGAAAACAAAGATAGTGAGGGCTATGAGAGGTAAAACGAAGATCACAGGAGTATGAGAATATAGGCGAAGTGAAGGGAAAAACGGAGGCAGTGGGGTGAAAGAGAGTAAGCGAGGTGAAGGAAAAGGAGGATGATAACCGGTGCAGACCTCTTCTGAGCGAGAAACCAAGGACCGAGCTCACTTCCACTCTTTGAAAGTCAGCAACATGTAGCAGAGCTAACAGGGCTCAACGGTTGTGTCATGGTTCAACAGGAAACATAAGTCAGTGGCATTGAGCAGTGCAGAGGCAGAGTATATGGCAGCTAGTCAGGCAGGGTACGAGGCATTGTGGCTTCACAAGATGCTTTTTGGTTTATTTGATCAAACGTTGAGACCAACTACGGTTTACTGTGATAATCAGAGTTGTATTAAACTCTTTGAGAATCCAATATTTCATGACAGGTCAAAGCATATAGAGATTAGATATCACTTCATTGGGTTCAGCGAGGGGTTGTGAAGCTTGAGTATATATCCACTGATGAACAGGTGGCAAACATTCTCACCAAATCATTGCCATGGGGCAAGCATGTGTTTTTCAGGGACAAGATGGGAGTGGTGAGAAACACCTTTGTTAGTAAGAGGGAGTGTTGAAAGTGGTATCAAGGAGAGGTGTTACTGGGCTTTTGTCCCTAGCACATTAATGGTTTTTGTGTCAGTGACATTTATGAGTTATACTAATGTCATGGGTGGAATAGGTACTTAGAAGTGTTGTACCATGTAATTTTTCTAATATTAAAGTCACTTGTACTTTACAAAGTGACTTTATGCTAAAAATACAGTATACTTTTCTAATATTAAAGTGAGATGAAAAATCAGTTTATGAGAGAAATTAAAAAGGTACACAACTTGAAAAGGTACTAGGAGACTTTCAAGTGATGGGGCCAATGTATGAGGGGGGTCAGTTGGGAGAAATGATCTCAACCACATATCTTGAGATTTGAGGATCAAATCTTAGCCATTGGATCCTAGGTTTAGGGATTCAATCTTTTCCAAGGAGATAAAAGAGGAAAAGGGAAACTTATTCTTCACTTCACACTTGAGAGAGCATGAGGAGAAGAGAGGAGAGAACAAAACTTCAAGGAAGAGGAGAAATTGCAGACTTGAGAGAAGGGCTCGAATTCCAAGGAGGAGACTGTACAAACAATAACACGATTTTCTAAGAGAAAAAGGCAGCACAAATTTTTTAGGAGAAAAAGGTAGCACAAATTACTTCTCTTCTTTATTGCCCTGTAGATAATCTGAATAGCCCTTTCTTCCCTCTCCACAATTGTTATTTGAGCTTCTTAATCTTCTCTCATTGAGCCAAGTTCAATAGGCTATATATAGTTGTTTTCGTCTATAGGTTAGGCTGACATGAATAATTGGAGGAGACGACTTGCAAGGTGACTTGATGAAGGAGGTTTTTAATAAGACGAAATAATTTCTTTCTTTGACACTTTGAACCCAAGAAGGGTCTTTTACATTATGACATGAACAAGGGCACTTGATATAAATCCTAGAAGCCTTCAATGGATGCTTTGACCTAAAAACAATTGACCCAAACATGAAACCCATGCTTTAATAAGTCAATTTCATTTATAATAAAATTTCTTTTTTTTCTTTTGACAATTACATCATGACTCAAATACAATTATGAAGACGGACACTAATTACATTTCTCAACAGACAACAACCCTTAAGAGCTTGATTTCGGTGGCCGCGACCTTCTTGGGCCTCATTCCCCCCATTGTTGCGCTTTCTTGGCCTCTTACCCCTATCGTTGTCCTTTTCCTGGCCCTAGCCTCCTCTTCTAGCCCTCATTTGGCCATTTTTTTTGTCATTGATTTAGTTTGCATTAGGATTTCATCTCTAACATTTGGTTTTGCAACAATTCTAGAGCTATCTTGGTGGTTGTAGGTTGTCAAGTTCATTGTGAGCCTACCTAGTCATCTACAAGGCCACTAGGCCTCTTCGTTTGCTCTCTAATCCTTCATTCTTGTCATTGCCCTTTGTTGACCACTATGTGTCAACTACCCACAGCAGTACACCCCCTTTTTTCGAAGAAGGGATAGCACCTGATCATCGTGTCTGTGGCAGACTATCATCATTAGCCTGATTATGTTATGTTGTAAGCCCAGTCTGCATGTGTAAATTGTAAATAATCTTAGCATATTTGTGTCATGTATGTAATCGCCTAGGTAAACCTAATCTTCTAGTGATAATCTACGTTCCGGAAGGTTTTTTCTCTCACTGACCCATGGTCGGCAGAGTTTTCCTTCAGCCTAACCCCAAAGCTAGAATGGATTTTGTCATTAGAATCTTAGGGGAGTCTTAGTGTGCTACATTGAGTCTCTGTAAATGTGATTTGGATGTAATCCTAACTATTTGGTTAGGTTATTTTATTACCAATTGCTTGATCTGCTAGATTATATTTGTGTCGCAGAACTGGGTGGTCTATGAGGGTCTATGTCAAATGGGTTTCCCCCCCTTGAGATGTAAAAATGTAAAAATAATGATGTAAAGTGTCTTGAGGGTTAGAAAATGTTTTATCTCCTCATAAGTCCTAGGTCCTAGGTAATTATTTCCAAAGGCTAAGTTCGAGGGTCCAATAAAAATAATAAAAAATAAAATAAAATAAAAAAATAATAAATAAAAAATAAAAAATAAAATAAAATAATAAAATAATAACAAGTCAAAGTTTTGAGGAAATAAATGCAAAATTTTAATTTTTTAATATATTAAAATGCATTTAAAATTTCGACGGATGAAATTAAAGGAGATTTTGATTCTCATCGATGGTCGAGATCACTTTGACATGGATCACTCGAATTAGTCGCTGGGAAATTTATCTTTAAATAGGGTGTTAGGGGTCATTTGAGATCATTCGACCTTGGAGTCGTGTGCTGAGTGAAAGCTCTCTTGTAATGGTTTTTTATGTGCAAATAAAGAAAGACTTTGGGGTTAATCTCTATTGGTGTTACTCTGCGGGAAATGCTGTAAGATGTTTTATTTTCTTGCATAGATTTACTTTTAGCCATTGATGTTAGCTTATTGAAGAGTGATTTAGACACATGTATCTTGTCTGATCACTGGGGTTTGAATGATAGTTTAATTTCTAAATATAATGGTAGGTATCTCCATTAGATCTGAATTTCATTGTCGTTTTCTCTCTCTATGTTAATGGTTGAATTAAGCTGTGCAGGAAATCTTTTTTTTTGAGATTACCGGGCGTTCGGGGAAGTTCTCGGCTGAACCAACCAACTCCTGAAAAAGCATTTTCTGAAGAGCCCAGTTGGTTTTGATCCCGAGCTTATCATTAGAATTTTTCTGGTGAATGCATGAAGGGTTTTCTGAAGCACCTCATCTTAAATTCAAAATCTTAAAAAATATTTTTGTGGCATACTGACAAATCTTGGCTATTTAGAGCTTTTAAACTGTGATTACTGTAATTTTTTAGCTAGGGTTTTTAAGGTTTCATTATTATTTTGTTTTTGGGCATTTTGCTTTTATCATTGCAGGTACAAATTTTGAAGATTCTTCGGGATTTTCATCAGGCAATCTGAAGCAGGGAGGATTTAAGATTTTAATTAAGTTTTTGGGCCACTAGTATGTTACCTCCGGTTTCAGTTTCTCTGTTGCTCAAGGTCGATTTTTCTGACATAAAATCTCAAATTTTTTTTGTTGTCTGGCTCCAAGCTTTATATGTTGCTCTCAAGCTCTTCATTACCATCAATCCCCCACAAATCTCTCCCATCAAAACCCTCTCCCTCACGCAGGCCTCCCTTCCCTTCCCATTCTGTCGGCTCCATCCACTGTTTCTCTCCACACCTTCACGCAGCTCCTTCATCACCTGCATATTTCCTTCAAAAAATCTCACATTCGCTCCTCAGCTGAAACCTTTTCGCACTGCCCTCTTGCTGCCGTCCATTTCTTTGCAACTCTCCTGCTTGCCTGCAGCCATATCCACCTTACTTATCCGCAGCCTCTATTCCACGCAGCGTGTCACCTGCTACTCACCCTCGCTGCTGCTCGAGACCCCTTCTTCGAACCTGCAAACCCTCATCCCTTCCCTCAGCCTCTTCACGCAGCTGCATCCTCATCTCAGTGGCTGCCTTGCTGCCGCCAACAAACCTGCAAAACGATACAATTTCGATTTTTTTTTTAGGGTTATATTTGTGAAATATAGTTTATTTTTTTTTTTAGTTAACCCTTCGATTTCTTGTATTTTTTAGGTTTTAATGTGTTAAGTTTTGCTTATGCGTTTGATTTTGTTTTGTATATATTCATTTATTTAGATTTTTGGTTTTATCGTATGGTTTAGATTTTTATTTGATTTTCATTTAGATTTGAATTTTATTTATTTAGATTTTAGATTTTATAAATTTTCACTTATATATATATATATATATATATATATATATATATATATATATATATATATATATATATATATATGATCAGGTGTTAGTTGTTTCTTTTCATTTTTATTTAGTTTAGGTTTAATTATATTTTTGTTTATTTTCTTTTTTCATTTAATTTAGGTTCCATGAAAATTTTTGATTTTTTGTTTTAGTTTAGATTTAGATTTTTTTTGTTTTGGTTTACCTCTAAAAAATAATAAAAAAAAGAATCATTTTTGTTCTTTTTTTTTGGGTTTGATTTTGATTTTAATCTAAAAAATATAAAAAATAAAACTATAATAAAAAATAGAAAATTTAAAAATTTAAAAATCCTAAAAATGCATAAAGGTTAATCTTTAGGATTTGATTTATTTTTGATTAGATTTTCTTTTAATCTTTAATAAAAATTAGAAAATCATTAAAAAATCTAAAAATTTATAAAAAAATCCTAAACATTTAAAAAATCATAAAAATTTTTGGTGATTAAAAACTAAGCAAAAGGGATTTGCGCTTTAATGTTAAAATTTTTTAAATGTGGCCTATGGCCCATTAAAACTTTTATTGATTATTTAACCCTTTTAATTCGTTTTTCCATCGCCTTAAAAGATTTTTCAGTTACCATTAAGCATTATTGCCTAAGGAATAATTAAAATTTAAATTTAAAGTTCCTTTGGTCATTAAATGCATGATTTTCCTATGGTCAAATTACAATAAATGTTTTAAGCTATATTGACTGTTGGAATTTTTTTATTAATTCTAGATCTTGGTCATTAACGATAATTGTTTTAAATTTGGAATCTTTCGCATGTCACAGTGTTGGGCGTTTATCTGGATTATCGTCACTTTTTCATCACATATTGAAAATCGATTTGGATAGCTTGTTTTATTGATGGTTGATTTAAATATCGAAGGCACTGGTCTGAAATTATTTCTATCTTGTGGTCGTATCTTGTTTTGGCATTTACTCTATCTGACTTAATCATTTAAATCCATCAAGTCATCCATCATTAAAATCTCCAGGTGCGTGTTTGCCTCACTATGTCTCCCAACTCAGCTGGTTCCTAGTTGGTCTTCTTTTATCCCATAGTGTTTACCCCCCTTAGCCTAGGGAGACAGCGTAAACAGAGAGATCGGGGATTAGGGTGACAGCCCCTGGTCGAGCGTTGTCGCGCTGCCTAGACAATTTGTGCGACAACACCCTCATCTTGAATTCTGAAGCATTTTATGACAACAATATATTCAGGACTTAAGTGCATTTAAAACAAGCCTAAATTCACTAAATAATTCACCTAAGGCATTAAGAATTAATCTAAAGTCAAATTGGGTGCATATAAGTGAATTTTTGTGGATTTTGGGTTGATTTCCAGATCTGATATGTTTGCTACAACCATATACATTCACAACGGTGGCAAAAGGTGTTGGAAGTTATTAATTTTATTTGGCATTTGTTCCTTACCTCTTGTACATATTGGATAAGTGTTTTCTAGTGGAATTGGGCGATTTTCTTACTACTGCAATCATTTGTTTCTTGGCTGCCCCATCTTGCATTCCATTGCATCTCTTGCATCCTTGGCATCGATTTGCATTCTTGCACTAGCATATTTCTCATTGCATTTGTGAAAATTCTGTTACTGCAACAACTGATTTATTTTACCTACTTATTTTCCAATAAGTTATTTACGAAATCCTTTCAGTAAATATTAAAATAAATTCTACTGCAGATATCACACCATTATACAGAAGCAAATACATGCACAAGAATCAAACACATAAACACGGTTATTTTTGGACAATTGTCCCTAGAAACACCCAATGCGGGAAAACTGGTGCAGCAGAGGAGGATTTTATTATTCAGCTTTTCTTGAGTACAACTAGGGTGCCAAAATAGCTCACCCAACAGAGAGAACCACACGACAGTAATACCATAAAACCTTCGGCGCTTCCCCTAAGCTCAGTGTCAGTCTAGTTGGCCTTTGTGTGGCTCCCAAACCCTCTGCATCAGCACTTGGCTTCTCTGCGTCACCCACGTAGGCCCTTCAGTGATTGCACAATCCAGCTGTCTTTGCGTCTTTCTGGTTGGCTCTGCGTCTGCCTCTTTTATCTCTGTGTTGGTCCTTTGACACTATCCCTGCCTCTCTCTTATGTACTCGCTGCCTCTCATTGCAATCCAGACCTCTATTTCGAATTTCTCAGCAAACCCCGCTCTAGAAATCAGACTGACTGGTCTCCCTCTAGTGTATCTCCAACCGACCCTCAAGTCTTCTCTTATACTTTTCCTATTGATGAATCAACGACCGAGATTAAGTCCCTAATCAACAACTAAGATTAAAATAGACTTGATCCTTATCTCTTAGAAGCTTCTCATCCTTATCTTTATTAATACCCATTAATATTTTTATTTTCCTAAGTTTAGACTTAGGAACTCATTAAAAATAGTAATTATTTTAATAACTCCTTATCCAAATGGAATTTTCCAAAACGATTTTTGGGTCTTGGAGATCTCATGTGCTTTAGCCTCTCCACCAATTTTCATGGCTAGAGCACATCCGATGCTACTCCAAGTCAACACTCCCTCTTAGCGAGGAATGTGCTCTAGTAATGCTCCACCACTGAACATCACCTTGATCATCCTGCACCGTTACCTGTGCTAATGGTTGGCTTGTTGCCTAACATCCTCTGCACTGCTACTTCTTGTATTGCTGACCATGGCTCTCCCACTGCCACTGCTACATCTGTACTGCAACTCCCTCTGCATCCATGCTGCTGTTGGTCCTTCTTCCCAACACTGCAAGTCTCTCTCAAACGCTGCATCATGCTGCTCATAGTACTGCAACACCTGACACTTATCCATTTCTGTTACTGAAATGGATTCTTTACCATCCCCATCTTCTCCCTGAAATAAGCGAACTTGGTTCTTCCAAGGGCCTTGGTAAGGATGTCCGCCACCTGTTCTCCTGTAGGAGTGTAGCTCAACTGCACAACTCCTTGTTGGACACAGTCTCTGACAAAGTGACACCGAATATCAATGTGCTTTGACTGATCATGAAATACTGGATTCTCAGAGAGCTTGATACAACTCTGATTATCACACATGATCTTGGTTGCCTCCATCCTTCTTTTGAATAGGTTTACAAGCAATTTTCTAAGCCATATGGCTTCGCACAAAGCTGTGCTAGCGGCCATATATTCTGCTTTGGCTGAGCTCAGAGCTACGAATTTCCGTTTCCTACTACACGAGGATGTCATCCCCGATCCAATGTTGAAACAGTACCCAGAGGTACTTTTCCGATCTACTGAACTTCCAACCCAATCTGCATCAGTAAACCCACTTCGTCTGATATCATTGCTTCTGGTGTATAAGAGTCCATACTCGACTATTCCCTGCATATATCTGAGAACATGTTTGGCTATTGCCTAGTGCGCTCTTTTCGGTTCCACCATGAACTGATTGAGGGTGTTGACAGCGTAACAAATTTTGGCTTGGTATTGACTAGATACATCAAGGACCCTATGAGATGCCTGTATAAGGTGGGATCAACATCCTTGTCTTCTGATGCATCAATTTTCTTCCAGTTGGTGATCATTGGAGTAGCCATAGGCCTATAATCCTGCATTCTAAATCTCTTTAGAGTTTCTGTAGCATATCTCCCTTGTCCAAGGAAGATCTCCCTCTTCTGCTGCCAAACTTCCAACCCCAGGAAATAATGCATCTATCCCAATCCTTCATGTTAAATTCTGTGACTAGATTCTTCTTGCAGTCCTCGATGAGTTTGGATGATCCTGTTAGGAAGAGAACATCCACATATAATACTAGGATTAGAGGTTCATTCTCTACAACCAGATAGTAGAGATTTGGATCTGTGTCACTCTTGACGAACCTCATATTCTGCAAGTAGCCAGCAATTCGACCATACCATGCTTTAGGTGCCTGTTTGAGTCCATACAAGGCTTTCTTCAATTTGCATACATGAGACTTCTTCTCATGTGTCTCAAAGCCTTCTGGCTGTTCAATGTATACTTCCTCTTCTATTACTCCATTCAAAAATACCGTTTTGACATCCATTTGATGAATCTCCCATCCCATCTATGTTGCAAGAGATATCACGGTTCTAATAGATGTATACTTAGCTACTAGGGCGAAGGTCTCTTCGTAGTCTATTCCTTCCTTCTGAGCATACCCCTTAGCCACAAACTTGACTTTGTATTTTTCCACACTGCCGTTTGTAGCGTATTTAATCTTGTAGATCCATCTCAAACCTACCACTGATCTGCCCTGAGGCCTAGGCACAACTTCCCAGACATTGTTCACCATTATAGAGCTGTACTCTACCATCACATCCAACCAAACTTGATGTTGAGCTCCCCATCCTGAGCTACTAAGGCCTGATATCTATCTAGCTATTTTCGCTCCTGTTTATTGTTTCTTGGTGCGCCAATGAAATCTTCTGCATCCTGCAGAATCTGTTAGAGTTCCCAACTCATTCTTCCTCTGGTAGTAGGTGCATCTATTAGCTCCTCTTCTTCTTGTGATTCTTCCTGTTCGGAAGGAGAATTCTTGGCTTTCGTTGGTTGAAGTGGTTTGGACAATGGCTTATCTTTTGACTGCTCCTCGGAAGGCTTTTCTCGAGATTTTCTGAAGGCCCTATCTTCCATGAACTTCACATCTCATCGAACGACTACCTTCCTGCTCCCCGGAAGATAAATTCTACATGCCTTAGCGTTCTTGCTATATCCCACTAGATATCCTTTCTTTGTAGTTTGATCCAACTTCTTCCTCTTCTCCTCGGGTATACGACAATATGCTAAACTCCCAAATATCTTGAAATGATTGATTTCAGGGGTCTTCTGGTGAAGACTTTCTCTGGAGTAATCTTGCCCAATGCCCTATAAGGAGTTCTATTCTTGACATAGACTGCCGTGCTGCATGCTTTTGCCCACAGGAATTTTGGCATATCCTGATGATACATCATGGCCCTAGTTGCTTCCACGATAGTCCTATTCTTCCTTTCTGCTGCTCCATTCTACTCCGGATTGTAAGGAGCTGTCCACTCTCTTCTGATGCCCTCCCTAGCGCAAAAATCGGTAAAGTCCTTATCAACATACTCTCCACCATTTTTTGAGAGCAAAACTTTTATTTTCTTTCCTATCAGATTCTCCACCAGAGCCTTGAACTCTTTGAATCGACAAAAAACCTCGTCCTTGGTTTTCAAAAAATAAATCCAGGTTTTCCTGGAGTGGTAATTGATGAAGGTGACGAAGTATTCAGCACCACTAAGAGCTTTAGTGGACATTGGTCCGCAGATATCTGAGTGTATCAATCCTAGCACACTCTTGGGCCTGTTTTTACTTCTAGGAAATGCTACTTTGGCATACTTGCCTAGAGCACATCCTTTGCATACATCATCTCGTTCTGTACTAAGATCTGGAACTCCTGTCACAATTTTCCTGAGAATTCTTAGAGCCCCATGGTGCAAATGTCCTATTCTTCTGTGCCATAGTTCATTCAAGTCCTTGTCTCCATTACTGCCTATTAGCGCCATTGGTGATTCTCGCTGTAATGTATACAACTTGTTACTTCTGATTCCGATCTACACTTTCTTTTTCCAACTTGGGTGTTTGACATATACTTTCTCCTTAATGAAGAAAACGTCATAGCCCTTGCTTTGAAGTTGTGATACGGAAAGTAAGTTCATCCCTAGTCGTGGCAGATGCAACACATTGGTATCTCGGAATCGCTCTCCAGTTTCTATTTGAAAAACTATGGTACCCTTCCCTACTGGAATAAACTTCCCCTTATTCCCCATGGGGATCTGAAAATTCATCCTTTCCTCCTAATAATCTGAGAAACATTCCAGGATTCTCGTCATATGCCAGGAGGCTACATTGTCTATATACCATACCTCTAATGATGCTGAGCTTGTTACACAAGCAACTTCTTCTTCCAATCTGTAAGCCAACATAGAAAAATCGAAATTTCTATCTCTTGTGCAACTTCCTGAAATCTGCACGAGTCTCTTGATGTAGATGCCTCTGAATCATGATCTTGACGCATAATCAATTTTCCTTTCTGTCTCTGATTCCTTCCTCTGATACCATGTGAAAATTCTGTTACTGCAGCAACTGATTTATTTTACCTACTTATTTTCCAATAAATTATTTACGAAATCCTTTCAATAAATATTAAAATAAATTCTACTGCAAATATCACGCCATTATACAGAAACAAATACATGCACAAGAATCAAACACATCAACACATTTATTTTTGGACAATTGTCCTCGAAAAAACCCAATGTGGGAAAACTGGTGTAGCAAAGGAGGATTTTATTATTCAGCTTTTCTTGAGTACAACTGGGGTGCTAAATTGGCTCACCCAATAGAGATAACCACACGACAGTAATACCATAAAACCTCCGGTGCTTCCCCTAAGATCAACGTCAGTTTGGCTGGCCTCTGCGCAACTTCCAGACCCTCTGTGTCAGCACTCTGCCTCATTGCGTTAGTACTTGGCCTCTTTGTGTCACCCGTGCAGGCCCTCCAGTGACTGCGCAATCCAGCTGCCTCTGCGTCTTTCTGATTGCTTCTGCATCTGCCTCTTTGATCTCTGCGCTGGTCCTTCGACACTATCCATGCCTTTCTATTATGTACTTGTTGCCTCTCACTGCAATCCAAACCTCTAGTTCGAATTTCTCAGCAAACCCCGCTCTAGAAATCGAACTGACTGGTCTCCCTCTGGTGTATCTCCAACTGACCCTCAAGTCTTCTCTTATACTTTTCCCGTTGATGAATCAACGACCGAGATTAAGTCCCTAATCAACGGCTAAGATTAAAATAGACTTGATCCTTATCTCTTAGAAGCTTTTCATCCTTATCTTTATTAATACCCATTAATATTTTTATTTTCCTATGTTTAGACTTAGGAACTCATTAAAAATATTAATTATTTTAATAACTCCTTATCCAGATGGAATTTTCTAAAACGATATGTGGGTCTTGGAGATCTCATGTGCTTTAGCCTCTCCACCAATTTTCATGGCTAGAGCACATCCGATGCTACCCCAAATCAACAACATTAACAAACACAGGTGCTCTAATTGGATTGATAAGTGTTTGATGTGATTGGCTAATTGCTCCAAGAATACATTGTGGATTAATGCTTTTGTTTCTCATTGTTATCATTGGTTATTGGAAAAGTGAATTCATTGTTCTTCATTGTTATTGTGGAATAATCAGCTCTTGTGGATTTACAATTGCGATTAATTTAAGTCACTTTTAAATCCCTTAATCATGTCTAATCATAATTTTGATAAGAGGAATCTTAAAGCAATCTAATTGTGTCCATCTCTCTGATGTATCTAATTGGCATATCAACGTCCCATTGTTATAATCTTGAAGTTTGCTAATTGTGTTAAGAAGCATTAATCTTGTCAATTGTCTATTGGTAATATTGGCAATATTTTCTGGCACCGTTGATTTTGAGCACTTTTTTCTTGTGGTGAAGGTTGCTGGTATTTATTGTTTAAGTACTTCATTGTTCTAAATTGAGATATCATTAAGTACTTAAAAGCTTTAACAATCTCACTTTAAGGATAATCACTCATATTCTGCACTTGCATTTTAGGATTAGTTTTGCACTAATTAATTAACCTCCAAGCACAAGCTTGGTTGATCAAAAAATAGGACCACCATTCTCACCTACTTTACGAAGCCTAGACCTTGTTTAGTGTTTAACACGATGACCTTGCAGTCGTTAGAGCCACAGTCTCTACAATGCTGAAGGCATCTGGTGGTTACAACTCAAGGGGAGGGATTGTCAATCAAGCTAAGTTGCACGAAACGCCGAAACTTTTCGAAGTTTCCGAAATGGGTACGTTTAGAAAGATCACCTCCCAAAAATGGAAACGTCATATATATATATATATATATAAGTGAATAACACATTCTCTTGCAAGAAAAAAGGGAATAAGACCCATAGATGACAATTTAAAAGGAAAAATAAGTCTATATTAACTCTAATAGATGATTACATGATGGTTGAGTTTCGACCGAGTTTCGGCCAAGTTTCGGAGTTTCGGGTACGGGTACATCCCAAAACACTGGGTTCTTTGAAGTTTCTTGCAACATAGTAATCAAGCCATATCTTGCTTCAAAATAGTTGAGAGGAAAGATTCACTTAGGTAGGCATATAATTTAAAATAAACCAAGATTTTGCATCTCACTTAGTCACGTGTCACATTTCATATAGGATAGTGAAGCATCCTAAAGCAACAACTATTCATCTAGTCACTTGGTATATAATTAACATAAAACAAGTATTTGACTCCATTAAGGCACTAGTCTTTCACGATAATCTAATCTGATCTCTAAACTTGCTAGATTAACCAAGTTGCTAGGCCATTCAATTGTCTCCCGGACTTGTCGGTTCCCGACGGGTCTTGCATCTTCACATTTCATAGGGACTACCCCCCATAGCCTGCTGTAGGGAGACATCTAGAATGGAGAGGGTGGGGATCAGAGTGACAACCCCCGCCCTGAGCGTTGTCACATCTTGCTTGTACAATTTGGGTGACAACAGGACTGAAACTCGATAATTTGCCAGAATGCTCGACTTTGGAAAAAACTTGTTTACTGGTTTGTAATCTCAATGGTTAACAGCTTGACCTAAGGAGTTTCTACTCTCACTCTGCCTACTACACGCATATTTAAGATTATCATGAATTGGTGGGATGATAGTTGTGAAGACAAAAAGAGAATGATTTTATTTAGTTGTATGCATTTATGTTCGAATAAAGGAATGTTTCATACTACTTTATTTGTTTATTTTTTAGGTAAAATGTGGATTGAGGGGAAGCCTTGGACCACCTTGTAATGCTGTTCGTATGATTGATTATTCTGTTCTAGGTGTAAACCATTTATATCAACATCCTGTGTATAAGCGAACAAAGGTAATATAAATTTTATATTGCATATTTCTACCTGGTCCACAATTCGTTGATAGTTTTTTGGTCCTTTTTCATTTTACATGCTCTTCGACATATGGATCTCATCTTAATTGTGTAATTCTGTGATGTAGGAATGCAGTGTTAACTCACCAGATTATGGCCCACTTCCATCAAATGCACCTGTATGGTGTCAAGCTCCTTTTGACCCAGAAGGGCTGCTAAGGTTTGACATCTCAATTTTCATGGAAGTGTGTCATATATAGAATTTTTGGATCATACATTCATAGCTATGCTGTGATCATGGATTCCTATCCCAAACTACATTAATCACATACTGTGTGAACCTTTTTATGTGATCATGGAGAACATGAAATATGACAGTGGAAGATTGCTTTTAGGATTCAATTTCCTGTATTAAAGAGTGATTCTATGATGCTACTAGTTTCAGCTTTAGTATTTCAACTAGGTAGTCCTCACATCGCTAGGCAATCACAGTTTGAGAACACCAGTAAATGAAAAACCTATTTCAATAGAAATGGATGGACTTAGACTCCCAAAATGAGATGTCAATCAGATCATGGTCCAGTGGTTAAATCACCTGTTTGACCTGGGAGAGAGCCACATTCAAATGCCCCTGAGACAGGTCACTGTGTTAGTGCAGCCACCTTTCCAATGTAACTGGGCTAATGTGGTCAGCAGTTGATGGAGTCATTTGACTGGTATTAAGTACTTTCTCTGGATTAAGAAGGGGTTGTCCTATCAAAAAATAAAAGATTCTCGAACTTGGCTTTTAACCCATTCTAGGTGATGTCAAGTTGGTTCACATCTAGATATCATTTTTAAATTTCTCCTTGAAATAATTATACTGATGTCAAAGGTTCTAACTTGTTTTGGAAGCAATTGCAAGTTAAACAACTTTGAAGTTCTTTGATCTTTGACTATGATTTTAGTTTAATAGAAGAATTATGATATACTAGGTTGTTCCTCATATACGTGTTTGTGTTTTTGGCATATTGGCATTGTAATTCGTAGATAAAACTGGAGTATACCTTTTGAATGAATGCTCATCAACGTTATCGTAATATGGCATGAAATATCTTAGTGGTCTGTGCAGACTTATATATATGTTTTTCTCGTCTTGTGTGATGTAGAGAGTTGGGTCATCTCTTAGCTACAACTCTGCCATCACAACTTTGTGGTCTAGTTCAAGTCCCAGTGAAGATCAAATTATGTTTTGACATAAGAGATAATTAGTTCTTATAAACTAAGGTCTACAAGCATATTATTATGCCATTATTTAAGTTGGTGTTTGAACTTGCTTAATCAGGACAAACTTGATATTTCCTTGTCTAACCAACATAAATTTCCTCTATCTTTGATCTCTTCTAAATTTTCTGCCGAAAAGCTTTTCCAAGGTTGCACCATTTCTTCACGTTGTTTGTAAAAGACATTTACTTTCTTATTGGTTTCTTCATATTAATCTCTTGTAAAGTGGAAAATAACTTTGTTATAAAATTCAAGTATAATGGTTAAATATCAATTGGGTGTTATAGGTTAGTCGCCATTCACCTAAAAAATAAATGTTACGAATGAACAATATTTAAGAGTATCAATATGGGATGCATGCTTAATTGACTAAGGGTTATGTGATTATAAGGTCCTGTATGGGTCAGTGAACTAATTTTCTAACTATTAGCTTTGATCCTCTAACTAAGATGGGTTGAATATACTTTGCCACATTTAATGTTTACGGGGAAAGGGGCATTGTTTATATTTTATTTTACGCAAACTTGTTGAACATTTGAACAATGCTTTGGTTATTTTGCCAAAAATTTAATTTACAATACATGGTGAAGTTGATTTATGCATGATTATTTTCCTTCATCTGCAGTTCAATCATGGCTTCTGTGACCTGTTTTATCGGACTACATTTTGGGCACATTCTTGTGAATTTCAAGGTAATGTGAAAATATTTATTTATGCAAAGCACGAGTAAAACCAAAATTATGTTATATATATTATTCTTATAGTGCGCCAGTTTATTTCTATTTTTCTTGGGGGAAGCATCTATCACTCTGTAATTGCATACAATGTAAATATTTAGTTTCCCCCAATCTTGTTACCACCCAAATGAGCAGCTTGCCAAGATTTCTCCAAGATGATAAGATGGCACATGGAGGACAAGTGCCCACTGTCATCCCGGCACGAGTCCTCACTCATTAATCCCAACTCCTACTTGAGTGGCTATGGGAGGATTTCCTGTGAGATGCTTCACCTAACAGTTAGTAGACTAATGCCTTGAATAGGATCTTGGGTGAAGAAAGGAGTTAATTCTTTCTTACTAAATTGATCTAGATATGATATTTATGCAGAAACGTAATGCAGACCAGCAAGGAAATTTACTGTAAATTGAAGATGTTAAACATGTAAATAGCTCCATAGAGTATATAATTAACGTACTTACCAAATACTTAATTTGTCATTGATAAGTACTTTTGAGAAGGGGATTTCCTGTGTATTTTTGTTCACTGTCCTGTGACTGAAAATCTGAAAATGCATACAAAACACAGAAAACAACAGAGAAAATCCCTTTACAGGGCTACCCAAAAGTGTCTACACACTCTATATTGATAATTTAGGGGTCTGGGAAGCTAGGACAATAAATTTATGTTAAATTTATCCTTCCCAAGCTTCAGATCTGCAAAATATCTACGCTTCCAGCAAGCTGGAAACTTGTTGCAAAGGTTTAGGGGTCAAATCCCCACTGGGTGAAAACCCGAAAATTTATTCCAGTTATTAATTTACTTCCTACTAGCTGATAAAGTTCAAAATATCCACAGAACAACGGTATAAACTTGTAAAACAAATCTGAAAATTATTACAAGGGTTTCGCTAATCAGTACTTTGTGGAGTACCTTGTACCTTGAATTTTGCTGGATCTGAAGTATGTATAGCCATACATTGACACAGACGTGCAAAATAAATTCAATATACCTTGTGAAATATTTGTGTTTTGTTGAAGTTTTTCCAGGTTCAGAAGGTTTCCTACATTGGTTTGGTGTCTTAGCATGTAGAAGATATTTGATTGCCATTTTGGGTGCTTGCTTGGTGGAGTAAGTGATTTTATTATTTCTTTCCTGAGGTTGACTTAGGTAAAGTACAATAATTAAACTACTTAATTATTGTGGACTTTTTTTTTTCAACAAAAATGAGTAGAGTTTATATTAAAATCTGCTCCCAAACGCAGAAGTTACTCGGGAAATGTGTTACAATTTGTTCTCCTTGAAAGCTCCATTATCTAGCTTCGTCTAAGTGCACTTTAACCAAAAAAGCCAAGGGACCAACCTCCTCCCAAAAAGAGCAGTGAGGGCAAAGTTCCAAAACTAAAACAATCCTACTGCTTCATGAGAGTAGGAGTAGATTTTAACAAATTGCTTGCACAAGAAAATACAAAAACAAAATGTTTCTATAAATTGCTAGAAGATGGCCCATCATTTGGCCCACGGGAGTCTGAAGACTCTGAACCAGATTTCTTTTTACTATTATCTTTCTTGGTTCTTGTCACTGGTGGGGAGATGCGCTGCTTTTTAAGCACATCTGAAGAGGAAGGGGGAGAAGAGGAGGATTTCTTCTCGGCCACCTTACTAGCTTCTTCATCTTTTAATGCGGGAGACACCTTCGGGGAAAGCTTTCCCACAATAGTGGTTTCCCTTGGAGGGTCCTGATCTGGTTCTTCTTCATAAATCGAATTAGGAGGGGCCTTAGGGACTTGGGTCTCCAGATTCTCAACTTCTTCCCTAGAAACATTAAGGACTTGTTGACCACTCTATGTCAACGACTTCATAATATTACACCCCTTTTTCACAAAAGGGATTTATCATGTTCAAGTGTTCGCATCATTCAGATTTCACTTTTATTTGGCAGTTTGTTAAAGATGTAAAGTTGTAAACCCATCTGCATGGCTATAATGTAAATGATCTTAGTAAGACCATCATGTATGTAACAACCTAGGTAAGCATAGTATTTTGTTGACGATTTCTATCTTATGAGGTTTTTCGTCTCACTGATTCATCTGTGTCTCTAGACACAAATGATTGATAGAGTTTTTCCCTCCAACCTCACCCCAAAGTTAGGGTGGATTTTGTCGTCAAGATATGAAGTGAGTCCTAGTGTTTTTTATTGAGTCATTGTAAAAGTAATTTGGGAATAATCCTAGCTAATTGGTTAGATTATTTTATTACAAATTACTTGGTCTACTAGATCATATTTTGAGTCACAAAATTGGGTGGATATTTGAGGGTCTATAATGAACGGATGTTTCCCCTTCATGTATTAAATTGAAAATTTTCATGTAAAAAATATTTAGTAAATGGTCCCTCATAATTAGACATCATGGCTAAATATTAGAGGGTTGGAAAAATTATTAATCCCCTCATCAGTCAATTAATTAAATTTTCTGGCAAAATTAAATTAGAATCCTAAGCCAGAAATTTAATTAATTTTGTGTCCTAGGTAAAATTAAATTCTCCAATGGTGAAATTCGTGGGTTTTAAAGAAGTTAATCTTTGAAGGTCCCCAACCAAGGGAATATTGAAGAAATTAAGAAATTTTGGACCCTTGGGCATTGGTGGTTAAGTCAAAGTCAAAATTTTGAGGAAGTTAACTCAAAATAATCAATTTTGAGTTAATTAAAAATCAATTAAATGGAAAATTCGCTTTTCCTCAAAAAATAAATAATTTCGAGGGTGATTGTTAAAGATTAATTAAATTTTTATGAATGGTCAAGATTAATTTGACAGGGATCATGCCAACTAGCCGTTGGAGATTTTATCTATAAATTAGAGGTCGGTGCCAATCTATTTTTTTTATCCGATCTTTGAATCGTGTATTTAAGCTCTCAAGCTCTCTTGAATACTTTCTAGAATTAATGCAAAAGTCTTTGGGGTTTCAACTTGTAGTGGTGTTCCTCTTCATGAATTTATGGTAACATTGTTTTAATTTTTGCTTATTATTATGTGAAAACTATCAATCAATAACTCTCTTAGAATAATCTGAATACAGGTATCTTATTTAGTTTGTTGGATCTAGGGTAACATTTTAAATTTTGATTGAATTAGCAAGTATTTCTATTTCTTCATAATTTTATTGTTTTTCTATTTCTCTACTTGATTTGATGGTTGATCTAGTATCTGCAGAAGATCTTTCAGGTTTTCATTGAGTGTTTGAGTATAGTTTTCGGTTGGACCAGCCAATTGTCAACACATATTTTTTTGAAGAGCCTACCTCATATAAGTTTCACGATTTATTTAACGATTAATTTTTTCGGTAGGGTGTTTTTGGGCTAGTACCTCTCTAAAAAACCAAAATTTATCTTTTAAATATTTTGTGGAAAATTTGATAGATCTGGCTAGTAAGAGCCTTAGATCTTAAGATCTGGGAGCGGAGTTGGACTCATACTCAGATCTTACAGATCCACAATTCTTGTGCATAGATCTGTAAATATTTTGTATAAATTTGAAAAGTTTATAACTTGGGTTTCTGGGGTTTTGTTTAGTTTTTTGTATATATTAGGATCTGGGTATTATTTTTGTTTTCCATTTTGCAGGTGTTG
This sequence comes from Pinus tabuliformis, assembly GCA_031772625.1. Lineage (NCBI taxonomy): Eukaryota > Viridiplantae > Streptophyta > Pinopsida > Pinales > Pinaceae > Pinus > Pinus tabuliformis. The sequence goes on from CM062812.1 coordinate 622,029,029, forward strand.
ATCTGAAGGCTTTTTCAATTTTTTTTTCAAGATCTGAGACAGATCTAGGCCCTAGAGGGCAAGATCTTGTCTCAGAAAATATTTTGTGTGCAGGAAAGAAATTTAAATCTGGGTTGTTCATAAAATTTCTTGGAGATTTTAAAAATAAATTTCTAGGCTATTTTTTTTTTAATTTTTCATAAATTTATGGGCTTCATTCCTTGCTACTAAGCTTCACTGCCTGTTGCATTTTCCTATTTTCTTTCTCTGCTGCATTTTTGCTTTCTTATCCACAACCCTAGCTCAACATTTCTGCCTTCTTTCTTGTGGGTTTTGTCCCTCCTTCATCCCTGCGATTTTCCTCTTCCTTCCCTTTGATCTGTTGTTTGATTCCTGAGCTCCTCCATCTTTTTTCGAAATCCTCCCTCCCCAGCTCGCGACTCTCCCTTCCACTGCTCTCCTCATCTCTGTCTTTTCCCTGGGTCGACATTCTTCTCCTCGCATCCTCTCCCTTGCTCCCTCATAGCTGTCTTTCTTTTCTTCCCCACGTCCCTTTTCTCCCTTGCTGCTCGCACTACATCCTCCTTATTGGCTGCCTGAGCTCCTGTGTCCTCCTTTCTCCCCGCGTTCCATTCCGCCGACGTGCAAAACGCTCCCCATCCGCTGCCCTCCATTCCCCTCAACCTGCAATCAAAACTCTCCCTCGTCATCACTCCCGAGCCCTCCTTCCACCTCCTCTTTTCTCCTGCGCAACTCCATTCCCTCACGACCTACAATTGAGTTGCAAGTATAAAAGTATGTGTCTCTTGTTTTTTGTGAACCTAAGTAAGTTTAGGTATTTTATGTCTAAAGTCTAATGCTTCCATTATTATATGATTTTGATATAGTTAAGTTCATGCTTCCATATATGTATTTGGTTGTAGTTGCTATCTAAGTTATGCAGGTACATAATCGTCAGACGCTAAAGATATTTGTAAGTAAAGTTGTTTTGGTTGGTAAGCATGATGAAGGAAGATATGAAGGGTGGAAGCCATGAAAGATTCTTTGATGTCATAGAAGGAAGTTTATCTCCCTAAGTTAAGAAGGAGCCGAGATAAAAAGGAAGGATATCTTCCAAGTTGAGAGGGAGGGCATATTATAGTCATAATGGATACCTAGAAGAAATTGGAGAATGCATGTTGAGGTGCTGTTGAAAGAAGGAAAGCAGGATTTGGTTGTAGAATATGTTGCTACATGGAAAGTAGGAAAGGAGGCTGTATGATTGAGGGACCTTTTGTATTTGGTTATAGAATATGTTGCTACATGTAAAGTAGGAAAGGAGGCTGTATGATTGAGGGACCTTCTGTCAAGATTAGTTTGGGAAGCCTCTAAGTCCTATTGTTATAAATTATGAAGCAATATCAAGATGTCTAAAGACCCCGAAGGTTTGTGTTTACTCATGAGTATTTGAAAGTTTGTCATTGATTGGGGTTGTGACTGTTCAGGTAATTCTCTTGAAGTTTTGGAGGCATGCTCGTTGTTACTGATCCATTTGATCAGGAGAGAGATTTGAGGTGTTAAGGCATTGTTTGTGTAAAATGCCTATCCTTGAAATCTAACGTACCCGGTGCCTCTGACGCTGCAGAGACTGGCTCTGCCGACTGCAAGGTCGTCGTTTTAAATACTAGAGGGGCCAGACTTGTCAAGAAAAGATGAAAGGGTGTTCCTATCTCTCTATCAACCAAGCTTATGCTTGGAGGTAAATTATTAATGCAAAATGGGTGAGTGCTTCTTACGGTGAGATTGTTTAATGTTCCTTTAAGTACTTAGTTACGATTGATCTTAAGTTATGACGATAAGTACTTAACAATGGTGAATAGGAGACAATCTTAACAACAAGAATATGTGCCAATTTTATAAGTGCCAACAAGATACAAGAAATAACCAATATGTAATTTCCTAAGTATTAAACAACAAGATATATGCTCTTCACAATGTTTTTCCAATATACAATTATTATTCACAATAGATATCCACTTTAGACATGAACCATAAATCTAATGATAATTAGAGCACCTATCCACTTAGAACAATTAGCCAATGATTCTTCCTGGACAATACAAGATGCCAATGGAAATTACTCAAAAGAGAGTGAGATTATCAATGCTCTTTAGACAATTAGAATCTTTCCAACTTATTCCAACAAGATAATATTGTAATTAGATTCTTCAACAAGAGATGCCAAGGATAATTATTTCAAGAGACATACAATTAGATTCACAAGTCCTCAAGTTAAGAACACTTAAATCTTTAATGCCAATGTGTAAGAGAACAAGAGACACTAGTATCCAATAAATTCTTAGATTTATCCACTTAAGCAATCATTCATCAAAATTATGGGATTGTGATATTAATGTGTCAAGTGCTTATGAGAGTGAGCTTATCAGTGTAAATTTATGACCTCTTTGGATTATGAAACTCACAAGGCAACAAACTGTTAGTATCTTTACTAGAGAGCAATGAAAAACCACTTAGCCAATTATCAATCCAAATACTTTCCACAACGAGAAAATTCTTATCAATAGAGCATGAGCAAGAGTAAGCTTCTAGGTTACTTATATTCCAATCACATTCAATGATCAACAAGTAAACTTTATGATAGGAGTGAGTACATTAAGTTTTAGAGCGCTTTAGATACAAATATGAAATGCCTACGAATGCAAAATGCAAATAGTGGAAGCCCAAATATCAAACCACTTTGCCAAACACAAGATCCTTAATGTATTTAGGTTCTTTAGAATGCCATTGCCACTATTATATTTCAGATCCTATGATGCTTATGCTAGTCCTCAAAACTTCATGAAATATGGCAAACAAATGGATGCCAAATTTATGCAAGGATTAACAATATGTATTAAGTATTTTATTAAGTGAATTTAGGGCACTTAATTAGATTTTTTATCACTGCCAGGAAGTGATAAGATAGCTGTAAGTAAACAATGAGGAGACTTAGGGTTTGAGTGATCAAACCAATAGGCATTTAGGCCTAGTAGAGGACTAGAGAACTTACCCAATGATTTCTATAATAGAAAATTTTACCAATATCGCTGCAAACAATCAAGTATTAGCTCAGAAATTTAATGATACTCCAATGGGTGACTGAATGATGCAACAAGCGCTGCCTTCTAGTTAGAATGGAGGTCAAGGACTTTCTTGGCTTGCGACAAGGAAGTAACAACCCTAAAGGGCTTACGACAAGGTGAGGAGGAGGTAGTGGTGGGATAGAGAGGGAGGATGAGAAGGGAATAGGCAGGCTGATGGCAAGGGAAGGCCACAAAGGAGGATGGAAAGGCCTCTAAGGCCTATGGCTAGGATTGAAAGGCCTAAAAATGGTGACGACAGGGCTCAGAGGGCTTAGAGTCGGGCCTAGGAGGCCGAATTAGGTTTGCAGTTGGGGTTAGAGGGAAAAAGAGGGCTGTGACTAGGCTAGAGGGTTGATGCTGGGCCTAGAAGGCCTTAAACGAAAATTGCAAGCCCCAAAAAAATATGATTTCACTTCAGATCTTCAAAATTTGCCCAAATTCACTGCAAAATCTTCGATGCTAGCCCTGCAAATAAAATAGAGACTAGATCTTTCTAGCTTAAAAGCCCAACAACTCTTCTTGAATACTTGAATCTCACTTGCACAAATGAAAACAAAAATATCGAAGAACCCAAATATATACAAAATAAAATAAAACCCCAGAAACTCCAATAGCTTTAAACAAGGGTTAGAAAATAATTTACAAAAAATTATATACAAAAATTATTTGCAAGTATATACAAAAATATACAAGGCTTGTAAAAATAATTTTTGAGAGATATTTTTTTAATTAATGACAATGGCTCAGTGTATTTCGAAAGTTAGAGTATTAACCAAATCCTTTAGCGAAGTAAGAAAATCATATAAAATTTCCTGAAGCCCAAACAAGGTCGGCTCTTCTCAAAAGTCTATGATTTTGGAGCCTAAGAGCCAATGGACCTGCAAACCCTATATATTTCTTCAAGTAAACTTGTTAGACATATGGTGAATTAGATCACCTAATATAGACCCAAAAACTACCAATAGAATGCTCTTATCACCGATAAATGAAATAACAAGCTTATATAAATATTCAACACAATATAGGAAAGCACATAAGTTATAACCAACACGTACCACAGATCAATAAACAAAGAACACCATGAACTGAACCCGAAAGTCTTTTTATTATGATATTCAGACGTTCCCAACAGATCAATGGATCAATACCAACGTTACAAAATTTACACTAACCAAAGATATCCAAATAGAAGCGAAATGACTTCTATTTATAGGGAAATCCTTCCAAGTGGAAAAGAACGACTAGTTGGCTTGATCCTTGTCAAAATAATCTCAACCATTGATAAATATTTGATCATCTTTTAATCTCTATTGTCGAAAATATTTATATTTTGAGGAATTTTCGAATTTCTCTTAAAAATGGTTTTTTATTAATCCAAAAATAAATATTTTGGATTAATTTCCTCAAAACTTTATCTATGACTTAACCACCAAGGCCCAAGACCTTAATTTTTCTCAAAAAATCCCTTTTTTGCCTTGGTAGGGGACCTCAAAAAATTAACTTCCTTTTGACCCACGAATTTTTTGGTCATTTTCCACTTGCAGAAATTAATTTCTCTAAAATTTATTTTTTGACTCTAAATTAATTAATTTTCCGGCTTAGGATTTAATTTTATTTTTGCCAGAAAAATTAATTAATTAAGACAAGAGGGGATTAATTAATTTTCCACCCTCAAGTACTTTAGCCATGGTGTTTGATTACGAGGGACCATGCACTAAAATATTTTTTACATAAGATATTACAAATTCAACCCTCAAAGGGGAATACCCATTCGTTATAGACCCTCAAAATAATTATCCATTCCTACGACACAATATAATCTAATAGACCAAGTGATCTGTAATAAAATAATTTAGCCAAATAGCTTCAATTATTCACTAACCACTTTTATAAGGACTCGATATAACACTAGCACTCACCTAAGAGTTTGTCAATAAATTCCACTCTAGCTTCGGGGTTTAAGTTGGAGGGAAAAACTCTGCCAATTATCTGTGTTTAGAAACACACATAATGTGGTGAGACAAAAAACCTCTTAAGATGAAATTTGTCGCGAAAATCATAGGCTTACCTAGGTTATATAATTAGATTGTCGTACTGGAATCCTTTACATTATGATTCATAGAAATTGGATTTACAATGATATAAGAATTCGCTAGATGATGATTTTGAACATTGAAATTTTTTGTACAATTGTGTCCTTGGACCTGTGACAAAATAGGTGCAATAGGTTAAAAGTTAAAAATTGTCATGTGCTCAATATTGTTTCACTGCTTTATGTTTTTTGTTATGCAAAGTAGTAGTGTTGAGGTATTTCAGTGTGTTTATGATTGTGATTTTAGACATAGACCTGTAGCTGAAGTGCCATGAAAAATCAACAAGGGAGACATTGAATAATATCAAGATGAGCAAATCTAAGGCTATGGCCTCATATTTCACAAGGATTCTATAGGTTCATGATGAATTTTTAACTATTGGGGAAGAGGTGGCTAAGGTTGATCTTATCAAAGTAGCATTGAAAGGATGTACCGAGCAGTGGGATTCATTTGTGATAGGTATCCTAACTAGAGATAAAGTTTTTGATTGGGCCAGATTATGGGATGATTTCACCCCAAAGGAGACTTGGGAGGAATCTATAACTAGTGGACAACACAAGAGTGGAGATGAGGAGAACATTGCTTTTGTTGGCCAAGCAAAACCAGAGTGGAGGAGTATATTCGCAAAGGAAGAAAGACATTAGCAAAGTCAAGTGCTTTGCATGTCACAAGTTTGGTCGTTATGCTGGACAATGTCCAAACAAGAAGAAAACCTAGGGGAAGACAACAACAACGACATTAGCACAGATGGTTGAGTTGGCCGACAAATTTGAGAAGGAATTTGCTCTAGTATGTTGTCTTTCTGGCACCATTACAAGAGGGGTGTGGTTTGTGGACAGTGGAACATCTTGTCACACAATGGGATCTTGTGATACCTTTAGTAGTATGGCCAAGGAGCACAAGGATCTACATATGCAGCTTGGTGACATCACTAGGTATGCAGTAGAGGACATTTGCATTATGCAATTCTAGCTAGACTCGGGGAGTCTTACGGAGGTGAATGATGTGATGTATGTACTTGAGCTGGAAAAAAATTAATCTTAGTTTTGGCCATGGAGGACAGAAGACTTGAGGCCAATTTTGCAGGAGGTTAGGTAGGTGTCAAGCCAAAGGGGGCTGATCCTAGTGTGAGGCGAGTCATAGGCAGTAGGGAGAATGTCAAAATTGGCAACTAGGGCCAAACTCCACATGGGTCATCTTATTTATGACATTTGATATTTTTCTTGGATTCCTCTCTCCGAGAGGTGTAGGGTTGATCTAAAGATCATCCTATTTTGACATGTACAAATGAAGTTATGAATTTATTTTGATTATGGTCAAATTGTCAAGGTTGGCCAGCAAACTTATGTAGGCTCAGAAGCCCAACAGTCACGTCTATTCATCTTCAACGTTGCATATAAATAGAAGGTGACTTAGCCTCATTTGGACACACTCATCTTCACACTTCTCTCTCTCTCCTCATTGATTGGGTACATATTTTTGGGCCTCTCTCTTTCCAGACGTTTGAAATTTCAAGAGAGCGAAATTTCAGTAGGTCGAAATTTCAAGAGGCCGAAATTTTAGGAGAGCGAATTTCCGGACAGTTTGATCCAACGTTGATTGCAGCTAGGGTTGACCGCAGGTGGGCTATTTAACTAGACTTTGACTGGGCTGAATTTGATTGTTTTGAGGGTTGTTTTATCTAGCTGTTTGGAGGCCGAAGTTGACTGAAGCTGACCGATTTGCTGAGGGTCAAATCTGCCCTGTTGACCAACATTAACTTTTTTAGTTAGGGCTCTTTTGTTGCTGTTATTATCAGATTTGTAAACTGTACTATCTCTCTCTGCTGAACTATTGAAGACTAAAAGAAGATTTGATCAAGGGTTTCCCCACATTGGGGTTTGTCCCTGGCTAGTGCCACATCTTGTCTCCTCGTGTCTTGGCTTGTCTTTTACTGTTTATGTTTATGTTCTATCTGCATTCTACTATCATGTTGATGCGATTGCTAATCTGAATATTGATACTGGGCTAACAAGGAAATTAAAGTAAAATTGCTCTAAAGCATAGAACATACCATTATTGCCTAAAATTAACATGGTATTACAGGTGAGGTGAAGACGAAGCCCAAGCAAGAGTGAAGAGCAATCATCAAAGACAGTTGGACAAGGATAAAAGGTTCAATGGGTTCGTCATCCTACTTCCTAGCTGAAGACAAGCTCCATGATAAATATGACTATCATGGATGGAAGATGTCTCTTGATTTGACCTTGGAAGAAACAAAAGTGATGGACTATGTGCAGGGAAAATCCCTGAACCTCCTTCAAATGCACTGGCTATTGCAAAGACCAAGTGCAACAGGGCTGAAGTCAAAGCAAAAGAGATTACCAAGGCTTCCATTGACAAGCATGTGGTGGCCTGCATCTCCAAATTGAAGACCTCCAAGGAGATCTATGACAAGTTGGTTGGCATGTTCAAGGTTAGTAATGTTAATCAAATTCAATTTCTCAAGAATAAGTTGAAGGATAGTAAGAAGGGCAAGGATGAGGATATTCAATCCTATTTCTTGAGGATTATTGAGATCAATAATGATCTACTCTCAATTGGAGAAGTCATTCTTGACAGGGAACTTACTCTCACCACCCTTGGAGGACTTCCACCTGAGTGGTATGTATTTAAAACCGCCGTCCTCAACAATGATCAAATTGCAGGGTTTGAAGAATTGATGTCGACATGCATTCAAGAAGAAACAAGAATGGTGGAGCAAGAAATGCCTTCTAATAGAAGCAACCTCAGTGCATTCTCTGCTCATGCCAAAAGGAGAAATAATGCAGGGTCTAAAGGTCATTTCCATGGAAAGCCTTGATCTAAGGGAGGAAGGAAGGGCAGGTGCTTTGTTTGCAATAAGTTTGGCCACTATGCAAGGGAGTGTCCAAATAGAAGGGACACATCGCATGATGATGGTCACAATCATTCCAGGGGCAATTTCAACAACAACGATCAAATTAATGGCAAGTCCAATGGAAAAGGAGAAAGGAATGTGGAACATCAAGGAAATGGTCGACCCTCCAAGAAATCAAGGAACCCCAAGTATGAAGAATCAAACATTGTTAACAATAAGCAAAAAGAGTACTATCTTATATCGGCCCTTTCCACTGCCTCTCCTCCGGACACTTTAGGAAATTGGCTGATTGATAGTGGTGCCTCAAGGCACTTCACCGGATACAAGGAAGCCCTCTCTAATCTGATAGAAAAGGAGACAAACTTGGAGATCATCCTTGGAGACAATGCCACCTATCTCGTGAAGGGAGTAGGGAATGCTACCCTTCAATTGAATCAAGGTAACACTATTCATTTGCAAGAAGTACTATATGTACCTGATCTCAAGAAGAACCTGGTGTCCATTTCAGCCATGGAAGACAAAGGATTCAAGGTGGCATTCATCGATGGAAAGGTACATGTTTGGAAAAGAAATTTTAAAGATGCTTTTACTATTGGGTTCAGGGTTGACACTTTGTATCAAGTTGGAGGAAGTCCATTGAGAGCCATGCCTTGCGACACATCTCTACAATCTGAACTATGGCACCAGAGGTTTGTCCATCTTTATTATAAGGCCCTACCCGATGCGAGACAAATGGTGACAGGTATGCCGAGTTCAAAGTAGAGCATGAAGGTGTATGCCCGGGATGTGCTGAAGGAAAACTTACAAGGGGACCATTCCCATCAAGTAATAGCAAGACCACAAATATATTGCAATTGATCCACTCCGACATATCTAGTATCATGCCTGTAAACTCTTTGGGAGGATACATATATTATCTCACCTTTACGGATGATTATTCTCGCAAGTACTAGATCTATTTCTTGAAGAAGAAGGATGAAGTGTTCTCCTTGTTCCGACACTTCGAAGCCTTGATTGAAAATCAATCTGAGAAGAAAATCAAGATATTGAGGATTGATAATGGGATCGAGTACGAATCCAATGAATTCCAAGATTATTCAAAGAAGTTGGCATTAAGAGGGAGACTACAATGACATACACTCTTGAGTAGAATGGTGTGGCTGAAAGGAAGAATTGCTCTTTTCTAGAAGCAGTTTGTGCCATGCTTCATGATCAAGGCCTTCCGAAGTTCCTATGGGCTTAAGCTGCAAATACTGCCATGTATGTTCAAAACCGATGCCCTCATCAAGCATTGGACTCTAGGACTCCCGAAGAAATGTTCATTGGTAAGAAACCCGATGTCTCTCATTTTAGAATTTTTGGAAGTCTCGTATATTTTCATGTGCCGAAAGAGAAAAGAAGCAAATTGGGTGCGTCTAGGAAGAAAGGAATCTTTGTGGGCTATAGTGAAAATTCTAAGGGATAGAGAATTTATGTGGCTGATCAAAAGGAAGTTGAGATAAGTCATGATGTCACCTTCGACAAAGATATGGTCCTCAAGAAGATCAACATCCTTCCTATCCTATGGAAGGACAAAGAAGCTGACACCAGAAATTAGGGTGCAAAAGAAGACAAAACGATGCCTGATGTTGATAACCCTATGGATCCTATTGATCCTCCTACTCATGAGCCCCCCTCCTCCAAAAGGAGACCCTCATGGCTTAGGGTGACTGTTGAATATGCCGAGAGACACATTGCACCAAGGGGGACTTTCCGTGAAAGCAAGAAACCGAACTGGTATCATGGATATTTGACCACCATGAGCACTGCCATTGAAAATGAACCTTCATCATTCGAAGAAGGCGTGAAGCAACAAGTACGGACGGATGCTATGAATGAAGAATACGAGTAAGTTATGAAGAATGATGTCTGGGATGTGGTCCCTAGACCCCAGGACAAATCGGTTGTCACCTCTAAGTGGCTCTACAAAATCAAGCATGGAGCTGATTAAGTGCAAAAAAGTTCAAGGCTCACTTTGTTGCTCGAGGCTTCTCTCAAAAGGAAGGTGTAGATTACAATGAGATATTTGCACCTGTTGCCCGATACACCACCATCCGCTCAATCATAGCTCTTGCTACCTCGCAAGGATGGAACCTACATTAGATGGATGTCAAGACCACATTCTTGCATGGTTCAATCAAAGAGGAAGTCTATGTGGAACAACCCGAGGGGTTTGAGGTTCGTGATTGGGAATCTCATGTATGCAGGTTGAAGAAAGCTCTCTATGGATTGAAGCAAGCACCTTGAGCTTGGTATGAGAGGATCAATAGCTATCTGATGAAGTTGGGATTCACTAGAAGTGAAGTCGATTCGAACCTTTACTTTAAGGTTGAAAATGATAAACCTCTCATTCTGGTACTTTATTTGGACGACCTCTTTTTGACAAGTGCAAACCCTCTCATTCACAAATGTAAGAGGGAGTTGGCTTATGAATTTGAGATGAAGGACCTAGGAATGATTCACTATTTTCTAGGGTTGGAGGTCTGGCAAAATCCAGTTGAAATTTTCCTTTCTCAAGGAAAATATGTTGTGAAGATATTGGAAAGATTTGGGATGGTGGACTGCAAGCCTGTGATTACTCCGATGGAACTTAACTTTAAGAAGTTATGTGGTAATGCTGCTGGACTTGAATTGGGAAATGCTTCTGACTATCGTCAACTCATAGGAGCACTGATGTTCTTGGTGAACTCCCGTCTGGACATGTGTTTTACAGTTAACTCATTGAGCCAATATATGGTTGAGCCTCATCATATACATTGGATTGGTGCCAAGAATCTTATGAGATATCTTCGGGGCACAATCACTCATGGACTGAGATATACTAGTGGAGATGTGTGTTGATTTTGGGTAACATCGGATGTGCTCTAGCCATGAAAATTGGTGGAGAGGCTAAAGCACATGAGATCTCCATGACCCAGAAATGGTTTGGGCAGATTCTACCCGGTTAAGGAGATATTAAAATAATTAATATTTTTATGGATTTCCTAAGTCTAAACTTAGGAAAAATAAAATATTAATGTGTATTAATATAAAACTGGGTTAGAAGGTTCTAAATGATATGGATCAAGCCAAATCTAATCTTAGCCGTTGATTAGAGATGTAATCTCGATCGTTGAAGGACCAACAGGAAAAGTATAAGAGGAGGCTTGAGGGTCAGTTGGAGAATACACTAGAGTGATCAGTCATTCGATTTTCTAAAGTGGGGTTTGCTAAGAAAAGTCGAATCAATGATCAGTTGCAGTGAGGGGTAGTGAGTATGAGACGGAGAGGCAGAGATAGTGCCGAGGGACCAGCGCAGAAGCAGAGAGAGGCAAACGCTAAGCCAGAGGGAACACAGAGAGCTTAGTGGAGACAACGAAGAGGCCAGAAGGGCCTGTGTCATCCATGCAGAGGGAAGTAGGAGCGATGCAGAGGGCTGTAGAGGCTGCGCAGTGCCTCAGAGGGCTGACACAAAGGGTTCTGGGCTGACGCTGAGGCCAGGTGGGCTGATGCTGAGCTTCAGAGGTTGCTGGAGAGGGTTTCGTGGGGTAGGTTTTTTGAATATCTGCTTATGAATAGATAGGTATTACTGTCGAGTTATTTTCTCTGTCGGATGAGCCAATTTGGCACCCAATTGCACTCAAGGAAAGAGTGCATAATAATATAACCCTCAGAATTGCTGCATCGGTTTCCTGCATTGGGTTTTTCCATGGATGGGTTGTCCAAAAATAACGGTGTCACTTGTGTGTTTGTTATTTCTTTCAGCTGTTGATCTATAGATGGTTGAGACTGTATTGTGTTGATTTCGATATTTATATGTTTAAATAACTTGTTCATAATTAACAAGTAGGAGAAATAAACCAGAGAATACAGATAAGATTTCTAATGGGTAATACTTAGAAATTTCAACATTGTGAGGCTGCATGGTTATTTTGATGCTGATTGGGCTGGTAGTATGGTGGATCGCAAGAGCACTTCTGGATGCTGTTTTTATTTGGGTTCTGCTTTGATATCCTAGATGAGCAGAAAGCAGAAATTTGTTGCCTTGAGCACTGCCGAGGTCGAATACATAGCTGCTAGTATGGCCTCTTGTGAAGCTGTCTGGTTGAGGAAGCTCTTCAGTGAGCTATTTGGATGTGTGTTGGATACGACCGTTATCCTCTGCGACAACGAGAGTGGGATCCGATTATCAGAGAATCACTTGTTTCATGATCGCTCCAAGCATATAGATATCAGGTACCACTTTATATGGGACATGGTACAACGAGGAGCAATAAGGCGCCATCACATTGGGATTGATGAGCAGGTCGCCGATATTCTAACAAAGCCCTTGGTGAAGGTCAAGTTCTTGGTCTTCTGAGAACGACTTGGAGTTGTGGAGAGACCTTCTTATGAGGGTCTTGTATGAGATGGACATTGAGCTTTGGGAGCTCCGTGGAGACCGGGGTACTTCTTGGAGCAATGAGAAACCATAGGGTGAGTGGTTCAGCCCTCTCCTACTGGTTTGTTGTGTATAGGGGGGGTGGTTCAACCTTCCCTTGTGATACCCTTTAGGGACATATAGGCAAGATGAGTGGTTCATCCTTCTCCTGCGGAGACATCCTACGCATGCAGTCTGGGACTCATGGGAAGTACCTCTCATCTGGCCAATGAGTAGGGAAATGTGGATAGGGACCATAGTACTACCAATGGACGCATCATGTACTACTGTACTCCCTATGCTAGGATGATCGATATTGATTCGGGATCACTTGGAACTGACTTCAGGTCAGTGAGAGTGGTATGAGACACTCTCTTTTGATTGGAACTGACTTTAGGTCAGTAAGAGTGCTATGACACACTCTTCTTTGATTGGGACTGACTTCATGTCTCTAAAGAATGGTATGATACATTCTCGATCACTTCTTCTTCTTCTTCATAGTTCAACAGAGCAGAGCAGTGCATTGATGGCAAAGATGGTACATATTGGCAGATGGATTAGTAGATGGAGTTCTCCATAGTTGGGAGGGAGTGTTAAAATTGGCAACTAGGGCCAAACTCCACATGGGTCATCTTATTTATGACAACTGATATTTTTCATGGATTCCTGTCTCCGAGAGGTGTAAGATTGTTCTAAAGATCATCTGATTTTGACATGTACAAATGAAGTTATGAATTTATTTTGATTATGGTCAAATTGTCTAGGTCGGCAAGCAAACTTATGTAGGCTCAGAAGCTCAATAGTCACGTGTATTCATTCTCAACGTTGCATATAAATAGAAGGTGACTTAGCCTCATTTGGACACACTCATCCTAATACTTCTCTCTCTCTCTCCTTATTGATTGGGTACGGATTTTTGGGCCTCTCTCTTTCCACACGTCTGAAATTTCAGGAGAGCAAAATTTCAGGAGGCCGAAATTTCAAGAGAGCGAAATTTCAGGGGGCCGAAATTTTAGGAGAGCGAAATTTTAGGAGGCCGAAATTTCAGGACAGTTTGACCCAGCGTTGATTGTAGCTAGGGCTGACAGCAGGTGGGTTGTTTGACCAAACTTTGACTAGGCTGAATTTCACTGTTTTGAGGGTTGTTTTATCTTGTTGCTTGGAGGCTGAAGTTGACTAAAGTTGACCGATTTGCTGAGGGTCAAATTTGCCCTGTTGACCAATGTTAACTTTTCTGGTTAGGGCTCTTTTGCTGCTGTTATAAATTATCAGATATGTAAATTGTACTATCTCTCTCTGCTGAACTATTGAAGACTAAAAATTTGATCAAGGGTTCCCCACATTAGGGTTTATCCCTGGCTGGTGCCACATCTTGTGTCCTCTTGTCTTGGCTTGTCTTCTACTGTTTATGTTTATGTTCTATTTGCATTTTACAATCATGTTGATGTGATTGCTAATTTGAATACTGATACTGGGCTAATAAAGAAATTGCAGTAAAATTGCTCTAAAGCATACAACATACCATTGTTGCCTAACATTAACAAAGAATTTTTATCTGTTGAGAGTATAGCTAGTGAAAGCTTGAGTACATAGCAATGACATCGAGAGTGAGGTTTGGCTTAGGAGGATGGGACAAATAGAGTATAAGGTTGTACCACTATTATGGGAGATAGTCACTAGTTTTCCAATGTTTAGTATAGAGCATGATGATGTGCGTAAGGGATGTTTCACTTGGCAAGCAGGCCAAGGCAACATTTCCTTGTAGTCAGACTAGATCCAAGGGTGTGTTGGATTTGGTGCATTTCGACATCTGTGGTCCTATGTTAGTGGAGTCTATCTCAGGGAGAAGTTATTTTGTGACATTCGTAGATGACTATTCTAGGAGGACATGGATTTACTTCCTAAAGACCAAGGATGAGGTCTTCGGTCTATATTAGGAGTTCAAAGCACTTGTGGAGAACTAGATCAAGGACCTAAGATCATACAATGGGGGTGAGTATGCCTCCAACAAATTTAAGGGTTTCTGCAGGGAAGCAGGAATCAAGAAAGAGCTAGCAATGCCCTACAATCCGCAACAGAATGTTGTGACAAAGAGGAAGAAGAGGAGTATGGTTGGAGCAACTAAGGCCATGATCCATGATCAGGATCCACCTATGTTCTTGTGGGTGGAGGCTTGTAACTCAATTGCGTACCTACAAAATAGAGTCCTCATAGGGCAACAGAGGACACGACTCTTGAAGATGATTTTATGGGAGTAAAATCAGATGTGAGTCATTTTTGCCTCCTTGGTAGTCCAATATATGTCCACATTCCTTTAAAGAAGAGGACTAAGCTAGAGCCCTCATCAAAAGAAGCATTTTTGTTGGATACAATGAGACTTCAAAAGGCCTATAGGTGTTAATTTTTCAATGTTCTATGTTGTAACAATCACCTAGACAATTTATTCTTTTAATATCAATCACTTTATCCAATTATTTTCAATCACCCAATAATAGTAAGCAATTGTAGATAGAACAGTAAACCACATGCACAATAGAAGACAATCAAGATCAATAGAGACACAGATTTTTGGTCAAAGACCAGGGGAAACCCCATAAATGGGAAAACCCTAACTGGATTCTTCTTCTATTAGATGTTCATCAAATGTTTAGTAGAGAGAGACATATTCCAATGACATCAACAAGTCAAAGGTCAAAGCCTTGACTAACCAAGTCAACCAATCAATATCCAATCTAATATGAGCACAAAATTCAAATTTGGTCAAATACCAATCATGCAATTTTTCAATCAAACTAAACAACAATCAACATAGCCCTAACCAGTCCTTGGTCAACTGTCAAATTAAATTCAAAACGTTTGATCAACCAGTCAAAGAATGTAGTTTGCTTCCCTTAATCAAACTCGGTCAGTAATATTCCTAATGGAAATTTACAATGATAATCAAAGCAAACGTAGCAAAAACACACAGAAAATTACTCAAACATCAAAACACCATTTTAAAGCCAAAAGCTGTGCTGCTGAGCCATTTTATTGATAAATCATGAAGTATAATAGGTGTCTGGAAAGTATGCACCTGGGCTTGCCCTAGGCAAGCTAGCTAAGCCCAAGTGATGAATATGTGATCTCCTCCAAGAGTGCTAGTTGATTCTTCTTGGCTGTGCCCTGAAATGCCTAGAATGTGTGTTGTTGGCTCTGTAGAATGGTTGCTAGGGCCGCCTCTGGTGCTCAGAAAATTCTTGGAAATTAACTCCGCGCTCTCCACTAAATACCCAGAATAGCCCACAAAGGAATTGGCCAAATGTTGACCTCGAAATTTCGGCCCAAATTTGTTAAAATTGGCAGCTAGGGCCAAACTCCACATGGGTCATCTTATTTATGACAACTGATATTTTTTTTTGGATTCCTCTCTCCGAGAGGTGTAGGATTGATCTAAAGATCATCTGATTTTGACATGTGCAAATGAAGATATGAATTTATTTATGTTATGGACAAATTGTCAAGGTCGGCCAACAAACTCATGTAGGCTCAGAAGCCCAACAATCACGTCTGTTCATCCTCAACGTTAGCCTATAAATACATGATGCCTAATTCTCATTTGGACACACTTCATCTTCACACATCTCTCTCCTTATCTGATTGGGTACAGATTTCCGAGTAGTTTCTCTCTCCATACGTGCGAAGGGAAGGAAGGGTTTCTTGTTGCCCCTCCATTGACTAGATTTCACCGAAAACTTTAGGAGGTTGTTTTGACTAGCGTTGACCTTCCTTGACTTCAGATTTGGGTGATGAATTTCTATTTGGGCAAGCCGCAGTTCTGTGCACGAAATCCGACGCTGTTTGACCTCTGTTTGACCAGTTTTGACTGTGGTTAGGGCTAACCGCAGGTTGACTACTTGACCAAACTTTGACTGGGCAAAATTCAACTGTTTTGAGGCTGTTTCATCTTACTGTTTAGAGGCCGAAGTTAACTGAAGTTGACCGAAACTTTGAGGGTTAAATCTACCTTGTTGACCAACGTTGACTTTTTTGGTTAGGGCTATTTTGATGTTGTTATAAATTGTCAGAATTTGTAAATTGTACTATCTCTCTCTGCTGAACTATTGAAGACTAAAAGAAGATTTGATCAAGGGTTTCGCCACATTGGGGTTAGTCCCTGGTTGGTGTCACATCATGTGTACTCTTGTCTTGGCTTGTCTTCTACTATTTATGTTTATGTTCTATCCGCATTTTACTATCATGTTGATGTGATTGCTAAACTGAAATTGATATTGGGTTCATAAAGAAATTGAAGTAAAATTGCTCTAAAGCATAGAACATACCATTGTTGCCTAAAATTAACAAAATTCCCCTAGCTCCTCTAGCTGTAGGCTGAGTTGGGACCCCTGTTTGACCCCTCAAATTAATCTTGGCCTCTCCTCAATAAACCCAGAAAATCCCAGAAAAGGTTTGTCCTAGTTTTGATGCTCCAAAAGTGACCCCAAACGCTTGACCCTCTTCCACAAGTAGATGTAACCTGCAACAGATTCTGTGTTTTCTGCTCCTCCAAAGTGCTAAAAAATTCCCCAAAATAGTTGCAATCTCCAACAAAGAACCTCCCTGTACTCCACCTCAAGTCTCAACCCCAAAATCGCTTCACTCCTCAACCTCCCAGCATGTCTCCTCCAAGAACTGCGCAATCTCTGCATCGCTGCTGCTACTGAGTCTCACCACATGTTTGCACTCCTTGCAGCTGGTACGGACTAGAATAGATGGAACTCCAAAAATTGCTTGTCCTCAAGCAATGCCTGAACAAGCATCCTCTCTAGCTGTTGCACCCCACTATCACTGTAAAATGTGCCAGGGTCCCAAATGTGCCATTGAATCATCCTTGACCTCTACAGTGCCCTGATGTGAAAGAATCCTCCAATTCTAGGATCCCATGCCATCCTGTCCAACGTGAAGCTCCTCTCGCTCCACTCATGATCCTGCCTGGTTTAAGTACCAGAAGTTCCCTGCATACCATCAATGAGTAGGGGATCGTGATAATGTGGCACTATGCCCATCCCCTCATGAAGTTGTCCTACCACGTAGGCCATCTCATGCACTTCAAGAGTATACTCTCGAAGATACCACACATTCCCTATAGAGATATCGTCTTGCCCAATGTTACTTGGGAGCGGGAGCGCGAGCGAAAATGGGAGCGGGAGCGACCATTTTCAGAAGCTCCCGGTTTGGGAGCGAATCCGGGAGCGATTTTTTAAAAATATATATATTTTTTATATTTTTTAATTTTTGATACATATATGTCAACAAAAACATGTAGAATGATGAAATAGACATAAAAAACATAAAAAAACATAAATTGATCATTGAACCATATCACATCAATCATCTAGAAATTATAATCGTCATCAACCATGTCCACAAGTTAGTAAAATACATATTACAACTGCAACATATTGAGTCTTATAAATCATGATTCATCAAATTCAATATTAAAGTTTCAACTTCAAGCTTTCAGAATTGAAAATTCAATAACATTTATCATCATTGATCACCAAAGTTGTACTTGTAAGCCAAGTTTAACCATTACAAGAAGTAATATCGAAGATATTTCTAAGTCCTAACTTCTAACTGTTAACATGATATGAAATGTTAAAAATTTATAAAATGAAACATGAATAATGAGATGAAATGAAACAACTTTAGTCTTTCACAAAGCATCATATTCATAATTCACAATCATTACCAATGAGTTATAATTGCCAAGGCCCAACTTCAAACTTCAAATTTTCATTGTCACAGTGATATAATGTTTACAAAAAATATCATAATGATATGAAAGAGTCAAGAGTCAAGAGTCAAGGACTCAAAACTCAACAGTTATGAAAACTAAAGTCTAATAGAAACTAAAAAAGACAAGTAAACTGTAAATCTACATGTGGCCCTTGCCACGAGAGTCTCCAGGAGTATAAGCAGGTCGTGGTGGTCTTCTAGGAGTCTCCCGCACAGACCGACGACCAGAACTAGAACCTCCACGCGAGGGTGTCGATGGAGGTGGCGACAGCAATGGAACAAGACTCGGGCCTCGAGCACTGCTACTGGATGGTGGAGGTGGAGGTGGCATGGCTGCTGCAGCTGCTTCATTTTCATCCCTTACAAGCTCCTCTTCTAGTTCTTCAATATGTACAATGCCATCCTCCAAATTGTCGTCCTCAGGGTGATTGTCCCAAATTTTATATGTGGGATCTTCATTAGCCCGATCACAGTAATGACTCAACAACCTCAAGTTGTAGTGCACATAAACCAAGCTTTCTGCTCGGTTTTCGTTGAGTCTGTTTCTTTTCACATTATGTATATAACTGTAGGTGCTCCAACACCTCTCTGCAGAAGAAGAATTTACAACCTGTGAAAGAACTTGTTTTGCCAATTTTGGCAAAAGTCCGTGGCCGCCATATGTTTCCCACCATGTGAGAGAATCAAATTTATCTTTGTCGTCCATTGCATGGAAGTTACCATACAAATCAGTGCCACTGAAGTATCTGCCTATTTCAAGGCGCACAGCTGCACATTCCTCCCTGTCAGGCACCAACTTTTCTAATGCTTCCAGATATCCTTTAGTTACCTCTTGATCTAAATGGGGTTTGGTCCTAACCCCACCCCCTGCTGCAGGTTGGCCCAACCAAGATGTAGAGTAGTATTTTGGCGTAAGGATATACGCCAAGCAATGTAGTGGAAGGTTAAGCCTATTCCACCGTTCACACACACAATCATGAATCAGTTTGTACAAGTTGGGATCTCTATTATGAACAATGTCTTTTATTTCCCTCAACATGGTATCCATTTGCTCATACACCTCGCCAATCACTGGTTTGTCTGTATCTGCAAACCAAATCATGTGATAAATTGGCTTGGTGAAATCCAATACCTGCCTCACAGTTGTCCAAAACTGCCCATCAAGAGCGGCCTCCTCCACCGTTTCAAAACCTGCCATGTCAGCTACATTTGTAGCCCTTTCCTTTAACACCTGCCAATGTGGACTTGATACCATGCTAGCTAATGCCTCTTTTACCTTCAAAAGGCGCCTGAAGGTGAGGTAATAGCTACCAAATCTAGTCCTTGCAATCTTCAGCAACTCCAATCTCGAGTGACTGCGGAAAAGGCCATGGGTATCGCTATGATTTGTAATAAATTTTATCATTTGTTTTCCTTTCTTGTACAAATCACCAATCCATTGGTATTGTTCATTTTTGTTTTTGACAATATGATGCAACAGAAGGTTCAATGTGTGAACCAAACATCCAGACCAAAATATGTTCGGGTATTTATCCTCAATAATTGCTCCCGCTGCCTTACAATTAGGAGCATTATCAGTGATGACTTGGATGACATTGTATGGGCCAATACGCTCAATTGTTTCAAGTAATGCTTCTGCAATGTTGATAGCGGTCTTGAACTTGTCTGAGTAATCATGTGCAGCTAGAAAGATGGGACCACTAACAGACACAGCAAGAACACTTATCAATGGCTTGCCTTTTACATTTGTCCATCCATCAGATACAATGGACACCCCATTGTCAGTCCAAGAACTTGTCATTTTATTCAAAGAATGTGATATTTTTGCTTTTTCATGATTAAGGCCAACAGTTCTTGCCTTGTCATACCCAGGGCTCTTGTATCCTTTAGGGGCATCATTTATGGCAGAAACCATTTCGTGCCAATAAGGTGAGCGTAGAACATTGAATGGTATCCCACATGCATAGAGGAACCTGTAAACTTTTGAATCCACATCATTCCTACACCCCTCATCAAGGAAATCTGATATGGTTCTACGCCTTAAAGATGATGACCCTGTGCCTCCATGTCCATATCCACTGCCTTGGGAGGATGCTGAAGGAGTTTTCTGTGATTGTGAGCTTGGTTCAAAGAAACCCCTTGATCTTTTTGTTCTGTATTGGGCGTCCTCCTCTTCCTTTATGTATTTGGCTCTATCTGCTGTTGACACCGCTGCACAAGTTTTGATTCCTATTTGTTTCTCTCCATCCCATGGCCTTTTCCCGCAGAGGTGTTTTCTAGCACGGGTGTATGAACCTGTGTAATCAGTGTTGCAATGGGGGCAATGAAATTTAGTGGTTCCACCCCCTCTCCCTGTTTCAGCCCTGTGAACATATTTCCACAATGGAGTTTGGTCTTGTTTAGTTTTTTGAGGGTCATGTTCACCCTCCTCCACCTCCTCCTCATTGGGGTTTTCACCCATTTGACTTTCTCCGGCTTCTTCATCCACCTCTTCAGTTTGGGGCCCCCTCCGTTTCCTACTCTCCACCACCATAATAACCATAAAAGGGACCAAGAAGAGGAAAATGCCAATAAATATCCCCAGGTCCATGGTGTTTGATGTTTGTAGGGTTTTGAGTCTTGAATCTGCAATTTAATTTAATTTATTGGGATTAATTAATTTAATTTATTAATTTAATTTAAATACATGATTTTTAAACAGTTAAACTCAAACAACTAAATTAAATCAACTAAATTAACTACCTAACCAGCTAAACTAACTAGATTACTAAGTTACTTACCTCTGCAGGCTTGCTCCTCGCTCCTTGGTAGTTGCTCCTCGCTCCTCAGCACTTGCTCTTCGCTCCAATGCTCTTGCTCCAGCTCCAAACTTGCTCAATGAAGTGATAATGAATGTTTTTTGGCCCATTGGCCTTATAAAACAATTTTTTTTTTCTAAATTTTTTAATTTTTTCGGGTCCGGCGGATTTTTTTTCCGCCGAACCGCTCCCGGCCCGGCTCGATTCGCTCCCGGAGCGTTTTTTAATGCCCGGGAGCGATCAGGGAGCGATCGCTCCCCGATCGCTCCCGGGCATTAAAAATCGCTCCGGGAGCGCGGGAGCGATCGCTCCCTGAGTCGCTCCCTAACAGATCAGGGAGCGTAAATTTTTTTACGGGAGCGCGCTCCCGAAAATCGCTCTCGTCCGGGAGCAATTTTGGGAGCGCGCTCCCGAGCCGCTCCCGCCCGGAGCGCGCTTCGGGAGCGGGTTCGAAGGGGGGGGGCGCTCCCCCGCAACACTGGTCTCGCCCACGTGAGCTTGTCCTGATATCATCCCATTGGCCCAGTTGCCATGCTAATGAAGTCCCCCACTCCATCATTGACTTGCTAAAGCCCTATGGAAGATCTGCTTGATCTCCCCCTGTAGTAGCCATCTCACCCCTAAAGGTTATTGAGCTGTGAAGAGTTGTGATGCTTCGGTCCCCTACTAGTCCGAAAGTGGTGCCACCATCTAACGCTACTTTGACTAGGACATACTGCCTATCGTGTGCAGACTGTATCCTCCCCTCCTGAGGCCTAGTGGCAAAAAAACTGAGAGCCAAGCTCATCCTGTCCGGTCATCTTCATGATGCCAATGTCTACCCCTCCATTGCTAATTTCAACCCTTAGCCATAACAGGATAAGTTTGCCTCGCCATGCCGTGGAGGTCTCAGTGATCTCCCATGTGTCAAACCAAAAGTGAACCAGATCACCCTCTGCCATGACCCTTCTCATCACTAAGTGGAGTGATCCACTCGCCAATCGAATCCTTGGATCCCCCAAACATATGGGGAGCTCATAACTCCCACTCCTCACACAATGTCGCTGCATAGTGCTGCTACTTGCTAGAACCGATCTGGCCCTCATATCTAACCCTTGTATGTATCCTGTGGTGTTGAAGGAAAAGTAACTAGGTTCGGTTTTCTTTATGACTTGTAACAAAAATATTATGAAGAAATTTGTTATTCCTTGCATCATGGGTTTCATGAGCAAGATGTGTTTACCATAGGTCAAAGACTTCTTCTTAATGTCTTTAGTATTTTTATGTTTCATCATAAATATTATGAAAGTCATAAGGTCAAAGGTCAAAGAATACACTCGAAGATAAGTGTCACTATCATCTTGCAAACCCGCTCTACGAACTGCAGTAAGTCTCCTTGAGTCAATGTACATAGATCTTTGGAATAAGATATATATTATAGTCATAAAAAGGGAACGAATACACAGTGATATCTCTCGATAAGTGAAATTTGGGATATCTCTTGAGAAGCTCGATATATCGCTCGAGGTCTATAAGTGAAGCTCAGATATCTCTCGGAAAGACTGTTGGAATTTCTAAGTCTGATACGTTAGAAACCCTTCATGTACTTTACTGATATATCCCTATCTACTTGTTCAGCTAATTAGCAAGTTATTTACCATGTAAATACTGGAAATAAATGCAAGTACATGCTCAACACATTATAGATCATCAATTGAAGGAAACAAAAACAAGCACACAAGTGACACCGTTGTTTTTGGACTAATGTGCCTGGAAAAACCTAATGTGGGAAAACCGGTGCTGCTATCTGAGGGTTTGATTTATTAAGTAGTTTAAGAATACAATCTGGGTGCCAAATCTGGCTCACCTAATAGAGAAAAATCTCGGTAGTAGTAACTCTCTACTCGGAAGTAGATATTCCGACTGAAACCCTAAATAAACACTCTGGCAGCTCCATAGCTCTAATCTGCCCCATAAAACCCCAGTGTCAGCCTCTATTTGGCCCAGTGTTAGCCAAATGCCACTCTAGCTTGGCTTGCGTCAGTCCTCTGGCCCTCTGCATCACCCATGCTGGCCCTTTGAGGCATTGCGCAACTCCTGGCTGGCTCTACGTGAACCCTTGGTTGCTTCTGCGTCCCTCTATTCGGTTACTGCACTGATCCTCCCAGTGCTATCTCCGCCTCTCTGCTTTTGTATTCATTGCCTCTCAGCTGCAACTTTGATCACTCTCTCAACTTTCTCAGCAAACCCAACCACAAAAGTCGAAATCTTGATCTCTCGGTGTGTTCTCCAAGTGACCCTCAAGCCTCCTCTTATACTTTTCTCGTTGACAAATCAACGGCCGAGATTAAGTCCCTAATCAACGACTAAGATTAGATCTGGCTTGATCCATGACTTTTGGACCATTCTAGCACAGTTTTATATTAATTCACATTAATATTTTATTTTCCCTAAGTTTAGACTTAGGGACTCCATTAAAAATATTAATTATTTTAATATCTCCCAAACTGTTTAGAATCTGCCCAAACCCTTTTTGGGTATTGGAGACCTCATGTGCCTTAGCCTCTCCACCAATTTTCGTGGCTAGAGCACATTCGATGCTACCCCAAATCAACAAAGTCTGTCTCGTCATATCTCTCAAAGTTTTCGGATCTCATATTACAATCATCGAATATACAGTGGACATATCTCGAAGGATAGAGTCTCGACATATATCTCAGAAGCTCAGACATATCTTGAAGGACAGAGTCTCGGCATATATCTCAGAAGCTCGGACATATCTCGAAGGCAGAGTCTCGGTGTTTATCTCAGAGTCTCGGTATTTATCTCAAGGTCTCGGTATATCTATATGTGAAGCTCAGTATGCTTTCCAAAAGCCTGTAAGGATATCTCGAAGCCTCTCAATCATGCTCGGATATATAAGCCTGAAAGGTATCCTCGGGACATCCTTCAGAAGTGCGATATATCACTCACTGTAATGTATATACTTCAATACTTATAAAAGGACTGCGCATATGCAACCACAACAACAAGTGCTCAACATAACGCTATCTGGTGGCATAACTTATCTCTGGTGTAATCAACAAGGAATCAAAGGACTGTGGCAAGTCAAGAAGAGAAGGTGTCGAAGACAGTGACTGGATAGTGAAGACATAAGGAGAAGGAGAACAGTGAAGTCAAGACAGTGAATCAAAGACCAAGCAGCGCAAAGATGTTGAAGTTTCTAAGTCTAACTGTTAGAAACCCTTCATGTACTTTTCTGATTTATTCCTACCTACTTGTTCTGTTAATTAACAAGTTATTTACCATGTAAATACTGGAAATAAATACAAGTACATGCTCAACACATTACAGATCATCAACTGAAGGAAACAAAACAAGCACACAAGTGACACCATTGTTTTTGGACCAATGTCCTCAGAAAAACCCAATGTGGGAAAACCAGTGCAGCTATCTGAGGGTTTGATTTATTAAGCAGTTTCAGAATACAATCTGGGTGCCAAATCTAGCTCACCCAACAGAGAAAAATCTCGGTAGTAGTACCTCTCTACTCGGAAGTAGATATTCTAGCTGAAACCTCGGATAAACACTTCGGCAGCTCCACAGCTCCAATCTGCCCCACAAAACCCCAACATTAGCCTCTAGGGACTGCGTCAAATCTTTTTGGCCCAACGTTAGCCCAATGTCACTCTGGCTTGGCCTGCGACAGCCTTTGGAGGCATTGCGTCAGTCCTCTGGTCCTCTACATCACTCACGTTGGCCGTTTGAGGCACTACGCAGCTCCTGATTGCCTCTACGTGAGCCTTGGCTGGCTCTGCGTAAACCCTTGGTTGGTTCTGTGTCCCTCTCTCCGGCTACTGCGCTGATCCTCACGGTGCTATCTTTGCCTCTTTGCTTTTCTATTCACTTCCCCTCAGCTGTAACTCTGATCACTCTCTCAACTTTCTCAGCAAACCCATCCCTAGAAAGTCGAAATCTTGATCTCTTGGTGTGTTCTCCATCCAAGTGACCCTCAAGCCTCCTCTTTACTTTTCTCGTTGACAAATCAATGACCGAGATTAAGTCCTTAATCAACGGCTAAGATTAGATCTAGCTTGATCCATGACTTTTGGACCATTCTAACATAGTTTTATATTAATTCACATTAATATTTTATTTTCCCTAAGTTTAGACTTAGGGACTCTATTAAAAATATTAATTATTTTAATATCTCCCAAACTGTTTAGAATCTGCCCAAACCATTTCTGGGTATTGAAGATCTCATGTGCCTTAGCCTCTCCACCAATCTTCGTGGCTAGAGCACATTCGATGCCACCCCAAATCAAAACTTCCTCTTAGCGAGGACTGTGCTCTAGCAATACTCCTCATTGAGTACAACCCTGATCATCCGACATCGGTCCCTGTGCTGATGCTAGCCCTGCTGCCCATCATCTGCATTGCTGCATCCTGTACTGCTACCCATGGCCCTGCCATTCCCAATGCTGCATCCGTACTGCAACTCCCTCTGCATCCGTGCTGCTGCCCATGGCCTTGCCACTGCCACTGCTGCATCTGCACTGCAACCCCTCTCATCATGCTGCATCGTGATTCCCATAGCACTACCACTATTAACTGTTGCACTGCAACTTAGTTACTGAGAAGTAAGTAACTGATCTCCCAACTCTGAAATCTTTGTCAGGCTAGAGACACCCTCAATGCTGAAACTCCCTCTCTCGCTGACAAGTGCTCCCTCTCTGACCTCTACGTTGCTGCAACAACTCCATGCATCTCGCACCGTTGCACACCTCTCTGTGCCATCTTGCACTGGTGCAACACTCCCGTGCTTCTTGCACTGCTGCCTCACGCTGTCCTGGGAATCTTGCATTGTAGCTCCCTCTGTCGCTCCATCCGCATCCGTCTCTACTGATATCTGCCAGTACTGCTACTCCTCTTCGGGGCTCCTGTAGCAAGGTCTAATCCAAGAGACTGGGTACCTCAAGGATCTTGCCCCTCATTGCCTATAGTCTGTCTGACTACAACTTGATGTCTCCCCACTTCCGCTTAAGTGGTTTGTGTGCACTCATGGCACAATCATCGTCTGTCTCCACTTGCTTCTCTGCTCTTGCTGGCACAACCTTGGTCTTGGAGGCCTCTCCCTTGCTCTTCTTCCTTAGACACTGGGTCGCATAATGACCCAGCTCCCCGCAGTGGAAGCATTTGACCTTGGAGAGGCCCTTCTTCGGTTTCTCCTGCTTTCCCTTAGATGCTAGGGAAGCATCCACCTCCTCCTCCTTTTTGATTTTGATCCCCTTGCCGCAACTTCCCTCCTTGCTCAGCGTTCTGACCTCTTCTTAGCGAAGGGTAGCCCACATTTCTTCCCAATCTGGAAGGGTCGACCTGCCCACTATGCTCCAGACAAACACCTCCCAGTCTTTTGAGACTGCGTTCAGGGTTGTTCTCACCACAAATTCTTGATCCAGTGGGCCCCTATGGAAGTCAACTGATCTCGGATCTCCTTCAATTGATCGAGGAAGGGGTCGATCTGTTCTCCCTTCTGCATCTGGTATGACCGCAGCTGATTTTCTAGTAACATTCTTTTCTGCACAGAAGTATGTTGGTACATTTCTTTAGGGCCTCCCACATCTCATTTGTCATGCCCTTTTCGACAATATGTGGTACTACATGGTCCTTGACCCGGTCAAGAATGATGCTCTTGGCCCTCGCCATTGCCGCCTCGTACTTGTCGTTATCAGCTGGGTCAACTGAGATAGCTATCGTCCTCAAGGCGAAATGCTTGACACGATTCTTGTCTAGAACAGATAGAATTCTGGCCTTCCAGACTACGAAGTTTGAGGCTCCATCCAGTCTGTCCTGGTCTCTTACCCCGTTCATTGCCATCTTGCTACTCCTCTACTTCCCTCCTCGAAGTTCTTGGTGTGACTCCCTCTGAGCCTTGATTTCCCTCCTGGAAACCCTTCTACCAATGTCGAGATGCCCCCACTCCGATCGTTAGTGCAACTGCACCATTGATTCGGATGTCTCGGCTAGAAATCCTCGGTAGCAACTCTCTCCTCCTTGGCCTTGCCCTGTTAGGTACTGTTCTGACTACGATACCCCACCCACTCCACTCTGCAACTTACCCATAGCCTTCTAAACCCCAACAAGCTGAAGTTTAGAGCTCCTAGGCCTTGCGCTATCCCGACACCAGCAAATCAGCTTCCTCAGCCAACTGCGTCAACCCTCATGGCCTTTGCGTGGCTCTGCTTGAGCCTGTCTGTGCCTCCCTTAGCCTTTGCGCTACCTCTTCTTGGCTCGAACTTGATGACGGAGGTAGTGTGTCATCCCTTCCTTGCTGCTTCTCTGCTAGGAACAACTTCTGTCACTCGAGAGAAATGTTTTCCATTGCTGCTGCTTTGCTCGGCTGATGTCCTCAGTTCTCCTGTGATTTGCAACCATGCTCTGATACCATGTTGAAGTTTCTAAGTCTAACTGTTAGAAACCCTTCATGTACTTTTCTGATTTATTCCTACCTACTTGTTCTATTAATTAACGGGTTATTTACCATGTAAAGACTGGAAATAAATACAAGTACATGCTCAACACATTATAGATCATCAACTAAAGGAAACAAAACAAGCACACAAGTGACACCATTGTTTTTGGACCAATGTCCCCGAAAAAACCCAATGCGGGAAAACTGGTGCAGCGATCTGAGGTTTTGATTTATTAAGCAGTTTCAGAATACAATCTGGGTGCCAAATTTGGCTCACTCAACAGAGAAAAATCTTGGTAGTAGTACCTCTCTACTTGGAAGCAAATATTCCGGCTGAAACACCAGATAAACACTCCGATAGCGCCACAGCTCCAATCTGCCCCACGAAACCCCAGTGTCAACCTCTAGGGATTGCATCAACTCTTTCTGGCCCAACGTCACTCTGGCTTGGCATGCGTCAGCCTCTGGAGGCACTGCGTCACTCCTCTAGTCCTCTGCGTTACTCACGCTGGCCCTCTGAGGCACTGCGCAACTCTTGACTGCCTTTGCGTGAGCCTTGGCCGGCTTTGCGTGAACCCTTGGCTAGTTCTGCGTCCCTCTCTCCAGCCACTGTGCTAATCCTCACGGTGTTATCTATGACTCTCTGCTTCTGTATTCACTACCCCTTAGCTGCAACTCTGATCACTCTCTCAACTTTCTCAGCAAACCCAACCCTAGAAAGTCGAAATCTTGATCTCTTGGTGTGTTATCCAAGTGACCCTCAAGCCTCTTCTTATACTTTTCTTGTTGACAAATCAACGACTGAGATTAAGTCCCTAATTAACAACTAAGATTAGATCTAGCTTGATCCATGACTTTTGGACCATTCTAACACAGTTTTATATTCATTCACATCAAAAATATTAATTATTTTAATATCTCTGAAACTGTTTAGAATCTGCCCAAACCATTTATGGGTATTGGAGATCTCATGTGCATTAGCCTCTCGACCAATTTTCATGGCTAGAGCACATCCAATGATACACCAAATCAACAAGAGAATAGTGACACTTATATTGGAGGTAACCTTGTGTTTATTTTGTCAAGGGTCTT
The DNA here is from genome assembly GCA_031772625.1 of Pinus tabuliformis. NCBI lineage: Eukaryota > Viridiplantae > Streptophyta > Pinopsida > Pinales > Pinaceae > Pinus > Pinus tabuliformis. Next base: position 622,057,655 of record CM062812.1, read on the forward strand.
GGTATTCATCTAAATATCTATAAGAAGAGATTCAAGGGTTTTACTCTCAAGAGGAGAGGTTTTGCCCTGGCTTGGAGCCAACATCTTGTGTACTTGTTTTTATTGTTGATCGTCCATGTTGATAACTGTTTGAAGAATTGAAGAACACACTAATAAAACAAAGCTAATTGAAGAAGACAACACAAACTATTATCAACAAGTTTGGGAAGAATCACTAAATCATGAATTGCCCTAAATTCTTCAACACCTGGGAGGACCCCAAGTATCAGGAGTATGTTCCATGCATGCGAACCTGCCTTGCTCCTGCCAGACCAACCAGTGAAATCCATTATCCCAACTCCTGATGATACACTTGGACATTGCTCGGAGTCTGGGTACCCTCCTGTAGACGAAGTCTACCATCCATCGTCCCTCAAGTGTGAGCCTAGGGGTGGAACATATGCTACCTCGACAATCAACCAGTCCATCCGTAAGTCTGCATCCGTCAACTCGTGCACCTACCAAGTGTCTCAACGAGAGAGTCTCCTCCTGGCTCATGACACGCGGTGTCTCATCCAAATGTCTAGGGTGAGCCTCCCATGCCCTGTTGCTTGAATGGAGAGTGTCAAGGGGTAACAACCAAACACTCTGTGACTGTAAGCAACATTGGAGTATGATGGGCAGGTATGTCCCAAAGGGTATGATCAAAAGTCTGTCGGAATGCTTAATAGTAATCCTACGAACGACACTCTCTCTGCCTCAGATCTGCTGATAATGCCCTCGAAGCCCTGTCTCTGCTAAACATGGTGTCCCGAGATGCTCGATAATGTCCTCATTGATCCTAAGTGAGCTACATCCAATGGTACACCTAATGGCTCGATCCATAAGTCTCCTTGGAGGCAATGCTCCAAGAGCTCGTTGCGCTGGTAGCTGCATCATGTGTCATTGCATACCACGTATCACCGTACTCCTCAACATGCCATTGTATGCCGCAACCTGTCCGTGTACACCATTGGGGACCCCTGGCTACGACTATACCATCTTGTACTCTCTCGTGTCCTGCCTGAGTCATTGTACCTGACACTCCTTGTAGGTACTCAATGTGATGCGAGTCACTCCTACCCCACATTGTAAACCTACATGTTGTGGTATACCACCTTGCATATCAGTGCTCCTCTGCAAGCCACTGCTCTTCGCTGCATAGCCCTGCACAACACTGGGTGTTATGGCCTAGAATCGAATTTGTATGCATCAGGCCACACCTCCTCATCCATTCTGGTAAACCTGAGTGCCCTAACACCGCTCCTGATGGAAGGGATATCTCTACTGTGTCGATCCTCGATGACCCTTGAGTCCTAAACATCAATGGGAGAACACCGTCTCCATACAATGCTTGGTATGATGGCCTACCCATGCCACTTCCTCCAACCATCTCTTGCTAGAGAGTGCTAATCATCCTGCGACCCCATGCACAACCAACATGCCAAAACAACCCATGGAGTTTGCTCACAAACCATCTGGCCACTAGTGCCGACTGGAACTCCCCTAAGGAACACATGCGCTCAGGCACTAGGTTGACTACAATGCCATAGCCATCCCGCATGTCTAATGTCGGATAGGAAGCCCCACCTGATCTTAATGCCAACCTAGGCCTCCAGTACCCTCGATGTTTGGGAACTCCCACTAAGATTCACTCTGGCCATCTCCATGAGTCTAGCCCCCACCACTGTGTACCAACTCAGAATCTCTCGCCATCCAACCCCAAGAGAGGGATCAAATGCACGAAATCCAACACATAGAACATACCCTCCATCTTGGTCAACACATAAAATCTGACTAGGTAGCTCTGCCTCCCTCTCTCCAATGGGAAAAGGTAACCTAACAGTGTTGCCAGCCCCATCTATGTATGTCTGAAGTGGGCTGCTTTGATGCTCTAATGTGCACTCTAGTTGTACCATTAGGGAATCCAACTATTCCCCAACACGAGTCAGTTTGGTCGTTGACTTGGCACAAACATTTCTCATGCCCTCCAACTCCTTGTTTTGCTGTAGAAGGGCCTCTTGTATTGTCATGGCCTTCTCTCTCAATGCTAGAAGGCTAGCCTGGAATTGATGAATCTGCCATGGGCATCTATCACATGTAAACTCGGTCACAACTCTAGATACCTCAACAACTGCTGGCATCTCATCCATGGGTAATACCTCCACAACATATGGCTCTATGGGTATAGGCTCAGTCCTCTCCACTAAGGTTTCAACTGGGGCTATCAAAGAGGTCTCTAACAATGGTAACTCTTTGCGCCCCACCTGGTATATCGATGTGCTCCTCACCATCCTGTGGGTCCTCAACATCATGCTCAGCCTCCTCCTCAGGCTGCTGATATCTAAAGCCAGGTCTCCACTAGCAAAAGTGCCCCATAGACTCCCCTCTAACTGTCTCTATCCTGCTTGCTCCTTTCGAGGAGATCTAGTGTCATGAGTCTGTTGAATTACCCCACATAGTGTAGATGGCTGCACCCCCACGGTCTGTGTACCTCTAGTGTTTTTGGTGAAAGGATGAGGATGAATCTGGTTTGTCATCGTCCTCAACTGGGTCAACCTATCATCGTTCCAACAAATTCCACCCTAGAATTCTTACATACTGAATTTCCCTTGGGCCATAGGTTTGTCTACGGTTTCACCAGTCACTGTGCCTACATACCCGAATCTTCCATGATCTTACTGGTTACCCACAACTAGGCCAAGATCATGCTCTGATACCACATTAATATTCCTAATGGAAATTTACAATGATAAACAAAGCAAACATAGCAAAAACACACAGAAAATTACTCAAACATCAAAACACCATTTTAAAGCCAAAAACTGCGCCGCTGAGCCATTTTACTGGTAAATCATGAAGTACAATAGGTGTTTGGAAGTATGCACTTGGGCTTGCCCTAGGCAAGCTAGCTAAGCCCAAGTGATGAATATGAGATCTCCTCCAAGAATGGTAGCTGATTTTACTTGGCTTTGCATTGAAATGCCTAGAAAGTGTGCTGCTAGCTGTGTAGAATGGTTGCTAGGGTCTCCTCCAATGCTTAGAAAATTCAGGGAAATTAACCTCGGGCTCTCTACCAAATACCTTGAATAACCCACAAAGGAATTGACCAAATGTTGACCTCGGAATTTTGGCCAAAATTCCCCTAGCTCCTTTGGATGTTGGTTGAGTTGGGACCTCTGTTAGACCCTTCAAATCTGCCCCAAAAATTATGACAAATTAATCTTGGCATCTCTTCAATAAACCCAGAAAGGGTTTTTCCTAGTTGTGACGCTCCAAAATTGACCCCAATTGCTTGGCCCTCCTCCACAAGCAAAATATGTAACTTGCAACAGATTCTGTGTTTGCTGCTCGTCCAACGTGCTGGAACATTCCCCATAATAATTGCAATCTCCAACAAAGTACCTCCGAGGCCTCCACCTCAAGTCTCAACCCCAAATCACTTCACTCCTCAACCTCCCAGCGTGCCTCCTCCAAGAACTGCACAATCCCTGTGCTACTGTTGTTGAGCCTCTCCACAAGATCACACTCCTTCTTGTTGGTACGAACCAAAAGAGATGGAACTCCCTCCTGGACCTGGCACTCAAAGTCTACTGAAGCAAGGGTTGAGATTTCTGCTCGAAAACATTGGTGTGCTAAAGAAAACTTGGCTTCTGCTCAAGCATGCTATGTCAAAGATGCCCATCTAGGCCCAACTCAACTTTCCCCCTCCAACTTCACTCCAATGAGAGTGTGTTGCCCATGTGGGCCGCAATTGTCTATGAGTGGCCCCCACGTACCACTAGTGGCTTGATTTTCTCCTCTATCCTCTAATGTATGGGCTCACGTTTGATCAAAAATATATGTGGGACCTCTACACCCACACTTCCTAAGTGCTAATGCAAATTAATTCAAAAATGGCCAAAAATTGGTATTTCCCTTGGCAATGTTGGTAAGTGGGAATATCACACCGTCAAAACAAAACAAAATGTCCTCCAACAATTCGGTCAAAGTCAATATTTGACCTACAATCCAACCCTGCTCAAGTCTGCAGTGAAAGGTAGTCAACATGCCCAATTTCTTTGGTTAAAGTCCCAGTCAACTTGGGTTCCCAAATCAGATCCAAAACCAAGTCAAACAGAGTCAAGATCATCTAACTCAATGCTTGTCAAACAGTTCCAAAAACAAAAGTCAACGCTGGTCAACAAAATTACCCTCGCTCTCCTTTGCACATGTGAACTCGGCCTTGCAATTTCAGAAGTGAATGAACCAATCAAATGAAGGAAAGCTGTGTGATATGATGCTTGCAAGTGATGCCAAGTGAGGTGTATTTATATGTGGTTGAGGAGGTGGAATTTCTCCTTTAGGCCGACTTGTACTTTTTGTGTTGACTTGATCCAACAACAAATTAATATTTACCCATGTGCAAATTTAATTCTTCCAAGAGCTAGTAGGGTTTGCTTAGGGTTTTTTGGGCTTCTCTACGAAGGGAATTTCTCTGTTGAACACTTGATCTGAAGAAGAAGAATCATCATTGGGGAGATCACTCTGCCACCCTATATCCAATGACAATAGGTAGGATACTACTTACCATGAGAGGTAAGGATCACAACTATCATATTGTTTGCTGATCTTCCCACCTTGATGCTCAAGAATCAAGTGGGAGAACACCTTCATCCCATCACTTGCGGGATATACACACTTACCATAAGTGGTAAGGATCATAGACGTCCTAAGTCTCCTTACCCATTGGCCAGATGGGTGGCAATCCTAACAAGCCCAACTTGTGGATAGGAGGCATACTGGGGTATAGTCGGTCAAGTTCTGGACTTGACAGTGTGAAGTTTTCAACTTCTATTGCAACAACTGGAAATTATTAGTCTAATTGTTAATTAATTTAACAATTTATTTTCCCACACAAACAACGAATAATTCTTTACTGCAATTTTCACCAAATTAAATTCCGTGGAAGATAAACTGGAAACTGAGAAATATTCTAGCACGGACACATAAAAATGAACACGGTTTTTTGGACAAATGTCCCCGGAAAAACCCAACTTGGGAAAACCGGTGTAGCAGTGAGGGTTTTTATTATTATGTAGCAGTGAAATTATCTGAGTACGATTTGGATGCCTAATACTAGCAATCCTACAAAGAAAATACTGGAAAAAATATTTTGAGGGGAAATACCCTCACTCCGAGCAATCCCGACACTCGACTACCACTGAAAATCAAGCCATCCAACTAGCTTTGTGCAACTTCTGCATCACCCTGGTGCAGTCTGCGACACGCTTAGCCCAGAACAACTGAAGGTCAAGTTGTCTTGCCTGCTATTGACTGGAAAAACGCTTCTCCTGCCCTCTGGAACTCCTGCCCGGCCTCTGGAACTAAAAACATCTTCCCTCAGGAAATCAAACTGCCCAATGAGGCCTCTACGCTCCCTTTGCATAGCTTCTTGGAGAAATTTCTGCGTTTCTTTGCAATGCAGTCATTGGATCTAGAAATCTCCCTCCGACTTCATTGTCTCTGCCCCTCTCTGTCTTTGCTTCTGTACTGAAGCTCAAACTCTTCTAGCACTGTTGGCTCTTTGGAAAATTCAAACTCCACAAGTGTGTTTTTCCATCTACCCGTCGACTTCTTCTTATAATCCTCTGTTGGACCTCCAACAACCAAGATTAAAACTTAATCAAGGGCCCAAATTAATTCCCATAAATCAGTGTGAGTTTCTAGATGATTCACACCTTATCTCATTTAATTCTGATTAAATAATCCCTTTTCCTAAGCTTAGAGTTAGGAAATAATTAAAAATAGGCTAATAATCTAATTGAGACACTTCTAGGTGGAATTTGTAGAAACATTTTCTGGGTTATGGAGAATTCCTGTTTTTTAGCCTCTCCACAAAGTTTCGAGACTAGAACACCTCTAATGCTACAAAAAATAACACTTCCTCTTAGCGAGGAAGGTGTTCTCTCTAGTGCTGCACACTCTGCCACACCACTCTGTCCCTGGACCACCCTCTGTCACGTTGTTGATGTCTGTCCATTGCCCACCAACCACTATGCAACTCTGATGCAGCGTTTGTGTTGCCGCTGACACTGCAATACTTATGCCCACCCTGCATCTACACTGCAACTCCCTCTCAACTGTTGCTGCTGCAACTGCAACTACTTCCACTGAGAAGCATCCAAAATACTGAATCAACTGTCTGCTACATCTGTCTCCTACTAGCTACTCCACTGTCCACTGAAGAATTTGCGTTGTGGCGAACTCTGCATTGTGCCACTTTGCATTGTTGTCGACACTGCACTGCGCTCCTCAGCACTTGACTGCTACTAGTCTGTGAGTGTCACCCTAGAATCTGACTGCATCACTAACATTGATCCATCCTGTTATTGAATACTGTGGGCCCCTGTAGCAAGGCAATGATCCATGAGGAGGACACCTCAAGGATCCTTCCTAAACATCTGCAGTTCTAGACTATAGCTCCATGTCGCCCCACCTCACTCTTGGAGGTATAGCTACGAAAATAGAAAACTCTTCCTCCAACCTGGAGGACAACTTGTCTGTCTCCGCGGACGTCGCTGCTTGGTCTTGCTTCTCTTGCTTGTCCTTCTTCCTGAGAGGACACTGCGTACTGTAGTCACTGAACTCACCACATCTGAAGCACTTGACCTTTGACAGATCCTTCTTTTCCCCCTGCCCTTGACTGGGACCCTTTGATGCTAAGGCCAAATTTTCCTCTTCCTTCTCACTCTTCACGGTCTTGTTGCTGTTTCAACTGATGGTTCTCTTTACTAGAGCCCCCCTCAACTCTTGTTGCTGTAGATCGGACCACATCCTGTCCCATCCAAGCAAGGTGTCTCTGCCCAAAATACTTTGGACAAACACTTGCCAATCCTTCGAGACACTGTTCATTGCCAATCATACAAGCTCTTTGCATTGGGGTGCCTCCCCAACGACTGCAAGTTGATCTCTGACCTCATGAATCTTGGTGAGGAAGGGATCAATGGCTTCACCCTCGTGCATCCTGACGCTTGTCAACTTCTCCTGGAGAAACATCATTGCTCGAAAGAACTTTGATATAGCTAGAAAATACCATCCCACATCTCCTTGACCGTGTTCTTACCAGATATATCTGAGACTATATGATCTCGGACTCCATCCAAGATCATCTGCTTTGCCTTCGCCATTTCCTTTGTGTACTCCTTCAGCTGATCAAGATCCTTGGGTACTGCTACCACATTATCTATGTAGGCTTTCAGTTCATCTAGAACGAATGACATCCTAGCCTTTCAGATGACATAGTCAGAGGCTCCCTGCAACCTGTCTTGATCTCTAAGCCCAGTTATGGCCATCTCGAATCTGGTCTGGAAACTCCCTCTTCCTCTACTTGCATGCTGCTATGCTACTCGCACTCCCTTCTAAAATGCGCAGTCTTGCTAATTGCTATTGCCACCTACAAATTGAAAAATCAGAGTGCTTGGCTAGCAACCCTTTGAGCGAAATCTTCCTTTGTGTGTGCAATTTCTCTTCCTCTTTTGCTCGAATCTCCTGAACGATTCTACTGCGTTGCTTTCTGGAAATACTTCACGGCTCTACCTTTGCTTGTTGGAGTCTTGCTATGAGAAAATCGAACTCTTCCTGCCTGCCACAATTGGAAGTCGAATTTCTGCTCTGCCACTCACACTGCCTAGTTGGGTCTGCGTAGTCCCTGAAAAAATTGTGTTGTTGCTCCTTCTGAACAACGAATTTCTCCCTTGTCGTCTTTGAGCTACTGATCTGATCCTTGCTCTGATACCATGTGAAATTTTCAACTTCTATTGCAACAACTGGAAATTATTTTTCTAATTGTTAATTAACTTAACAATTTGTTTTCCCACAGAAACAACGAATAATTGTCTACTGCAATTTTCACCAAATTAAATCCGGCGGAAAATAAACTAGAAATTGAGAAATATTCTATCACACACATAAAAATGAACATGGTTATTTTTGGACAAATGTCCCTAGAAAAACCTAACTTAGGAAGACCTATGCAACAATTGAGGGTTTATATTATTATGCATTAGTGAAATTATCTTAGTACAATCTAGATGTCGAATACTGGCAATCCTGCAAAGAAAATATTGGCAAAAATATCTTGAGGGAAAATACCCTCACTCCGAGCAATCCCGTCACTCTACTGCCACTGAAAATCAAGTCGTCCACCTAGCTCTGCGCAACTTTTGCGTCACCCTGGCGTACTCTGCTACACGCTCAATGCGAAACAATTGAGGATGGAGCCATCTTGCTTGCTATTGATTGGGAGAACACTTCTGCAATCCTCTAGAACTTCTACCCAACATCTAAAACTGAAAATGTCTTCCCTCCTCAGCAAATCGAACTGCCTAATGAGGCCTTTGGGCAACTTCTTGGAAAAATTTCGGCCTTTCTTTGCAATGCACTCACTGGATTTGGAAATCTTCCTCCGTCTTCATTGTCTTTGCCCTTCTCTGTCTCTGCTTCCTTGTTGAAGCTCGAACTCTTCCAACACTGCCGACTCTCTGGAAAATTCGAACTCCACATGTATTTTTCCATCTACCCATTGACTTCTTCTTATAGTCTTCTGTTGGATCTCCAACGACCAAGGTTAAAATTTAAGCAAGGGCCCAGATTAGTTCCCTGTCGATTTGTGTGAATTTCTAAATGATTCGCACCTTATCTCAATTAATTCTGATTAATTAACCCCTTTTCCTAAGTTTAGAGTTAGGAAATAACTAAAAATAGTCTAATAATCTAATTGAGACACTTCTAGGTGGAATTTCTTGAAACAATTTATCGGTTATGGAGAACTCTTGTGTTATAGCCTCTCCAATAAGTTTCGAGAGTAGAACACCTCCGATGCTACAAAAACTAACAGAGAGTAGGGGAAGATACACACTTACCATTTCTAGTAAGGATCAAACACATCCTTACATCGACAATAGGGGAGATACACACTTACCATGAGGTAAGGATCAGACACACCTATTGTCCGTGAGTTCCCTCAACCCCAGGAGCTCTCCGGCTCCATTCCCACCCTAGGAGCTTGTTGAAATTTGATGATAAAAAAGTTTTTTGCAATCCCAACTCGGTTATAATTTCACCTTATCACTCCCATTCAGTTAAATGCCCTTTCCCATAAACATACATTCAACATATAGAATTTTGGAAATTAAATTTTTAGATTAAAACACATGGCATTGTCAACACATGCTGAAAATAAATATGGACATAAACAAACCAGCAACACACATAAAAATACACACAGATTTTTGGTCAACTTAGACCTAGGCAAAACCCCTTTAATCTTCTTCAGGGAAACCCTGTTAGAGAGCTCTTGAAATGTATTTATCTTTCAAGTTAAGGAAAAATACATTTGCAGACAAAGCAAAAGAGCAAAATACAACTTATCTCTTCAGCCCAAAACTCCTTGAGAACAGTGCCCACTTTGCCTCGATTTCCATGCCCACTTGAAGCTAAAAATATGTACTGTATGGATACATATTGTACTATATGGATTCCATATGGACTTTACGGATTTCCGTACCGCTGTACGGATTTTTAAAATTATACTTTTTGGTCAAAAACTTCACAAGACCAGCATGCATCTCACAACATTAAATTCTGTTCATATTGTACCTTCTACTGTTTTCTATGCCTTGATTTTCGTGCCCAGATTTGTCCAGAAATCACTCCTTTAGCTTGCTGCAGCAAATTTCTCCTTCATAAATTTTCTCCAGTTCTCAGCCTCCTTTCTCCAATTTGCTCATGAAGAATGAATGCACTCTCTCTTTTATTTTCCCCCTTTTGTTTCCTTAAATGACTTTTGAGCAACCCTAAGATCTAATGGCTCAAATTCATTTAGATGAAGGGATGAGAATAAATGTGCTTTTAATTCTCACTTTCTATTTTTTAACTCACTCATTAAATAAAGTACCAACATTGTACTTTATGTCTAAAGTCATTTTTCACTTTATAATTTAACATTTACTTTACCACTTATAAAGTCACTTTCACTTTATATAGTCACACTTACGAAAATAATTATTTTGGACACTTTTCCCTAGGTAGAGACTAACCCATGGGAAACCACTTGTCTAGGGTACATTAAAATTCAACACTCTCTCTTATCGAGGAAGGTGTTTCTTACCACACCCATCTTGTCCCTGAAATGGACATGCTTGCCTCTTGGCAAGGACTTCGTAAGAACATCGACCAACTGCTCATCTGTCGATATATATGCTAGCTTCACTTACCACCTTCTGTACATAGTCTTTGATGAAATGATATTTGATGTCAATGTGTTTTGACCTATCATAAAACACTTGATTCTTTGTGAGTTTAGTGCAACTCTAATTATCACAGTGAATAACCGTTGGTCTCAACTCTTGATCAAATATGCCATACAACAACTTGCAAAGCCAAATGGCCTTAAAACTAGCTTGGCTAGCAGCCATATACTTAGCCTTAGAATAGTTCAAAGCAATTTTTTCTTTCGACTGAACCACGACACAACTGTGAAACCCAATCCGAAGCAACACCCTGGAGTGTTTTTCTTGTCAGAAGCACACCTTGCCAAACCTGAATTTGTGTAACCTGCCAACCTCAGTCCTTCTCTCCGCCTTTAGTCCAGACCATAATCAACAGTACCCTGCACGTAGCGAAGAATGTGCAACTACCCAGTTTACCCTCTTGGTCTCAACCATGAACTGGCTAAGTGTGTTCACTACAAAGCATATATCTGGCCCAGTGTTGACCACAGTGTTGCACGAAGCGCCCCCCGCCCCCCCACGGTTCCAAGCCCCGAAGCGCGTCCCGTACGGAAGCGCCTAGGAAGCTTGGCCGGAAGCGGCGCTTCCGAATTCGGAAGCGCCGCTTCGGCATTTTTAGACGCTTCCTGGAAATTTGGAAGCGTTGTACGGAAGCGCCGAAGCGCGCTTCGTACGGCGCTTCGGGCATCGGAAGCGTGGCGCTTCGGAGGAGGAAGCGTACGCTTCCAGAAAAGCGTTTAGAAAATCGTTTTTTTTTCAATTTTTTTTTTAATTTTAGGTGAGTTTGCTTGTTGGGGGTGGGTCCACCTTAGGTTACGGTGACGAATGAAGGCAAAAAAAATATAAATATAGCAGATGCTCCCTCATGGTAATGTTAAATTCTTAAAGTAAAAGTGACATTCTCCTTTATTTTTCATTTTCATCCTTTTACTTAAATTTTTAACATTACCATGAAATGACTCAGGATGTTTGAGAGTGGTTCCAGCCTCATTGGACTTCATATGGAGAAAATAGAATTTCATATCCTATTCAAAATTCAGCAGACTTAACAGTTTTCAGGAATTCAGGATCAATGGGATTGTGGCATTTCATTAGATTATATCAAGTATGAAGGTATGCGATTAGCATTTAATCAAGAGCACCAAGCCCTATATGTACCCTAGTGTTGGTGGTGTTATTGTTGAACTCCTTTGTCACGCGGCACGCCCTTAGCAAAAAATTACCTTTCAATCAAGTCAAAATCATCGATCAAGCATGTTAAGCTTTTTCTACCATATTTTAAGTCTTGAATTAGGTAGTTTGATCAAAATTGGGCAATGTTGACTAATATCCCTAGACAATCGAGGTAGAGGCAAAGGCTAGACAAGAGGAGAAGAATCTAGATTCTAGATGGTTGATGCATCTAAATGGTTGATGCTCGAATAATTAATCACTAATGTACAATGGATGTTATATCTATCTTGATTTATGCAAAAATATGCATGTTTTCATGTCTTCTACAATTAATTTGGTATTTGGGATGTTTGTTTTGAGTATAAATGAAAAAAAATATAAATATATAAATATATATATATATATATATATATATATATAGCAGACGCTTCCGCGGACGCTTCGCTTCCTAGATTTTTGGAAAATGACGCTTCGGCGTCCCCGCTTCCAAAAACGCTTCCGCTTCGCTCCCGCTTCGTGCAACATTGGTTGACCATATACATCAAAGACCCAATAAGCTGCCAATACAATGTGGGATCCACCAAATTAGAATCTGAAGCATGAATCTTCTTCCAGTTGGTGATCGTAGGTGTAGACATGGGTCTACAGTTTGTCATGTGAAATCTGCGCAACACATCCACCACATACTGCCCTTGCCCTCGAAAGATATGCCCCTCCTCCTGCCACACCTCAAGCACCAAAAAGTAATGCATCAGCCCAATGTCCTTCATCTTCCATAGCAAGATCCTCCTTGCAACTACTAATCAGTTTCTTTGCCCCAGTAATGAACAAGTCATCAACATACAGGACAAGAATGAGCAGATCGTCCCCAACAACAATGTAGTATAGTTTCGGATTTGCATCACTCTTCGTGAAACCCATTTGTTGCAAGTAAATATCAATCCTCGAATAACAAGCTCTTGGAGCTTTCTTAAGTCCGTAGAGTGCTCGCCTCAACCAACATACATGGGTCTCCCACCCAAGTACCTCAAGGCTCAAACCCCTGTGGCTACTCAACATACACCTCCTCCTCTATAACTCCATTCAAAAATGCGGTCTTAACATCCATCTGATGGATCTGCCAACCCATTTCTACAGCAAAAGAAATAAGGGACCGATTGAAGTGTATCGAGCTACAGGAGCGAAGGTCTCATCATAGTCAACTCCCTCTATCTGCGAGAACCCTCTAGCCACAAACCTCGCCTTGAACTTCTCATCCTCGAACTTCACATCCCTCCTAATCACCATTCTCCATTTAGAAGGAATGAAGATCTGATAGGCCTTCAAAGTCTCACTGTAACCCATAAAGATACCCTTCTCTGCCATGGGTTCCAACTTTGTCCTCAACTCCTTGGTGATATAAGAATATGTGTGACATCTAAAGATACGAAGATGTCCCACATGAGGCTTCTCTCCGGTGAAAGCCTCCTTCAGAGTCATATTCCCAAATACTGTGTGAGGATTCCTGTTCTGAAGATAAACAACAGTATTACAGGCCTCAACCCACAAAAACAAAGGCAACCCCTAATCATGAATCATCGTTCTAGCAGCCCCAATAATAGCTCTGTTCTTCCTTTCAGACACCCTATTCTGCTGGGGGTTGTAAGGGACCGTGAACTCTCTCCTAATGCCCTCCTGTGCACAGAAGCCAGTAAACCCACCATCGGTGTACTCACCACCATTGTCTGACTTCAAGACCCAAATCTTCCTACCTATCTGCTTTTCCACAAGAGCTTTGAACTCTTTAAAGCGAATGAAGACCTCACCCTGAGTCTTCAGGAAATATATCCAAGTCCTCCTAGAGTAGTCATCAATGAATATAACATAATACTCATAACCACCCAAAGGCGCATGCGACATATGACCACTAACATCAGTATGAATGAAGTCTAGTATACCTGTAGATCTACTGTTGCTCACTGAGAATGGTAACTTGGTGTACTTGCTGCCCAAAACACACCGTCTGCAGACCTCATAATGCTCGACACTGAAATCAGGGACTCCAGTAGTGATCTCCCTCAGTACTCTCAAAGCTCCATGATGCATATGTGCCATCCTCTGGTGCCATAACTTGCACAAGTGTCTACTGCTAGTGGTACTAGTGTGAGTGCTACCAGATGTGCTACTCACCAATGCCCCTTCCAATTGAAAACTGAACCTGTATAGTTTCCTAGAGCGGACTCCAATCACTTTGGCCGAAATGATGGAAGCTCCCTTGGGATGCATCAATACCTGCCTTCTTGAGAAAGTGTCGTCAAACCCCTTCACGTCCATAGCAGATGCTGAAATCAAGTTCTTCTTCATCCCCAGAACATGCAAAACATCCATGACCTTCAAAGGAGGCAAAGACCCCCTCTCAAAGTTCATAGTCCCCACACCAACTCTCACAGTGTGGTCATCTCCTAGTACAATCTCAATATCAAGTGCCCTTTCTACAAGATTTGAAAAGAACTCCTGTGCACCTATCATATGGTGGGAAACCCCGTTGTCTATGTACCACACATCGGATGATGTACTCCTACTAGATGTAGAAGTAATAAATGCAAGTTCCTTGTCAAACTGTGAAGCAAACTGCTCCAACTTTGCTGAAGCTGCAGTACCCTTCTTCCCCTTGTTCTTCCTCTCAGGACATGTAGCAGCATAGTGTCCCATCTTCTGACATGCCCAACATTTGACTTTGGACATATCCGTATCTTTCTTCTTCTTCTTCTCCTGTCCCTTAGCCCCATATTATGAGGCCCCTTTCTTGGCTTTTCCTTTGTTCTTCCCCCTGGCTGTGAAGCCTACATCCTCCTCATCTATTTCTTCACCCCACCACTACCCGTCTTTCGTATCTCATGCTGCACACAGTCATCCCAGAATTTGTCCTAAATGGGAAGATTCTCCCTAGAGGTAACAACATCTCCAAAGACCTCCCAAGACTTAGGAAGTCTCGCTACAACTATCTTGACTAACTCTATGGGTGCAACTTCCTCACTAATAGCAATCAAATCATCACATACATGTTTGACCTTGCCAAAATAATGAACTACACTTTCGGTCTTTGTCATCCTGATGTTCTTCAATTGTTCTTTGAGTACCACCTTCTTGCTCTCATTGTTACTCTGATAGAGAGTGGTTAGAGCTGTTCACATTGGATATGCATATGTGTTTCCTCTCCCTTGAGGAACCACATGATCCTTCAGACTGTCCATCAAAATCCTTTTTGCCTTTGCATTATTTTTTGTGAATTCAGCAAGTTCATCTGTAGCTGTAGGAGGTACAACCAATTGCCGCACTATGTCCCAAACTGCTGCCTCCTCAAACACTGTCTGAATTTTGTCCTTCCAATCGGCATAATTGGATATCCCATCTAGTCTGTCCTCTATCCTTAAGAACATGGCCATGATTGTTGTCCAAAATTTACAAAACCAAGAGAATGGAGAAATGAACTTTCTAGCACACTTTGCTGCTCAGAAGTTCATTCTGTGTGAAATTTCACCTTGCTGTCCCAAAATATCAGTTTGCTGTCCAAATATTTAGTTTGTTGTCCAAACCACTGTTTGTTGTCCCAAACTACTATCTGCTGTTCAAACTACAATTTTTAGACTGCAACTCTAATACTGTGTTGAAATTTGATGACTAAAAGGTTCCCTACAATCCAAACCCGGTTTTAATTCCTCCTTATCACTTCCATTCAGTTAAATGCCTTTTCCCATAAACATACATTCAACGTATAGAATTCTAGAAATGAAATTTTCAGATTAAAACACATGGGACTGTCAACACATGCTGAAAATAAATATGGACATAAATAGACTAGCAACACACATAAAAATACACACAGATTTTTGGTCAACTTAGACCCAGGCAAAACCCCTTCAATCTTCTCCAGGGAAAACTTGTTAGAGAGCTTTTCAAATTTATTTATCTTTCAAGTTCAGGAAAAATACATTTACACACTGTTGACCATTATGTGTCAACTACCCATAGTAGTACACCCCCTTTTTCGCAAAAGGGGTAGCGCTTGATCGTTGTGTCCGTGCCATTCGACTGTCATCATCAACCCGATCATGTTATGTTGTAAACCCAATCTGCATGTGTAAATTGTAAATAATCTTAGTAGATCTGAGTCATGTATGTAAATTGCTTAGGAAAACCTAATTTTCTAGTGATAATCTACGTTCCGGAAGGTTTTTTGTCTCACCGATTCATGATCGGCAAGAGTTTTCCTTTAGCCTAACCCCAAAGCCGAAATGGATTTTGTCTTGAGGGTTAGAAAATGTTTTATCGCGTTATAAGTCCTAAGTCCTAGGTCCTAGGTGATTTTTCCAAAGGCTAAGTTCGAGGATCCAAAAATAAAAAGTAAAAATAATAAAAAAAAAAAAAAAAAAAAAAAAAAAAAAAATAAAAAAATTAATTAAAAAATAAAAAATAAAAAAATAAATTAAAATAAAATTTAAAAATAAATTAAAAACTGAGAAATAAAATAAAATAATAAAATAATAATAAGTCAAAGTTTTGAGGAAATAAATGGAAGATTTTAATTTTTTAATATGTTAAAACGCATTTAAAATTTCGATGGATCAGATTAAAAGAGATTTTGGTCCTCATCGACGGTCGAGATCAGTTTGACATGGATCACTCAAACTAGCCGTTGGGAATTTTTCCTTTAAATAAAGTGTTAGGGGTCATTTGAGTCCATTCGATCTTAAAATCGTGTGCTAAAGAAAGCTCTCTTGTAGTCATTTTTCATGTGCAATAAAGAAAGACTTTGGGGTTGAAATCTTGCTGGTGTTACTCTTCTAGAAGTGCTGTAAGATGTTTTATTTTTTTGCATAAATTTATTTTCAGCCATTGATGATAGCTTGATGAAGAGTGATTTTAAACACAGGTATCTTGTTTAGTCGCTAAGGTTTGAATGGTAGTTAAATTTCCGAATATGATGGCAGGTATCTCCATTACATTTGGATTTTAGTATCGTTTTCTCCTTCGTTATTGGTTGAATTAAGCTGTGTAGGAAATCCTTTTTTTGAGATTACTAGGCGTTTGGGGAAGTTCTTGGCTGAACCAGCCAACTCTCGGATTGCATTTTCTGAACAGCCTAGCCAGTTTTGATCCCGGGCCTATCATTTGAAATTTTGTTGCGGATGCATGAAGGGTTTTCTGAAGCACCTCACCTTAAATTTAAAATTCTAAAAATATTTCTGTGGATGATTGACAAATCTCGCTACTTAAAGTCGTTAATTTGTGAATACTGTAATTATTTAGTTAAATTTTGGGTTATTTCCTTGCATATTTTGCCTCTGGGTTTTTTGTTTTTTGCAGGTTGCTGATTTGAGGAAGAAATTCTCGGGGGAAGCCAGATCTAGGCCCTATGGGGGTTTTCATCAGAAGCAAAGGGAGTTAATTTTTTTTAAGGTTTCAGAAGAAATCCACAGCTTTTGTCCAACCATCCCTCTGTCATCCTCAACTTCAACTCCCAAGTCTCTGTTCTTTGCGTTGTTTCGAAGAATCAATTAAAATTGAAGGTTTTCTTAATGAATCTGCTTTGCAAGTGGATTTGGGCATCATAGAACAAAATCAATTTTTTTATGAAGTGAAACCCTTGCGGCTTGTATTTAAATCCCTCAAACCCCCATTCAATCTACAACGTCTAGGTTTTTATCAGCTCCCCGCCAGGTCTGCGTTCATCCTCAAAGTCACCTACACCCACTTCCACGCATTGTCCAGAACCATATCTGCAATCCCTATCCGCTGCTCCTTTCTTATTGTCCATCGTTGTCATTCACTCATCCACTGCCAAAACCTCCAAAATAAAACCTCAGCTCCCCTTCACGTAGTGATCTTCTTCATCTGACCCGATGCCCCACGTTCATCTCATCTTCACGTTGCCATCAAACCCACCATCGAGCTGCCATTACGCCGTCACCTTCGCTCTCCATCCGTCGACCTCTCCACTATCAAAAACTTGAACACAAGCAAACAATAAAAAGGAAAAGAAAATATACACTCAGTTCATTTCTTTCAACAGTCACGCAAACAATAACCAGCGATTACAATTTGTCTGTGTTTTGATTTATGATATAATGCAACTTAGGGTAATGTATAATTTTGTATAGTTTAGTTTTAGTTTTAGAATTAAAATTTTGTTTTAGTTTTTAGATTTATTCATTCCATTTTAGTTTTGTTTTATTTAAATTTAAATTTAAGAAAAAATTTGAAATAAAAAAAAAATGAAAATTTTTTGATTTTGATTTTGTTATATAGTTTTAGAGTTAGACCTTTTTAACTTTTGATTTCATAGGGTTTTTATTTTTTATTTTTTTATTTTTATTTTTTTTAATTTTTAATTTTTATTTTTTTAAAGAATTAGATTCATTTTGTTTAATAAAAGATATAAAAATAATAAAAAATCATAAATGGTTTAAAAATAAAAAAAGGTTCCTTTTCATTTTTTCTGGGATCTTAGTTTAGAATAGATTTTAGCTTTATTTAGATTTTAGTTCTACTATTTAGATTTTTTAAATTTAGAATTTAAAAAATAAAAAATCATAAAAAGTTTATCTTTAGCCTTTTATTTAGAAATTTTGTTTTATAGTTTAGATTTTTTATTTTCATTTAGATTTAAATTTTATTTATTTAGATTTTAGTTTTGTTTTATTTTAAACTTAGAATTTTATAAAAATATATAAAAATATAAAATTTTGAAAAAATTAACTAAAAATTGAAAATTTAATTTGGTGTCTTTTGTGGTATCTATGTTCCACTTTTCTATAGTTAAATGCACTTAAATGTTTATTGAAGTTAGCTATATGAAAGTGGTAATTGGTTAGCATTTAAATTGTATGGTTGTTTAACGCATTCAATCTTTAGAAATTTAATTGCTGGATCATTATTAAAGCGTTGTGAGTTGATTAAATAGCTTGTATTGCTTGGGGTATTTGATGATAAATGATTTTTTTACAAGGTCCATATTTCTGCAACATTTAATAAATAATCATCTAATCATTAACTCCATAAGGCACTGGTATATTAATTTCTAAAATCAATTAGGTGCTAAATTGCCTTGTTGTGTCTCCCAACCCAACTGGTCCATAGTTGGTCTTCCTTTATCCCATAGAGTCTACCCCCTAAGCTTCGGGAGACGGCTTAAACGGAGAGATCGGGGATCAGGGTGACAGCCCCCAGTCTTAGCGTTGTCGCGCTGCCCAGACAATCTGTGCGACAACATTTTTTGGCGCCGTTGCCGGGGATAGAGTTTTTCTGTCCCTGGTGTTTCAACGACATTCATTCTTCTCATTTCTCATTTGTTCATTTCAGCCGACAACGACAACATTTTTAGCGCCATTGTCGGGGACAGAGCTTTTTCTGTCCTTGGTTTATTCGACAATCATCTTTCATCTTTTTCATCTCTCATTTGAGCCGGCAAGGTCAACATTTTTTGGTATCGTCTCATCTTTTACGTCATTCATTAGCCTGTCAAAAGACCAACATTCTTTGGCATCATTTGATCTTTTCATCACCTTATCTTTCGTCATATTAGCAACTACTCTTCACTTCGTTTCTTGTTTGGGTGGCGTCTCCATTTCTTTTATTTTTCCCAGACAAGAAGCCTCCCTCATATCTACCAGTTTGTTGCTTTTTGGATCCTAGAATTAGATTCATTATTCAAGTGGCAAGTCCACTTCTTTCATCTCTTGCTTTTCTTGAACCATGATCTCTCTCTATCATCCATTTGGTCCCTCATTATTCATCATGGATTATTCGTTTAACCCATGTCATTATATTGATGTTCTCCATGATGTTTCGGAAGTGACCATTTCTAAATTACTTTTGTTCTCAGGTGGTGATTCAGTCGCTGTTAGAAAGCATTTAAGCAAGTTTACTCATATAATGATTATATATTGTAGATCTCCTCGGTATGATCATGAAGATGTCAAAATGCGTCTATTTGTCCTTTCTTTAGAGGATGATGATTTGAATTGGTTTAATAATTGTCCTGAAGATTCTTTCACTTCTTTACAAGACATTGTCAATGCTTTTAAAGATAGATATGGTTATCAAGATAGCTCGCCTTGTGCCCCTAAAATTGTGCAATAGAATGAAAGTAATCTTATGAAAGGTCCTGCTGTCAATGAAAGATTTCAAGACAATTCTTCATGTCAGAATGTGCCATCCACCTGTATCATTGCAGATCAAATCCATGATAGTGGAAAAGCAAGAACAAATTGTAAAATCAGTGTCGACAATGAAAAGGAAAATCAGAAGCAAATTATACAAGAACTAATGCGGCTGGTAAAAAATATGGAGATCAATCAAACTAATTACGCCAATGATATGAGTACTTTATGCACCCACCTGGAAAAACGTGATAAGGAGATGGAAATCATGAAAATTAAACACTCCGATCACGTAACCGACATGCAAATTCAGCGTGCTAAGGAAATTGAGACCATGAAAGCTAATCATGATAAGGAAATTAATTCTGTGCAAAACCAGTTATTAACTATGGATGAAGAAATGACTATCATGGCATTCAATCATAATAATCAGTTGGCTACCATGCAAGAAAATCATGAGAAAGAGATAAACTCTATGCAGCATTGCTTGATGACCATAAAGGAAAAGAACGATAAAGTAATAAAAAATATGGAAGCTAATCAGATATGTCTTCAAAATAAGTTATTGACCATGGAAGAAGACCATGTCAGGGAAATTAGTGCTATGAAAGTTGAACACTCTAGTCAGATGGATGCCATTACATTACAGGTTCAGAAATTTCAACAGCTGTCAGAGGATGAAAGAAACCAGGGAACATCAATAGATCAAAAACCTCCTTATCTGCTGCAACAAGCTCCATCTTATTATGAAGTCCTTTGTTCCATTGAAAAGTGGATAAATGAAGGTGACCTGGATAAAAGGGAAATTAATTTTCAGGTTGATGCTCACATGGTTAATCCACCAGTCATAGAAGATCAAGTTATAACTCATGGCACCTGTGAGATTGATCCATCATCCTTAACAGGGAGACGCAGAATGAAGAAAGACATGTCATGCATATCTTACATACTTCATCTGAGAGCTTTGAAGCAGAAAGTTCTACGTCATCAGTGATACAACCTGCCACGAAGAAAAAGCGCAAGAGAAAGAAAATGAGAAAAATATTTGATGCATCAGACGACTGCGAGCAGCTTGATTTTCAGATAGGAAAAAGTCCTACCGTATGTAGAATTGGACGTGGCACATTTGAGAAGCAGCTGCCAGCTCAGTTTACATTATATTGAACACATCTGATGCCAAGGGGCATCCTCTGTATTTCTCACCCTACTCCTTGTTTGTTCAGCATTTTCATTTCTGTTTTAGGATTAGATTTACTTTTCATGTTACTAGATAGTTAATAAATGAAGAGCTTATATCTTTCCTGTGCTTAATGTTATATGATGATTTTTTTGATGGACGCTACTTATGTTTTATTGTGTGTTGCTTGGATGCAAATTCTTGATTCTCACATTCCTACATTGCAACAACGTGTCCCCAAGTAGAGCCAGATGTTGACCACTACGTGTCAACTACCCATAGCAGTACACCCCCTTTTTCGCAAAAGGGGTGCTTGATCGTCGTGTCTGTCCCATTCCACTGTTATCATTAGCCCGATCATGTTATGTTGTAAACCCAGTCTGCATGTGTAAATTGTAAATAATTTTAGCAGGTCTAAGTCATGCATGTAAATTGCCTAGGCAAACCTAATTTTCTAGTGATAATTTACGTTCCGGAAGGTTTTTTGTTTCACCGATCCATGATCGGCAGAGTTTTCTTTCAGGCTAACCCCAAAGCTGGAATGGATTTTGTCATTAGAATCTTAAGGGAATCCTAGTGTGCTTCGAGTCTACGTAAAAGTAATTTGGAAATAATTCTAACTATTTGGTTAGGTTATTACAAATTGCTTGATCTACTAGATTATATTTGTGTCGCAGAACTGGGTGGTCTATGAGGATCTATGTCAAATGGGTTTTCCCCCTTGAGATGTAAAATTATAAAAGTCATGATGTAAAGTGTCTTGAGGGTTAGAAAATGTTTTATCACCTCATAAGTCCTAAGTCCTAGGTCCTAGGTGATTTTTCCAAAGGCTAAGTTCGAGGATCCAAAAATAAAAAGTAAAAATAATAGAAAAAAAAAATAATAAAAAAAATATAAAAAAAATAAAAAATAATTAAAAAAATAAAAAATAAAAAATAAATTAAAATAAAATTTAAAAATAAATAAAAACTGAGAAATAAAATAAAATAAAAAAATAATAAGTCAAAGTTTTGAGGAAATAAATGCAAGATTTTAATTTTTTAATATATTAAAATGTATTTAAAATTTCGACGGATGAGATTAAAAGAGATTTTGATCCTCATCGACAGTCGAGATTAGTTTGGCATGGATCACTCGAACTAGCCGTTGGGAATTTTTCTGTTAAATAGGGTGTTAGGAGTGATTTGAGACCATTTGATTTTAAAGTCGTGTGCTAAAGAAAGCTCTCTTGTAGTCGTTTTTCATGTGCAATAAAGAAAGACTTTGGGGTTGAAATCTTGCTAGTGTTACTCTTCTGGAAGTGCTGTAAGATGTTTTATTTTTCTACATAAATTTATTTTCAGCCATTGATGATAGCTTGATGAAGAGTGATTTTAAACACAGGTATCTTGTTTAATCGCTAGGGTTTGAATGGTAGTTAAATTTCTGAATATGATGGCAGGTATCTCCATTTCATTTGGATTTTAGTATCGTTTTCTTCTTTTTCGTTAATGGTTGAACTAAGCTGTGCAGGAAATCCGTTCTTTGAGATTACCGGTCGTTTGGGGAAGTTCTCGGCTGAACCAGCCAAATCCCGGATTGCATTTTCTGAAGAGCCCAACCAATTTTGATCCCGGACTTACCATTTGAAATTTCTGTTGCGGATACATGAAGGGTTTTCTGAAGCACCTCACCTTAAATTTAAAATTCTAAAAATATTTCTATGGATTATTGACAAATCTCGCTGCTTAGAGTCTTAATTTGTGAATACTGTAATTATTTAGTTAAAATTTGGGTTATTTCCTTGCATATTTTGCCTCTGGGTTTTTTGTTTTTTGCAAGTTGCTGATTTGAGGAAGAAATTCTCGTTGGAAGCCAGATCTAGGCCGTGGGGGGGGGGGGGGGGGGGGTTTATTAGAAGCAAAGGGAGTTAAATTTTTTTAAGGTTTCAGAAGAAATCCACAGCTCTGTCCAGCCATCTCTCTGTCATCCTCAGCTTCAGCTCCCAAGTCTCTGCTCTCTGCGCTGTTTCGAAGAATCAATTAAAATTGAGGGTTTTCTTAATGAATCTGCTTTGCAAGTGGATTTGGGCATCATAGAACAAAATCGATTTTCTGGATTTAAGACCTCTGTGGTACATTATTTTTGAATTAGTCCCCGGAGATTCCACAGTAAGAACATTTGTCTGCCAACGTTTCAAATCCCAACCGGGATTCATCATCAGGACAACTTGAATGCTTTGATAGAAGAAGAGCAGAATTTAGGGTTTAAATAGAAATGAGGAGAGAAAAGAGGGGAAGGTCGGCTCTCAATTTTTGAGAAGTCGGCTGCCTCTTGATTTAATTGATTAATTTAATTAAATAATTAATTAATTAATTTAATTTTTTTTTTTTTTAAATTATTAATATGATAATTAATTATATTAATTATAAAATAATTAATTATTAATATAATAATTAATTATGTTAATATAATAATTAATTCTATTAATATAATACTTAATTATTTTAATTTTTATTAGTTTAAAAATTAATTACTAATTAAAATTAATTATTAATAATTATAAATAATGATTATAAATTTTTTTAATTAATTATTAGTTTAAAAATTAATTACTAATTAAAAATAAATTATTTATTTATTTATTGATAATTATAATTATTAATTAATTAGATATTAGTTATTATTATTATTAATACAAATTAATTATTATAAATTAATATATTTATATTAAAATTAATAGAACAGATTATAATTACATTAATTATTGCAATAATATAATAATTAGTGATGAGTAATACCAAAACAGTATATATATATTTTTTAAAAAATGGATATGAACATAATTATTGTAATAACTATTATTAATGTAATAGTTAATTTTATTAATTATTATTAATATAATAAATAATATAATAATTAATTATTAAAATAATAATTAAACTAATACTTAATTAATTATATTAATATAAATATGATAATTAATTATATTAATTAATATTAATTATTATTGATTATTATTAAATTTTATAATTATTTGAGAATAGATATTTAAGATTATTATTATTATATTAAAATAGATATAAATTTTATAATAAGAAATTAATAAGGTGATTAAATTAAATACCTAATTAATTAATATTGTAAAGTTAGATGTAGAATTATTATTATTATTTATTATTATTATTATTATTGCTATTATTATTATTTATTATTATTATTATTATTATACTGTTATCAGGTTAATTTTTCTGATTAGGGGAAACCAGCTTCCACTAATCTCCATGCCATTGTCTCTGTTGAGATTATGCGGGTGTTTGAAAATTTCAAGAGCTTCTCTGATCTTTCGCTTATGGTGTTGCTCTTCCTTAGCGATAATGGAGGCGTTTTCCAAGAAGACATGGTGCTTAGTTTTTGACGAATGTTCTGCGAGGGCGGAAGAACGAGACCTCTCATTTTTAATATCAGCTCCATGTTCTTTTAGTCTGGTCTGCAGAGAGCGGCCTGTTTCACCAATGTAGCTTTTTCCACATGAGCAATCGATCTTATAGACCCCTTTAAGTTGCTGTTTATCAATATTATCTTTCACTGATCTCATACTTTGCCTGATAGTTCCAGGGGCTGAGAATTGCGTGCTTATGTTTTTCCTTCGTAGGACTTTCGCAATCTTATCTGTAACTCCATGAATGTAAGGAAGAAAAACCCTACCTCCCTCTGGCTGATCTCGGGCTTTAGGTTCATGAGATAACAACCTTTTCTCGACTTTCTGAATTGCTTTTTTAATCTCATTTTCTTTGTAGCCTAAACCTTTAAAGGTTGAGACTAAATGCCTCTTTTCTTCATCCAGATGATCAGCGTCAGAAATTCGAAGGGCCCTGATAGCAAGAGTGTTTAGAACCCCAAGCTTCTGGGCCGGATGATGGTGGGAGTCAGCGTGGAGGTAGTTCTCTGTATGGGTGGTCTTTCTGAAGACCTTGTGCCCTATGGAGCCATCATCTTTTCTCATGATCAGGATGTCTAAAAAAGGAATGCTCATGTTTTTATGAAGTGAAACCCCTGCTTGTTGTACTTAAATCCCTCAAACCCCCATTCGATCTGCAGCGTCTAGGTTTTTATTAGCTCCCTGCCAGGTCTGCATTCGTCCTCAAAGCCACCTACACCCACTTCCACGCATTGTCCAGAACCATATCCGCAATCCCTATCCGCTGCTCCTTTCTTATTGTCCATCGTTGTCATTCACTCATCCACTGCCAAAACCTGCAAAATAAAACCTCATCTCCCCTCCATGCAGTGATCTTCATCTGACTGGGTGTCCTGCGTTCATCTCATCTTCACGTTGCCATCAAACCTGCGGTCAAGCTGCCATTACGCCGTCACCTTCGCTCTCCATCCATCGACCTCTCCACTGTTGAAAACCTTCACACAAGCAAACAATAAAAAAGAAAAGAAAATATACGCTCAGTTCATTTCTTTCAACAGTCACGCAAACAATAACCAACGATTTCAATTTGTCTGCGTTTTGATTTATGATTTAATGCAAGTTAGGGTAATGTATAGTTTTTGTATAGTTTAGTTTTAGTTTTAGAATTAAAATTTTGTTTTAGTTTTTAGATTTATTCATTTCATTTTAGTTTTGTTTTATTTAAATTTTAAATTTTAAAAAAAAATTGAAATAAAAAAAAATGAAAAAATTTCGATTTTCATTTTGTTATATAGTTTTAGAGTTAGACCTTTTTTTACTTTTGATATATATATATATATATATATATATATATATATATATATATATATATGTATATATAAAGAATTAGATTCATTTTGTTTAATAAAAAATATAAAAATAATAAAAAATCATAAATGGTTTAAAAATAAAAAAAGGTTCCTTTTCATTTTTTTTTGGGATCTTAGTTTAGAATAGATTTTAGCTTTATTTAGATTTTAGTTTTTCTATTTTGATTTTTTAAATTTAGAATTTAAAAATAAAAAATCATAAAAAGGATAAAAAGTTTATCTTTAGGCTTTTATTTAGAAATTTTGTTTTATAGTTTAGATTTTTTATTTTGATTTAGATTTAAATTTTATTTATTTAGATTTTAGCTTTGTTTTATTTTAAACTTATTATTTTATAAAAATATAAAAATATATAAAAATTATAAAATTTTGAAAAAATTAACTAAAAATTGAAAATTTAATTTGGTGCCTTTTGTGGTATCTATGTTCCACTTCTCTATATTTAAATGCACTTAAATGTTTATTAAAGATAGCTATATGAAAGTGGTAATTGGTTAGCATTTAAATTGTATGGTTGTTTAAAGCATTCAATCTTTAGAAATTTAATTGCTGGATCATTATTAAAGTGTTGTGAGTTTATTGAATAGCTTGTATTGCTTGGGGTATTTGATGATAAATGATTGTTTTACAAGGTTCATATTTCTGCAACATTTTATAAATAATCATCTAATCATTAATTCCATAAGGCATTGGTACTTAAATTTCTAAAATCAATCAGGTGCTAAATTACCTTGCTGTGTCTCCTAACCCAATTGGTCCACAATTGGTCTTCCTTTATCCCATAGGGTCTACCCCCCTTAGCCTCGGAAGACGGCTTAAACGGAGAGATCGGGAATCAAGGTGACAACCCTTGATCTGAGCGTTGCTCAGACAATCTGTGCGACAACACACACAAAACAAAACAACAAAATAAAACTTATCTCTTTAGCCCAAAACTCTTTGAAAACCATGCTCACTTTGCCTCGATTTCCATGCCCACTTGAAGCTAAAAATATGTATTGTACTATACGGATTCTGTACAGATTTCCGTACTTCTGTACGGATTTTTTAATTCTAATTTTTTTGGTCAAAAACTTCTCTCAAACGGCGTGCAACTCATAACATTAAATGTCGTTCACACTATACCTTTTGTTGTCTTCTATGCCTTGATTTCCGTGCCCAACTTTCCCCATAAATCACTCCTTCAGCTTGCTGCAACAAATTTCTCCTTCAAACTTTTCTTCAGCTCTCAACCTCCTTTCTCCAATCTGCTCATGAAGAATGAATGCACTCCCTGTTTTCTTTTCCCCTTTTTGTTTCTCTAAAT
Organism: Pinus tabuliformis; assembly: GCA_031772625.1. Classification (NCBI taxonomy): domain Eukaryota; kingdom Viridiplantae; phylum Streptophyta; class Pinopsida; order Pinales; family Pinaceae; genus Pinus; species Pinus tabuliformis. The sequence continues at coordinate 622,084,511 of CM062812.1, forward strand.
GACTTTTGGGCAATGCTAAGATCTAATGGCTCAGATTCATTTAGATGAAGGGATGAGAATAAATGTGCATTTAATTCTCACTTTCTATTTTTTAACTCATTCATTAAATAAAGTACTCATATTGTACTTTATGTCTAAAGTCACTTTTCACTTTATAAAGTCACACTTAGTAAAAAAATTATTTTGGACACTTTTCCCTAGGTAGAGACTAACCCATGTGAAACCACTTGTCCAAGGTACTTAAAAATCAATAGAGCTTAGACAAAGGGGAAGAGCATAGCTTAGTATTCTTGGTGAGCCATGACCCCTTTCCAGAAGGGTCACATCCACCAATCCAAGCTGCTCTTTGAAGACCAAGAACTTCCCTTTGGCACAAGCTTAGTAAGAATGTCTGCTATCTGTTCATCAATTGAAATGTGGTGGAGTCTTATAGCTCCTCTTTACACCATATCCCGATTATAGTGATATATGATCTCAATATGCTTCGACTTGTCGTGGAACATGAGATTCTCAGAAAGTTAGATCCCACTCCTGTTGTCGCAATATATCATTGTCGTATCCAGTACCTCACAACTCAAACAACTCTCCAAAGAGCTTGGGCTAGATACTTGACTTACCATACTTTGAGCTTGGGCTAGATACTTGACTTACCATACTTTGAGCTTGGGCTAGATACTCGACTTACCAAAAGGTAAGGATCACATGCCCCAAGCCTCCTCAACCCATTGGTTAGACGGGGAGGGACAATCCCAGCAAGCCTGACGTGTGGGTATGATGCCTATTGGAGTATGCTCTGCAAAGAGCAAGATAGGGCAACAACATCTCCAACCCTTTGGGTAAAAAAGTCGGGTGATTCGCTATTGTCTAGAGATCCCTCAACCCTAGGAGCGCTCCATCACAATTCCACACCCTGGGAGCTCAAACAGGTGGGAAGAGCTAGCTCAGTGTCCTTGATCAGTGATGCCCCTTATCAGGAGGGGTCAAATCCATCAGTCCAAGCTGCTCTTTGAAGACCAAGAAGTTCCCTTTCGGTAAACCGTTGGTGAGAATATCTGTAATTTTCTCATCTGTCAATATGTGATGGACTCTGACGTCTCCTCTCTGCACCATGTCTTGAAGGAAGTGATATCGAATCTCTATGTGCTTGGATTTGTCATGAAATACGAGATTCTCTGCCAGATGGATCCCACTCTTGTTGTAATATATCATTGTACATGCTCAAATAGCTCTCCAAAGAGCTTCCTCAACCAAACTGCTTCGCAACTAGCGATGCTAGCGACAATATACTCTTTCTCAGTGATACTCAATGCTACGGACTTTTGCTGTAATGACCCACCTATAAATAAAATACGAGTATTAGCATACATATGAGACCTCCATACGATAGCTACGTATGCATGGACCCGCATGTATGACACTATATATAAACTAGTTATTATAGGAGGAGATATAAATTAAGGTAATGAATTAATACCTCATTAGAGTATCATATATATGATAAATCCTTAAAACCAACATAAAATGTTAATTTTAATTTACAAATTAGAATTGAAAATTGAAAATTAATAAAATGATAATATAAATTAGTTAAAATTATAAATTAAATAAATCAAATTAATTCATTAAAATAATAAATAAACTTTATTAAATCAAAACTACATATACAAATAAAATCAACGAAATCAAATGAGATTTAATTTCATAATTTCATAAAAGATACACATAACAAAATATTGACACGGAGATGGGAAGAAGGTGGTGGATGAGGAAATAAAAGGAGGAAGGAAATAATAAAAGGGTGGGAGAAAATATTTTAACCGAAGGGAGCAGACATGAGAACAATTTTGGAACACGGTGGTACAACTATGAAGGGAACTTGAGTCTTGATTATACTAGAGTTTTTGGGCACGGGGGAATCAAATTGCTTCAATTGGAAATCATTCTGAGACTGAGTACCTAGGTTGTACCCAGTTCGGCAGGGAGGTTTTGGCCGTTTTGGTAATGTAGCCGGACAATAATTGCAGCAGAGCAGACAGGTTGGTATTCATTAGAGTAATCTTTCAAATTTAGTATTCAATTTTCATGTTCTGGTATTTGCAATTAATTTGAAATCAGGATTCTTACATTTGCTTCCTGCTCATCCAAGATATCATGGAAGATCCAAGGCTAAAACAACATCTAGACGTACTCTTCTTGTTGACAATGTTTCTTGACCAGTCAACATCGGTGTATCCATGAAGTTGAACATCTTTGGCAGAATATCTCAAACCAAGTGTGATCGTCCCATGCAAATATCTCAAAATGTGTTTGGCAGCGATCCAATGTGCATGAAGAGGCTCGATCATGAATTGAATCAATGAATTCACTGCGTAGCATATGTTTGGACTGGTGTTCACTAGGAACATCAGAGCCCCAATAAACTGTGTATACTTGGATGGATTTGCCAGATCGGGTCCTGCAACCTCTCCACAGGAATTTTTGAAGTTCATTTCCATTGGTGTGGGCAGGGACTTGCATTCTGCCATTCCAAATCTCTCCAACAACTTCACAACATGTTTTCCTTGTGAAAGGAAAATGTCATCGGGCCTTTGCTACACCTTAAGGCCTAGAAAGTAGTGCATGAGTCCAAGGTATTTCATCTCGAATTCAGAGGCTAGCTCCCTCTTACACTGGATCATTAAGGTCTCGCTACCTTTCAAGAATAGATCGTCAACATATAAAACCAAAATCAACGGCATACCTTGGACTACCTTGAATTAGAGGTTGGGATTAGCATTGCTTCTAGTGAATCCCTGCTTCACCAAATAACTGCCTGTTAGGGTGTACCATGCTGTGAGGGCTTGCTTCAAAGCATACAATGCCTTCTTCAACCTGCAAACATGTGTCTTTCGATCCTCTACTTCAAATCCTTGTGGCTATACACTTCTTCTTGTAACATGCCATGAAGGAATGCAATCTTCGCGTCCATCTAATGAGGAGTCCATCCTTGAATTGTGGCAAGGGCAACTATCGAGCCACTGGTTGTGTATCGAGCCACAGGTGCAAATATATCATCATAATCTTCTCCTACTTTCTGGGAGAATCCTAGGGCCACGAACCTTGACTTGTATTTCTCAATGCTACCATCAATTCCATGCTTGATCTTGATAACCACTTTGAAGTCACCACAGATTTCCCTTTTGGTCTCAACCCAACATCCCATACATCATTCTTCATGATCGATTCATATTCTTCTACCATAACATCTTTCGAAACTTGTTCTTTTACGACTTCTTTAAAGGTGGGAGGTTCATCTTGAATCATAGTTCTCATGGCTACATCATATCCTTGGTACTTGCATGGCTTCTTCCTTTCTCTAAATGATATTCGAATGGGAACACGCCTCTCATCATCTTGTAATGTGTCACGAAGCCAAAGTGGTCTCTTCCTGGCGGGAGGATCACATGGAGGAGGATCTAAGGGCTCCATGGGCTCCATGTGATTATCAACAATATCTGTCTCAGATTCGGGCACAAAAGGACCATCTAAAATATCCATATCATCATTCTTCTCAGGAGGAGGAGGCGGAGAAGGTCCTTTGCTTTCCTAAGGTCAACATCTTCATCAAATGTTACATCCCTGCTAATTTCAACCTTCTTTTGACTAGGGATATATATTCTAAAAGCTTTAGAATTTTCACAATATCCAACAAACATACCTTTTCTTCCCATGGCCTCTAACTTGTTTCTTTTGTCCTTTGGCACATGAAAGTATATGGGGCAGCCAAAGATATGAAGATGACCAACATCGGGCTTGACACCTGTGAATACTTCTTCGGGGGTCTTGTTGTCTAATGCTTGATGAGGCACCTTGTTTTGAACATATACGACAGCATTTGTTGCTTCTCCCCAAAGAAACTTTGACAAATTTTGATCATGGAGCATGGCACGTGCAACTTCTATAATGGACCTGTTCTTTCTTTCAACCACTCCATTTTGTTCGGGAGTATAGGGCACAATTATCTCTTTCTTGATACCTTCCTTCTTGCAAAAATCAATGAACTCCTTTGATATGTACTCTCCACCATTGTCAGACTTGAATATTTTGATTTTCTTCCCTGTTTGATTTTCGATCAAAGCTTTGAACTCCTTGAACATTTCAAAGGCTTCATCCTTGTGCTTCAAATAATATATCCATGTCTTTCTTGAGAAGTCATCAATGAAGGTGATGTAGTAGAGATGGCCACCAATAGAATGCACGAGCATTAGACCACATATGTCAGAATGAATGAGATGGAGGATGTCATTTGTCTTGTTTTCGCTGAGGGGAGTGGTCCCCTTGTCTTCTTTGCACTGGCACAATGTGGACATACTCCATCATGATAGGCTTGAACCTTAGGTATCCTTGAGACCAATTTCTCCAATTTCAGGAGAGCATCATAATCTAGATGGGCCAATCTTCGGTTCCATAGCTCGCTTAGATGATTAATATCATGGACCAATGCTAGAAGAGGTCTTCCAGTAACCTTGTAGAGCCCTTCATATCTTGATCCTAATGTGAATGCATCTCTCATAGGTAATCCAATAGGCCAAGTAAGAACCTTTCCCTTAATGAAGGAATCCCTCATCTCTTTGTCTTCCAAAGCAGATATTGATACCAAATTCTTCTTCAATCCTGACACATACATCACATCATGGATCAAAATAGATTCCCTGGAGTTTAAATGAAATTTGATGGACCTAAAGCCTTTGACGGGATGAGTGGAGTTGTTGTGAAAATTCCTAGATCTAATAGTCTCAGGAATCCTATTGCAACCAGCTGAACTTACTTCTCCTAGATTGTAAATTACATTACAAGCCTATTTCAGATTTCTTCTTGAAACATTGAAGTAAATTATTGAAGCAACGTACACCAAATTAATTATGATTCTGAAACATAGAAACTGAGCAAGGAAAATAGAAACACATAGGACATAGTTATTTTTGGACAAAAGTCCCTGGAAAAACCCAATGCTGGAAAACCGGTGCAGTAGCTCTGAGGGTTTATTATTATTAAGTAGTAGCAAAACCTGAATACATCAATGAATACCTCACAAGGTTATTCAGTTACAGAGAGAAATACTGGTAGAAGCTTTGTGAGTTTACCTCACACAATCACTGAGAAATCCTCGCTGATCCAGCCCCAAACTGACTGCCCCCTGGCTTTTCTGGATGCCTCTGCGCAGTTTGCATCAGCCCAACAATAAGCTCTTTGGGTGATGCGTCTCTTCTCTGGCTGGTCGATCTGCTGCCCAGGAAATTCGATTTCTGCCTCCCAGTTTCACACTCCTACTCCCGGCTTTTGAAAATCAAATTCTTTTGTAAATTTTAGACTCCTCTCTTTCCCTTTGCATTGCTTCTGTGTGGCCCTTTTGGCCCTGCATCAACCTTTGCATCAAGGTTTCTGGATCACTCACTGCCTCTCTCTGCTGATGTATCTCCGACTAAGAATGTCTCTCTCCGGAAGCTGCTATTCTCGCCCCTCAACTGCAAGAGATCTCCTCAATCGATTTTTCCTCCTAAGAACTTCCCACTTCAGAAAATCGTTTTTTTCTCTCTCTGTGTGTTTTCCAAATGACCCTCAAGCCCCTTCTTATATCTTCCTGTTGGATAACCAACAACCTAGATTAAATCATAATCAATAGCTTAGATCGTTTTGGCTTGATCCGTGGCATTTTTCTAGAAGTTTCACCCCTGATTAGATTAATACCCATTAATATTTTAATTTTCTTAAGTTTAGACTTAGGAACCCCATTAAAAATAGTAATTATTTTAATAAAATCACTTCTAGGTGGAATTTCCCAAAACGCTTTCTGGGTTTTGTGGAATGCCTGTGCCTAGGCCTCCTTGCAAAATTTGAGTCGTAGAGCACATCCAATGCTACCCCAAATCAACAGTTGTGTCCACGAATAATTTTCAAATTTGACTCCCTCTCTACCAAATTAGAGAAAACTTCCTTATATCCAGAGAAGTGATGAGTGGCCTCACTATCAACCAACCAACTATCCCACGAATCCAGAGTAGATGAACTAGTAAGGACATAAATAAGAATATATTCAGATTGATTTGCAACATTACTTTCATGCCTAGAGAATGTTAACTTCTTTTGTGGACGAAGATCTTCTTTATGATCACTTGGAGCATCTCTTCTTCTTCTTTCATCTCTTCCATTGCGATAATTCCTTCGGTAATCTCTTCTTCTTTGATCATTGAACTTGTTGTTGTTGCTTCTAGTATTGTAGCATGATCCACTGTTCTTCTCCAGGCAATCTCGAGCATAGTGGCTTTTCTTCTGACAATTGTAGGATTCAATGTGCAATAATTCCTTCCTTCTATTTGAATTTCAAGGAGGCGACTTTTTTGAATTTGGTGGACCTCCTTTTCCTTTCTTCTTCTTCTTGTCATGAGGGATGAATGTAGCGGGTTCTCCTTCTTCATGATTTTGAATCTTTCCTCTTGATATCATCCTTGATTTTTCTTAGAGTGAGCTTTCCAACAATTTCATCAAATGACGGGAGGATTTTGTTGTTGCTTAATAGTAGTAATAAGGGTTTTCCAAATAAGAGGGATACCTCTTATAGTCACAATCACCAATTCTATGTCAGGGAAAAATTCCCCTACTATTTGCAATTGATCTCTAAGACAAGATATCCTCATAATATAGGATTGCACAAACTCTCATTTGTTCATCTTTGTGTCTTTGAGTTAATATTTCAAGGAGATGATTTCATTCAAATTGTTGACTTCATACATGTTAATTATCTTATTGTACATGTCCTTAAACTTCCTCAAATTTCCAACACATGCAAGCAAATTATCTTGTAAGCCATCAAATATAATATGATTTGCTTTTAACTGACCTTTCTTGTGTTTGTTCTTGGCAGCAGTGGAAACATTTTTTGGAGGGCCAGGAACTTTTCCTTGCAAACTGTCTTTCCATGCAACAAAATTGGATGAGTCACCCAACTTCTCATTTTCCTTGAAGAAGGAAGACATCTTGACTTGACTAGATTGGCTCCTTCAACTTTCCCAAAGATGATTGCTTTAATGCTTGTCTCCTTTTGGGCTTGTCCTTCACCTTAGCTTTGAAACCATGTTAACTTTTAGATTGTTCTATGCTGTATCAATTATCTTATCCCAATTTAACACTTCAATTAGCAATATTTCCAATAGCCATTAATATTTCCAATCCTCAACAGCAATTGAGGATAGAACAATAAATGCAATATCAACAAGAGACACCAAGTTTGGTCAAAGACAAGGGGAAAAACCCTTTGAAATTCTTCTCATATTAGATTGTCATAAAATGTTTAGTGGAGTGTACAATGAGTCCAATACAATATCATTCAACAAAATAACCCAATACCATTTAGAAATATGTTTCTAGTATCAATATATATCAAAGACAACTTTTCTTGTTTGCGGTCCACTGCGGTCAACTTCGATCAACAATCAAATTTTAATCCAACTTTTCAGTCGCAGGGAGGAGGAGTTGTGCGAGCGAATGAGAGCTTCCAATCGCTCCCTTGAGTCTGCGATCTAGTGACTGCAGACGAATTTATCCTTTGAAAAGCCAATGGTTGTAGCCCAAAATCCTTGAAGCAGATGCGAGCTTCGGACCATGTAATTTTGGACCTTTGCAAACTTCTTTTTTCGACCCAGACTCAGACCTGTGCAAACCAATCAATGAAGAAGAGAAGAAGAAGATGCTTGGTGATATCCAAATGAGCTTGAGGTCACTTGTATTTATAGGCTTTGAAGGGTTACCAATTTCCCATTAGGGTTGCCCTGTCCAAATGTTCATATGAGGGATTTTTTTCATAAGTACACTTTCCCTTGTCCAAATTTGATGATCTTTAGGTCAATTTTGGTCCTCTCAAAAAAAGGAATTCAACGCAATCATCATCTCCATCAAATGAGATGTCCAAAGTGAAATTTGGCCCAAGCTGCTAATTTTAACATGCTAAACTCTATATTCCTTTGAGTAGGTATATATATATTCTATAAGCTTTAGAATTTTCACAATAACCAACAAAAGTACCTTTCTTTCCTAAAGCTTCCAACTTGTTCTTCTTGTCCTTTGGCACATGAAAGTACACAGGACCACCAAAGATCCTCAAATGTCCAACTTCGGGCTTTACACTTGTGAAAGCTTCTTTGGGAGTCTTATCACCCAAGGCTTGATGATGAGTTATGTTTTGAACATAGATCGCAGTATTAGTAGCTTCTCCCCATAGAAGCTTCGACAACTTTTGATCACAGAACTATGAAAATTCTATCACTGCAACATTTGATTTACTTTGCCTACTTATTTCCAATAAGTTATTTATGAAAATTTTTCAATAAACATTAAAATAAATTCTGCTGTAGATATCACACCATAATACAGAAACAAACACATGCACAAGAATCAACACATCGACACAAATTTTTTGGGCAACAGTCCTCGTAAAAACCCAATGTGGGAAAACCGGTGCAGCAAGGGAGGATTTAACTATTCAACAATTCTTCAGTACAACAGGGTGCCAAACTGGCTTACCCAATAGAGAGAAATATTCTCCAGCACTTCTCCCAGTCCCAACACTAGCTTGGCTGACCTCTGCGTAGCTCCCAGACACTCTGCGTCAACCCCTGCTTCTCTGCGTCAACCGTGGGCCTCTCTATGTCACCCACGCAAGCCTTCTAATGACTGCACAATTTGCTGCTGCCTTTGTGTCTACCTGAGAGGCTCTGCGTCTACCTCTCCTGCCTCTACGCTGGTCTTTTGGTGCTGATCCCAAATCTCTGTTTTGTACTTGCTGCCTTTTGCAGCTCTCTAGACCACTAGTTCGAATTTCTCAGCTAACCTCACCCCAGAAATCGAACTAACTGGTCTCCCTCAGTGTGTCCTCCAACTGAACCTCAAGCCTCTTCTTATACTTTTCCTGTTGGTCCTTCAACGACCAAGATTAAATCTCTAATCAACGGCTAAGATTAGATTTGGCTTGATCCATGACTTTTGGAACCTTATAACTCAGTTTTATATTAATACTCATTAATATTTTATTTTTCCTAAGTTTAGACTTAGAACTCCATTAAATATTAATTATTTTAATATCTGGTTAGAGTCTACCCAAACCATTTCTGGGTCTTGGATATCTCATGTGCTTTAGCCTCTGCACCAATTTTCAAGGCTAGAGCACATCCGATGCTACCCCAAATCAACACTCCCTCTTAGCGAGGATTGTGCTCTAGTAATACTCTACACTGAGCATTACTCTGATCATAGACATCGGTACTTGTGCTGATGCTAAGCCTCCCTACCCATCATCCTTTGCACTGCTGCATCCTGTACTGCTACCCATGGCTCTATCATTGCCACTGCTACATCTGTACTACAACTTCCTCTGCATCCATGCTGCTGCTAGTCCATCTTCCCAACACTGCATCTGCACTGCAAACTCCTCCTCATGATGTTGCATTGTGCTACTGCTACTGCACTACAACATCATAGTATCATACCCATTTCTGCTATTGAAATGGATTCTTTATCATCCCCATTTTCTCCCTGAAATAATCAAACTTGGTTCTTCCAAGGCCCTTGGTAAGGATGTCTACCACCTGTTCTCCTGTAGGAGTGTAGCTCAATTGTACAGCTCCTCTTTGGACACAGTCTCTGACAAAGTGACGCCGAATATCAATATGCTTTGACCGATCATGAAACACTGGATTCTCAAAGAGCTTGTTGCAACTACAATTATCGCACATGATCCTAGTCGCCTCCATTTTTCTTCTGAATAGGTTCACAAGCAGTTTTCTAAGCCATATAGCCTCACACGAAGTTGTGGTCGCTGCCATATATTCTGCCTCAGATGAGCTCAGAGCCACGTACTTCTGTTTCCTACTGCACCAGGAAGTCATTCCTGATCCAATGTTGAAATAGTACCTAGAGGTACTTTTCCGATCCACTAAACTTCTTGCCCAATCTACATTAGTAAATCCACTCAATATGATATCTTACCCTTGGTGTACAAGAGTCCATAATTGACTATTCCCTGTAAATACCTGAGAACAGGTTTGGCTACTGCCCAGTGCGCCCTCTTCGGTTCCACCATAAACTGACTGAGGGTGTTGACAACGTAGCAAATGTCTGGCATGATATTGACCAGATACATCAGGGACCCTATGAGCTGCCTGTATAAGGTGGGATCAACATCCATGTCTTCTGATGCATCAATCTTCTTCAAGTTGGTGATCATTGGAGTAGCCATGGGTCTACAGTGCTCCATCCTGAATCTTTTCAGGATTTCTGTAGCATACCTCCCTTGCCCAAGGAAGATCTCTCTCTTTTGTTGCCAAACTTCCAACCCTAGGAAATAATGCATTCGTCCCAAATCCTTCATATTGAATTCTGTGGCTAGATTCTTCTTGCAGTCCCCAATGAGCTTGGATGATCCTGTCAGAAAGAGATCATCCACATACAATACTAAGATTAGCGGCTCATTCTCTACAACCAGAAAGTAGAGATTTGGATCTGTGTTACTCTTGACAAATCCCATCTTTTGTAAGTAGCCATCGATTCGACCATACCATGCTCTAGGTGTTTGTTTTAGCCCAAACAAGGCTTTCTTCAACCTGCATACATGGGACTTCTTCTCATGTGTCTCAAATCCCTCTGGTTGTTCAATGTATACCTCGTATTCTATTACCTTATTCAGAAAAGTTGTTTTGACATCCATTTGATGAATATCCCACCCCATTTGTGCTGCAAGAGATATCATGGTCCTAATAGATGTATACCTGGCTACTGGGCCGAAGGTCTCCTCGTAGTCAATTCCTTCCTTTTGAGCATACCCTTTAGCTACAAACCTGGCCTTATATTTCTCAACACTACCGTCTGCAGCGTATTTGATCTTGTAGATCCATCTTGAACCTACCACTGATCTGTCTTGAGGCCTTGGCACTACCTCCCAAACATCGTTCACCATTATGGGGTTGTACTCCTTTACCATCGCATCTAGCCAAACCTGATGTTGAGCTGCCTCCTGGAAACTGGCAGGCTCCCCATCCTGAGCTACTAATGCCTGATATCTATTTGGCTGTTTTGTCTCCCCTTTATTGTTTCTTGGCACACCAATGAAGTCCTCTGCATCTCGCAAAATCTGACGAAGTTTCGTGCTAGTTCTTCCTCTACCAGTAGGTGCTTCTATCAGCTCCTCATCCTGTGAATCTTCCTGATCCAAGGAAGAATTCTTTACTTTCGTTGGTTGAAGAGGTTTAACCAATGACTCCCCTTTTGACTGCTCCTTGGAAGGCATCTCACGAGATTTCCCTGAAAGCCCTGTCCTCCATGAACTTCACATCTCGTCGAACCACTACCTTCCTGCTCCCTAGATGATAAATTCTGTAGGCCTTAGTGTTCTTGCTATATCCCACTAGATATCTCTTTTCCTCAATTTCATCTAGCTTCTTTCTCTTTTCCTCGGGTACACGACAATATGCTGAACTCCCAAATATCCTGAAATGACTGATTTCAGGCATCTTCCCTGTGAAAACTTTCTCTGGAGTAATCATGCCTAATGCCTGATGAGGAGTCCTGTCCTGAACATAGACTGTTATGTTGCATGCGTATGCCCACAGGAATTTTGGCATATCCTGATCATACATCATGGCCCTAGCTACTTTTACAATAGTCTTGTTCTTCCTTTTTGCTACTCCATTTTGCTCCAGATTGTAAGGCGCTGTACATTCTCTTCTGATGCCCTGCTTAGCGCAAAAATCAGTGAAGTCCTTATCGACATACTCTCCACCATTATCTGAGCGCAAAACTTTTATTTTCTTCCTAGTCAGATTCTTCACTAGAGCCTTGAACTCTTTGAATTGACATAAACCTCGTTTCTGATTTTCAGAAAATAAATCCAAGTTTTCCTTGAGTGGTCATCAATGAAGGTAAGGAAGTACTTGGCACCACTAAGAGCTTTAGTGGACATAGGTTCGCAGATATATGAGTGTATCAATCCTAGTACACTCTTGGCCCTGTTTTTACTTCTAGGAAATGCTACCTTGGCATACTTTCCTAGAGCACATCCTTTCTATACATCATCTCGTTCTATACTAAGATTCGGAACTCCTATTACAGTGCTCCTGAAATTCTCAAAGCCCCATGGTGCAAATGTCCCATTCTTCTGTGCCATAGTTCATTCAAGTCCTTGTCTCCATGATTGCCTATTAGTGCCATTGGTGATTCTAGTTGTAATCTATACAACCTGTTACTTTTGATCTCGATCTGCACTTTCTTTTTTCAACTCGGGTGTTTGACGTATACTTTCTCCTTGATGAAGAAGACATCATAGCCCTTGCCTTGAAGTTGCGACACAGAAAGTAAGTTCATCCCCAATCCTAGTACATGCAAAACATTGGTAGCACGGAACCGTTCTCTCGATTCTGTTTGAAAAACTATGGTACCCCTCCCTATTGGAGTACACTTTGCCTTGTTCCCCTTGGTGATATGAAAGTTCATCTTCTCTTCTCGATAATTTGAGAAACATTCCCTGATTCCCGTCATATGCCAAAAGGCTCCACTGTCTATATACCATACCTCTGATCATGTAGAACTAGTCATACAAGCCACTTCTTCTTCCAGCCTGGAAGTCAACATAGAGAAATCGAAATAACTTTCTCTTGTGCAATTTTCTGAAAATCTGTGCGAGTCTCCTGACGTGGATGCGTCCGCATCATGGTCTCGACCCATAACTGATTTTCCCTTCCTGTCTCCGATTACTTGCTCTGATACCATGTGAAAATTCTATCACTGCAACATTTGATTTACTTTGCCTACTTATTTCCAATAAGTTATTTATGAAATTCCTTCAATAAACATTAAAATAAACTGTGCTGCAGATATCACACCATAATACAGAAACAGACACATGCACAAGAATCAATACATTGACACATATTTTGGATAATAGTCCCCGAAAAAACTCGATGTGGGAAAACCAGTGCAGCAAGGGAGGATTTTATTTTTCAACAATTCTTCAGTACAACAGGGTGCCAAACTGGCTTACCCAACAGAGAGAAAAATTCTCCAATACTTCTCCCAGTCCCAGCGTCAGCCTGGCTGACCTTTGCGTAGCTCCCAGACACTCTGCGTCAGCCCCTGCTTCTCTGCGTCAACCCTGGGCCACTTTGCGATACCCATGCAGGCCCTCTAGTGACTGCCCAGTCTGCTGCTGCCTCTGTGTCTGCCTCTACGCTAGTCTTCTAGTGCTGATCCTGACTCTGTTCCATATTTGTTGTCTCGTGCGGCACTCCAGACCACTAGTTCAAATTTCTTAGCTAACCTCGCTCCAGAAATTGAACTCACTGGTCTCCCTCAGTGTGTCCTCCAACTGACCCTCAAGCCTCTTCTTATACTTTTCATGTTGGTCCTTCAACGACCGAGATTAAATCTATAATCAACTGCTAAGATTAGATTTGGTTTGATCCATGACTTTTGGAATGTCCTAACCTGGTTTTATATTAATACCCATTAATATTTTAACTCCATTAAATATTAATTATTTTAATATCTCCCAAACCGGTTAGAATCTGCCCAAACCATATCTGGGTCTTGGAGATCTTATGTGCTTTAGCCTCTCCACCAATTTTCAAGGCTAGAGCACATCCGATGCTACCCCAAATCAACAACAACATAGTTCGGGTTGCTTCCATGATAGTCTCGCTCTTCCTTTCAACTACAACATTTTGCTTTGGGTTGTAAGGTACAATGATCTCCTTCTTGATTCCTGCGTTCTTGCAAAATTAATGAACTCCCCTCCATTGTCAATCCTGAAGATTTTCATCTTCTTTCTTGTTTGATTTTCCACTAGAGCCTTGAAGTCCTTGAATATATCAAATGCTTGGTCCTTGTGCTTCAAGAAGAAAATCCATGTCTTGCGAGAGAAGTCATCCACAACAATTATGTAGTACAAGTAGGCACCAAGAGAAGTCACTTGCATGGATCCACACAGATCAAAATGTATTAGTTGAAGTATTCCATTGGTCTTTCTTTTGCTAGAATGGAATGGTACCTTCACATGTTTTCCACTTGCACATCTTTGACAAACTCATTCACGATCCACACGAATCTCAGGCATTCCATAAACCATCTTTCTGACATGAGACAAGGCTTTGTAATGAAGGCGTGCAAATCTACGATGCCACAGTTCACATTGATGATTACTGTCACGAATCAATGCTTGGATCGATATTCCATTGACTTTATAAAGGCCTTCAATTCTCAATCCCAAAGTCAAAGCATCCCTCAAGCTAGATTTTATTGGCCAAGTGACAACCTTTCCATTTATGAAGACAACTTTCATTACTTTGTCCTCTAAGGCAGATATAGATACAAGATTCTTTTTCAATCCTGGCACATACAAAACATCTTGTAGATATATAGTTTGACCATAATCCAAATGAATTGAAACAAAACCAAACCCATTCACAGGATAAGTAGAACTACCCCCAAGAATGATCTTCAAATTGGTCTCCGACTCAACTAGGTTTGTGAGGACTTCACGATAACCAGTGAAGTGTCTAGAATCCCCACTATCTACTAACCATCAAACGAGTGTGGAGGAGAGGACTAGAAAGAGAAGAAATAAGAAAGTGTTTAGAATTAGTTTTAGCCGCATGATTTCCATACCTTGAGTTCCTTGATCTCTTGGGAGGACAATGGCTTTCTTCATGAGCCACGAGAGCTTATCTTCTTCTTCTTCTATTGATGAACTTCTTGTTGTTGTTGCCATGGTTGTTGTAGTTGGACCTTAGAGCACCTTTCTTTTCCAGATAGTCTCAGGCATAGTGACCATGCTTGTGGCAATTGTAGGATTGAACTCGTGGCCTGTGCTTTCTATATCTTCTATTGGAGTCCCTGGATTCAAGAGCAAGATTTGTTGAATTAGATGGTCCTTTTTCTTTCCTCCTCTTAGATTGAGTGGCAAATGCAGAGGGTTCTTCTTCTTCATGCTTTTGAATTCTTCCTTTAGTGATAATCTTGGTCTCCTCTTGAGTACACTTGCCCAATAGCTCATCAAATGAAGGAAACCTGTCACTATTGCTAATAGTTGTAATGCATGTCTCCCATATTGGATGAAGACCTCCAAGTGAGATCAACACCAACTCTCTATCAAATGTAATCTCTCCAGCAGACAAAAGTTGATCCTTGAGTTGGGATATCCTCATGAAGTATGATTGAACGGTCTCCCTCTTATTCATCTTGATGTCCTTGAGTTGATTCTTCAAAGAAAGATTATGGCCCAAGTTGTTGACCTCATACATCCCAATCAACTTATCAACATCATCTTGGACTTTTTCAATTTTGAAACATAAGTGATCAAATGGTCTCTCAAAGTATCAATAATGATTTTCTTAGCTTTGACCTCACCTTTCTTCTACTTGGACTTGGCAGCATTAGTTGCATCCTCTGGAGGATCATGTACCTTGCCTTCAACTTATTCTGTAACATCATTCTCTTCCCAAGTCAATTCCACCCTAGCTCCCCAAACAACATAGTTAGACGAGTCATTCAACTTCTCGTCAATCTTGAAGTATGAGGTTGTCATCTTGACCAAGTCAAATGTACTTCAACAACGAATAAGATATCTTCAAATGGTGATTGCTCTTGTCTCCTCGGGCTTGTCTTCACCTTAGCTCTAAGACAATTTTAATTTTTCAATGTTCTATGTTGTAACAATCACTTAAACAATTTCTTCTTTGAATATCAATCCCTTTATCCAATTATTTTCAATCACCCAATAATAGTAAGCAATTGTAGATAGAACAATAAATCACATGCACAATAGAAGGCAACCAAGATCAATAAAGACACAAATTTTTGGTAAAAAACTAGGGAAAAACCCCACAAGGGGGAAAACTCTAACCAAATTCTTCTTCTATTAGATTTTCATCAAATGTTTAGCAGAGATATATAGTCCAAGTACATCAACGACAAGTCAAAGGTCAAAGCCTTGGCCAACCAAGTCAACCAATCAATATCCAATCTAGTATGAGCAGAAAAGTCAAATCTGGTCAAACATTAATTCTGCGATTTTTCAGTCAAAGTCAACAATAGGCAATGCAACCCTAACCAATCCTTGGTCAATGGTCAAATCAACTTCAAAAAGTTCGGTCCACCAGCGAAAGAATGCGGCCTAATTCCTTTAGTCAAACTCGGTCAAAACAAAACAAAAATTCCTCTAGGAATTCGGTCAAAGTCAATATTTGACCTGTTGTTGCCTTTTCTAGCACCTGTAGCACAAGTGCTTCAGTAGATATAGAAAGCCTCCTAGAGACAGCCTCTTGATTGATTGCAGACCAGTGCCTAGGACATCTTAGATAGAGGAGTGCATGGAAGATTATCAGTGAGGGGTTTTTGCTACACTCCAATTGTCACGTAGTTTGGAAAGATAATAAAGGGGGCTTGGTTCAATAGTCTTTCATCAAGGTGAACTCAAGCAGATACATGGATCCAAATACAGGGGGTGAATCGGGTTGATCTCAAAGAGGAATGTCTTGTTTTGATGGCCAACACACAACAATGAGCAACTTAATATTGAAGTTGTAGTAAAGGTGAAGAGGAGGAGAGAAAGGAAGGAAATAGATGCATAGGGCTGTAAACAAGACAAAATCCTAAGCAACAATGTTTCGACAGAAGGATGGAAAGTAGAAGAGATGGAATGACAAGAATTGCAGAGCGCGAATTAAGGTTTCATGTTCTATAGCTCATGGATACACTTATCACTAATCAACATATGTAAATCTATTTTCTTAAAGGTAAATAAGTAAATCTTTAAATAACACAGGTACTGCTATTACTTAGCAGCATACATATAACCATGAGAGAATGAGACTGACAACTTCATTACACAATTTCAGTAGAAGAGAACATACATGAAATGAGATTTACAAAGGGGAAAACATTTTGCTTACAACCATGATTGGAATCACCAAAGAGTTTCATTAATCCTCAAAATGAGTCCAACATGCCAGTCCATTACATTTAGGCATGCATCGCTCGAGTCCCTCATGAACAGGCAATTAGTACCAAAGTGGAATCACAGAATTTAGACAACTGCGGGTCCAAAATTCCGGAACCTCTATTAAGTGTTTTTTCCTCCTATTTATAAGAAAAGGGGGAGCTTTGAATTAACAATGACAAAATATCCCAGCCCGAGCTCCAACTGTCTGATAGATCCGCTGTCTCGGCGTGCAAAGGCTACTACTCACAATGATTTGATTCGAATTTGATTCTGTTCTTGAAAATATAGAAATTACAGAATAATAAGAAAAAGGAAAATAGAATGATGATGGGAGGAAAATATCTCTTAGACGCCCCTGTTATGGCCTCTGCTTAGGCCACGTCTCTGCCTCAATGATCCGGCCAGTCCGCCTGTCACTTTCACCTTAATTGTCTAGCTTCACCACTCTCTGGAGTTGGTAGCGATCAACTGTGTTGACTTGTCTTAGAGTGGAAGCAGAGATCGATCTGGTAGTCTTGCATTGTATGATTGAGCGGAGCTCCATGTTGGGGCATTAAGTCTTCCCTGAGGCCTATACTAATTTACCATCACTCCATGCTTTCATTTAATACTGCAACTACCGACCCATATGCCTTCAAAGCTTTGTACATTGTTATCGGAATGCAACATGCCTCGTAAAATAACTATGGTGTGATATCAAGGATTCTCCAGTATGGTCACTTAACACTGCAAACCATTGTGAAACAACGAGTTTCAATCCGCTTAGGCCCCTTTTTCTTTGACCCCTTTCAGTACTTTTTCAGGTTATGACCGGGTGCTAGCCTTAAGGCATTAGGGCCTTTAGACTCCTATATGGGGACTATTTTCCTTTGTAAATGGTTAGGTGCCCCTGGTCCTTTAAGTTTTTCTAGACCATGAGCTAGCACGAAATCAGAGTCCCCATTATCGGAAGATCACAAACAAAGGTTTCACTATGGATTGATGTGTTGTTTCGCCGATCACCCTTTGCGCTAAACCCTTGGATCTTTGGCTCTTCATGTCACTGCAGGCTGGCCCCTATGTCGGAGCCCCTTTATCGACATTTCGCAATCGGAGGTTTCACTAGGAGCGACAATGCTCATCCTCCGATCACCAATGTGATGTCATCCTCTGCCATGTGTCACCTTGTGAGTGGTGACACGTGTCCCCTTGTTTTGGGTCCCTATGACCCCTCAAAACGCTGAATTTCCCTGTGTTGTGTCCATCGTACCGTTGTGTCATGCTGACGACAGCTGCCTCGTGTCCCTTATCGGAACCAACCATATGCTGCCAAGTGTCATGTATCAGAACCAATGATGTTCAGCCAAGTGGCCCCCTCGAGGAGAGAGAAAAGGTCAATCCTCTTCTCGTTTTGCAACTGATTTCCTTTGCTAAATGTTTCAAGGCATTCTCGACGCTTTAACGCTAGAGGCTCAAATCCCGACGAATTTAATCACAATTGAAACTCTATGCGATATCGCAACTTTGAAAGGGTGTCACCTGTTTGATCGTCGATTGCGATGCGTTGATCTCTTGATGCTTCGATGCCTTGGACCTCCGATGTGCGGGATCGCTAATCACATATTAGCGAAATGCTTTTGCTGTTGCGTTGCACCTTGGACCTCCGATCGCCAATATGTGGGATCACTGATATGTCGGGACCCGGGATTTTACCCTTAGGCATTTTCTCTTTGTCTTCTGGTTTTTCAAGGGTAACTTCAATCTTCTCTAACTTTTGATTCCAGAGTCCATTTGAGGAGTTCCATATACCGTTGGAAAGCTAATTCCGAGCACTATCCATTGGAGGGGGTCTGATTTAGCTTTGAGTGCTTTTGTGGCTTGGAAGATGGCTGCAAACCTCTCTGCTCTTTTGCCCTCTTTTAATAGTTGAAAACACATTTTGCAAAGGGTGACAACATTGGCTCCACTTGGGGATAGTGCCTTGTTGGCAAGGTGCTGAGAACTTGCAGACCAGTAGCCTTCACCATTGGGCATGGAGTCAAAATTTATAATGCACTTATACAACCAAAAAATCTCCATGAAACTTTATTTGCAGGGAGTCCTTTCCTCATTGAACTAAAATGCAGAAAAGTAAATTCTAACAACTGGAAAATAAATGCTCAGCTAATGAGCTTATTTATATACAACTCCTACTTATGTACTAGACATCAATTCACCTAAGTGAGTTCATCCCTCCAATGGTACCAGGTCAACATTTGGGTGCTAGACCTAATGCCTTCATGCTGTTGAAATTTAAAAATCAAAACAAGCATGCAATTGTGAAGTAGGAGGTCATGTATTACCAGAGTGACATAAAAGGTGGGGTGGAAGGATCTTGCTCCTCAACATGTGGTCCAAAGACTACCATAGGCCTTTCTTCCTGTAGGTTTAGACTGTCAAGGGGTTGGACTGAAGTGGAAGGAAATAGAAACTGAGAGACTTGGGCCTTGTAAGTGGGCTGTTTCAAGAGCTCAGACAACGGGAGTGGAATCTTGATCTCTTCAAGTTCTTTTTGGAGGTTAAAGGGTGCATGGCCTTTTTATCCCGTGCTAGTTTCTACAAGCTCCTTTTCTCTTTCAAGAAAAGGTTTAGTGGGAGGAGGTGACTTACGTTCTTTAGTGACTTCAAGTTGACAACTGTTTGGGTAGGATGAGTCTTCCTCTCTTGAGATAGTTGGGTCTATATGTCTCTTTCCCTTGTTAGCAAACTTGGGGGCTCCTGGGAAGAATTACCTTCATTTTGATCTGGTGTTCTTGATCTCTTTCTAGATGATCGTAGATCATACTTCTTGTGTAGCTGAGCCTGCATGAAGTCAGCGAACTGTTTGCAGTAGTCATCGATCTCCTCATCGTCCAATGTGGCATGAAGCTCTTCCTCCTCTTCATATGTCTTGAGTTCTTTTTCCTCATCGGAGAAAGAGGAGTACAAGTTTCCCTGAAAATTTCTTGCATCCTGTGATGGTTCCTCTGGATCATCTTCTATGTACAATGGAGGATGAATATGATCTTGTTTCTCTTTCCTCTCCCTTTGCATTAATTGTAGGGGAGGCCTTCTGTATTGGGGATTGTATCCCCGATTGGCAGCTGGGAAGTTCTGTCTCTGAAGGCTTTTATTCTCCAACTCCATCCTTGTCAGTTTGCTAGATAAGTTCTTTATCAACTTATCCATTTCCTCTATCCTTTGTTCTTGGAATTCTCTTCCACTTGAGGAAGGTGTCTCCTCCTTCCCCTTTTTCTTCTCTCCCAGATCAGATCTGCCTCTAGAATTTCCGGTCGAGGTATAATTCGCTTCTACCTCGAGAGCATCAGTTTGAATTTGATCTAAGGAAGGAGACTTCCTCTCTCTTAGTGTGAAACCAAATTCTGAATCAAAAGCCCCAACATACTACTTTGGCAGCGGCCTATGGGGGTTTAATTTCAGCAGGCAGATTGTTATACAATTTATTAAATCTTTTAATAAAATCAGAGATATCCTCACCAGATTTCTTCTTGATAGCATTAAACTTTGTGAGGATGTATCCGTGGTCTCTCTTCTCTCCCCACTTCTGTAGAAAGGAATTCTCCATCTCCTCCCAAGTGGTAATAGAATTGTTGGGCAAGGATTTGAACCACTTCCTGACTTCTCCGTCCAAGGATTGGACGAAGAGTCTCAACACTACATCATGATGCTCTACATTCTGATTTTCTGCAAAGGCACCGAATATCTCTATGTGTCTCTGTGTTGTGATGTTGGTCTCTTCATTATACCTGGGCAGGAGCTTGAGATAGTCTTGTGGCATTGAATTTAGGGGTTGAGGCAGATTTAAGGGGGCATACTTGTTTAACAAGAAGCCTGGGACAACCATTTGGATTAGAGGTGGAGGTGCTGCTTGAATTACTGGAGGAGCTTGAGGGATAAACAATGGTAAGACAATAGACTGACAATGGAATGAGGAACTGTTCACACTGTGGGTGAGGCTGCTTTGGAGTGTGTCTTTTATTTCCTCAACTTCTTCTTTGACCTCTATGGAGCAGTACTAAACAGATGACCACCTTCTGGAGGATATACCAAAATTCTAGGAGGAAGTTCAGAACAATGGATTACTGCCCTCTGTGAACTGGATGCAGATGTTTTAGGAAATGAAGAGATAGTCACATCAGTATTTGGAGTCTTTTCTTTCCAAATTCTTTTGGAGATTATTCTTTCTGGGTCAGATACGGAGGGAGTACTTTGCTGTGAGGTATCTGAGCGAGTATGGGGTCTCTGATAAGCCAAAATGATTAGCTAGAATTTCAAACAGTGGGGTCGCCAAGGTATTTATCATAATATTGAAACAGTGGAGTCGCCAAGGTGAGAGATCTTCAACCCACACTTCCCTTGCTCACCTAACAAAGGGAATGTAAAGATTTGTCGTACCCAGGGAAAAGTATTTCACAATTTCGTTTCTTGGCAGTGGCGCAAAAAATATGTTGTCGCTTTTTCTACCACCTATAGCACAAGTGCTTCAAGAGATATAGAAAGCTTCCTAGAGACAACCTCTGGGTTGATTGTAGACCAGTGCCTAGGACATCTTAGATAAAGGAGTGCATGGAAGATTATCATTGAGGGGTTTCTGTTGCACTCCAATCTTCATGTAGTTTGGAAAGATAATATATGGGGGCTTGGTTCTACAGTCTTTCATCAAGGTGAACTCAAGCAGATACATGGATCCAAATACACGGGGTGAATTGGGTTGATCTCAAAGAGGAATGTCTTGTTCTGATGGCTAACCTACAACGAGCAGCGTAATATTGAAGTTGTAGTAAAGGTGAAGAGGAGAGAAAGGAAGGAAATAGATGCATAGGGTTGTAAACAAGACATAATCCTAAGTAGCAATGTTCTCGCAGAAGGATGGAAAGCAGAAGAGATGGAATGACAAGAATTGCAAAGCGCGAATTAAAGTTTTATGTTCTATAGCTCATGGATACACTTATCACTAATCAACATTGTAAATATGTGCTCTTAAAGGTACATAAGTAAATCATTAAATAACACAGGCACTGTTACTACTCAGTAACATACATATAACCATGAGAGAATGAAATCGACAACTTCATTACATAATTTCAGTAGAAGAGAAACATACATGAAATGAGATTTACAGAGGGGAAAACATACTGCTTACAGCCATGATTGGAATCACCAAAGAGTTTCATTAATCCTCAAAATGAGTCCAATATACCAGTCCATTACATTTAGCCATACATCGCTCAAGTTCCTCATGAAATTAGAACCAAAGTGGAATCACAAATTTGGACCACTGCGGGTGCAGAATTTTGGAACCTCTATTAAGTGTTTCTTCCCCTTATTTATAAGAAAAGGGGGAGCTTTGAATTAATAGTTACAAAATATCCCAGCTCGAGCTCCAGCTGTCTGATAGACCAGTTGTCTCGGCATGTGAAGGCTACTGCCCACAATGATTTGATTCGGATTTGATTCCGTTCTTGAAAATATAGAAATTACAGAATAATAAGAAAAAGGAAAACTGAATGATGATGGGAGGAAAATACCTGTCAAATGCCCCTGTTATGGCCTCTGCTCAGGCCATGTCTCTGCCTTAATGATCCGACTAGTCCGCCTGTCGCTTTCACCTTAACTGTTTGGCTTCACCACTCTCTGGAGTTGGTAGTGATCAACTGTGTTGACTTGTCTCAGAGTGGAAGCGGAGATCAATCCGACAGTCCTACATTTTATGACTGAGCGGAGCTCCATGCTGAGGCATTAAGTCTTCCCTAAGCCCCATACTGATTTACCACCACTCCATGCTTTCGTTTAATACTGCAACTGCTGACCCATACGCCTTCAAAGCTCTGTACCATGTTTTTGGAATGCAACCCGCATCATAAAATAACCATGGTGTGATATCGAGGATTCTTAGGTATGGGCACTTAACATTGCCAAACATTGCGAAACAACGAGTTGTGATCCCCTTAGGCCCTTTTTGCTTTGAGCCCTTTTAGTACTTTTTCGTCATATGACCGGGGGCTATGACTAGGTACTTAGCCTTAAGGTGCTAGGGCCTTTAGACTCTTGTACATGGACTATTTTCCTTTGTAAATGGTTAGGCGCCCCTGGTCCTTTAAGTTGTTCTAGACCATGCACTAGCATGAAATCGGAGCTCCCTTATTGGAACATCACAATTGGAGGTTTCACTATGGATTGATGCGTTGTTTTGCTGATCACCGATTGCCGATCACCCTTTGCGCTAAGCCCTTGGATCTTTGACCTTTTATGTGACTGCGTGCCAGCGTCTCTGTCGGAACCCTTTTATTGATGGATCACAATCGAAGGTTTCACGAAGAGTGACAATACTAATTCTCCCATTGTCGATCGTCGATGTGACGTCATCCTCTGCCATGTGTCACCTTGTTTTGGCCCCTTATGACCTTTCAAAATGTCAAATTTGCTTACCACGTGTCCACTATACCATCACGTCATGTTGACATCAGCTGGTCCGTGTCCCTTATCAGAACCAACCATATGCTGCCAAGTTTCATGTATCGGAACCAATGATGTTTAGCCACGTGGCCCCCTTGAGGAGAGAGAAAAGGTCAACCCTCTTCTTGTTTTGCGATTGATTTCCTTTGCTAAATGTTTCAAGGCATTCTTGATGCTTTAACGCTAGAGGCTCAAATCCTAGTGAATTTAATCGCAATCAGAACTCTATGCGATATCGCAACTTTGAAAGGGTGTCACCTATTTGATCGCTGATTGCGATGCACTGATCTCTTGATGCTCTGATGCCTTGGATCTTCGATGTGCGGGATCACTATTCGCATATTGGCGAAATGCTTCTGCTATTGCGTTGCACCCTAGACCTCCGATCACCAATATGCGGGATCGCCAATATGCCGGGACCTGGGATTTTACCCTTAGGCATTTTCTCTTTGCCCTCTGGTTTTTCAAGGGTAACTTCAATCTGATCTAACTTTGATTCCAGAGTCCATTTGAGGAGTTCCATATACCGTTGGAAAGCTAATTCCGAGCACTATGCATTGGTGGCGGTCCGATTTAGCTTTGAGTGCTTTTGTGGCTTGGAAGATGGCTGCAATCCTCTCTACTCTTTTTCCCTCTTTTAATAGCTGAAAACACATTTTGTAGAGGGTGACAACATGACCTACGGTCAAACCCTGCTCAAGTCTGCAGTCAAAGGTAGTCAACATGCCCAGAAAACTTCGGTTAAAGTCCTAGTCAACTCGGCCTCCGAAAATGGATCCTAAACCAAGTTAGATGAAGCCAAATTCCTCCAAGTTAATGCTTGTCAAACAGTCCCAATAACAGAAGTCAACGCTGCTCAACAAGATTTCCCTCTCTCCTTTGCACGTGTGAACTCGGCCTTGCAGTTCCAAAAGTGTACGAAACAATCAAATGAAGGTAAGTTTTGTGATGTGATGCTTCCAAGTGATGCTAAGTGAGGTGTATTTATATGTGGTAGAGGAGGTCAGATTTCTCCTTTAGGCTGACTTGTACATTTTGTATTGACTTGGTCCAACAACAAAAATAATATTTTTCCATGTGCAAATTTAATTCTTCCAAGGGCTAGTAGGGTCTCCTTAGGGTTTGTTGGGCTTCTCCAACGAGGGAATTGCTCCCTCGACTGCCAATTTTCGAAAATAAGGTCTACATCCTAGGATGGAGGAAGAAAATTATCAGAAGGGATGTCAGATTTAAAGAGGGTAGGACCTTTAGGAAGTCACATGGGACAGATTGAATAGCAGTAGAGGATTTGGAGTGAGAAGGTCCAAAGGTTGAGCAGGGACTAGTAGTAGGGGCACAACCTTCTGATAAGGAGGAGGAGCGAGATGTTCCTTTGAGTTATACTAAGAGAAGGCCGATATGGGCCGAACAGAGCTTAAGGGATGCAAAGGAGCATGTGTAGCCTCTTAGCAAGACCTTTAGGGAGAGTAGAACAGCAACTATATTTTCTAGCTATTTGGCAACGATGATTAGCATTAGTAAGTCCGAGCCTTCTACTTTTGAGGCAACAGATCAATAGGTCTAGAGGGATGCCATGGTGGAAGAGTATAGTTCCATCATGAGGAACAATGTGTGGGAGATAGTACAAAGCAGTGTTGATAATATCGCCGATATCTCGGCGATATTCGTAAATATCGCGCGATTTTCTGCGAAACGAGATATCGGCCGGAAAATATCGCGCTATTTTCCCATTTTGAAAATCGCGCGAGAAATCCGATTTTTCGGCGATATTTTCCAAAAAATCGCGCGACGATGGTAAATATCGCGGCTGCGGTTAAAAAAATTCCGCGCGGGCTGTATAAATGAATTTTTGCGCTTTCTGTTTAGTCATTTTGGTTTTTAATGATCTTCTGAGCGCTGGAAGGTTGCTGCGAAGGAGGCCCGAGGGTTTGAGGAGCGCTGTCGTTTTCCATTGGGGCGCTGTCGTTTTCCATTGGGGTTTGAGGGGTGCTGTCGTTTTCGTTTGAGGGGCGCTGGAAGGTTGCTGCTGATACAGGTACCTTCAATATATGGCATATGCCTTACAATATATGCCTTCAATATATGCTCTTATACCTTCAATATATGCCTTACATTATACGTTACGTCTGGACTCTTAACTCTGCACGCTATGTGATCTGTTTATCACTAATATTTTAATGTTTCTTCTCTTCAACGAAAACGACAGTCCCTTTGACCTGTTTGTTGGCATTAATACATTTATCCTATCCTATCTTATCTACCTGGGTGTGATATCTTACTGAAGAGCTCGTTTTTGGCTTTTGTAAGGCTGCTAAGAAGGCTGCATTTTATTCCTAAAATAATATAATATCTAATATATCGTAGAATAAAGCATAATCATATAAGTTGAGACTTGATGACTTGAGACTCAGCAGCCTGGGATATAGTGACTAACTGACTGTGGCCTGAGGAGATTGCGGTTGATGCTAAGGAACAGAACCATTGCATCATCAGTTTGGTGACTGATGCTCAGTCATGTGAAGTCCAGCAACTTGGAGACCTGGTTGACTGTAACTGGCATATCTGCATGTAACCACCATGGTGTAACTGTATTCTGAGCATATAAAATATATCATAAGTTATAACAGAGTCTTAAGTATCGGTGGTGAAGCTTTGAAATATGAATAGCTCTTATACCTAGCCCTCTAAGCCTTCAAGACATGTAGCACTAACTTTATTCCACATTATGAGTAACTATATGCACATATGCAATCTCTTAGAAATTGTTCTTAAATTGTCTGAAATATTCAGCCTACCTGAGGATTTGGTATCGCCTTTGAAGTTTGATGTATCATTTCTATTTGACATCATATATATCAATGCCTTCTTCATATTTATGTGCCAATGTGTTTAGTTCATGTTGTTATTGCTTTATATGTTTAGAAATCTGAAAAAAATGAATATATTATGCATTTTTTATGCTTGCCGATATTTGCCGATATTTTCGCCGATATTGCCGATAAGATATTTTCCGGACCCTCACCGATATTTTCCCGATACCGATATTATCAACACTGGTACAAAGGCTTGAGGTGAAGTCAATTGTAAATTCTCGATGGATCTATAAGATCAAGCATGCAGCTGATGGCAGAGTTGAGAAGTATAAGGCAATGTTAATAGTGAGGGGTTTCTCCTAGAAGGAGGGAGTAGATTATGAGGAGGCATTTGCTCCTGTTGTTGGATATGCATCTATCAGGGAAGTTATATCTATTTCGTTAGAGATTCTCCCATAAACCATGAGTTCCAATGTGATCCACTCCAAGTCCTCCAATCCTATCTAGGACAAAAGGAGCTAAGAGCGGGAACCAATGGGACCGACCATGGCCGACCCTAATAGGTCTAGGACATCTCAATACAAAGACTCACGTTGCCTACAAGGCTTTAACTTGCATCCCGAGGCTTACAATGGTGTTATGAGTGAAAAAAAATCTGTATGTACCCCTGTTGAAATGAGGGGTAACAAGTCCCATTTATTGTGACTTTGGTTATACAAGGACATTAATACACTTTTCAATTTAGACTGAAATTTCTATTTGTTGTTATAACTTATTAACCATGAAACTGCAAGATGACTTGTATTTGACTCACTTTTTATGTTTTTCTAGTCATCCCTGTACCAGATTTATACTAAACAATTGTGTATTGATTGTTGTAATAGGCATTAAAGTGTGCTGTATAGGCTTTCTTAGGACTACTAATTAAAAGCAGTATTGCTAGTTATGCTGTGATTAGTCTCTTCATCAATGCTCTTGTCTCTGATTATGTACAGGAACACAGAGAGAGGATTTTAAATTGGATAATCTCCTCTTTAGTACTTATATTATTTGGAATATTCCTGGATGTATTGGGTAAGCTCCTGATGACTTAATAGATAATACGATCATTTTAGCATAAAAAGGATCAGAGATAATACATTTAGAATTTATGATGATGCTTAATTCTGATTTTGTTGGGTAGAAATTTGATATGTATCTTTCTTTGTTTTTGACAGGAATGCCTTTAAACAAGGCTCTCTATACATTCAGCTTCATGTGTATCACATCGGGTGCAGCTGGCCTTCTCTTCTCAGTAATCTATTTCTTTGTAAGTTTAAGAAAATGCTCAATATCCTGGGAGATAAATTTGTTTTCAGTTTGGATCAATTTAACATGCTAACTGATATAAAAGCAGAAAGCAAAGAATGTCTTGACCAACTAGTTTGTATTTGTAATGTCCCAATGTTTCTTTAATCTTTCCCACATACTGCTAATTTTTTTTCGAAGATTGCCACAAGAGAGAGAGAGAGAGACCTCACTAAGAAGGGGATTTGAGAGAGATTTCTTTTATTAACTGAAATCTTTATTGATATTGAAAGATGAAATATAGATGGATTCTAGAGTCTATAGTTATACACAAGTTTTATTACTGTATATCATTGATATTAATAGCTGCTTTTAAGGAAAATGTGGACATTTATAGTAACATAAGTTTTAAATGCAGTAGTTTAATTTTGATATTTTTTTTACTGGTGAGGCTTAGGATTGAAAGATAATTGCAAACGTATTAGGTATGGTTATTCTCTTTGGAAATGATGCAATTGTTGGTGTAATTTGTACATGTGGACAGACCACATTGATATGTATGATTAGTGTACTTGTACTAATCTGTGTGGCCATACTTTATTCTTTTATTGTACTAATAGGCGTGGCTAAGGCCAGCCTAGTCTACTTTGATATGTAGGTTCAATAACGCTCTTGGGGAATGAATTTCTACTTACATGGTACCATAATCCTCGAGAGAACATCCTACATACATGAATGGTATAAATACACTGCTCAAGCCTCATATGTATATCATCCCTTTTGATAATACATGGTTGCTTTCTTGGAGAATACCCTACATAGGAGTGTTATGTATCTTGGAGGAGGGCATCAAGCCCTAGAAAACAAAGGATAATTTGGATTCTTCTATGGAGGTTTGGAGTTGGCTTGGGGATGCTTGGGTTGTGATTGTGTTGATGCAAGTCGAGTGGGCCTCATTACCCACCACCTGTGGGTATGGCCATACTTTATTCTTTTATTGTACTAATACGTGTGACTAAGGCCATCCTAGTCCACTTTGATATGTAGGTTCAATCACCCTCTTGGGGAATGCATTCCTACTTACATGGTACCATAATCTTCGAGAGAACATCCTACATACATGAATGGTATAAATACAACACTCAAGCCTCATATGTATATCATCTCTTTTGATAATACATGGTTGCTTTCTTGGAGAATATCCTACATAGGAGGAGTGTTATATATCTTGGAGGAGGGCATCGAGCCCTAGAAAACAAAGTATAATTTGGATTCTTCTATGGAGGTTTGGAGTTGGCTTGGGGGTGCTTGGGTTATGATTGTGTTGATGGAAGTCGAGTGGGCCTTATTACCCACCGCCTGTGGGTAATATCCATAGCAATTTTTTTTTCTCCTAGATGGTACTCAATGGACAACCAACAACCCCATGCAGCCACCAGATAGCTCGATGTGCCACTATCTCTGCCACTTGAGCCAACCATATGCTCCCTCGCTCATCTGTTATGATTGTATGTTTGAAGGTGGGCCTTCCAACCCCAAAGGTATGGATTTTCATTGTGCAATTGGGTGTTTTTGTTTACTTATTATGGACACTTTTGGGCACAGATTAGTGGGGGGATTCGGCGGAAAGAGTGGGCTTGGTTTGAACTCTTGTCTCTTCTGTCCAATTTGATGTTTAACCTTATATCCTAGTCCCGTGGGATCTCCTTTATTGGCTACTAGCTTTGGGAGTGACACTACATGGAAAACCCCGATTTTGGTTGCATGGTACCACTTCTCGACACCATATAATTACTCCCTTCCGCTCATCTGGGTCCGCATTTGTCCAATGGGTCCACAAGGAGTTAGCCTTCCCCCTCCCCTTGTCCACACTTTGGGTCAGGCTTGGAACGATGCCTTTGAGGTTGTTGTAGCTAAAAAGAAAGGAAAATGCATAATTTGGCCACTCTCATAAGGAAATGTACCATAATATGCGAAAGTCGGTTGGGACATACAAATTTAACACGTGGGCAAAAGCCAAAGATGAGCCCTATGTTATGAATATAATTCATAACAAGTGAGATAATTAAATTTAATGTAAATATTAAATAATCAAATATTGGTTATGTTAAATAGTCATTAAGTTAAGTGAAAATGCATGTCTAAAAGACATGCCAGTGACGAAAGGACACCTATATAGGCGGGTCCTCATTGTAACTTTTATCATTTATACATTTTTATATATAATAAATTATTATTACAAATACCTCTTGTGTATTTTTACATTCAAGTCTACAAGCTATTAGTTTTGTTGCTTTAGTGGTATCAGAGCCATGGCACACAATATAATCATGCGGGTCTTTGAACATTGTTCGCCGCACAATGTGGCATTATGTTCACATCCTGAATGCGTTGAGCAGTTTAGTAAAATTCAAGAAGCGTTTAGTGATTAGAAAAATCATGTGCAGAAGTTTCAACATGTCTAAAGAAAAGTTATGCAGAGGAAAACAATAGCGATAATGAAGAAACGAAACTAGGAAAAGCAGGGGAAGAAGATGAACAATATCATAACAATGAGGAAGATGCAAAAGTTTCAAGCAAACTGCATGAGATTGCAGGTACAAACCAGTTCTTTCTTCTTCATGAGGAAACTAACGGTCTGAGATTTGAAGGTGGTGAGGGTGATGTGAGTATTTTTGCTATGGCTGTCTCCATTCAAAAAGTGGAACTGAAAGAGCCTGAATTGGGTCCAATTAAGGTGGTGCCAGTTACTGACAACAATGATGTGGTATCTATTCCACTGCATGATTCTACAACCACTACCATATCTGAGAATCTAGATAGCTTTGCAATTCTTCTAGATTTTGAGCTCAATTCAATAGCCATTGAATCTGCAAATTCATTTTATCTTGTTGCATTTCACATTGAAAACAAATCTGTGTATAATGTATCTGAAAGTGATGGGGATGCTAGTATGCTATACTCAGAATTTGGGGTTTCTTCCACATTTCCAAGTGTAGAGGTGGAAATCTCTGAAGTTTCAATTGGTCTTGATGTGAATGAAGACTATCTTGAGGAACAAGAAAATAAGAACACCAAGAAGGTGCTAGATAAAATTAGGTCCAAAATACTTGAAAACATCAATTCATTTTTGAAATATATCAAGATGGAATACCACAGAGGAAGCGGGTCAAGACGACAAAGAACCTAGAGTGAGCAGGGTGGAAGAAGGTCAACTTCCTCAACCCGCTCACCATCCAATAATATCAATTCAACGGATTCTGAAAACGATAGCGTAAGCCTCTCAGACGAACTGTTACTGGACTCTCATAATCACATTGAAGAAGCACTTGGTGGTGAGATAGATTTGGCCTTGCGCTTATTAGAGGATAATGAGATAGAAGAAATTGGTTGTGACCTAGAATCACTCTTTATCTTATTAGATTATGATGGCATAGACATTGTTCAGCAGCCGCATAACATAACAATTTCGGAGGAGCAAGTGAATAAAAATAACAATATTGCTTCCACTTGTCCAATTTTCTATGGCAAAGGGCATCGAAACTCTGGTCATGGAGGACACCCAACCTTTAGAGCAACCCATTGTCGAGATGGACGGAGGTTTGGAACATGCAGCGGTCATGCCGCTTCGACCAATCAATTGTCGCATCAGATTGATGCGTGAGCCGCCAATCGAGCCAACGTTTCGCGAATCGATCCGACGTTCGAGTCACCCATTGTGCCACAGGTCAAGGGATTGTTTTTCTGTTATTTTTGCACATACCTTTCATCTGTAAAAAAAATAATTCAATAAGGGGATTTGAGACGGTGTCTGCAAGCAAAGAAATGGTCGTGTACTGCTTCAACACTTTAGTGGCTCATTACACCGGCAAGCGTATGCCTCCTCCTGCCTTTGACGATGGCCAACATCCATTATTTGTCACATGGGAAAAAGTTGATGGTGGGAAACCCAGTCTGAGAGGATGTGTCTTTTCACTTGATGCTAACAGTCTTTATAATGGGTTGAAAAACTACGCGCTTGAAAGTTCCCTACGTGATATCTGCTTCCCACCTATAGAGGCTGCGTAAATTCTAAAGTTGGAATGCACAGTGTCTATCCTGACAGATTACGAGGTGGCCGCCAATTATTTGGATTGGGATATCGGAAAGCATGGTATCATTATTGAGTTTAGTGATCCAAATGATAATACAACACATAAGGTAACATTCTTGCCGGAAGTTGCTCTACAACAGGGTTGGACAAAGAAGCAGACAATTGATTCTCTCGTGCGAGAATCAGGGTTTAAGGGTTGCATAACTGAGTCTCTTTGAAAAGCAGCCCGCATCTCTTGTTACCAAAGTAGTGTTCACACTATGGATTACAATATGTTACATTTGTGAGAAGAACGAGAGGCACTCTCCCTTGTCTTGAAACGACTTCTATTAGAATTTGAACCTGGAAAAAAAGAATTTGGTCATTTGTTTTTAATGTATTTGCTGATTGTGCCTTTATAAATATGTGCAAGGCGCGACGCTAAAATCTTTGTTAGATTGTGATTATATTTAAGAAACAAAGTCTATATTAACGTTAGTAGAAATTAAAATATATAAAATTCCTATCCTTTAAAAAAAATTATAATAAATTAAAAAAATATATTTATAAAAAAAAATTATATTAAAAATATCAGTATTAATGAAAAAAAATCCTAGGGAATATTACTGATGAGCTACATGATGAAACGATGACTAGATTGTAGACATCGAGACGACAGACACTAAGTGAAGAAATGCGACAACATTAAAGCTTTAAGGACAAAGCTTCTGAAGGAAAGGGCTATGCTATGAATATAATTCATAACAATTGAGATAATTAAAATTAATGTAAATATTAAATAATCGAATATTGGTTGTGTTAAATAGTCGTTAAGATAAGTGAAAAGGCATGTCTTTAGTCACGAAAGGACACTTGCTTAGGTAGATATAGGCGGGTCCTCATTGTAACATTGATCACTTATACATTTTTATATATAATAAACTATTATTACAAATACCTCGTGTATTTTTACATTCAAGTCTACAAACTATCAGTTTTGTTGCTTACTCTACCCGTATCATTATGGCCATCACCCTGGTTCCTAGGGCCCATCATATCGACCCCTTACATCATTAAGGAACCCATGATTGTCCCAATGTCTAGTGGGTGATGAACTGCACCACATTAAGGGGGTATTCACTACTATATCGTACACATCATGCTCTCATCCTCGGAGCCCTAAGCTGTTATAAGAGAAAAATCAATAAAAGACAAAAGGCATATGAAGAATGGTCGAAAAACAAAAGCTGGGGTAACTCATGTACCACGATTGTTCCATCCTACATTCATACACCCAAGTGTGGGCTTCCCTTATTATATCTATCTGTGTACTGTGGCACGTGGCTTGGAGCCGTCTATTGATGTCCCACTCCATTCCGTCATTATATCACGTGCCACCTGCCATTTGATGGATGTACCATGGACATGTCACTCCCTTTAAAGGCTGAAACCACCTAATAGGGTCTTTGATTAACTTTTTTCTTGAACTTGGAGACACTTGTATGTTCTAAAACCCACTATGGAAGGGCATGCCACTGAAATGTCCACTTGGATCCATGATTTGTAAGCTCATTTACTCAATTGCACTAATGTTTGGTTGTACTGGAAGGTGAGCGGATGAATTGGATCTTATACAAGATTGCAGGTAGGTCTTATTCTTGGGTTTGGTCTACCTATAAGGGGTCCAAGCCCTCTAGAGGGTCATATTGGCATTTGTAGGGTGAGCTTGAGAGCCATGGACCTCCACCATAAAACAGAGTATATTTCCACTTCAGGGGATCCCTTAGTTCTATTCATTGCTTGCTAGTATTCCACCTATTTGACGCTGATGATGCACCTTGACCACCTGCCCAACCGGCTACACTCTTGCACCACAAACTTGGCAACTGATCTAGGCCCCAGATGAGGATGTATCTTGCCATGGAAGACAATGGGATTGCTTGCATCATTCTTCCAGCCCTTACATATGGGATACATGCTTGTTAATTCCATTTGGAGACCCATGAGGATGTTTTGTGCCCCCATGCCACTTGGGGGCACCACAAGTCATTTGCTTGGATATCATGGGGCCACCCCCTTTATCACTATGTTTGGAGCTCATTCATTCATCTTGGCACTCATTGGGCTCTACTAGGCCTCTTTAATGGTCCTTCGACCTATTGTACCTATCATTTTGCCTTCTTGAGAGACATATTTTTGTATTATGGAGCTATCTTGCTGGGCTTGTCACCAAGTAATGTTATTTTTGCACATTATTTCTTTTATTAGTTGGGGCATTATTAGGCTTAATTAGGCAAATCTAACCCCTTAGGGAGGTTATATATTGATGTGATGATAATTTCATTTGATCATCACTTGGATTTGGATCATTATCCCTTCTTGAGAATTTTGCTATAGCTCTTGGAGGACAAATTGGAGATTCATGAATGTATTTTGATGTTTGGGTTGATGCTATTATGTTTTGGAGCTTCTCTCTTGCAAATGTAATGGATTGATAAATTTTTTCTACCATGTAAGTTTCGCGTTTACGCAAAATTTTCATTAAATGTTTAATGTATGAAATACTGCACCACGAAGCTGCTTCTGCTCTAAATTATGCGAAAATCTGAAATCACTTTGTAGTCTTAATCTATTGCATGTATGATTCATTGGGCAAGGAAAACGAATGTTCCTAGGGATTGTCTTTGAAACCTAACCCTAAAACTCCATTCATTTGGCATGTCGAAGTATAAATCCTTGTTGTAGCTGGGTAGCTACTTCACTAGGGCATGCGAAGCTACAATTAGGCTCCTTGATAGAGCGAAGACATTGAATCAGTCTCATTCTTAACTCCATTCTCCCAATAGGCTAGGCACTGGTCTAGTCCTATGTGATCACCAAAACAAAAATCTTTCTTACCTCCTTTTCCTTTAAAAAAAATGTTAACCCTAGTGTCTCCCAGGGCATCACATAAAATCAATTGTAGCCATCCAAAAGTGATGAAACTTGGTCTAGAATTGTGGTGGTGTGTCCTGGAAGGTCCTCCAAGTTTGAAGCCATTCTTACAGTTGAATCTCAAGTTTTGCCAAGCCCTATTTCAAGAACCATTCTCCCTAGATCTCACTTTTTTAGTGCCTTCTTCAAGGATCATTACATTAAACATTAAAGTCAAATCTTATCTCCTTGATCCTTTTCTTCTCCCTCACTTGGTCAAGACCCTCTGTTTGAAGCTTCACTCTAAATCCCTTGACCTTGTTTATTGTTTCTATATATCATCTCTCAATGTATGGGCCATGTAATGTTGAATGCAATCTCCTAGGGATAATTCTACCTTTGAATTTATCTTGATAAGCCATCTCTTTTTGCAAAGCAAAGTATAAATCTTTAAGGTCACTTCTTCTTTCCCTAAACGCCAAGAAAAGTATTCTTTGGGCCTCCTTGACCGAGAAACGAAGTCCTTTCTCATCATTCTCCTAGATTCCATTCTCCCCAGTGGATTAAGCACTGGTCTATCAATAGGTGGTCGCTCAAAGAACCATTTTTCTTCACCTTCCCCTCTTCATTCTAGGTCTAGCCATGCTGGGCCACCTAGGGCATCGCTTTCCTGACAAAGTAGCCATAGAAAAAGTTCGATCTCCTAGTGCCTACTGCGCTGGTATCTCACCAAGGTCTCCTCCAAATTTGAAGAAATTTCGATGGTGGGATTGTGGGATATCCCAAGCCCTAGCTCTGAGATCAAACTTTGCCCTGGTGTTCCCTAGGCTAGTACCTCATATGATCAATCTAACACCTCTAAGTGAAAACTCTTGTTTTGATCCTTTCCCCTTCCTTGTCTGCGTTAAGATCATCATTGGTTGCTAAACTCCCTCCCCTTAACCTAGGTTGGGTCCACTTGGTCCCATGTGGTCCCATACCTTTGAAAAATTAATCCTTCAAGAACTTCTTTGGAAGTCAAATTCAACAGGATTTTAGGGATTGGGAAACCCATTTACAAAGCATATTCCTAAAAACGAGTCCATAAATCCTCATCGCCCTCTCCTAGAAAACTTTGTACCTTGTTTAAGAAGCAAGCAAGTCCCATTCTTGAAAGTTGAGCCTCCCCTAGGAAAGGGTCCCTGAGATCACATCACACCCATCTAGTTGACCTATCCTTTATAAGTGATTCTCTATATATCGACTCTCCTCCCATCGGTGAAAATCCGTAAAGAGTAGGAAGCTTTAGTTGTGGTGACACTAGGCTTTAGCTTAATTATTGCTCTTGACCTAGCAAGTGCCCCTTTTAGGTCCTCTGCTAGTTTGAGCGGTAATATAGGGGAGCACATCTCAACCCATCCTATTGCCCACCAGTCTTCCCAATAATGACCATCAAGAGTCATGTGGTAGAACACTTGCACCATAATCAGCTTGGGTTGTACACCCCCAAGTACTCTCTGAACCCATTGGCCAAACTTGGATCGGTATTCCCAACAAGCCCTGCTTATGGGTATGATGCCAACTAGGGTATACTCTACAAAGACCAAGATAGGGGAGAAACATCTCCAATCCTATGGGTAATAGATAGGGGAGCAACATCTACGACCCTATTGTTCAAAGATCCCTCAACCCCAGGAGTCCTACATCTCAATTCCTCACCCTGGGAGCTCAGAAAGGGGGGAAGAGCTAGCTCAGTGTTCTCAATCAGTCCTGTTCTCTATAGATCAGAAACATATCGTCGTGCTCATATCTTGTATCGACTTAATCATCATGTTGCAATAGTTGCAGTCTCTTGTACATGTAGGATATCAAATCAAATATTATATTAGAATAAATATATATCACAAAAAGAATACCTTATTCATCCTCCCTCCACAGAGGTAGCAACCATAAGCCCAAGCTTGTCTCTTACAACAACATTGTCTCAATATATGAAGACATCTTAGTCCTAGCTATATACAAGATTCTCTGCCAATCGGATCTCGCTCAATATTATTGCAATGTATCCCTGTCATATCCAGAACCTGCTCAAACAACTCTACAAAGAGCTTCTTCAACTTGCCTCACAACTATCCATGCTAGCAACATTGTACCCAACCTTGACAGTGGTTAAAGCTACAAAATTTTCATCCAAAAATATCATGGTAGATCTCATACTAAGGCAACACCGAGATGTGCTCATCAATAACGATCCCAAACATCATCAGTACATCCACGCAGTCACATATCATAGGATGAATATCTCAGATAAAAAATTGTTCATCACATGCAAATATCTCGAAGGTTGTGTTACCCACCATTTTGTGGGTGATATCCCTAGGATTTTTTTTTTTCCAAGGACTAGCAGCCCCTTGTAGGCACCAACTAGCCCATTGTGTCATTTCTTTGCCACTTGAGCCAGCCATGTGGTCTCTCATCCATTTGTCATGATCACATGTTTGAAGGTGGGTCTCTCGAACCTATAGGTATGCCTTGTCATTTGGTAATTGAGTATTGTAGTTTGCTTATCATGGACACTAATAGCCATGGATTAATGGGGGGATTTAGCGGAAAGAGTGGGCTAGTTTTGTGCTCTTGTCCCCTAGACCTCTTTTGGATGTTAACCTTGGACCCTAGTCCCGTGGGATCTCTTTTATTGACCTTTGGGCTTTAGGTATGGTACTACATGGGAAACCTTGACTTTGGTTGCGTGGTCTCATTCCCTCATCCATATTTATTACTCCCATTCCCCTAATTATAACCCCATTCATCATTTCTCCCACCTGAGTCCACATAGTGTTAGCCTACCCCTTCCACTTGCCCACACCTTGGGTCGGGCTTGGAATGATGCCCCAAAGGTTGATGTAGTTGAAAAGAAAAGTAAAAGCATAATTGACCACATTCATCAAGAAAAATTACCACAAAATGCAAAAGATGTCTGGGACAAACACATTTAGCGCATGGGAAAAAGGCAATACATGAGCTCTACCCCATCATCATGGCCATCAACCTGGTTCCTACAAGCCATAGATGAGCCTCCTTTATCATGTAGGAACCCATGATTGTCCCAACCCCCGGCGGGCAATGAATCGTCCTACCTTAAAGGAGGTATCCACTGCTATATCTCGCTCATCATGCTCTTATCCCTTGAGCCCCAACAGTTGATTAAAGAAAAATCATAGGAAAAGACATATAAAGAAGGGTGGAAAACTCAAGGTCAGGAAACCTCATATACCACGATTGCTTCCTTCTATACATTATATACCCAAGTGTGGGCTCCCCTTTTATTAGCTACCCTCGTACCCTAGCATGTGGCCCAGGGCTGCCCCTTTTCATTCCCTACTCCATTCATCTCTTTATCACATGACACCACCCTTTAAAGGATGTACCTTAGACATACTATCCCCTTTAGAAGTAGAAACCACCTAATAGGATACTTGGTTAACCCCATTTGGAGCTTGGAGATATTAGCACATGCCAAAGCCCACTATGGAAGGGCATGCCATTATGAAGTGCCCACCTATTTTCCATGGTTTGTAAGATCTTTTACTCGATTTCCTTGATGATTTGTTGTACTGGAAAGCTAGGGGACACATTGGATTTTATGCATGATATCAGGTGGTCTCTATTTTGGGTTTGGTGTCCCTATACGGGATCCTAACGTCTAGAGGGCTACATTGGCACATGTGGGGTGTGTGTTGAGAGCCATGGTCCTCCACAATGGTAGACAAAACTCCATGGATCCTTAGAGATGTTCAAAGATTGCTCGAGATTCACTTATTGGACAAGGACGATGCACCTGGTTCACCTTTGTCCAACCATCCCCATAGTTGTACCAAGCACTTGCTAGATGACCCAGGACTTGTATGCTGATGTGGCATCACATACACCATCATCTGAGCCCTTACAGATGGTCTACAAGCATCTTTGATTTACTTGGAGACCCACGAGGTCACTTGTGTGCCCTCACACTCATTGGGAGCACCACAAGTTTATTATGTGGAGAATAATGGGCCAACCCCTTGTCCATTACTTTTGGGAGTCCTATTCATCATTATGGCACTTATGGACTTCATTAGGCTTCTTAGAGGGCCTAACGACATGTATTATTGATAATTCAACCTCTTGAGAGGCTTGTTATTTTGTTTATTAGCTAGTTTGGTGGGCTTGTGTTAAAATTGGCAAGTAGGGCCAAAGTTCCCCTTGGGACAACTCATATGATGAAGATGATTATTGAAGGTGGTGGCGTGTGGTAGAGGGATGAATGGAGTAGGGAATGAAAAGTGACAACCCTAGGCCACATGCTGTGGTACAAGGGTAGCTAGTAAAGGGGAAGACCACACTTGGGTATATAACGTATAGGAGGGAGCAATTGTGGTACATGAGGTGCCCTGACCTTGATTTTTCCACCTTTCTTTATATGCCTTTTTCCTTTTATGATTTTTCTTTAATTAACTGCTCTGGGCTTAAGGGGTAACAACATGATGTGTGAGATATAGCAGTGGATACCCCCTTCTAAGGGGGGCAGTTCCAATGTTGCACGAAGCGCCCCCCCCACCCCGCCACGGTTCCAAGCCCCGAAGCGTGTCCCGTACGGAAGCGCCTAGGAAGCTTGGCCAGAGGCATGCTTCCGAAATTCGGAAGCGCCGCTTCCGAATTTTTTGCCGCTTCCTGGAAATTCGGAAGCGTGGTACGTAAGCGTCGAAGCGCGCTTCGTATGGCGCTTCGGGCGTCAGAAGCGTGGCGCTTCGGAGGAGGAAGCGTGGCGCTTCGGAGGAGGAAGCGTGGCGCTTCGGAGGAGGAAGCGTACGCTTCTGGAAAAGTGTGTAGAAAATCATTTTTTTTTTCAATTTTTTTTTAAATTTTAGGTGAGTTTGCTTGTTGGGGGTGGGTCCACCTTGGGTTAGGGTGACGAATGAAGGCAAAAAAAAATATAAATATAGCAGATGTTCCCTCATGGTAATGTTAAATTCTTAAAGTAAAAGTGACATTCTCCTTTATTTTTATCTTCATCCTTTTACTTAAATTTTTAACATTACCATGAAATGACTTAGGATGTTTGAGAGTGGTTCCAGCCTCATTGGACTTCATATGGAGAAAATAGAATTTCATATCCTATTCAAAATTCAGCAGACTTAACGGTTTTCAGGAATTCAAGATCAATGGGATTGTGGCATTTCATTAGATTATATCAAGTATGAAGGTATGCGATTAGCATTTAATCAAGAGCACCAAGCCCTATATGTACCCTAGTGTTGGTGGTGTTAATTGTTGAACTCCTTTGTCACGCGGCACGCCCTTAGCAAAAAATTACCTTTCAATCAAGTCAAAATCATCGATCAAGCATGTTAAGCTTTTTCTACCATATTTTAAGTCTTGAATTAGGTAGTTTGATCAAAATTGGGCAATGTTGACTAATATCCCTAGACAATCGAGGTAGAGGCAAAGGCTAGACAAGAGGAGAAGAATCTAGATTCTAGATGGTTGATGCTCGAATAATTAATCATTAATGTACAATGGATGTTATATCTATCTTGATTTATGCAAAAATATGCATGTTTTCATGTCTTCTACAATTAATTTGCTATTTGGGATGTTTGTTTTGAGTATAAATGCAAATATATATATATATATAGCAGACGCTTCCGCGGACGCTTCGCTTCCTAGATTTTTGGAAAATGACGCTTCTGCGTCCCCGCTTCCAAAAAACGCTTCCGCTTCGCCCCCGCTTCGTGCAACATTGGGCCGCAGTTCATTGCCCACCAAGGGTTGGGACAATCATGGGTTCCTATATAATGGAGGAGGCTCATAGATCTTGTAGGAACCGTGGTGATGACCGTGATGATGGGGTAGAGCTCATGTATTAGATTTTGCCCATGTGCTAAATGTGTTTGTCTCGACCATCTTTTGCAATTTGTGGTACATTTTCCTGCTGAATATGACCAATTATGCTTTTATTTTCTTTTCAACTGCATCAACCTCTGGGGCATCATTCCAGGCCTGACCCAAGTTGTGGACAAGGGTAGGGGGGAGGTTAACCCTATGTGGACCAAGTGGAGGAATGTGGACCTAGGTGGGAGAAATGGTGAATGGGGTTATAATGAGCGGAAGAGGAGTAATATATATATGGATGAAGGAGCGGGAACACGCAACCAAAATCATGGTTTCCCATGTAATACCATCCCTAAAGCCGAAGGGTTAGTAAAAGAGGTCCTGTGGACTAGGGTACAAGGTTAACATCTAAAAAGAGGTCTAGGGGACAAAAGCATAGACCTAGCCCATTCTTTCCATCGAATCCCCTCATTAATCTATACCCATAAGTGTCCATGATAAGCAAACTATAATACTCAATTACCAAATGACAAGGCATACCTTTAGGTTCGGAAGGCCCACCTTCAAACATACTATCATGGCAGATGGGCGAGGGACCACGTGGCTGGCTCAGGTGGCGGAGAAATGGCACAACAAGCTAGTTGGTGGCTGCAAGGCGCTGCCGGTTGAGGACCATCTTGGAGAAAAATTTTCTCCTAGGGATATCATCGACAAAGTGGTGGGTAACAAGCCCAACTCTGATACCATATTAATTTTTCTTAGGGCTAGATTGTTCTTTGCTTAGATAATTGTATTTCATTATTTCCATATTTGAATTCACCCCATATCATCATATCATTATTCGGCAACATATGCAACTATGAATGAAGAACAATATCATCATAATTGCAGTGGAACATAAAGGAACACTAGAAGAAAAGCATTCACACACAGAGACACCAAGATTGGTTGGAGATTAGGGAAAAACCCATTATGGGGAATACCCTTTCAAATTTTTTTTCTTAATAGATTGTCATTGAAAGATTCAGTTAGGAGAAAGTACAATGATCCATATCTTCAACCATAAACCTATCCAACAAAATCAGCTATATAATATCCATGAGATGGACCCAACCATGCCAATAATCAAAACCCTAATTTAGGAACCTGTAATCAACTGTCATTGTCTGTAGATAATTGTCGAACTCTGCAGTCAACGGGTGAAAAACTCCAGTCAACTTAAAATGCAATTTTTAGGTTCCAACCACAAGGAAGACAAGGTATGCGTGTGATTGAGAGCTTCCAATTGCTACCTTGGGGTTGCAACCTTATGACTATAGTCGAAAATTCCCTTTGACAAGCTTGCAGCTGTGACCCAAAAACCTAGAAACACACGCGAGCTTCGGACCCTGTAATCTCGGACCTGTACTAACCAATTGTTGAAATTTCAAGTCTAACCCATTAGAAATCCCTATTGCATCTTCTGGTTTAAATTCTCCTACTTGTTTATTACATTAACAAGTTATTTATAAATATAAATACTGAAAATAAACACAGATGCAACCTTAACTCATATACAGATCATCAACTGAAACACTGAGACAAACACACAAGGGACACTGTTATTTTTGGAAAATCATCCCTAGAAAAACCCAATGCGGGAAAACCAGTGCAACAGTTCTCAGGGTTTTATTATTATGCAGATTTCTTGAGTACAACTAGGGTGCCGAACTGGCTCACCCAATAGAGATTGTTACACAGCGGTAATAACTCTTCTTAGAGATAGTTATTCAGCTAGCCTGCCCCACGAAAATCCTTCTGACGCTTCTCCTAGGCTCTGCGTCAGCCCTGCTAGTCTTAGCGTAGATCCTGAACCCTCTGCGTTAGCCCTTTGCCTCTTTGTGTCAACTCTCTGGTCTTCTACATCACCCACGCAGGCCCCTCAGCCTCTGCGCAGCCTCTAGCTGCTTCTGTGTGGCTCCTGCTGCCTCTATGTTAGCCTCTTTAGTCATTGCGCTGACCCTCAGGGACTATCTTTGCCTCTTTGCTATGTACTCACTGCCCCTCGCTGCAACAGATCACTTGCTCGAATTTTCTCAACAAACCCCACTCCAGAAAATCGAACTCATTGATCAATCTTGGTGTATCTCCAACTGACCCTCAAGCCTCCTTTTAAATTTTTTTTGTTGAATCTTCAATGGCTGAGATTAAGTCCCTAATCAATGGCTAAGATTATATTTGGCTTGATCCATGTCATTTAGAACATTCTCACCTAGATTTATATTAATACCCATTAATATTTTAATTTTCCTAAGTTTAGACTTAGGAACCCCATTAAAAATATTAATTATTTTAATTTCTCTCTAACCGGGTGGAATTTCCCTAAACCATTTCTGGGTCTTGGCGATCTCATGTGCTAT
Source organism: Pinus tabuliformis (assembly GCA_031772625.1). Lineage (NCBI taxonomy): Eukaryota > Viridiplantae > Streptophyta > Pinopsida > Pinales > Pinaceae > Pinus > Pinus tabuliformis. The sequence continues at coordinate 622,127,339 of CM062812.1, forward strand.
AGCCGCTCCATCAATTTTCATGGCTAAAACACGTCCGATGCTACCACAAATCAACACTTCCTCTTAGTGAGGAATGTGCTCTAGTAATGCTCCACCACTGAACATCACACAGATCTTCAGTGTCAGTACTTGTGCTGATGCTTGGCTTGCTGCCCAACATCCACTACGCTGCTACTTCTTGTACTGCTTCCCATGGCTCTGCCACTGCCACTGCTACATATGTACTGCAACTCCCTCTTAACATGCTGTCAATACTGCCCATAGCACTGCCACTGCTAATTGTTGCACTGCAACTTAGTTACCAAGATGTAAGTAACTGATCTACCCGAATTATGACATCCTTGTCAGTCTGGGAGCCTCCTGATGCTGAAGCTACCTCTGCTGCTATCCTATGCTCCCTCTGTGCCTCTTCGCTGCTGTAAACACCTTTGTGCCTCTCGCACTACTGCAAACAACCTTGTGCTTCTCACATTGCTGCAACCACCTCTGTGCTGCTACAGACCTCTTCACTCTAGCACTGCCTCGTCGCTCCATCACATCTTGCTTCTACCGACATCCGTCATCCTGCTACTGTCATTCGGTGCTCCTGTAGCCAGATATGATCCAAGAGTTTGGGTACCTCAAGGATCTTGCCCCTCATCTTCTGTAGTCCCCCTGACTACAGCTCGATGTCACCTGACCTCTTCTCTATAGGTGCATGAGCACTCATGGCACAATCATCATCAGTCTCGACTTCTTTCTCCGCCTTAGCCGGAGCTGCCTTGGAGTCAAAAGCCTCTCCCTTATTCTTCTTCCTGGGACACTGGGTTGCATAATGACCCAACTCCCCATAATGGAAGAACTTCACCTTGGAGACATCCTTCTTCTTCCTCTTCCCTTGTTGTCTAGCAGATGCCAGAGCCACATCCTCCTCCTCTTTCTTGATTCGACCTCCTTTGCCACTACTCCCTGCCTTGGTCAACCGTTTGTTCTCTTCTTGGTGAAGAGCTGCCCACATTACTTCCCATCTTGGAAGAGTAGCTCTGCCCAAAATGCCTTGGAAAAATGTCTCCCACTCCTCGGAGACTTCATTTAGGGTAGTCCTCACCATGAACTCCTGATTCAGCATGGCCCTTATGGAAGTAAGTTGGTCCCGAATCTCCTGCAATTTGAGGAGGTATAGATCTATCCTCTCCCCGTTCTGCATCTGATACGACTGCAACTAATTCTCTAATAGCATCTTCCGTTGCACAGAAGTGCCCTGATACAATGTCGTCAAAGTATCCCACATCTCCTTTGCTGTGTTCTTTTCGGCAATATGTGGTATGACATGATCCTTGACCCCATTAAGGGTTATGCATTTTGCCCTCGCCATTGCATCCTCATACTTCTCATTATCAGCTGGGTCTGCTGGGATAGCCACGGTTCTCAAGGCAAAGCCCTTGATGTGATGTCTATCCAGGACTGACAGGATCCTGGCCTTCCAGATGACAAAGTTGGAAGCCCTGTCCAACCTGTCCTGATCCCTCAGTCCATTCACTGCCATCTCTGCTCCTCTTCTGGACTCCCTCTGAGTTTCGACTTCCCTCTTGGAAATCTCCCTCTAAGTCTTGATTTCCCTGTTGAAAATCTTCCCCCCAAATGTCGAACCGCTCCTCTCCAATTGTCTTTGCAATTGCAACTCGGATCTGGATTTCTTGGCTAGAAATCCGTCAAGACAACGACTCCCTCTACCTTGGTTTTGTTCCGTTAGGTACTGTGGCTTTGCTCCGACAGAAACATCACCCCACCAACTCCACAATCTGCCCACAGCTCCCTAGGCCCCAGCAACTAAAGAAACTGAGCCTTCCAGCTCTACGCAGTTTTGACAAATGCTGAATCACTCCTATGGCCAATTGCATCAAGCCTACCTGGCAGAGTAGAACGATGTGGCTCTTTGTGAGCCTCTTCTACCTCTCTCTGCCTCTGCGCTGGCCCTCTCTTTGTCTCAAAATGATGACGTAGGTCCTCTACGTCACTCCTTCTCTGTTGCCTTCTGCTTAGGAGCAACTCTGTCTCTCAAGACAGCTACTACTGCTGCAAATTTATGATATCACTGGTGCCTTTAGTCCTCCTGTGATTTGTAATCCTCTGATACCATGTTGAAATTTCTAAGTCTAACCTGTTAGAAATACCTACTGCATCTTCTGGTTTAAATTTTCCTAGTTTTTTACATTAACAAGTTATTTATAAATATAAATACTAAAAATAAACACAGATGCAACCTTAACTCATATACAGATCATCAACTGAAATATTGAGACAAACACACAAGGGACACCATTCTTTTTGTACAATTGTCCCCAGGAAAACCCAATGCGGGAAAATCGGTGTAGCAGTTTTGAAGGTTTTATTATTATGCAGATTTCTTGAGTACAACTAAGGTGCCGAACTAGCTCACCCAACAGAGATTGTTACACGGCAGACGAATATTCAGCTAGTCTGCCCCATGAAAATATTTCCGACGCTTCTCCTAGGCTCTGCGTCAGCCCTACTAGCCTAAGCGTAGATCTTGAATCCTCTGCGTCAGCCTTCTGCCTCTCTGTGTTAGCGTTCTGCCTCTTTGCGTCAACCTTCTGCCTCTCTGCGTTAGCTCTCTGGCCTTTTGCGTCACCCATGCAGGCCCATTAGCCATTGCTTAGTCTCTAGTTGCCTCTGCGTGGCTCCTGTTGCCTCTGGGTAGCTTTGGCTGCCCCTGCGTTAGCCTCTTTAGTCACTGCGTTAACTCTCAAGCACTATCTCTGCCTCTCTGCTATGTATTCACTGCCCCTCGCTGCAACAGATCACTTGTTCGAATTTTCTCAGCAAACCCCGCTCCAGAAAATTGAACTCACTGATCAATCTTGGTGTATCTCCAACTGACCCTCAAGCCTCCTCTTATACTCTTTCTATTGAGTCTTCAACGGCCGAGATTAAGTCCCTAATCAATGACTAAGATTAGATTTGGCTTGATCCATGTCATTTAGAACATTCTCACCCAGTTTTATATTAATACCCATTAATATTTTAATTTTCCTAAGTTTAGACTTAGGAACCCCATTAAAAATATTAATTATTTTAATATCTCTCTATCTAGGTGGAATTACCCCAAACCATTTCTGGCTCTTGGAGATCTCATGTGCTATAGCCTCTACACCAATTTTCATGGCTAGAGCACATCCAATGCTACCACAAATCAACACCAATCTCCGCGAACTTGCCTCAGACCTGTGCGAGCCAAACCAAAAAAGAGAATAGAAAAATGCTCTATAATGATGTCCAAATGAGGTTCACTTGACTTGTATTTATAGCCTTCCAATGGTGTTCAATTTGCTTTAGGTCCGACCTGATCAAATGTGCACATGTGGGCTTTAATTCAAAAATACACTTTCCCTTGTCCAAATGGAGCGTTGCAATAGTCAAAATTGGTCCTCTTGAAATGAGGTATCTCGTCCCATGGTTGGAATTTGTCATTGAGCTGCCAAATTGAAAGTTGGGAAGATCAACAAACAGTAGGATAGCCGTGATCCTTACCTCACCGTAAGTAGTATCTTGCCTTTTGTCCTTGGATAGAGGGTGGTAGCTTGAGCTGCCCTATGATGTCAAATTCTTCTTCTTTAGATCTGAGAGTGTTCAACCGATGAACATAGATGAGCAGAGATGACATTTGACTTGATGATGACGAGACATTTGAGATGGGACTTACGATGCAGCGAAAAATTTCTCCCTAGCTAAGAGAGAGTGTTAATTTGGCAACTCAAGAGCAAATTCCTTTCTTTGGACATCCTTCCTCATCTGGAGAAGACCCTCTTTTCCCTTGGAAGAATTTAATTTGGTCAAGGAAAAATATGTTTTTAATGTGAAAACTCACATGTGCACAAAAATTCAAGTCAGCCTAGACAGGGAAAAACCACCTCCAAAATCAGATATAAATACAAATCAAGGCAACCTCATTTGGACATCATCATCACACATCTTCGTCTTCTTGGAATTTTGTACAAGTCTGAAAATTGCAGGACCCTTTCACACGTGTGAGGAGGAGAGAGGAAATTTCTGATTCAACTGAAATTGTATTGGACCAGCCTTTGACCAGTGTGGACTTTTTGGAGTTTTGGAGTGGTTTGACATGATTTGACTTGACTTTTTGGATCTGTTTTGGAGGCTGAATTCTTTGGCAAGGAGGATGAATTTTTCTAGGCACTTTGACCTTGGTTAACTGCAGTTCTGCAACTAGGGTTTCAGCGGACTTTGACTTTGACCGATTTTGGAGGACTGTTTTGGGATTGCTTTGACTGCATTTTTACCAGCATTCAAGGCTGTATTTTTTGAGGGTTGACTGAGCTTTTTTGAAGGCAAGTTGACTGTTGACCGTTGACCATTTGTGATTGCTGCTACTGCTGTTGACTTTGACCAGAATTGCAAATTTGACTTGTTGACAAGATTTGACTATTGGGCTCATCATTTGGATATTGGTTAGTTGGTTTTGTTGGATAGTCAAAAGTTTGACTTTGACTTTTGATTGATGAATTGGAACATTGTAATCTCTCTGCTGAACATTTGATGACAATCTAATAGAAGAAGAATTTGGAAGTGTTTTCCCCCTTCTGGGGTTTTTCCTTGGTCTTTGACCAAATCTGGTGTCTCTTGTTGTTGCTCTTGATTGTCTTCTATTGTACATTGCATTTATTATTCTATTTAGACTTGCTATTAGTTATTGGAAGACAATTGATTTGAAAGTGATTACTAATTGAAGAAAAAATTGGGCTAAGTGATTGTAATAACATAGAACTGTGGGAAATTAACATGTGTAGTATTGGATAGCAATCTCCATCATAGGAGATTTTTTTTTCTTAGGGATACTCATGCATATGGATGGGTAATAGTCTGCATTTTTTCATATGTGAGGGGATCAGGTGTGCATGCAACTGTTGGCTAAAGGTTTCTTGCTTATCAAAGATGCCAAACTGTTAGAGCTTGATGCATATTTGGACTATTTTTTTTTTTTTTGCTTTAGTATGAAGGAAGAGGATATAAGTGCCATTGTATATACCCTGCTACCCAATGCTTTTCACTTCGCTGATGTAAATATATTTGTGTGAAGATAAGAAGTATTTAATTTTAAAAAAAATGCCATCTTTAGTTTCGAACCTATGCCAACATATGGTAAAACTTAAAAGCTGTTGTTTACTACAACAATTCAACCAGAGGAGCCTATTATAATTGCCATTTTTCACTTCGTATGTCCTATTGCCTAGTTGTTTTCCTCAGATTTCGTTCCTTGCAGCATTCAAACACATAAACAACGTAATGGAATATATCATACCACGCAGTTTTCTTTCTTCATCGATCCTTTGCCTATGGTAAAATTCTAGTTGAATGGGTGCGAAAGTGCAAGGGCAAGGTCAGGTTCTCCCCCAAAGCCCTAATCCTTCACGTACCTCACACCCTTATGTACTCAAAAAACTAATTTCCCTCTGATTTTTACCATTTCATATCCAGCAGTGGGGGAGAACAGTCCAGCAGTGAAGGCATCTCAGTGCTCAATTTTGGCTAAACATTTCTGGACAATTATGGACAGTGAAGTGGTGAAGTGCACTGAATGTAGTACTTTTCCCTTGGTTTAAATTTTCAGGACTTGAGAATGAGACCTATTAATGTCAATTTTAAATTTTCAATGATACGATCAAGTTGGCCATTCTTCATTTTTTTGTATGATTGTTCAAAACTTTAATGAAGCAATGTGCTTGTTTTTGTTGTTGCAGAGAATGACATTATGCATTGTGCATGTTGTCAATTATTTTATAGATTTTTCATATATATTATAAAATATATATGGTTACAGTGTGCCCTTGATGAACACCATTCCCCCGTTTCAAAATATGTTGCCCCTCTTGCCATCCCCATCCCCACCTCCGAAACCAAGCACCCTGGCAGCTTAGGTAAAATTCCATTCATTAGTGCATCATTAATCTCAGGGAAGTAGTACTACCCAAGGATATCCATATGCTAATGAGTATAATTTTTTTTTTTTGCATCAGCATTATTGATATCGGTTTATCTAACATTAGTTCTATCAATAATGGCCACTTTAAGAATTTGGCTTCTTTGTGCAGGTTGATATGTCTGGGTATAGGCGGCCAACGGTATTACTAGAATGGATGGGATTGAATGCCCTTCTTATATATGCTCTTGCAGCATGTGACTTGTTTGCTGCAGCTATGCAGGGATTTTATTGGAAATCACCTCAGAATAATGTTGTGCGTATTCCTTTATCATCGCCCTTTTAATTGCAGAATATGCATCTACTATCACCTAAAAGAATAGATAGCAGGAATAGGAGAATCATTCTTAAATACAACAAAATTTTAATGGAATGCTTGTAAAAGTACTATATAATTTTGCTGCATGTACATTTTTTTGTGTGCCATTATAGGACTCTTAAGGACAGTCTTGTATGTATCTGCCAGTTATTTTATGTTGTAAAAGACACCTCGTTGCATCCATCAGACCGAAATCACATTTTAAGATTTACAGATACATAAAAGGTATTAGTGAATTGCCAACAATATATAATAAAATGTAATTGGTTTATGATCACAAAACAAGATGCATAATTGAAAGAATTTCAGCATTCAGAAGTCCCTTGAATGCTAGGATTATAGTGATGATTTCTAGTCATAATCTGACTGTAATATGCATAAAGGGAAGAATATATATTTCCTGATCTTTGCATCATCTCACAATATCTAATATTTCTGATTATAGAGCCATATCAATCAGGACTAAGCGATTCTGTAATCACTATCTAACTCTTCAATGACATCTTTCTAAATGCATGGTGCAATTGCTGGGTCATCTGCAAATTTTGAAATGGTTTTATTGCTAGAAGGGGGGCTGGTTAAATTTTGTAGTGAGACCCCATGAATCTCACCCTGGTTTTTGTATACTGAGAAGAATGTATAAGCTATGTAAAATGTTTAGATCCAATATAACCTAAACATAAAATTCGTACCAATTTCAATTGCATTATGCATGACCACTGTTACCCACCAAAATGGGTAACCCCTAGGGGAATTTTTTTTATCTTATTCCTGACAGACAACCAGCCAGGCAGCAGCCCCTGACAGCCACCACTAGCTGATGACTGCCATTACATCTCCACCACTTTCATCAGCCATATACTTCTCACCCATCCAACATGAGCACATAGAAGAAGGTGGGCTTCTGATCAAAAGGTAATTTAATCATTTTGCAATCAGGTTCTTATGCTTGTTTCTATTTGGGCATTTGATATGGATTATGGGGTGATCCAAAAGGAGGGGTTTTGACCATGATCTTGTTCTCTCAACTTAAAAGGGGGGTTAATCTTCGATCCTAATCTAGTGGGACCTCCCCTAATGGCCCAATGGGTATAGGAAGGACACTACTTGGGAAGCCTGGATTGAGATAGTGTTGTTCCATCTAACCTATATATCATACTTAACACCTTCCATCTTACATTACAAAACCATATGTCACATCCACTCTTTAGGTTCAAGTTTCAACTAACCATTGGTTCTTTGGGATTTGGCACCCATACATCCTCATACTTGGGTATAGCTTGGAAACCTTGCCCTAGGAGGTTGATGCAGCTGAAAGAAACAGAAAGAGCACATCATGGTCACAAAACAAAATGAAAAGAAAGAAAATCAAATTGCAAAAGATGGCCATGGACATACACATTAGCACGCAGGCAAAAGCCTAGCATGACCTCTACCTCACTCATTATGTCCATCACCCGGTTCCTGAGCACATGTTGCTCCATTACATCAAAAGAAGGAACCCTTGCATGTCCCAACTGCAACGAGCGATGAACCGATTCATCACTAAGAGGTAATTAACTACCATATCATTCAAATTAAGCTCTAACCCTTGAGCTATGAGCAACAATATAAGGAAAGAATCAAGAAAAAGTAAAAGGTGCACAAGTGGGGTGGAAAAACAAAGGCCAAGTTGTTAACTCGTTCATCCGTGATTGCTCCCTCCTCACATACATCCACTCAAGACGTGGATCCCCCATCAGCCATTCCCTTTGACAATGGCACTTGGCCATGAAGTTTTCTCCCCTCTGTACCATCATTATTGTTCGCTAACACCTATCAATTGAAGGGTGGACTGAGGAAATGTTACTTCCCCCTAGGGGCAGGAAACACCTAATAGGGTTGTCCATTAGCCACTCCTACCTAGGGAGAAAACATCATTGTGAGTTCAAGGCCCTGATTTTGGAAGGGAATCCCTATTTGAAGTATTAAATAGTCCATTGCATTCAAGCTTGGTTCACTTAGATGAATAATGATTATTATACCTAATGACTAGTTTCTTTCACTAGAATCTATGATGTGATTGTCAAGTGGTTCAACAACCCATGTCTTGGGCACCTTACTTGTAGGTGCCCAAGCCATTTGAGAAGTATGTTGGCAATCATAGGTGAAGCATTAAGAGCCTTGGTCCTTTGAGCAATAGTAGCACATTACACATGACCCTGGGCACCTCCTAGACCCAGGATGTTCTGCCACTTTGTACTACATTTGATGATTCTTCAAGATGATACACCTAGACCCAACATGCCCCCAAGTCGGCCTTAGCACCATATGAGGTATGGCAGCAAATTTAGAGCCCATATGAGGATGGTCTCACCTTTGACACTGGAGGGTTTATTTTATGATGCAACAATTTGAGAATCATTACAACTGGTTGCCAATTGGAAAACCTCTGCTTATCCACTGGCAAAATAAGCTGGAGATCCAAGATCTCCTCTACTAATCAACTCAGCCTCCTCTACCCCGCTCGCACCTTACACTGGAAACTCACACTGCTGCCTGCAATACACATTGTAGCATTTGAGTGACTTGTACAACCCTGGATTTGCCTCCAACTGGGCCATCTAGCCTACCTCTGCTTCTGGAATGAATTTGCTTTGCCTTTCAGACACTAATCTGATCTTACAGCCATTGAACAAACCCTCTTCTAAAAACTCACACTATTGGACTGGCTAACTCACACTACTCAAATCGACCTCTTCTGCAGATAATTCGGCCTCCTCCTTTCCTGTCTCCTGACATTGGAAAACTGAGGAAAATCTCCTCTGAATCTTTGCTCCCAAATCTCTGGTGCTCCCTCTCTCTGATGTTCTTTCCCTGGCTCAAACTGTACCCTCACTGAATAATGTGAACTGGAGAATTCAATCCCTGTTGCTCACAGTGATCACACTAATGCTATCTCCAAGCCCTTTGACCTGCTCTTATAATATTTCGTTGGAGTCTTAATGGCCACGATTTGATCTCTATCGATGGCTACGATCAATTAGACTCCATGAATAGAAGCCTCTAGACCACTCTTGAACATCCTTAATTAATAAACTTTTAATTTACCAATTTTCCTAAGTTAGAGTTAGGAAATATTTTAATTATGGAAAATTAATTTAGTTAAGGTGTTTCCCAAGCTTATCTCGTGAAAGCTTTTATGGGTTTTGGAGATCTCGTGTTCCTTAGCCTCTTAGCATCATTTGAGACTAGAACACATGTCTGATGCTACCATATCCATCAAAAACTAACAGGAAAAACCAATAATCTTTCCTTATGAGAGAGAGAGCAATTCATCCAAATTGTACATCAGAGTATTCCAGTCAAAGGTCAATCATTGACCACATTAAATGGCAAGTCAAAATTAGTCAAAACAGAGAGAAGAGTCAACGATTTGCTCACTGGTCAAAGTTTGTACAAGGGGTCGAATTTCAGCCTAAGGCTACTAGTCAAAGGGACGAAATTCGGTCATGCAATTCCATAGAAAGGTTCGGTCAAACCTCAAGTTTAACTTGTAGTCAAACCTCAGTCAATGCCCAAAATAGAAACAGAAACTAGGTCAATGAGTAGTCCAAGATCCTAAGAAGATTCGACCTCCAATCATAGTCAAAGGTTTGGTCAAACAACAAATAAAAGAACCAAGTCAACGTTGGTCAACGCAGAGATAAGAGAGGTCAAACTTCACTGGAAAACTTTGTCTTCTTCCTCCTTCGCATGTGTGAACAAAATTCCTTGGAATAGGTCAAATTGATGAGTTGAAGTGATGCGAAATGGAGGAGTTGAATTGCCAATATAAAGAAGACCAATCAAGTGGGTTTTGACTTTGGGTCAAACCCCTTAAGTGGTGGGGCCGACTTGGACAACTAGATGGAAAATTATTTCTCCTTTGATTTTGATGATAAAAATACCGATCGCAGCTACACTTTCTTAACAATTGTATGGCTGGGAAGTTGCATCATAGGAGAAAAATTTCCTCCTAGGGTTACCCATGTTTATGGATGGGTAACAAGAACTTCATTAACCATGTTGGAAAAAGAGAAATATTTGACTATAGTGGACACAAAATAACATTCAAAAATGGAAAAACATAGCAACCACACCATAACCAATTTGTTCCAATAAACTGATTTTTAAGGACTATAAAAGAACTATTGAAAAAAAAACTTATATATATATATATATATATATATATATATATATATATATATATATATCTATCTATATATATATATATATATATATATATATATCTATATATATATATCTATATATATATATATATATATATATCTATATATATATATATCTATATATATATATATATATATATATATATATATAGATAGATAGATAGATATGCATCCCCTAGCCTTCTAGGGCAAAACCTCCCTCGAGGGTAAAACCCAATCACAAATTCTTCTTTCATTAGATTCAAGATGAGACGACCAAGGCCTTTACAATATAGACTAGAGACTCCTTCCGTCAAGTCATCCTTGTCACTGTAATGCTACCGAGAGATCATTACTGTAATACCAGGACCTCCTCACTATAGTTACATCGAACTCTTCTCATTGACGTTACACCGAGACCGAGTTTGCATTGGGACTGTGTTATGTAGTAGCACTGAAACTGTGATAACACCTCACTGTGATAGCATCGAGAGATAGCTCCATAGTGTTATAGCACCTTCACGTGATAGCATTGTCTTACTGTAACAGCACCGAGAATATGCATGTACGCCATCCGAATTTCTCACTATAATAACAATTAGACTCTCCTTTTGAGATGGCACCAAACCTTCCTTTCAATAGATATGAACTTCTGTGATTACACCGAGGGTATAAACTATGGCATTCAAACTTTATTTTAGAGAGATCTGAACTTGTCATTCTATGATTTATGTGAGCTTCTTCTTCTGTGATGATCGAACCTTTCTTTAGATATATATGCGAGCTTGTTGTTCAAACTGTGGAGTGGTACACCCTCCTATTTATACTTGTTTGTCCATAAATGAGCCAAAATGATATTTGAGGAGCAGTGTCACTGTTTTGAGCCGACATGAGTTTGTTTTAGGGTAGTGGACTTGATGAGGATTCTTTTGAAGTCGACAGCAAGGAGACCTTGATGGAGCAGGAGTCTTCAAACAAAATTTTTGACTTTGACAATTAACCTAAGGCCTTCAATGGAGGCTTGACCTAAGACATTTGACCCAAGACATTTGATCCAAGCATGAAATCCATGCTTTAATAAGTCAATTTCAATAATAAGAAAATTCTTTTGACAAATATATTACATTTTGACTTCAAGTACAATTATGAAGACTGAACCTAGTTACATTTTCCAACACTCCCTCTTAACTAGGGAGGTATTCATATTTACATATAATCAAAGTGGTATATGGAAGATCTCAAACCACATCATCTATGAAGAATTTTAGGCACCACAATGCCATGGACTAGATTCCTGACCAAGGCAATCTATCCATTGGTCTCTCAACAATTTAGGCACCGTAATGCCACAGACTAGATTCCTGACCAGGGAAATCTATCCGGGTGGGACTAAGATGGGCTCAAGCTTTTAGCCTCTATAGGTACCATCAGGTTTACTTGCTAACCATCAACCCAAGGATCCATGTGTGTATCCAAAAACAGAGCTCTACAATCAACTCCACCTTTCCAACTTCGGGACATAGACATCAACACAAAGTGTCAGCCAAATGTCCTCCCAGGAAATGCTTCACTCACAAAGCCTCTTGTTGATCCAGTAGTTCAAGGACAACGAATCTCTCCTGATCAAATTGATCGATAACCAACATGTTATCAAAACCTTCGAGAGATTTACCTGTACAAACACAACCCCAATCAATAATATACTTTCACATGTATATAATCAAATACAAACCTTCGGGGTCTTCCAGACAACAGATGTTGCTTCTCATCATAGTAGGACTATCAACCAAATCTTGACAGAAGATTCCTCAATCATACACGTTCCTTTCCTACTTCATATTCATCAACATATCTTTCAAAATGCATTCTCCAATCAAAGGCCCCCTCTCAACCAGGGAGCTTCCCTTTATCTAGGCTCCCTCTTAATCTCAGGGAGATCTTTCTTATTCAGGCTCCCTCTTAACCTAGGGAGATCAACTTCTTTACTTCGACATCGGAGAATCTTTTGTGGCTTCCAACCATTTCATCAGAGTTATCATCATCCACATCATGCTTATCAACGAACATCTTCACCATATTGAAGATTGTGTACCTGCACAACTTAGATAGAAAGTACATCCAAAACTATAAAAGCATGAAGTTAGCCATATCAGAATTACGGAAGCATTTCAACATTATATATATCAAATACCAAAACAAACAAGAGACACATACTCTTCAACATATTGCTAGGGACTTTGTCATAAACCCTAGACTACTTCATAACATCTTTCATTACATCTAGGGTTTCAATGTTTCTTCCAAAGGTATGTCACACCCTACTACAATATATAACAAACCCTAGAAACATTTCAAACGAATATAGATCTACAAAGCATCTAACAACTTTCACAATTCATGGCCCGGCTCTTCGACCTTCACTGACCTTTTCTTTTTACTTTGCTTCCCCTTCACTGACCTTTGGTCTTCGACCTTTGGTCTTCGACCTTTGGTCTTCGACCTTCAACCTTCCTTATACCTTCACTGACCTTTTCTTTTTACTTTGCTTCCCCTTCTACCCCGCCCTTTTCCCCTTCTTCCCCGCCCTTCAGAAACTGGTTTAAATTTTCCCCTTCTACCCCGCCCTTTTCCCTTCTTCCCCGCCCTTCAGAAACTGGTTTAAATTTTATTAACCTTTCAGGTTATGACCTGCTCAAAAGCCCAGTGGTCTTCCCCTTCTTCCCCGCCCTTTTCCCCTTCTTCCCCGCCCATCAGAAACTGGTTTTAATTTTATTAACTCTTCAAGTTATGTCCTGCTCAAAAGCCCAGCTCTTCACCTTAAAAAAAGTTGTCAAAGTAGAAAAAAGGTAAATGCTCCTTCTCATATAAAAAAAAGTGATTTTTTTTTCAATCTTTCTGAAATGGCCTTTTTATATGCCTTTAACCCTACATTTCATACAAGAGAAGTAATCAGTAAAAACCAATCACAACTTAGTCATCAACATGACCGACTTCCACTAGGGTTAGTTGCAAACCCTAGATTTTTCAATCAACTATCAATCACAACTAGAACTCAGATTTCAACAATCTTACACAAATCTCAAATTATCACATTATCATCATACGTTAGCGATTTTTACTTCTACTGAGGTTTAACTTGAAAACCCTAGAATTTCATTTTCACAACCTCAACAATCATTATAGTTCTCAGATTGTTATATCACACATACTAGAGAATTTAACTCCTGCTAGGGTTTAGCTGCAAAACTCTAGATTTCCAAATATCATCATCCTAGAATCTCATACAAGGACTTATATTAAATCCTAAGACTTATGACCTTCAATAATTAGGTCAACACATATCTACGAATTCATTATCATGCATAAGCATGCCATATGTCAAATGTCATTAATACATTAGACATATACTAACCTAGACCAAGCTAGGGTTTCATTCCTAGGACTCCAAATATATAATATGGGTTTTGCTTATAAACCCAACCAAACCCTAAGGATCTAGAGTTTCATAGCAAAGCAAGCCCTAAAATACCCAAATTTCAAAGGTTCGGGATTTCTGTCAATCATCATTCAAACCTAACAAGTTAAGATTTCATGACATCATCAATAAAAACTTCAAACTTCAAAAAAAAAATTCTCAATAACCCTAAGCAATGTTAGGTTTTCAGACATTAACATTCGCATACCCTTAGCTTAGGGTTTTCCAGAGAACCTGTCTAGGGCTCTATAAAATCAGTTAAGAATAGGAGTGGGGTAGATTTATCAAGTGATGAATCACCCAAAATAAGAATCAATATGATTCAATATAGCTAGACATAACGATGTTAATAATGCAAAATTTAAAAATAGGATGATCATACCTTTAAGAGAATCATGTAAGAAGTATAGTTTGAGACATACCTGGAGATGTTCCTTGACAAACCTGATAAGGATTCCTTGAAGTGTTAGGTCATGATCTTTTATACCTGTAGAACATACTTACAAGCACAACATGTGATACCAAAGACATAATTTAATTTCTTAAGTTAGATCTTCTACATAATCATGGAGGAGGGATATTGTTGCTGCTCTGATACTAATTGATGCCAAGGTTTTGCCAAATTATTCTTCAGAAAACAATTTGTGTTAAAATACGAAAGTTTACACAGTCATCTAATGGGATTGCAATCTGATTTGAAGAAAAAATAAACCCCTTCATATCCATTCTATTTCCTCAATTGATAGCAAGACTTTGGGTTTAAGAATACCATTTTGAAGACTTAACAATCAGTTGGAATCATCCACCATCCTGTGTTCCAATGTTTTATTTTCATGATGTAATACTGAATTAACAATTATCAATTAAGTGCTGGAAATTATTGAATTTCTTCAATGCATGAATCTTGACTGTAACAATCAATATTATCACTCACACATAAATTTTACAGAGTAATCAATCAAAGGTTGGATCATATCAGTTCAATCAACTAGTATGCAAAAATTTTAATTGTGGATGTAACAACTTTTCATTCCATTGTAACTCCATTAGAAAGAACTGCTAGAAAGAGTAGTAAATGGTTACTTGGAATATGCATCAAATCAACAAGTCGTTGACTGTATATTCATTTACAATACTCCACCAAAACCAAAATAATATCATATCTTGAAAAATATATTACAGCAAGATAGCTTTTTCCTTCAATGAATTAAGAGAGAATTCATAATGGAAGGAATTAGCTTTTTCCTTCTCTTACACTCATACTTCTAATCCTTATCTAGTTCTCCACGTACTAATTTATAAAAATCATTCTAAAATCTAAAATAGGATCAAGATCCTAATATGTGGATAAGACCCATTATTTTAGTAACTAATTTGATAAAATAAAAACTACAACTACTTTTTATTTGCTAGCCTAATCTATAATATTCGATGACAATGTTTCTAGAGTCCGACTAATTATTACAAAATTAAAATCATTGCATGAGGAATCCAACTTTCTCAAAACAATAATAATGTTTATAAAAGTTTGCCAATGCTCCTGCATCACTTGGGGAAGACTTCTTCATGCAAAACTTTGCTTGTTTGACCTTCTTTACTCCAAAATTGAGGATTCAACCTCTTTTCTTGCAAACGGCTAGCTGGTTGAGGTGAAACTTGCTTGAGAATAGGCTTAAAATTGACTTTTTGACCTTGAAATGTCCTTGGGAGCCTCACATCATCCACATGTTTCCATAACTTTACTTGATGTGGGCTATTCTTTCCTTCAAGAGAACTTGTAGCATAAAAACTATGGCTGAACAAGAAACACTGATAGCTTGAAAACTTGAATGTAAAAATACACGAGGTATTTAATAATAATAATTTATTAATATATAAAATTGTATAAGATGATTTGAATGTTACAATGAGGCCCTGCTTTTATACCTCAGCAGGTGACCTTTCATGAATGGCCCTTTCACCTAACTTAATGACTATTTAACCTAATAAATATTTAATTATTTAATATTTATATTTATTTTATTTATTTAATTGTTATGAATTATATTCATAACATAGCCCCTTCCTTCAGAAGCTTTGTCCTCAAAGCTATATTGCTGGCAATTGTCTTTGCGGTTGTCGTCTCGACATATGTAAGGTGGAAGGTCTCTGTGAGTGGTGGCTTAGTGTCTATAATTCTCTAATAACTCTATTTTCAGTCCAAGGTTGTCTTCTTTTGTTCCCTTCTCTCTTTATATATATATATATATATATATAATTTAATTTTTGATATATTATTATGTACTATATATAATATATAGTTATTATATACCGAAATCAACCCGAAGGTTACAACGTTTGACGGTAGCCCCCCAAAAAATTGGCGGAGTATTGAACTGTCATTAGTCGAACTAGCAGTGAGTGGAATCGTCCACGAGTGTCTTGTTTCCAAATATCTTTGGCCGTCCATTTGTGTTGCGGTTGGTCAAACGCCGAATGGGCACTCATTCTGAAACTCAATGGTCACGCATCTTGCTCCTTGTACAACGCAACAGGAAAACACCGCCATGAATGCCAACGAAACTCCCTTTGCTCTGGCCATTGCAAACGATGTGACTCGAACATTTCCCCGGCAAAAGCCATATAATGCGTCCAGAACAACAACCAATTTGAATAGTTCTAGTTTGACTAATCGTGCAGATATGCCAGAGTTTGCAAAAACCCACTGATTCGAATGCCTGATCTCCTCCTTCACTTCCGGAGGGAGGTCATTTTTAATGTGGAGATTCTCACGGATTTTTTCAAGGGTTTCTAGAGTGGCCAACAGTTTTGAGTAGCAATCTGCCATATATTCCTCTACAGGCCATAGATAAGAGACCAGTGTGTCTATAATTCCTCCCAATTTTTCCGCCATTACAAAAATATCAGGGTTGTCTATGACCAGTGCGTGCATGAGGTTTATCAGTCCTGTCTAGAATTCTTCTTTCTCGGACTCAGAGCCCGCGCATGTTCTTGCTATTGGACCGAGGAAGGAATAGTCAGAATGAATATCTGCGGGGATGATAAGTGATTCGGTTTCGGTTTCGGTTTCGATTTCCATCCCACTATTTGTGTCTTCTTCGCTGTCTGTTTGATACTTCAAAGCACAAGTCAGATGAAGTTTGAAATTGAAATTTGCTCTACATTGAATGCTATCGCCATGCAAATCCATCTTGATAGCAATGCTCACAGCTAAATTTACGAATCTGTGTCAATAAAAAGGGACCCCCCTCGCTACACACGCGGGAATATATCTCCTTGGGTGATGTGTGAGCTAGCTCTTCCACCGCCCTTTCAATATGAGCATCCCTGAAGGGAAAAGCCATGGCTCCATAACTAAGTAGAGGATCTAGGGCTTCATCTCTCATAGTTTTTCCATCTGGACCAATCACAATCAAGGAAATGTCTCTACGACCGAAAATCTGTTCAAGATGCCGACTGGTTTTATCACCAAATGGAAGAGCCAACCATGGCATGCTCTTGTAGTGGTCTTCAAAAGTCTCTTGATCTTTGTCACCGAAGATGAAAACAATCTCAAAAGCTTCTCCTCTTTTCTTGATTTCCTTGTATACCTTTACAATCTCTGCAGTCATACAACCTGGGTAGGAGGAGCCCGAAAGGGTATCGAAATACAAACCAACTGTTTTGCCCACAAGCTCAGCTACGGGGACCTGGGCACCTCCATGCTTGATCACAAAGTCACGCTCATTAGAAACCAAGAGTGACTCAAGTGTCTGTGATTCTCTCTGGCTTTCTCCTTCGCTTCCGCCACTTCAATCTCATCCAGCCGCTCTTTTGTAAACGGGTAATACTTGGTTCCATGTTCTGCTATGTAAAAATATGCACTTTCCGGCGCTAATTTCCCATCTGGATGTACAATGACCACGTTTGGGGTAAACGGGGTAAACGGAAGTTGGAAGTAGCGAAACAATTTCTTTATAGTCTTGTCTCCAAATGGCAAAGCCAACCATGGCATCCTCTCATAATGCTTTTGAAAGTCTCTTTCACCTTCATTCCTATCAAAAACATGGGTTGTACATATCTCATAATTTTTTTCCTGATCAATCTCGACCTCTGGAGCAATAAGAATTGAATTGTCTTCACCCACCATGCCTATTTTATCGAAGGAATTTACATTCTCCACATCTTTAAAAGCCTGCTTTTGCTCTAGAGACACAAATGATAGTTTTTTATTGACAAAATCTCTTTGTTTGTCAATATAATCCTCATCTTGATTTATATCAGCTTCACCTTGTTCTGTTTCTTCACTGTCCTTATTATCGATTTCCTTTCGACATGCTTTAATTTCTACACATGATTTTTGTAATCACTGAAATGCTTCTTGAATACTAATTTGTTCAACGTAATCAGGATGTCAACGTAATGGCACGTTGTGTGGCGAACAACGTTCAAAGACCCGCATGATTATATCGTGTGCCATGGCTCTGATACCAATGTAGCATAAAAACTATGGCTGAACAAGAAAAACTGATAGCTTGAAAAATTGAATGTAAAAATACACAAGGTATTTAATAACAATAATTTATTAATATATAAAATTGTATAAGATGATTTAAGATGATTTGAATGTTACAATAAGACCCTTCTTTTATACCTCAGCAGGTGACCTTTCGTGAATGGGCATGTCTTTTAGACATGCCTTTTCACCTAACTTAATGACTATTTAACCTGATTAATATTTAATTATTTAATATTTATATTTATTTTATATTTAATTGTTATGAATTATATTCATAACAAAACTCAACCTCATTTCTTTGCCTTGAGTCATTCCAATGGTTGCCTTAATTGCTTGATATGCTTGATTTTTTACCTTGTATTGACCTTGATTAGGTTGTTTTAGCCCTTGGGGGTTTGCTTGTTCACTAATTACTTCAAAGTCTACCTTGGAAGGACCCTTGCTACTTTGTTTGATGAATTCGGCTTGCCCATCTTACTTCAAATGCTAATGGCTAACTTGATTGAGAGGACATTGGTCCCTTCTTGGAGTAGATTGCACTTTATGCTTGATAATTAGCCCTTGGGGCCTCCAAATTTGCACACTAAGCTCTAATGTTCCAATATTAGCCTCATGTTCTTCATTTAATCCATCAAAATGACCCGAAAGAGAATGATGTCATGCCACAGGTGTGGTACAAGTGCTTGGATTTGGGCTAATTTGGTGTGAGTGGTGAGTTGATTTGACTTGTACAAGTTGCCTTCTTGCCTCATCTTCATTGTAGCTTCAAATTTTGTTGCTTGCAATGCCACATGGAAAGCCCACTTGCCCCAAAACTTCGGTCCATTGCAGCAACTTGAGTTATGTGAGAATGTTCTGACTGCTTTGAATGACAAGTGCTTCATCTAGGCATAGAGAATCAGATGGACACATTCTATGCCTCAAAACCTTTAGCGTGATGCCTTGGAAGATGCAAATGCATTGAAAAATGTTAAACTATCAGGATGTAAAGCCAAGGCCAAAGGGGAGTGCAAAATATCTAAGACACATGGAACATATGGGGTAGGGGGTGCACTAGGATCAAAAGGGATAATGTTAGGGAAAGGTACATATGGTGATCACCCTTACAAGGCTTTATTGATGCAAGTTCTCCCTTAAACCATGATTCCTAGCAATGCTTACTCCATGATACATGCGCACTATCCTAGGATATAAGAATATCCATAAAGGGAGGGAATTATTGCCCACCAAGGGGAAGTCAGCAATGCCATAGAGGTAGACATATCATGAAACAAACAATGCCAAGAATAGCTATGGATATACACACTAACAGGGATGTAAGAGTCACTTTCACAAGATAACACACACCCACATGCCTTTATAGGGCTATAAGGAACATCCTCTGGGCTTATATGATGTGGCCAAAAAGTTCTGGAGAACTCCTGTTGAAAGAGGGATAATAGTGGCTTCTTATGCAAGGTTTTAATGTTAATTTGGCAGCTCAGTGACAAATTCCAACCATGGGACTAGATTCCTCTTTTCGAGAGAACCAATTTTGACGATCGAAGTGCTCAATTTGGACAAGGGAAAAGTGTGCTTTTGAATTGAAGCCCACAATGTCACATTTGATCAGGTCAACCCTAACAAGAAAATGGACACCCTTGGAAGCCTATAAATACAAGTGACTTGAAGCTCATTTGGACATCACCAAGCATCTTCTTCTTCTCTTCTTCATTAATTGGTTCAGACAAGTCTGAGGCTAGGTCGAGAAATTTGGTTCGTACAGGTCTGAGATTATAGGGTCCGAAGCTCGCACGTGTTTTAGGGTTTTTGGTTTCCGACCGTAAGCTTGACACAAGCAGATTTCAGCAATAACCATAGGCTTGCAAGCTCAACAATGCGGTTGGAAGCTCTCAACCACACACATATCTCTTCCTTTGTGTGTTTGGGATCTAGGGCCAAAATTTGACATTTGATTGCAGTTGACAACAAACTGGAAAAGTTGTCTCTTATCTATATTGATGTTAGGAACATGTTTTGAATGTTGTTGGGTTAATTTTGCTGGATGATTTTGTATTGGGTTCATTGTACTATCTATTGAACATTTTATGACAATCTGATAGAAGAAGAATTACAAAGGGTTTTCCCCATAGTGGGTTTTTCCCTGGGATCTAGGGCCAAAATTTGACATTTGATTGCAGTTGACGACAAACTAGAAAAGTTGTCTCTGATCTATATTGATGCTGGGAAGATGTTTTTGAATGTTGTTGGGTTAATTTTGCTGGATGATTTTGTATTGGGCTCAGTGTACTATCTATTGAACATTTTATGACAATATGATAGAAGAAGAATTACAAAGGTTTTTCCCCATAGTGGGTTTTTTCCTGGTCATTGACTGAAAATCTGGTGTCTCTTATTGATGTATTGATTGTCTCCTTTGGCATTGCATTTACTGTTCTATTTTCAATTACTATTGATGATTGGAAATATTAATTATTGATGAAAGATTGTTAATTGAAGAATTGAATTGGGCTAAAATAATTGAAACAACATAGAGCAGTCTGAAATTTAACATGTTATACCTTCAGCTTATGAAAAATAAAAAATTCAAGGAAAACTTTGGGTGCATGTTTACAACTTTTACAAACCAAGGAATATTCTTCAAGGATCTACAAAAAGTTGGGGACATGGCTGGAAACTGTATTAAATTTATGAAAATATTCAAAATCCCCAGCAAAATAGTTGAGAAAAATAAGAATCAATGGAAAAACCTGGGAGTCCTCATCAAAAACCTATTTGAATTGTAAATTTGTGTCATTTATGTATGTATTGTTCACCCAGAGAAGCTTATGTTGGGGCTTGTTATGTTGTGCAGGTGACTGTTGTAGAGGCATTGTTTGAAGCAGTTGTCCATTCTAAAAGATGGGGTAAGCTGGCATATGTATTGTTTGTGATATTCTTCTGGTGCCTCGTTGCAGGTTTACTGCACAAGAAAGGAATCTATATGAAGTTATAACATATAATAACTCACCAATTAGAGTGTATATGTGACTCAATATTGTAAAGATGACAATGTCAGAATCGTTATGAGTCTTTTTAGGATATTGGAGTGTAGACAACTCCATTCAAAATGAATTAGGAGTTGAAAAAGTGGTAACTTGCTCCTTTTAAATTGTATACAATTGGATAAGTGTAGTTTAGTCTAGTCCCATCCCATATGGACCTTAATAGAGTTCTTCATGAGTGTATTACCTTTAAGAAACTTATGATGCTACTTTCTGTAGGCATCATTTAAGTGTGAAGTTTATGTGGTTTAACATGCATTAATTTCCTTTATCATGTTGGGTACCTACAAAATGATTTTTGCAGTTCAGTCAATGCAAAATATCAGGAAGCGAGTAGAATGATGGATTGTAGCTTGTGACTGGAAGATGATGATTTATGTCTAGCTATGTATATCTGAAATCTCAAAGCAACAGTCCTTGATTTTGAAGTGGTGGTAAGATAAATTGAGAACATTGAGTATGTAGAGAAAAATATAAAATTAAAAAGTTTTAGCAACCATCAATCAGTCTTAATTATCTTTGAGCCTGAATCTTGTCTCTGTAATTGACAAAAGTCTCCAATTGTCTAACAACTTCAATGATTTGTTCATTACGTGGCTCTTGGAGTGCCTTTCAACTATGCTTGGGTTCCTTTTAAAGCCATGTCTCTCCAAGAAGATTTCAATTCACCTCATTTATGGGTTGGATGTTTCCACTAATCGGGCTCTTATAGGTTGTTGTCCCCACCTGTTATTGGATCCTTCTTCCATCTGCAAGTGCCACCAGAATACACAACAGAGGAAATTAAATGAATAGGAGATTGCAAAGTGGATTGTCCTCCTTGAATATGAAGGGGAGATGTCACTAATTTGCCTTGAAGATGAGAAAGGATTCCACATAGACTGTACCATTTACTTGTGCAGGAGTGTCCCCTCAAGATCTTTTCCACGGGAGAAAATGAGTTGGAGGAGGCTTTGAATTTATAATGTGGGAATGATGAGTTAATGTGAGGCCTCCACCTTGGGTCCTAGTAGTGAGATGCTGGGACTGGCCTAGATATTTAAAATGGTAGCCTTGTGCACCCGTGTTTCATGAATGTAATTCACTATATCACCCTGAGTGTGCTAATCTGTTGTTTGAGTTTTATTGTATCATACTTGCACATGTTGACATGCAAAAATGTTTATTGTAAAAGAATGAAAATTTGATAGTCATGCACTAGGGTGTGGGCCAACTTGTGGACCCCAAGTAGCATAGCTTGTGGATTTAGTAACTTATATATGCCCAATTTAGAGGAGATCTCTTTGTACCTAACTCAATCGAAAGTTCTTTATCAAGTATTTGACAACCAATAAATATCTATGTTCATTGTGTGATTTCTCTCTCTATTCATGTTCAACACACTAGCTAGAATAACTGATGTCTGGGTAAATGTTACATTCTCTATTCTAGTGCATACCCCTATCAGCTTCTTGTGATAAGGAAAAACAAAATGTTGCTATCTACCTGTGTACCATAGCCAGCAAGGGTTTGTTATTGTAAGAAGGCATGCAGGTTGAGTCTTTTATGTTGCCACTATGTACCACCATAATACAATTAGCATTGGTTTTGTCGCAAAAGGCACATTGTTTCCAGCAGTGTATGGATCTGCATGTTGCTTGCTGTGGTAAATTAGTAACTCACTATCTTCATACCTCACTTTCTTCTCCTTCTCCCGAATCACAGCCAGAGCATTTCTTGCATTGCAATTAATAAAGGGAACTTGTTGAACAATTGCTTTTGCAGTTATGGCTACCTTACTCGGAACATTATGGCACTCTTTGATGCTTCATGGGAAATCTATGCACTTGCATCTCATAGATGAGCTACTTGTAGAAGATGATTTGGGAGTAGTTGTTGAGAAGTTGATTGTTGCCACTATTTTCCACATATAAGAAAGGAACTAATTTGGTACCCTCTCAACTATCTGTTCAACCTCTTGCTACTAGTATCATGACAAGCATTCTTAGTCATGGCGCAATGCATTGTTGATGTGAATCACATTCTCTTGTTTAGGCCGCTTTGTATCATGGCCTAATCAATTAACACTTGGATGTGGTTTTAATTCAAAATTTATTTAACGTATTTCCCTCAATGTAGGAGATAGGTCATTTCCAAATCCACTACTTCACGAATGTGTTCTACAATAGTGGGAAATATTGCTACTACACCCCACCACATTTAGGGAGTAAGAGGTGAATTTCTGAAAGAGTTTCCAATGGATCAACATGGTCAAAAGTTACTAAACACCTTTCCTCCCACTCTTTGTGATGTTGTATGAAGTATAAACCCCCATTAACTACTTCTCAGCATACCTAAGTATATTTTCATAGTATTACAAGGGAAGTCACATCATTTTTGTTGAATTTTAGTAGATGTGGTAGGTATTCATTTATTGCATAATCCCACAAAATTAAAAGAGAATGAAAATTATAAATTTGATTTTTAAGTCTGCTCCAAAGAAAGGAGGGAAAAAGTCAAATTTTGAATTTCAAATTTTGCCTCGAAAAAGTAAAGTTGGTCCTCCAAGAAGTACGTCATCTTAGTGAAAAGATGCATATTCAACTCCAACAATTTAATATTTCCATTCGTTGTTGTCAAATTTTAGGGCTAGTTTGTTCTTTGTTGTAGATAATTGCATTTTTAAACATTTTCACATTCACCCCATAACCTCATATCATCATTAGCAATTATGTAAAGAGAAAAATAATATCAACAATGTAGCAGAATAGTGAGAAACAATAGAAGAAAAGTATACACAATAGAGACACCAGGATTTTGGTTGGAGACCAAGGAAAAACCCCACAAGGGGGAAAACCCATAAATCAATTTTTGTTCTTCTATTAGATATTCATCGATGTTCAGCTGAGATACAAAGTACAATAAGAATGAGACATATGTCTTTCATCATTAATCACAATAGGCCTCATAGGGCCAACCTTGGATCATACTAGATCCTCATAAGATAGCAGAAAGTATTCACAAGCCCTCCTATCATTATCGTAAGAATTTCTATCAACTCTGTCATAAGTATCATAGCCATAGAGGCATTGTCACGATTGTGACACATCACTGTAACAAGTAATTTTACCATATACCACTATAATAAGTATCTTTGTCATGACATATGTCATGTCCCCATTTTTATTTTCCTCTATAGTACAACCAAGGTGGATTTCTAGGGCACAGGATGACCATCTCACGAGATTAAGATTATGTCATCAGGGGTTCTGTGGGAATTCTGAGGAGTTTTTATGGGATCTAATGGCATTCACCTTGCATATTCATCATCATGAGTAGTTCTGCACTTGTTTCTGGTTCGTGGCTTTATGATAATTCCTGTAAAATGGGGTTATTATTGGGCATAACATAATTAATTACGCGTAAGGTGGAATTTTGAGAGGAATATTTGATGGAACACCTTAGTGTAATAGCTCGTTGGAACCAGAACGAGAAGATCTACATGATGGGATGCCAAGAAGTGATTTCTAGTGGTTGAAGAGACAATGGTGGGCGATTTACCATTTTCCCAGCTTAAAAATGACTTCAATTAGTCATTTAATTAAAAAGGTGTTAATTTTAGGTATGTTCTATTCTTAGAGCAATTTATTTCAATTTTCACAGTTAGCTCAATAGATTTTCCAGATTAGCAATCACATTAGCATTAACTGCATATAGAACATAAACATAAATCACAAAAGACAAGCCAAGACAAGAGGACACAAGATGTGGCGCTAGCCAGGGACAAACCCTAATGTGGGGAAACCCTTGATTAATTCTTCTTATATGTTCTTCAATAGTCCAGCAGAGAGAGAGAGAGAGTACGTTTACAAGAGAAGTCAACACTTTGACTTATCTAGATAAGAGCATAGATCATCTCTAAGAAGATGATACATGAGATCAGTTGAAGACATGCTACTTCAACGATTCTTCAAGGTGACTCCTTCACCTATCATTGTGTTGCATTTCATCATCATGCTGCACCTCACCGCGTTGCACCATGCTGCACCCATCATCACTATATTGCATCTCATCACACTTCATTAATCATGACTGTACCCATCATTGTACTACATTATGTGCCATTGCTACACCATGTTGTCGTATCGACGTATGCTCTGGCTACACCTTGCTTTCTTGTTGTCCCTTGCTTGCTTGTTGTCCTTAGCATGCTTGTTGTTGCATGCTAGTTGTCCCTCGCATGCTAGCTGTAACATTGCATGCTTGGTGTATTTACTGCCAAGTACCAGACAACTGTCCCAATGTTAGTTAGTTGTCCCTTACATGCTGCTCTCCTTCGGAGATAGATGCTCTGACAGTTCTGGCAGTTCTAGCTGTTCTCGACAGTTTTGGTAGTTCCAGTAGTTCCCAACAGTTCCGATAGTTCCCGGCAGTTTTGACATTTTCCCTCTAGATTAGGGCAGTGTTATCCCTTAGGATCTCTCCTCCTACTAAAACCCAAAGACAAGTAGAGAGGAAGAGATCCCAAGTGTGTTGAAAGTGACTTGAAGGCCACCTCTATTTATACTAAAACGTTGAGCACAAGTGGGGTTTATCTGGTTGCTGGCTGACCTTGACGAATTGTCCCATAACACAAATAAATTCATCTCCATGAATACTTATCTGAATCGGATGATCTTTAGATCAATCCTACACCGCTCGATGAGAGGGATCCAAGAAAAATATCAGCTTCCATTAATAAGATGACCCACATGGAGTTTGGCCCTAGTTTCCAATTTTAACACTCCCTCTCAACTAAGGAGAACTCCATCCGTTGATCCATATGTCCGACTGTACTATCTCTGCCATCAGTGCCCTGCACTACTCTGCTCTGTTGAGCTTTGCTTTTCTCTGCTCTGCGCTGCTTTGTTGAACCATGAAGAAGAAGAATTAATCGAGAATGTCTCATACCATTCTCTATTGACCCGAAGTTAATCTCATCTGAAGAGAGTGTGTCACATCACTCTTATTGACCCGAAGTCAGTTTTATTGATCCTTGGTCAATACCACAAGAGATTGTCTCAAATCACTCATACTGATCCCAGATCAGTTTCATTGATCCCATATCAATGGAGGTCATCCTAGCATAGGGAGTATGGTAGATACAACGATGCATCCATCAATAGTACTACTATGGTCCCTAACCCCATTTCCCTACTCATTGATCAGATGAGAGGTACTTCCCATGAGTCCCAGACTGCATGTGTAGGATGCCTCGACAGGAGAACTAATCATCCTATCCACAGGAGAACGAATCATCCTGCCCCACAGTCGCCACAGGAGAACTAATCTCCCTGTTTCACAATTTCCACATGAGAACTAATCATCTCGGTCCACAGGAGAACTAATCATCTTGTTCCACAGTTGCCATGGGAGAACTAATCATCTTGTTCCACAGTTGCCATGGGAGAACTAATCATCCCGACCCACAGGAGAACTAATCATCCTGTTCCACAGTCACCATGGGGTATCACAGGGGAAGGTTGAACCTGTCATCTTGTACATAGCGCACCACCAGGGGAGGGTGAGTTGCACTATGGTCGTATGTTGCTCCAGTAAGTACCCTAAGCCCCCTAGAGCTCCCAGACCTCAATGCATGCAACATGCAGGACCCTTATAAGAAGGTCTCTCA
This sequence comes from Pinus tabuliformis, assembly GCA_031772625.1. Taxonomy (NCBI): domain Eukaryota; kingdom Viridiplantae; phylum Streptophyta; class Pinopsida; order Pinales; family Pinaceae; genus Pinus; species Pinus tabuliformis. Next base: position 622,154,513 of record CM062812.1, read on the forward strand.
ACGAATCCAAGTCGTTCGAGAAAGTCATAGATTTGACCTTTCCCTGAGGCTTTGACAAAATGTCCACGACCTGTATATCATTCTCAATGTGATGGAGCCTCCTCGCTCATCAACTTACCATATCCCAGATAAGGTAGTATTTGATGTCTATCTGCTCGAGCAATCATCAAATACAGAATTTATCAATAATCGAATGCCCCCTCTGGTTGTCACAGAGAATCATAGTGGTATTCATCATGTGTACAAACAACTCACTTAAGAGCTTCTGCAACCATGCAGCTTCACACGAGATGATACTCGTAGCTATGTATTCGGTCTTGGCGGTGCTTATAGCAACCAACTTCTGCTTCTTGCTCATCCATTATATCGAAGTAGAATCCAAAGAGAACCATCCCTGAGAAGTGCTCTAGTGATCCTCCACATTGCCTGCCCAGTCAACATTCGAATAATCATGTAGTTTCATATTTTCGGCAGTGTATCTCAATCCATGAGAGATTGTGCCTCGAAGATATCTCAGAAGATTCTTGGCACCAATCCAATGAGGTTCAACCAAATATGAGCTCACCATGCTAATTGCAAAACATATGTCTGGACAGAAGTTAACCAAGAACATCAATGCAGATGAGTTTATGGAACTCAGAGGCATTTTCCAAATCTGGTTCGGCATCATCACCATATAACTTCTGAAAGTTAAGATCCTGTTGAGGCCTCGAAAATCGCTGCCACAACAAAGGGGAAACCACCCGGTCCGGACCTTGAAAGCAGCTCCTTTTCCGTTTGGGATAGTGGCTCCGACTGGGGATAATGGGACCAGTTTCCCAATAATAGATAAAAGTGGGATGGATGAATAACTTGTGAGGTATGATAGTGATGAATAAACAAGTAAAACTATCAGCGAAATATATATTAACTATAATCTAATCCCGGGACTTATCAATCTTTCAAAGCGTAGCGTTTGATAATCTGTGCTTTAAGGCAGGCATATAGATGACTCTAACACTAAAGCATAGATGTTTAAACCATTTAAGATTGCTCTACATAATTAGTTATGCAGAGCGATAATAGCGAATTACTACACATTGTCATTCATATCATTGCTACATGCATGATTAAAAGAAAGGCATATCACAAAACATCCAATAGTGGAATGAAATGAAGATTTGCTGTTACAGCGCATACACGTATTCAAAAATAGCAAAAGATAATAACACTGCAATTCATATGAAAAGAAAGAGGACATATGCAGATAAAAGTACCATGTAACCTGCTCAACAATCCATTATATAAATCGCTATGTCGCAGTCCTTTCTTCAAACTAGAAAGCATTCCAGACAAGAGACAATAGTGCACAAATGCATAAAACAGCCTTCTCGTCAAATAAAGGACTATTGGTCGAGTTTCACAAAAGAATATAGGCTGAAGCACAGTAGTGCAAACTTCAGCCTTTAAGTCTATTACAAAATTTTACGACCCTTTCCAAAACAATGAAAGGGTCTATAAATACTAATCTAATCTAAATATCTAAGAAAAACTGAACAACTATGAAATTGGCATCAATAAATGTTTTTCCATCTTTCTTGGTGATCTGGCAGTCGGCAGCAATGCTTCATTCGGTGGGCTCTTTGCCTTTAAACCTCAACTGACATATCGTAAGCATTGGCTGTACTTCCGGTGGAGTGTTCAGACGCGACGTGAGCTGGGCATCATATGTGGCATCTTGAAAGTCGGGGATTAGGCACTTGAGAGCATCTGTTAAACACTTAAGAGCCGACCTTTGAGTGTGCGGCTTGATTAGAAAGTGCCAATATGCGTCGGAGGTTAAAGTATTTACTCCAGCGATTAACTTTCTCCTTTCTTCCAGTCCATGATAATTTGTTTGTTCAATTATGTTCGCCGTGGTTATGCTTCCAGGTGTACACTGAGAGATCATGTTGGCCCAATAGAGTGTATTGTTGACCAAATCAATCATATTGTTGGCAATCATTTTACACCTTGAAGCTGCCCTTTCTGCTTTCATCATCTGAGTGTTCCATTCCGTGAAGAGTATGTCTTTGAATGGCTCATAGATCCTAGGCAATTTTGCTTCTTTCCCCATATCAGTATCTTGCCAATCAAGATATGAAGTTATGGTTTCTTCGGTCTGATCTAGCTCATTTCTGGCTTTTTCAATCTACTGACATACTGCTGTAGATACTTCACATAATGGCTCAGCCTCAGTTAATTGTTGGCACAAGAGTCTAACCTGAGAGATTAATGCATTATTTATTTGAGCTGCCTCTGCTCTGAAATTCTCGACTTTCTTAGTGCCCTTGATATCTTCGAGCTGTGCTAATAATTGAGCGATTTGCTCATCCTTTGACTTCGTCATTAGCTTGTTTGCCTCTCTCAATTGTGCCAATGCCTCCGTTAATTCTTTCTGCTTCTGGATTGCACTCTGATCAATCCTCTGTTTTTCAGTCTGCAGTTGCTGGGTTAATACATTGTTTGCTTGTTGTTGCGCCAGCAACTGCTCTTCTACCTGTGCTGTCTTGTTTCGTGCTTCGGCTACTTCTGCTTGCAATGTACAAATCTCTTGGTCCTTAGTCTTTAACAAAAGACTTACCTCTGATGCTTTATCTATAGTTGCTGCAGAATAAGCTCCCGCATACTGCGATAGCTTGGTAAGATCATCAGAGGGGTCCAATTCTTCCTTCCAGACTACATTCCCTGTGACTGTCTGTTCAGGAAAGATGGAAGGTTGATCAAGCCTTCGTCTCTTCCTTGAGCGCTTAACAACTGCTTTGAGCCTTGGGCTGTAGAAAACGTCCAGGGGAGGAATATCTTCCACCTGGAGCACAATCTGATCGGAAGGGTCTTTGGTGATTACCTCGAGATCCTTTGAAATGGGTGGGCCGCTGGTTCCGCATAGAACCTGAGAAGAAGTGGTGTCTGGTGCGTCTTTGGAGCCTTCCTTTCCACTGATAATGGAATCGAATTGATTCCATTGTTTCAGCAATTCAGGATCTATGGAGGTCTGTGATTTACTCTTCTCCTTTTCTTGTTCCAACCTCTTTTTCTCCTCCAACTCTTTCTGCTGCTGTTCTTCTAACTCCTTTCTCTGTTTCTCTTCTTGCTCTCTTCTTTGCTTATCTGCTAATTCCTTTTTCTGCCTATCTGCCAGTTCTTTCCTTTGTTTTTCTTCCTCTTCCTTCTTCCGCTGTTCCTCTATCTGCTTCTGCTTTCTCTGCTCTTGTTCCTTCTGCTCTTTCTGCTGCTTAGCCATTTGCTCCTTTTTCTGCTTCTCTGCCTGCTGCTTCTCTTGTCTTTCCTCCTGTTGTTTATTTTGTTCTTTATTTACAACAGGAGATTGGGTTGTATGCTTCTGACCAGGCTCGCTTGAGGAGGATGCTGAGGTTAATGACAATAAATCTAGAGGCAGAGTTTGCAACCTCTGCTCTCTAAGTTTATTGAACTCAGTTAAACTCTCATCATTATATCTCATCTTGGCAAGCTGTTTGGTTTGGCCTATTGAATCGGCAGCTCTGAACAGGTCATCAAACTCATCCTCTTGATGGTCAATCTTAGTCAGTTTGGCCTGTTCTAGGGCATTGTAAGCAGTTTTATGTGGATCATAGAGTCTGGCTGGCATAGTGGGCAGGGATAAAGCTTGCATCTTTATAGCCTCCTTTTCTGCATGTTGGAGATTATGCAGAGTAAAAACACCCATCCTTAAGGGAAAAGAGGGCCAGCCCCTCTTCTTCTCTTTCTTGAGTGTTTGGGTTACACTCTCAGCCATAATTTGGTAGGATATCTCTCGGGCTAACAGTTTATCTGGAACATATAGAGGGAGAACATGCGGTTTGGCTTGGCTTCCATAAACCCTAATATAGGTAAAGTGCTCTTCTCCAAACCATCCTGCGATAGCTGGTAATTCGAAGGAAGCGAGATAGGAGATTTTGGGAATAGGCCGATCAAAAATGGAATAATGAATGGGGACCATAAAACCATTGCAAATTTGATACAAATGGTCCTTGTAAGAGGACTTCCATAATTTCCGATGATACAAATGAATGGGCGAAGGGTCTTGGGTGGTCCATCTCCAACCGAGGATGGGAAACTCAGAGTTAAAACGCAATGTGTCCATAATGTAGGCGCTATAATAAAATGGGGGGATTTTCCTTTCGGTGACTACAGATTTAGCTCTAAAATCCCGAATAGCTACAGTCAATTTATCAGAAAGAATGGTGGCCCAATCCATGATAAAACTATTAACAGCTGCTTCCATTAGGGGAACCATTTCTATATCGAAATTGGCAGAATCATGTAATCCCCATAGCCTACACATCATAATTCTCGCATAGCAATAGGGAGAAGCCAAGGAATCGACATAATACTTACCCGAGCTCTCGTGCTTGTGTTTGGCCGGGTTCTGCCTCCAATCTCGAATGGGCTCAGATGGTACATCGTTTTCAGCTGCAAACTTCTCCACGAAGTCTTTGTTGTAGATTTTCTCTGGCTCAGGCAAATGATACATTTCCCTCAGGTGCTCTGGCTTGAACGACCCGAAAATCCGTCCGTCTCTTGTGTGGAACGTTCTGTCAGTGATTGGAATTTCCTCAATTGCCCATCGCACTACATCCGTGTAGGGAAGGACTTGCTCTCTAGCAGCTATTCTGTGAAGAAAGGAATCGGCCAACTCCTTGAGAGTTGCGTCGGACTTTTTGAGTGGGTCTGCAGTAGCTACTGTCACTGAAACTTGTGGTTGTTCGGCCTCTAATAGATTATATCTGCCCTGCCATGTAGCCTTGTTAAGGCCAGTGCATGTAGTGTCTGAAACGAGGCCTTTCTTGCTATTTGCAGCAGCTTGACCTACTACAGGTGTAACAGTAGAGCCCGTAGCCCTCTTGGATCTTTTCCCCATCATGCTTAAGCTTCTCTCAAAAGACGAATTCTACACAATTGCAAGAGAAATTGTAACAACATAATAACAATGACGCTACACAGTGAGATAGATATATCATTTGAAGTGTGCCAAGATTAATTTTCAAAAGTGGCTGCGGATCCAATCGCTAAGAGTATATTGCAGATGCATTAATGGTGATTTGAGGCCTACTAATTAAATGTGATAATTATACCGTTATCCGGGTGAATGACTCACTTAAGCGTGCAACAGATATTCTGGCGGTTAAACGCAGGTGCTCATTAATCGAAGGGGCAAAATCTTTTAAATACCCACGCATTACCTTATCCCTTGTATTAACGGCATTTTGGGATTCGCGCTTTGTCAACCGGATATGAATATAAAATTAAAGATTTTAAGTGATGGCTTTTAAGACTGTCGACCACCGATGAGCGATACCACATCGCTTCGGGGATTAGGTGTTGCATAATTATTACCAAAAGATCGTGCCGATAGCCGATAAGCGATATTGCATCGGGCTAGCGCATGGGAACAGAAGTAGGCGCATATACAATGGTTTGGGGTTACCGATTGCGATATCGCATCGCATCGGGGGTAGGAACCGAATGCCTTACCGAAGTGCGCGACGGCCGATAGCGATATCGCATCGGGTCGAGATTTAAATCACAAGGCGGTTTCACATGAGGTATCGCCGATATCGCGTCGCATCGGGACATGAGTTATGTGCCTTTACTTGGTGTGTATGTAACATTGCCGATCGCCGATAGCGATATCGCATCGGCGGAAACCAAAATTCCATTTGAATGCATCTCTCATGTTGTTGCGATATGCGATCTTGCGATCGCTTTATCGCAATAATAAAAGATTGTTTGTTATTTGAAACATTAATGTCCGAAAAAGGCTTAAGTACATGAAAGCTCATTTGATTATGCGGCCTTTTTTGAACATGCAAGCATTGATGCCAAAATTTTAAAAGGGACCCATTCCACATGTTAATTTTTTGAAAAATAAGAATGATATGAAATGGGGGGTTGTTGTAGGGCACAACAATTGGCGATTCGCTGGAAGAACCAGTTATCTCTGAAAGTAATCCAAACACTTAAGCTTTTCAAAATTAGAAACTCAATCAGAAGGGAAAAACTTCTAATTTAACTGGATATTCGCGCGTTCTAAACCAAGTGAATTCTGTTAACTTCTATCCTTTTGGTTTCGAGAAAAATAAATACATTCTTAGTCTGAAAATAGGCCTTTATTGGTTTATAATGATAAAACAAAAAACTTTCCCAAATCAGCTTTTATAATTAACCCCTCTGTCATAGGTAGAGCCTCTGTTGCCAGCAAACGTTTATAGTCTCGACAGGGATACCTTTTAACCATAGTATTATTCACTTTTCCATTCACATAAGATTGTAGTTAACAGAATGAAACTAAAATATGTTGCCATATTTTATTTTTTATCCGTTTTTTCATTCTTTGTCATTGATAAGATAAAAAGCCATTGTCCTGGTTTGGTGGCCAGCTATTGACAATGCCATTCACTAGTAATAATTTAACTGAACAAGCCGGCTCGTGATGAGACCTCTTTGTCTTGAAATTTCAAGCCATTACCCTGTTATGATAGGCAGTATTGGTAATGTCAGTCAAACTACTTTCCTATGAACATGGTAAGCAGGCTTGTAATAAGATCTCTTATCTTTAATCTTCTATATTTTAGAATTACACTCTGAGTAACCATAAACTTTAGTGAATGGGGTGAACAATTTTCTCCTTAAGAGCAAATGGATGACAGGTGAAGAGTTGAAGATGCTGAAAATGGGTTAGTTTTTATCTTAAAATGAATAACCTTTGGAGACCAGTATTTAAAAACCGAGAATGATTTACAGAACTTTAACCTTTCGAGAAGAGTCTTCAAAACGTTAAGTGGTGATTTCAGAACAAACAGATATCTAGTTCCCTAGAAATTATTCCTTTTGGTTGAGGGTTCTACTATCTAAAAGCAAATATTTGGATTATTTTGTGAGACAACTTTTTCAAACCAAGCTAAAGGTCAATGGAGATACTCTACAGTTTTATTTCCTATCGATCCTACAAACTACACAAATCTACAAAGAGGAGAAGGGATCACCTTCTCAATTAAAGAATTTCTTCAAGACCAGGCCATTAACAGGGAGAGAATCTCTCACCCCTGATAAGTCTTGCAATATAAAGGTTGAATGGCCTATCTTGTCACAGATCTGAAATGGTCCAAGCCACATTTTCTGAAATTTGGTATGCTTACCTTTATCTTCATGGGCCTTGTCCCATTTGAGAACTAAGTCACCAACTTGGAAGTGTTTGGAATCGGATGAGGTTAAGTCAAAGGATGCTTTGATCATTTGTTGATGTTTGGCGTGAGTGATTCTAGCTTTCTCCCTTTCTTCTTCTAATTTGAGAATTTGGTCATGTCTAAGTTGGATAGAGGAAGAAGGAGTCTCTTCGATGTACTGTACTAGGGCTAAAGAGGGTAGAACAAGATTGGTAGGCAATACTGCTTCTTTTCCGTAAACTAGATTAAATGGGGAGGAACCTATAGAAGCCTTTTGTGTAATCCTATCAGCCCATAATGCAAATACTAGAGATTTGTGCCAGTTTCTATGATTCTGTTCAACAGTTCGCTTAATGATTTTGATGAGATTTTTATTAGTAGATTCTGTTAAACCATTTCCCTGGGGATAATAATTAGCAGAATATTTCAATTTAAACCCCCTCTTAATAGCAAAATCATATATAGCATTTCCTGAGAAATAGGAAGCATTATCAAAAACGAGAGCGTTTGGGACACCAAACCTGGTAATGATGAATTGGTCTATGAACTCGATGATTGCCTCTGAATTTGCTGCCTTCAAAGGAATAGCCTCTACCCATTTGGTAAAATAATCGGTAGCAGTGAGGATATACCTGTGTTGTTTGGAAGATGGTGGAGTAATCTCTCCAATGATATCTAATCCCCATTGTTCAAATGGTTGTTCAATGTTGACAGGTTGCAGGGGGAAAGCTGATTTCCGTTGTCTTCCACTAGCAGTTTGGCAATTGAAGCATTTTCTTACGTATTCATGAGCATCTCTAAACAGTGTAGGCCAATAATATCCAGCATGAATAACTTTGTGGGCTGTCGTGTCTGCCCCAAAATGTCCTCCCGCTGGCCCATCATGTAGTTCCTGTAAAACTTTTTGAGCTTCAGGTCTCTCAAGACATCTTAACAGGATAGAATCATAATTTTGTCTAAAGAGCACATCATTAATGAGAGTGAAATTCTTTGCTTTTAACCTAATGGCCCTTTTATTTTTGTAAGATAAATTTGGAGGAGCATAACCATTCTTCAAATAAAATATCAAATCTGCATATTGAGATTCGAAATCAGTGACACTTATCTGATTGATTGTTTGAGTCTGATCCATGTCGCTTGATTCAGGAATGTTTGATGCTCCTGCCAATATCCTGCAAAAACCTTGGCCCCTAACAATCTTTGCTGGCTTTATTTCTAGGTCATATTCTTGAAGTGCTGTGACCCAATTGGCCCTTCTTTCACCTAGTTCTTTTTGAATTAAAAGTTGCCTTACCGTCGGGAAAGGGACTATAACTTTCGTGTGAGTTTTCAAAAGAAAGGGCCTGTAATGTTTAACTGCTTTGAACACAGCAAAGGCTTGTTTCTCCACATCGGAATAATTTAATTCGGCACCCTGAAGATTTGAGCTAAAAAATGAAATGGGTGCTTCCAAGTTATGAGCATTTGGCTGCGTGAGAACTGCAGCATAGGATACATCGGACACAACGGTATACAATGTAAAATGATTAGAAAAATTGGGAGTATTCAAGGTTGGGGCATTGATTATTGATTGCTTGATAACATCAAAAGCTTGCTTTTCTTCTGCTCCCCACTTGAAGACTGAATTCTTCTTGATCATTGTCTGAAGTGGTAATACAATTTGAGAGAAATCTGGAACAAATCGTTTGACAAAATTAATCTGACCCAAGAATGACTGCATCGATTTTTTATTGTGTGGGAAAGGGATTTCAGAAATTTCCTTAATCCGATCAGGATCAATATAAATGCCATCCTTGGATACTATAAAGCCTAAGAGCTTTCCTTGATCAAGAGCAAAGAAAGACTTCTTTGGGTTTAGAGAAATACCATACCTTTTGCATCGCTGAAAGATTTGATTTAAGTCATGCAAATGATTATATCTCTTTTTAGAATATACAGTAATATCGTCTAAGTAGACGACTACTGATCGATTAATCAACCCTTTGAAGGCTATATCCATGGCTCTCTGGAATGTCGCTCCTGCGTTTATGAGTCCAAAAGGCATTTTCTGATATGCATAAGTTCCCCATTTTGTTCTGAATGTGGTTTTGAGTTGGTCATCAGGATGAACCAAAACTTGGTTGTATCCGGAGAATCCATCAAGAAAGGACATCAATTCAGAACCTGCTACTGATTGAAGAATTTGCTCCATAGTAGGTAACGGGAAATTATCTTTCAAGCTCGCTTTATTGAGGTTCCTGAAATCAATACAGATTCGAATGTCGCCATTCTTCTTCCTGACTGGCACCATATTAGAGACCCAACTTGAATGTTGGACCGGAAAGATAATTTTGGCTTTCAAAAGCTTATTAAGCTCCGACTTTATTTGGGTCTCCAAATTTGGATGTATTTTTCTTAATTTTTGCTGAATTGGTTTCTGATCAGGAAGCATAGGGATGGTATGCTGGATAATAGATGTATCATATGTCTTTAGGTCATCATATTTCCAAGCGAAGACCTGTTTGTTTTTTCTCAATAGTTTAATAAATGCTTCCTTTTCTTCTTGGGAAAGTCCTATTCCTAAGTTGATGTTTTGAGGAGCATCTTCTGTGCCTAGATTTATTAATTCAAACCTAAGGGTGGAACTTTGAAGCTTTGCATTAATTATAGGTTTAAACCTGTCTTTGATATCATAAAGGTCTTCAAGCTTCACCACAGGTTTAGGAATCGAATTTTCTTGAGGCGCTTGTTTCATCTGTAGATCGTGATCATCTTCCTCAATGACTTGATTGTCATAGGATTGTTCCGAAGTTAGAAACTGCAAGATATCTTCATCATGGTTAAATACTCTCCAATTAGTGACATTGTCAGGAATTGAAGGTCTAAAAAGTAATTCTACAGAAAATCTATCAAGGCTGTAGTCTTCGGAAGGTAGCAGTTTGGAGGCTACATTGGCTAGTAGGTCGGCTGCTGAATTTTGTGACCTAGGAATAGAAGAAATGTTGAAGGCTGAAAAGTGTGAGGTAAGATCTTGCACTAGCGATTGATAATGCTTAAGGTGAGTCGAAAGGCAATGAATTTCATTTCTAACTTGTTTAACAATGATTTCCGAATCGCCGAACACTTTTAGATATCGCACTTCAAGGCCGATCGCTTTATATAAACCCTGGACCAAAGCTTCATATTCGGTTGTGTTATTAGTACACTCAAATTCTAACCTACAAGACAGCATTGTCTTTTCTCCTTGCGGGCTAACCAAAATGCAACCTGCTCCTGAGCCTTCACTGGACTTAGAGCCATCAAAATATAAAGACCAAAATAAAGGAGTATTAACAAACATATCTACAATTTTCTCAGCATCATTAAAACATCTAGACTTATCTGTTTGTGAAAAAATTTCAATCTGAGATGTAAAATGATTAACTGAAAAAGGAGATGGTTGGGCAACAAAGTTGCCAAAGAATGATTCGGACGAATAGTTCCCCAAAATATTGTTGTTGAATGCCACAGGTTGGTTTTCTTGCTCAAATTCAGTAACTGTGTGGGTCATATGCTTCTCCCGATCGATCCTTATTTGATTCGGCTTTCCCTTGTAGGGAAGCCACATATGTGACCAATCTGTGGAAATATACCCATGTAGTTTTTCGGACCAATCTCTGCTTAAAATCAAACCATAAAATTCAGGTATGTCGGCAATTAAGATGTCAATCCTCTGAACTATTCTGGGGTCGGCTGACAACCTGATGGTTACAGAATTAATTTCTCCCACAACCTGCACCTTAGTCCTATCCAACTGCACTATATGAATGGCAGACTTCTGGGGTTCAATGTTCAACTTAGAGCAAACTGAAGCTGGCATTATATTAGATGAGGTCCCTGAATCAATTAAACAGTTGTGCAAGTTTCTATTATAAATCTCATAAGTGAGCAGGAAGGGTGGAGTGTGAGAATTAGATTTATCTCCGATTAAAACTGAATCGGTAATTTCAACCATACCTGCAGGAGGCTAGCCTGAATCGTTGGCAGCTCTTGCACTGGGAAGGGGAGTAGAGGGGACAGCATTTAATTCTTTGAGAAGTAGCTTTTGTTGATGTTTTAGTTTACTGAGTTCAAACATGGTTATATTTGCCTTAGTCTTCTTCATGTCATCAACAATGTTATATTCCATTGAATCCGATACCACCAGAGTCTTGGATGTTGAAGGAGAACTAGAAGTTGAAGGCTGGTTTTGAGGAACTACTACAGGTGACTTCTTTGGGGGAACTTTTTCCTTTGCTGTAGTAGCGCCTGCGCTCCTCTTCTTTGAAATTGCCTGGGCGGGTTCAAGAGTGCTTTTACTTCTTGTAGTAACCGGGAAGGCTTCTTCTTCATTCTCCGTATCAGAGTTTGGGAGTATAAAATCCCACATTCTGTGGCATTCAGCTACTTCTTCTTCATCATCGGTCTGTGAAGATGTTTCCTCTTCCTCTTCTTCTTGGTCTGAATCAGCGTTAGATATTACATTGGGCGGCTTTGATTCGGTTTTCTTAAAAGTTCTAAATGGTCTTTTGCTTGAAGTTTCGGCCACCTGCTTCTTTATCTCAACCATTTCGTTAGACATTGTTTTAAGGACCTTTTGTAAACCTTCCATGTCATACGGGTCCTTCGGGGTTTTCTTCTTGGAATCTTCTTTAAACGAGACTTTTTTAGCTTTTCTATCCTCTAGAGCAGCTTTCTTTTCTAGAGCGTTAATGCGCTTTTCAACAGCAAGTGCCTCTCTCATGTTTTCAGCTAAGGTAGGTTTGCCAGCCCTGTCTACAAAAATGGCTATGTTGGCAGGTAGGGCAGTGATATACCATTCGCTTCGGATTTGTTCACTTGGTTTAGAAGCAGTAGGGATTTTATTCAGTAGTTTATTAAATCTGGCATTAAACTCTTTTATTGGTTCCCTGTGCTCTATTCTCAAATTGGAGAGGTCGTTTATTAAAGTTGCTAGGGACCTGTCATCTCCATATTTGGTGAGAAACTGCTCTTGGCATGTGTTCCAACTGGTAATTGAACCAGAAGGTAAGGAAAAATACCAGGATCCTGCTGATCCTTGTAAAGTGTAAGGGAAAAGTCTTACAACAACATCTTGCTCTGTCACTCCTTTTAGGTTAACTGCTAACATAAAGTTGTTGATGTGTTCTTCAGCCTGAGTCCCATCATCTGGATTGAATTTAGGCAGCCATTTTTCGGGATAATCGGGTAGATCATGCAAGGGTGCAGGCATATTGACTGCTCCTGGCCTAGTCCATGGATCTGCCATTATGATAGCAACAGTGGTTGAGACTACTGCTGGGATTCTGGATGTATGGGAAGGAATTAAAGATGAGGAGTGAATAGGTTGAGATCTCGAGGCTTCTGATCCCTGGTGAACGACAATTTGTAATGGGGGAGTGGATGGTCGACCTTGCAGTGGAGAAAATGAAATGGAGGACGTGGATGAAAGCCCTTCACTAGCAGACCCTTCAGTAATTTTCTTTGCCCTTTTCCTATTAGGTAAAGGAAACTCAGTGGGTTCAATACCGAGTTTTTCGCTCTGAAGTCTGGTGAGAGGGTGAGTAAGGTTGAACTGCGAAGTCGCACTGCTTTCTGATACCTCAGATTTCTGTGGTGAAATCGAGAAGCTCTGAAGTTTATGGATTAGAGACTGAACTTCAGGTGATTCAAGACTTAATTGTTCTGTGGTATGATGGGTTTGAGCAGTGGCAATTGATTCCTCTTCTTCTTGTTTGAGTACCGGCGAACCAGTATACAAATGGGAAGATCGAGGAGATTCGGAGGGCGAAGTACTCTTAGAATGGCTTATAGGTTTGGATTTATGTTCCATTCACAGCTGAGGCCCTCCTTCTAGCGCCAATTTTGTTGAGGCCTCGAAAATCGCTGCCACAACAAAGGGGAAACCACCCGGTCCGGACCTTGAAAGCAGCTCCTTTTCCGTTTGGGATAGTGGCTCCGACTGGGGATAATGGGACCAGTTTCCCAATAATAGATAAAAGTGGGATGGATGAATAACTTGTGAGGTATGATAGTGATGAATAAACAACTAAAACTATCAGCGAAATATATATTAACTATAATCTAATCCCGGGACTTATCAATCTTTCAAAGTGTAGCGTTTGATAATTTGTGCTTTAAGGCAGGCATATAGATGACTCTAACACTAAAGCATAGATATTTAAACCATTTAAGATTGCTCTACATAATTAGTTATGCAGAGCGATAATAGCGAATTACTACACATTGTCATTCATATCATTGCTACATGCATGATTAAAAGAAAGGCATATCACAAAACATCCAATAGTGGAATGAAATGAAGATTTGCTGTTACAGCGCATACACGTATTCAACAATAGCAAAAGATAATAACACAGCAATTCATATGAAAAGAAAGAGGACAGATGCAGATAAAAGTACCATGTAAGCTGCTCAACAATCCATTATATAAATCGCTATGTCGCAGTCCTTTCTTCAAACTAGAAAGCATTCCATACAAGAGACAATATTGCACAAATGCATAAAACAGCCTTCTCGTCAAATAAAGGACTATTGGTCGAGTTTCACAAAAGAATATAGGCTGAAGCACAGTAGTGCAAACTTCAGCCTTTAAGTCTATTACAAAATTTTACGACCCTTTCCAAAACAATGAAAGGGTCTATAAATACTAATCTAATCTAAATATCTAAGAAAAACTGAACAACTATGAAATTGGCATCAATAAATGTTTTTCCATCTTTCTTGGTGATCTGGCAGTCGGCAGCAATGCTTCATTCGGTGGGCTCTTTGCCTTTAAACCTCAACTGACATATCGTAAGCATTGGCTGTACTTCCGGTGGAGTGTTCAGACGCGACGTGAGCTGGGCATCATATGTGGCATCTTGAAAGTCGGGGATTAGGCACTTGAGAGCATCTGTTAAACACTTAAGAGCCGACCTTTGAGTGTGCGGCTTGATTAGAAAGTGCCAATATGTGTCGGAGGTTAAAGTATTTACTCCAGCGATTAACTTTCTCCTTTCTTCCAGTCCATGATAATTTGTTTGTTCAATTATGTTCGTCGTGGTTATGCTTCCAGGTGTACACTGAGAGATCATGTTGGCCCAATAGAGTGTATTGTTGACCAAATCAATCATATTGTTGGCAATCATTTTACACCTTGAAGCTGCCCTTTCCGCTTTCATCATCTGAGTGTTCCATTCCGTGAAGAGTATGTCTTTGAATGGCTCATAGATCCTAGGCAATTTTGCTTCTTTCCCCATATCAGTATCTTGCCAATCAAGATATGAAGTTATGGTTTCTTCGGTCTGATCTAGCTCATTTCTGGCTTTTTCAATCTGCTGACATACTGCTGTAGATACTTCACATAATGGCTCAGCCTCAGTTAATTGTTGGCACAAGAGTCTAACCTGAGAGATTAATGCATTATTTATTTGAGCTGCCTCTGCTCTGAAATTCTCGACTTTCTTAGTGCCCTTGATATCTTCGAGCTGTGCTAATAATTGAGCGATTTGCTCATCCTTTGACTTCGTCATTAGCTCGTTTGCCTCTCTCAATTGTGCCAATGCCTCCGTTAATTCTTTCTGCTTCTGGATTGCACTCTGATCAATCCTCTGTTTTTCAGTCTGCAGTTGCTGGGTTAATACATTGTTTGCTTGCTGTTGCGCCAGCAACTACTCTTCTACCTGTGCTGTCTTGTTTCGTGCTTCGGCTACTTTTGCTTGCAATGTACAAATCTCTTGGTCCTTAGTCTTTAACAAAAGACTTACCTCTGATGCTTTATCTATAGTTGCTGCAGAATAAGCTCCCGCATACTGCGATAGCTTGGTAAGATCATCAGAGGGGTCCAATTCTTCCTTCCAGACTACATTCCCTGTGACTGTCTGTTCAGGAAAGATAGAAGGTTGATCAAGCCTTCGTCTCTTCCTTGAGCGCTTAACAACTGCTTTGAGCCTTGGGCTGTAGAAAACATCCAGGGGAGGAATATCTTCCACCTGGAGCACAATCTGATCGGAAGGGTCTTTGGTGATTACCTCTAGATCCTTTGAAATGGGTGGGCCGCTGGTTCCGCATAGAACCTGAGAAGAAGTGGTGTCTGGTGCGTCTTTGGAGCCTTCCTTTCCACTGATAATGGAATCGAATTGATTCCATTGTTTCAGCAATTCAGGATCTATGGAGGTCTGTGATTTACTCTTCTCCTTTTCTTGTTCCAACCTCTTTTTCTCCTCCAACTCTTTCTACTGTTGTTCTTCTAACTCCTTTCTCTATTTCTCTTCTTGCTCTCTTCTTTGCTTATCTGCTAATTCCTTTTTCTGTCTATCTGCCAGTTCTTTCCTTTGTTTTTCTTCCTCTTCCTTCTTCCGTTGTTCCTCTATCTGCTTCTGCTTTCTCTTCTCTTGTTCCTTCTGCTCTTTCTGCTGCTTAGCCATTTGCTCCTTTTTCTGCTTCTCTGCCTGCTGCTTCTCTTGTCTTTCCTCCTGTTGTTTATTTTGTTCTTTATTTACAACAGGAGATTGGGTTGTATGCTTCTGACCAGGCTCGCTTGAGGAGGACGCTGAGGTTAATGAAAATAAATCTAGAGGCAGAGTTTGCAACCTTTGCTCTCTAAGTTTATTGAACTCAGTTAAACTCTCATCATTATATCTCATCTTGGCAAGCTGCTTGGTTTGGCCTATTGAATCGGCAGCTCTGAACAGGTCATCAAACTCATCCTCTTGATGGTCAATCTTAGTCAGTTTGGCCTGTTCTAGGGCATTGTAAGCAGTTTTATGTGGATCATAGAGTCTGGCTGGCATAGTGGGCAGGGATAAAGCTTGCATCTTTATAGCCTCCTTTTCTGCATGTTGGAGATTATGCAGAGTAAAAACACCCATCCTTAAGGGAAAAGAGGGCCAGCCCCTCTTCTTCTCTTTCTTGAGTGTTTGGGTTACACTCTCAGCCATAATTTGGTAGGATATCTCTCGGGCTAACAGTTTATCTGGAACATATAGAGGGAGAACATGCGGTTTGGCTTGGCTTCCATAAACCCTAATATAGGTAAAGTGCTCTTCTCCAAACCATCCTGCGATAGCTGGTAATTCGAAGGAAGCGAGATAGGAGATTTTGGGAATAGGCCGATCAAAAATGGAATAATGAATGGGAACCATAAAACCATTGCAAATTTTATACAAATGGTCCTTGTAAGAGGACTTCCATAATTTCCGATGATACAAATGAATGGGCGAAGGGTCTTGGGTGGTCCATCTCCAACCGAGGATGGGAAACTCAGAGTTAAAACGCAATGTGTCCATAATGTAGGCGCTATAATAAAATGGGGGGATTTTCCTTTCGGTGACTACAGATTTAGCTCTAAAATCCCGAATAGCTACAGTCAATTTATCAGAAAGAATGGTGGCCCAATCCATGATAAAACTATTAACAGCTGCTTCCATTAGGGGAACCATTTCTATATCGAAATTGGCAGAATCATGTAATCCCCATAGCCTACACATCATAATTCCCGCATAGCAATAGGGAGAAGCCAAGGAATCGACATAATACTTACCCGAGCTCTCGTGCTTGTGTTTGGCCGGGTTCTGCCTCCAATCTCGAATGGGCTCAGATGGTACATCGTTTTCAGCTGCAAACTTCTCCACGAAGTCTTTGTTGTAGATTTTCTCTGGCTCAGGCAAATGATACATTTCCCTCAGGTGCTCTGGCTTGAACGACCCGAAAATCCGTCCGTCTCTTGTGTGGAACGTTCTGTCAGTGATTGGAATTTCCTCAATTGCCCATCACACTACATCAGTGTAGGGAAGGACTTGCTCTCTAGCAGCTATTCTGTGAAGAAAGGAATCGGCCAACTCCTTGAGAGTTGCGTCGGACTTTTTGAGTGGGTCCGCAGTAGCTACTGTCACTGAAACTTGTGGTTGTTCGGCCTCTAATAGATTATATGTGCCCTGCCATGTAGCCTTGTTAAGACCAGTGCATGAGTGTCTGAAACGAGGCCTTTCTTGCTATTTGCAGCAGCTTGACCTACTACAGGTGTAACAGTAGAGCCCGTAGCCCTCTTGGATCTTTTCCCCATCATGCTTAAGCTTCTCTCAAAAGACGAATTCTACATAATTGCAAGAGAAATCGTAACAACATAATAACAATGACGCTACACAGTGAGATAGATATATCATTTGAAGCGTGCCAAGATTAATTTTCAAAAGTGGTTGCGGATCCAATTGCTAAGAGTATATTGCAGATGCATTAATGGTGATTTGAGGCCTACTACTCATTAAATGTGATAATTATACCGTTATCCGGGTGAATGACTCACTTAAGCGTGCAACAGATATTCTGGCGGTTAAACGCAGGTGCTCATTAATCGAAGGGGCAAAATCTTTTAAATACCCACGCATTACCTTATCCCTTGTATTAACGGCATTTTGGGATTCGCGCTTTGTCAACCGGATATGAATATAAAATTAAAGCTTTTAAGTGATGGCTTTTAAGACTGCCGACCACCGATGAGCGATACCACATCGCTTCGGGGATTAGGTGCTGCACAATTATTACCAAAAGATCGTGCCGATAGCCGATAAGCGATATCACATCGGGCTAGCGCATTGGAATAGAGGTAGGCGCATATACAATGGTTTGGGGTTACCGATTGCGATATCGCATCGCATCGGGGGTAGGAACCGAATGCCTTACCGAAGTGCGCGACGGCCGATAGTGATATCGCATCGGGTCGGGATTTAAATCACAAGGCGGTTTCACATGAGGTATCGCCGATAACCGATCGCCGATATCGCGTCGCATCGGGACATGAGTTATGTGCCTTTACTTGGTGTGTATGTAACATTGCCGATCGCCGATAGCGATATCGCATCGGCAGAAACCAAAATTCCATTTGAATGCATCTCTCATGTTGTTGCGATATGCGATCTTGCGATCGCTTTATCACAATAATAAAAGATTGTTTGTTATTTAAAACATTAATGTCCGAAAAAGGCTTAAGTACATGAAAGCTCATTTGATTATGCGGCCTTTTTTGAACATGCAAGCATTGATGCCAAAATTTTAAAAGGGACCCATTCCACATGTTAATTTTTTGAAAAATAAGAACGATATGAAATGGGGGGTTGTTGTAGGGCACAACAGATCCTCGAGGTAGTCACAGGCTTGCAGTTTATCATCCCACATCTGGGATCCAACTCCTCTTGCAAATGAGAGGGTCTGCACCTGTCAGAAATATGTCGTCCTCATAAGGTGCCGGTATGAGAGGTTTATCATCCACAACCTTCGGGTAATGGTTTGGATCGGTTTCACTCCTAGTGAATCTCAGCTTCATCAAACAACTATCAATCCTCTCATACTATGCCCGGGGTGTTTTGCTTCAAGCCATAGAGGGATTTCTTCCACTTGTATACATGAGATTCCCAATCATAAATCTCAAACTCCTCGGGTTGTTCCAAACCTGTGGACTTGTTGCATGAGGGGAATGGTCCCCTTATAGGATTTTCCTTCGGTACATCTCAAACATGTACCTTCATGCTCTTCTTGAATTCAAACATCCCTATCACCATCTGACTCACATCGGGTAGGGCCCCATAGGTAGACCTCCAGTGTTATAGATGTGATATGTCAATTGACATGATCCCTAATGGACCATCCTGCAACTTGATACAAATTGCCAGCCCTGAACCCATGAGAAAAAGCATCTTTGAAAATTCTATTTTTTTGACACGTACCTTTCCATTGATGAATGCCACCCTAAAACCTTTGACTTCCATTTCCGAGATAGACACTAGGTTCTTCTTACGATCAGGTACATAAAAGAGATTATGTAAATGAATCGAGTTACCATCATTCAGTTGATGGGTAACATTCCCTACACCCTTTCTGGGATAGGTGGCATTGGCTCCAAGTATAATCCCATGATTGTTTCCATCTCTACCAAATTAAAGAGTGCACCCATCTATTCGATGAAGTGCCTTAAAGCACTACAATCTATAAGCCAGATTCCCAAAGAATCTGAAGGAGAGGGCCAATAAGATAACGCTTCTTTATATTATCATAAACAACATTTGATTCTTCATACCTGGGGTTCCTTGCTTTCTTTGAAGAGTCGGCCATTTCCTTGATGACCTGCATTACCTGTCATTTCTTTGATCATTGAAGATGTCCTTGGAATTATTGTTATCATCATCAAGTGATGTGTCCCTGCCATTTGGACACTCCTTCACATAATGGCCGAACTAGTTATCTTCCTTTCCTTCCACCCTGAGATCCAGTCTTCCAATGAAGTGATCTTTAGGTAGGCCACATTCCGCTGCGCCATTCTGATAATATTCTCTGCTCCGACTTCGACCTTGGTGAATTTGAAGAGGGATGAGGAATCCATTGATCCTTTTTTCCTTTCCCAACTATCTTCGGTGATTGCTCTTTCATTCTTCTTTGGGCATTGCCTTCACCTTAGCTCTGATACCATGTTAATTTTAGGTATGTTCTATGTTTAGAGCAATTTATTTCAACTCTCACAGTTAGCTCAATATCTTTTCCAGATTAGCAATCACATCAACATTAACTGCAGATAGAACATAAACATAAATCGCAAAAGACAAGCCAAGACAAGAGGACACAAGATGTGGCACTAGCTAGGTACAAACCCCAATGTGGGGAAACTCTTGATCAATTCTTCTTATGTGTTCTTCAATAGTTTAGTAGAGAGAGAGAGAGAGATAGTACGTTTACAAGAGAAGTCAACACTTTGACTTATCTAGATAAGAGCATAGATCATCTCTAAGAAGATGATACATGAGACAGTTGAAGACATGTTGCTTCAATTGATTCTTCAAGGTGAATCCTTCACCTATCGTTGTGCTGCATTTCGTCATCACGCTGCACCTCACCGCGTTGCACCATGTTGCACCCATCATCACTATGTTGCATCTCATCATGCTTCATTAATCATCACTGTACCCATCATTGTACTGCATTATGTGCTATTGCTACACCATGTTGTCATATTGACCTATGCTCTAGCTACACCTTGCTTGCTTGTTGTCCTTAGCATGCTTGTTGTTGCATGCTAGCTGTCCCATGCATGCTCGCTGTAACATTGCATGCTTGGTGTATTTGTTGCTAAGTACCATACAACTGTCCCAATGTTAGTTAGTTGTCCCTTGCATGTTGTTCTCCTTCGGAGATGAATGCTCCGACAATGCCCGACAGTTCCAGCAGTTCCCGCTGTTCCCGACAGTTCCTGCTGTTCTCAACAGTTCCGGCAGTTCTAGCTGTTCCCGACTATTCTGGCTGTTCCCAGCAGTCCCCGCAATTCCGGCAGTTTCCATCAGTTTCAGTTGTTCCCGAAAGTTCCGGCATTTTCCCTCTAGATTAGGACAATCTTAGGATCTCTCCTCCTACGAAAACCCAAAGACAAGTAGAGAGGAAGAGATCCCAAGTGTGTTGAAAATGAATTGTAGGCCACCTCTATTTATACTAAAACGTTGAGCACAAGTGGGGTTTATTTGGTTGTTGGCCGACCTTGACGAATTGTCCCATAACACAAATAAATTTATATCTCCATGAATACTTATCGAAATCGGGTGATCTTTAGATCAATCCTACACTTCTCGATGAGAGGAATCCAAGAAAAATATCAATTTCCATTAATAAGATGACCCACATGGAGTTTGGCCCTAGTTGCCAATTTTAACAAAAGGGAAAACATTACTTAAGGGGAAAGCATCAAAAGTGACTTAAATAAATTAAGAAGTCACTTAAGACAAAGTCAAAGAGGAGCTTCTAGAATAATAATAAAATAAGATGCTTCTAGAGGCTTGGAGATCTATATATGGAGTCTTTAAAAGGAGGAGGAGATCATTTGGGATATCTTGGTTTTGAGTATGTGTCTTTGGTGTGGATTGGAAAATTTAGTTCTCTACTTTGGTAGCCCCAGGACAAATACCCTTGGTTGATTCTGTTGAGAAATCTAGGGCTTTCAATGTTAACAATTTCTCTTTTTGATAATTGCTTGTCATATGTTTGTTCTTCTTTACTTGTGATCTTCCACTGTGTTAGCTTATTAGTGTGTTCTTTTTTATCAAGACATCTATCAAAAAATAAATAAAGATAAGTGGCACAAATATAGACTTCTCCATCCAAGGATAAAACCTCTCACCTCTTGAGAGGAAAACTCGATAAAATTCTTCTTCTAGATCTTCAATTAATAAGTACCAAGACCATAACACGAACCCTTGACTACATTATCCTTCCAAGAATTTTGTCACCCACCTTGATGTTCTATCTCTTCCTTCCTGTTCATTTTCTCTTAGAGAAACTTGGTCTCTTCTTTCCCTTGCTACCCCAAAAGAATTTTAGTGCCCTAACTTCGCACTGCCCAGAAGATTCTGCTGCCTAGACTTTGCACTACCTAGAAGAATCTTTTCTATACCCAGAATATGATGACCCAAAAGAATCTTCGTACCTTTCTTTTGTTGGTCTTCCTTTTCTTTCCTTTTAGCCCTTTTCTTGTACCTTCTTCTTCGCACTTCTCCAATGAATGCTTGTCTGAATTGTGTGTCTCCAAATGAGGTCGAGTAGGGCTATTTATACCCTTCTTCGCCGCCCTTTTGGACGACTTGACAACTAGAGTTTAGGTCGACTTCATCTTGTAGTTTCTTCATGGTTTGTAGGCCGACTTGAAGTGGTTTGGTGACAAGTTATTGGAGGATACTTGACATAGACAATATTGACCTATTAGAGAGTGTAACGTGACTTCATTTACATGACAATGAATCTTTTATGTCTAGATGAATAAACCTTAAAGACTCTCTATGGGAGTCTTGACTCAAAAACAAAATCCTTGCTCATGAAACCCATGAAGCAAGTCAATATAATAATTTCATTTTTGTTATTTACATCTCTTTACATAAAATCATAATTACATATCATTATGAAGACTAAACCTAGTTACACTTTTCAACACCCCCTCTTAACTAGGGAGGTATTCATAATGGTACCTTGGACTTTTTCAATATGAAGAATCTCTCATAAGAAGTCGGATTTGTAACTCATTTGTATAACATCATATCAACCAACATTTATATAGCAAGGCCTTGACTAACTCTATCTCTCCACAAGATCAGAGAAAAATGTTGGCGAGACCAATGATTTATAGACATACTCATCATTGTATTTCTCAGAACATACCCCACCCAGGTTCTCTTAGGATATGCTCCATGAGGACTATTCTTTTCTTGGACTTCCCAATCCCCAAAAGAATATCAGTCCTCCACAACTACTCTTCCATGGGATTCCCTATCTCATCCCACAAGAGCATCAAATGCCAAATGATTACACAATCCTCCATTCTGTCTTCTCAAGTGAAGCACAAAATAACATGTTTATCGCTCCTTATACCAGGAGGTTTAATTTCCATATATTCATTCCAAATC
This sequence comes from Pinus tabuliformis, assembly GCA_031772625.1. Classification (NCBI taxonomy): domain Eukaryota; kingdom Viridiplantae; phylum Streptophyta; class Pinopsida; order Pinales; family Pinaceae; genus Pinus; species Pinus tabuliformis. The sequence goes on from CM062812.1 coordinate 622,177,146, forward strand.
ACAGAGGAATGTACCTAAGCTTCTGGCTTAGGAATCTTTTCAAGTTTCTTCCAAGTAAGAAACTTCTTTTCATGCTCCCTCTTAACTAGGGACCTATAGCAACTCTTCATGTGGAGTCTTCGATGTCCTGAATTTCTTTTATGATAAGGAGTCTTCATCCTTTGGGAACTTCTATACATAGATCATTCATCAGCTTTATTCATGAGTCAGTCATGTCCTTAATTCATCAGAAAGTGATCTATCGAATTTTCCATCTGGCTTTGCTTCATGTTATTCTGCTTTCATGCCATATTTCTCGGAAGGACATTACATCCTTCTATATGGTCTGTTTGGAAGTCATTTATAGATCTTCCCTTTGACAGTCCTACATAAGCCAATCTAGATTATAATTCAAAAATAATCAATGAACACTTCAAATCAGAGTTACCTTTATAATGATCTTTCATCATGACATCAACCTGTAAGTATCAACATCTTGCATGCAGATTGCCACACCTCCCATAGATATTTAGTGTCAAAGGTCTCTTATCTTTTTACGACTTCTATCAGATTCTTCATATCCTTCTGGGAGATATTCTAGTCAAATCTTCTTGGACTTCGGATGTTTAATGCCTTCTATAATCGATGATCTCTTCCTTTCTTTTCTCGCACACTTCATTCTCAGAAGCTTCTAATCAGAATTCCTTGATTGTAGTCAGCCTCCTCATGTTGCATATATATGTGTGTGTGTGTGTGTGTGTTGATTTCATCTAGTGTGACTTATGCTCGTTAGAGGAGATTATTTCTTGATCATATTTCCCAGAATGGAAATAGTGACCCATAATATTTTCAACTATGTGACATGACTTTTTACCATAATCTATGTGAGCATACATACCTCATCTTTCTTTCAGTCATCCAGAATTCTTGTAGTAGCTTCACCCGAAAGGACTTTATCCTTCATACCTGTGTTCCTGTTGTGTCATCATAACATTATTCCTTAAATCTCACAAGTTGGAATTCCTAATGAAAACCTTTTGCTTCCTTTCTCTATTGGTGAATCCTTTGATGAGAATTCTATCAGAGAACCTTGAGGATGTTTTATATCCTCACTTGGCAGATGTTTTCTGCTATGATAATCCTAGTTGATGATGACTTATGCTTCATATAAATACTCATCATGAGGTTTCCTAAGAGCTTCCTTATCAATAGAATTTGTACCAGACATACTTTTTGCTTCTCATGTCATGAGATTTTATCTCTAATGCCTTTATCATGGTGCTTTCTACTAATGCATGTTATCTGCTTTACATTGCTTCATATCTATGACTTACAAGTAAAAGAAACCTTCTACAGAATAAGGTCATCTTTTAGCTTCTTCCTTCTTATGCTTTTTTGTCTCAGGTTCTTTTAGTTCCTTAGTACAATAGTCTTCTTCCCCGCCCCTCTTGAGATTAGGACAATTTCTTCTGGAGTGTGAAAATTTTGACAATTATAGCATCTTACTTTAGCCATGTTCTTCCTTTCCTTCTTTGGAAAACGAAACTTTCAAGATCTTTCTTTTCATTTTGACATTAATTATTTCCTTCTTCCTAATCAGTCTTCACTTTCGTTCTTCATCCTATCTCCTTCTGCCTTGACGAGAGACCATAACTTGATGTATGGGATGACCTCCTCTTCCCTAGAGGCAACGAGGTTATCTTGTTTTTCAGTTAATGCATTTAGAATAGCGGAGAGTATTTTGTTATCTGATACTTTGTCTCCCTGATCCTTTAGTGGTTCTTTTATTTGAGATGTCTTAGAGAGGCATGATGATATCCCTTCATTTATTTTCAACTTATGAAGTTTAGATCTAAGTGTTAAGATCTTTTCTACCGTGCTTCTAGGGAAAAGTTCTTCCAACGTATCATATATTTCTTTAGAAGTTTCCAGCGTTGGTACATAGGAAATAAGTGAATCTTTGATGGACTCCTTGAGTATCTTTTGAGCCTTGAGATCCTTTTCTATGTATTCAGATAATGCTAGTTCTTTGGATGGCTTGGAGACCTTCCCATGAGCATGATCAATGACTTCATTTACTTTGAGGACAATGTCTATCCTATTTTTCCAAACAAGGAAGTTTGATACCCCAACCAACTATTGATCTTCCTTAAAACATGAAGTCATTTTCCAAGATTGTATTATAATAAGAGGTACTTACATGAGAAGATCGAATCTTCAATTTTGATGATGAACTTGTTGCTTCTTGCTTCAAGTCTTTTGGAGAGGGAGGTCTGCCTTCTATGAGATGTTCACTTCAAGAGAGAGGACTGACTTTTGATTCAATCTTCCTTAGATTTGAAGAGCTTCCACTTCCTTTGATGATGTAATGATCTCTGAAATGCTTTTAGGGTTTATGCTTCCTTCTTGAAGATGATTTCAAGATTCTTTCTTTCGATCTAGGATTTTGGTTTGATGAGAATCTAGATCTCCTTCTTGATAACCTTCGACTTTCTTTGATTCCTTCTTTGAAGATTGATTCTTATGTGTTAACTTGCTTTGTTTTCCCCTTCTTGTCTTCAGCACCTTAGCTCCAATACCATGTTGAAAAATCTAGGGCATTCAATTTTAACAATTTCTCTACTTGATAATTGCTTGTGATATGTTTTTTCTTCTTTACATGTGATCTTTCACTATGTTAGCTTATTAGTGTGTTTCTTTTTCATTAAGACAACTATCAAAAAATAAATAAAGACAAGCGACACAAAATATAGGCTTCTCCATCTTGGGCTAAAACCTCTCACCTCTTGAGAGGAAAATCTGATAAAATTCTTCTTCTAGATATTCAATTGATAAGTACCAAGACCATGACACAGACCCTTGACTATAATATCCTTCCAAGAACTTTGTCACCCACCTTGATGTTTTGTCTCTTCCTTCGTTTGCTTTTCCTCCTAGAGAAACTCGGTCTCTATTTCTTATACTACTCCTTCACAACCTTCCTAGAGAATCTTGATCTTTAGGTCTTCTTCAGAGAAACTGTCTCTTCTTTCCTTTGCTGCCTCAAAAGAATTTCACTTCCCTAACTTCGCACTACCCATAAGATTTTGCTACCCAGACTTCGCACTGCCCAGAAGAATCTTCGCTATACCCAGAATATGATGACCCAGAAGAATCTTCGTACTTTTTTTGTCGCTCCTTTTCTTTCCTTTTATCGCTTTTCTTCTGCCTTTTTTTGTGCACGTTTACAATGAATGCTTGTCCAAATTGTGTCTCCAAATGAGGCCGAGTAGGGCTATTTATACCCTTCTTCGTTGCCCTTTAGGCCGACTTGACAACTAGAGTTTAAGCCAACTTCATCTTGTAGTTTCTTCATGGTTTGTACACCAACTTGAAGGGGTTTGGTGACAAGTTCTTAGAAGATACTTTACATAGTGTTATCACTGAAAAATTGATCATCTAGCCTAATTTACTAGATGGATCGAAGTACACCATGTAAGGCCAATTTTACCATAGTAAAATTGCTTTTATTGTGAGAAATTACTTAATAAACCACATTTGTTAAATAATTTATAATTAAACCCATGAAGAATAATTAGATAAATCACTATTTATTTAATTATCTTCTAGGAATAATTAATTAAACAATTGTTTAATTAATATTGCTTGTCATATTTGACCCATTTATGAAAAATAAACAGATAAATCATTAATTATCTTATATTTATCTAGGAATAATTAATTAACTATTATTCCTTGTCAAGTTTGACTAAATCCCTTACGAATAATTAAATAAATCATTATTTGTTTATTATTCCTTAACCATCTTTCTTGAGATGATAAATAAATCATTTATTTATTTATTATTTCTAAATAAAAGTTTAAATTTTTTTTCCCTCCTAATCAAATATAATAAAATATTCCAAGTGGTTATTCCAAGAATGGGATTAATAATATTTTATTATTGTTCATTATTCGAGGATAACTCAATATTTCGTTATAAATAGAAGGGTTTTCCATTCATTATTCACTTTTGATTATTTTCATTGTTGCACTCACTGTTGTAACTATGATTATTATCATTGTCGCACACCATTTTTCTTCCATTTGAGTTTCCATTGAGCTCAAACATTTTATTTGTTGGGTTTACACATTATAGAGGAGAGAGACACTACACAAACTAAAGATGTTTGAGGATAGCCAAGAACCCATCCCATAGAGGGGGACTGATAACATTTATTTGTTTGCTTCACAGGTGTTATAATAAAATATATTCTTTGTATATTTGGTTTCCATTAGGTTATTGGAGTTATTACTATTTTATTTTGTTGTTTAACTATGATTGTGGCATAGATCAGGACTTTGGCAGGTTTTGGTTCTATCATTTGTTGCAGATCTACAATGTTTAGCAGCCATTTATATTGTTGAGACTGTTTTTCATCCATAGTCTTAAGTGTTTCCTTTTCATACATATTGGAGGAAAAAACACTATAACAAAATTGGCGACTCCATTGGTTTCTTACTTCATATCCAAAAACCTGGGTGACCTTCAGTTTAGCTTAGGCTCTTTTTTTTTTTTTTTCTTTTTTTTTTTCAGTCTCTTAATGTTGTTTACTAGCTTTCTAACCTTAGATCTTTCAAATTTATAACTTCTGGAAGTTTTTTGGTCTTTTCCGCATGTTACAGGAATCAACCGTGACAGAGACGACAACTTTTTCCGAGACTTGCCGACCGGGAATCAAGGTCTAGAAATCACACTTTTATGCCCAAAAAGTGTGACCTGGAAGTCCAGAGCACACCTTTCAACCCAAAAAGTGTGATTCCCTTGAAATCAGGTCAGTACCTGTGATTTTTAGGGTTTCTGGGTTTTTGTCAGATTTGTTTATGGGTTCTGTTGGGAGTTGTCTACTAAGTTGGTTGACCACTATTCTATCCCGCTTAGGCCTTGATATACTCTGATTTACTTGTCGAAGTGGAATTTAACCCCTTAGGGCTTCTAGTACGCTTCCACCTTTATAGGAGGAGTTTAGTTGAGTAAGAAGTCTAAGTTTCTGCAACACTTTCAGCCATATTTTCCATATTTGTACCCTTTTGTTTCAGATCTTCAAAGATAGGTTGTTTCCATCCATAGTTTCATATTAAACCTTGTTTGGTCATTGGCCTTAGGGTCCCATCGGTTGCACCCATCTCCCTAATCTTTTTGCAGCGATCTTCTTGTTTGGTTTTTGTTGTTGCCGCACCACTTTCTAACAGCGTAGTGTCATTTGATCCTAGTCACACCGACTTTTAGATCCCTTGATTTTTTTAGTGTGTTTTCAATTGATTTTGCCACCAACCGGCATAGTGTTTGCAAACCCATTTTGGGTGGGGTTTAGTTAATTGATTTGTTGTTCATTTTCTGTTTTCAATTTTAGTTTATTTTCAACAGTCTTTTTTCTTTTTTCAAATACGATTTAGGCTTAATTAATAAACACACTTGCACACACAAGAACACCTTAAGCGAAGGGTGTTTGGTTGACTATGCCAAGCCAAAAATTAACATAATAAATTTATCTCCCCACACAGAGACAAATTCATATTGTTGATCCCCCTCCACCATTTCTGTGTCACTTGTGTCTTACCACCATTGCGCCACCAAGGCGTTTATCACAGAGACTCTTAGGCCTTCGTCCCCAATTTTCACTCGGGCATATTACTCCTCCCCATAGGGTTCGAGTTCATAGTCCCCTGAGTCCCCATACCAACTCTTCTTCTAGTTCATCTGATTCCTTGTTAGGTCCCTATACTACTAGTGTAACCCCTTATTGTTATTAGTACAACCCCCTTATTATATTGTTGTGCACATGTAGTCCCCATATTGTTATTATTGTGCCCCATAGAAGCCCACTATTGTTTTTTTTTTGTTACAGAGGAATCGACAACTGGAGCAGCCTCGCAACTCGCGTAACATGGGGTCGATTCTGACCGCTACCACTATAACCCTTGGGAAACTGCGCCCGCCCCTCTCCACAGCTTCCGGGCTAGTTCGAGGGATTTGAACTCGTGACCTTCAGTACGGAGCCCGCCTTTCTAACGAACTTTATCGCAATGTGATTACCAACTCGCCTACCCCCATGGGGCTTAGAAGCCCACTATTGTTATTATTGTGCCCCACGTTATTATTGTTATGTCAACTCTAGTTATATTATGACCCCTTAGACTCCTATATATAGGAAGGAGGTATTGTCATTTGTATCAGCCAAGAATTGTTCATTTGTGTAATGTAAAGGAAGTTGCCTCCTCGAAGATGCTTATTTGTAAGGCGTTGATCTATCTTTTCTATCTTTTTGTGAGTTGGTTTCATAACATTCCTCATCTGATTTTGAGCATCCTTCACTGCATATCGTCACCATGTCTGGACCCACACCTGGTGCATGAACCCAACCTGGTGTTGGCTTTGGTTCTACCCCAGTGATCACATCTAGCGAAACCATCTCAGGAACTGTTCTAGCAGCCCCCGTGCTCCCTTTTATGGTTGGGTTAAGTCTCCCAGATTTTAGCCATTTGATAAATGACCCAATACACCATGATGATGGTTATCCTGCTATGTTGATTAAGCTTCCCTCCGACATCCCAAAGTTAGAGGGTAATTTTGGAGAGGACCCCACCAATCACGTCCACTCCTTCCACATGTGGTGTTCATCCAATTCCATTCGTCTTCGGCTATTCCAACACACACTCACTAGAGATGTTGCAAAATGGTATGTAGACCAACCTGCCACATCTCGTTCCATTTTCCAAACACTTGCTAAAGCGTTCCTCTCATATTTTCAGTTACCTCTCTGATACGACATTGGTACGGAGCTCTTGAACTCATTCTGTCAGTTCTCCGCCACTCATCATTCTGATCATGTTCAAGAGTGGCGTAGAAGGAGGACCACATGTTGTGCCCCCCCTTTCGAAGACTGTGTCTATCTAGATTGGTTTCTTAGCTTTCTTTTATCACCCATTGGAAAAGATGTCGCGTCCCATTTTCCTCAGGCAGAGGAAGAAGTTCTCCAAACCGCTCTAAGATATGACCTGATTTATGCGCAATCTAATTGTCTATACCGTCATTCCATGCCTCCCCTGTCCCGACAGTGTCAATGCACTAGGGGGCATCTCACATTGCCAACGATATCGTTGGAACCCTTTCACACCCTTTGCCATATACTCAACAAAGCTATGGATATCCGCAGGGGGGCACCAATTTCTCCAACACTTATGCCCCTCCTCCAAGCAACATGTTTTCAGGGCCAGCCAATGCTCAACCTGTCTACCAAATCGTTACTCCTCCCTATGCACTCGAGTCCCTCAAGTATTAACGTTGCAGCCTCCCAAGCATCCTCAAGCCCAGTAGCCACTGCCCCCTCAGGGTCAAGTGTTTTCACATCAGAGTGCGACCAATCCCCAAAGTTCAAAGAAAAAGAACAAGAGGAAAGGGAACAAGGGTAACCAGGGTAATCAAGGTAATCAACCTAGTGAACCCTAGGGAATCAGCCTAACACCAACAACCAGAAATAGCGCAGCCAACCCAAGCAGAACAAGGCTATTCGTACGAACAAGCCTTCTGCATGTTGTGGCATACATGGCCATTATACACATGAGTGTTCTCTCTTACGCCAGATGCGCCAAATGTGGGAAGCTCAAGTAGCTTCTAGAGTGTGGAGCCGTAAAAAGGGTCTTTTTCACCTCTAATTACCTCACATTAACTTTTCAATCAAGGAACAATTTGTTATCTCAAAGAGCGTACTCAGTTTGAGGCTGTCATTTTTCAGAGTAATTCTAGTAGTATAGTGCTCAAAATATAAGAGTAAACGGATGCTTAAAACAAGATCTACTTACAACAAAGTACTTTAAAACCTAAATCATGCGTTCGGAAAACTAAGCAATTTATTAGTCAAGGCTCTAGTAACAGTAACTCATCCCTCTGTAAACTGATGTAACTAAAGATAAACATATCATCAACCTGGGAACTAGACAACAGATGTCAATGCTCACTACAGTTTCAGATCGTTCTGCACACCAAAGCAATGAGAACGCAAATAACAGGAAATGGAACAACAACTAGGAAATGGAACAACAACTAAGAAATGGAATGGCAACTAGAAAATGTAACAACAACTAATTCCTATAAACAACAACACCTCAATCTACAGGAATAAGTGCAACAATTGTATCATATAGAAATCAGAGAGCAATCTTTACTTCTCGGAATAAATCGGTCAGCAAATAGAAATAGAACGGCAACCAATTAGCAATGAAATGTAGAACAACGCTTAGAGCCAATTGTGAATGTTTAATAAACCGAAATAAATAACACACACAACACACCTTAATATTGAGAGAAACATTAATCTAATTCTGATACCACAAATATTAATCTCGGTTATAAAGAATAACGATCGCAATTCATAATGGAACAGCAATGTCAATTGAACAGCAATCGTAATTAAACATAAACCATAGATGAATACAGTAATACCAACTTAAGAATATTACAGCCCAGTTACTCTGTAATTGAACAACGATAGCATTCTATAAAGAACAGTAATGTTACATCGACGATTTAAAGGAACAACAATGCGTTATAAAGTCAGAATGAACAATACGATATTCCTGTTACGTAGAGCGATATTGAAATATAGCAGAGCTATGATATAAAGTAACAAAACAAAGTAGATTACCGATCAAAGCTGATAATGAAAACCACACATGAACTAAAGATAATGGTACAGGAGCAAGTGTTCCACCAGGGCCGGGCCCTTAGCCTCCAGGGATACACCACTTGAGATTACTCCAGGATCAAAGACGGAACAACAACCAGATTTATATTAAAGCATTAAAACAAAGTTACAGTGGATCACTTCTCAACGAGAGTCGATGATCAAAGTTTCAAGTACAACAAGAAATTACATAAGAGTAACAACAACTGTCCCCTGGGCTAGCAGTGCTGCCCCTTTTATAACAGCTAAAGCGAAGATATCAAGGATGCAAAAATAGTTAAGGCAGTGATCCCTCAGGATCCTTTGATCCTGAGGGATTCGCCAAACTATTAATTCCCAGTTATCCGTTTTCTTTCTTTCGCTGAGTCGATATCTCCTTCTCCTTTCCTTGGTTGATATGTTTTAATTTAGATGGCCTTGTTTGCATATGGTTCCCCGCCAAAGGGGCAACAGTTAACTTGGCCTTATCTTTTTCTTTGGAACAGGAATCTTTCGTTTTTCCCTTTTCCTGCATAAGAAATAACAATTATTAGTGTTATCGGGTTGCATATAATCTTATAGATTTTGTCATGATTTCTTATTATCTACTTAGTTCATGATGCAAATAGGTTACAAGTTCTAAAGAAAAGATGACAAAATAATCAATAAAAACATACCTTCTTCACTGCTCCACACACCCCCCTGCTTACCCTTTTTCATGCCCTCATGAAAACATTGTAGTTGACATGTAAGGCAATGAGAGAGTAGGCTGGAGATGGGATCTCATGTGGTGGTCTACAGCCATGATGCCTAACTAGGTCTTCAAAAAGATGGCCTGTCTGACCCTCAGGCATCTCATACAGGACTTGGTATCCAGGTGCAAGGTGCCAAATAATTGGACTCCAAAACATATATCCTAACCAAGATGGCCCTGCCCTCAAGATAATTTTTCCATAGAGGTTTAAGCGATCGAAAACTAATTTAAAGTTCTCATAATTAAATGGTTCCCTGAGATGGATATTCGGGTTAGAGGTCTGATATCGAAATTTAGCAGTTGCAATGGGAAGGTCCTTAATGGTAAAGAAGTATTCTATCCCTTGTTGATTGATTGTTGTATGAATGGGTGCTAATGCTTCAATCACGCCCGGAGTCCTCATGAGACTCCTGTGTTTATTCCATAACTGTAATGGATCTCTAGGCTCAGCGCTTACCCATAAGTCTAATCCGTTTTCTTGTCTTTGGAAGGCATTATAGGCTTTAAGCCATTTAATTTGATTAACCCCAAATGAAATAAATGCCTGCAGTTGGATATCCCCAACGAAAGGGCCAGGGTTCTGCTCTATCTCTTGATCTAACAGGAGGTTGTGCAGATAGAATTCACACAGTGGTCTTTGAACCTTTACTCCATAGTGCTTACAACAATTTATAAAATCATCAATAGTATTAATTTGTATAGGGGCTCCTACTTTGACAGCCTTAATATTCAATTGCAAATATCGTTCCATTAAAAACAAGGCATAATTCTTAGCAGGGGCTCTACATGTTAGGATGTTAGTGTATAAAGAGCATAAGGTATCCATCTGCTTGATAAGTACATCTAACCTATGAGTTACCTTTGCAACTTTCTCTTCTTCCTTTTGCCATCCTTCAAAAGCCTGGCTTTCGGATAAATTGACATTCCTTAGCTGTTGTTGTAATTCTTCATACTTTTCTTGAGAAACCGTTTGTTCTGTGAGTTTTTCTACTGCTTGTTGAGCTTGTACCAAACCCTCTCGTAGGGTTACTGTCCTCAGATCACTTTCCCACGTAGTAGTGGCAAGTGGAAGATTTACTTGAATCATTTTATTGCATCACCTCTTGTTTATAATCTGCATTCCTTCAGAGGACTGTGCCTATGTCTAAAACTTCTCCGTCACAAGCCGATATATCGTATGTTTGCACTTCAACATGGGCAACAGTCCGTTCCTTTTGCTTTTGAATGGCAGTTTGCACTTCAACAGTATTTTGAACAGCACACTGTTCTTCAACAGTGTTTTGAACAGCAGGCTGGACATGGGTCCTCCGAACCTTTTTCTTGGGGGATCTCACTAGAGTGGTTGCATGTCTTACCCCTGAAGTCCTTTTTGCCCTCTTTCTCATTTTTGTCGAAGTCGTGCTATCACATTCAGCAATCTTTGCTGTTCTTTTCGTAATCATTTAATTTCTTCTATTTCTTTAGAAAGAACAGTTGTCTGTTTACTCGGGACTGGACTGTTATCTTGGTCAATTCCCTGGTTTTCTTCGTAGGGTACTCCTTCATTGTTTTTTTCAGGTTGCTTAGGAGTAAAAACCCTAGCTGGCTCTGTTATTTCCTGGGTGACTTCTCTTTCCACCCCTTCTTCCTGGAATTCTTCCGGTGTAGTCTGGCTGGGAACAGATTGTTCCTCCTCTATATCACTTTTCTCTCCAGTCATACCCTCATCATGAACAAGATGATTCTCTTCTTCTACTTCCTAGTCGCGTAATTCTTCGGGTGCATCCTTGTCCTGAGCAGAATGCTCTTTTGGTTCCTCTTCAGTATGGAGGCTTAGCGGGCTGAGAGGTTGGGCATATTTGCCCGTATTGGCCAGAATTTTGGCCAATTCATCCTCTTGCAATGGGTTGTGCAATGGGCTATCTTCGCGTTGCTTTGTTTCTTCCTCCTCCTGCCCAAGTTGCTTGGCCTCTTCCTCCGTTTCTCCTTCCTCATTTCCTTCCAATCCTTTCTCATTCTCTTCTCCTTGCAATTGCAGGGGTTTCTCATCCCCTGAATTGTCTATCTCCACTACTTGGCTAGAATCCCCTTGGGAATTTTCCAGCCTCCCTCTAATCCGTGCCAATCTCACCGATTTTCTCCGTTTCAATGGTCTATCTGGTGTGCTAGTTGCATGCTTACGTTTTGGGGCCGGCATAGTTAGTCCTCCTTCTATCATGGCAATTAGCTCTTCCCAGTTGCTCTATTGCTGAGCAAGACTGTGGCTAACTATTAGCCGTATTATCCCATGATGACTTACCACCGATTCTACATGTTGTGATTTCCTCATGCTTCAGGCGACATCATGAATGAATGAATTTAAAAATGCAGGTAAGTTCACAGAGCATTCCTGCTTTAATACATCTAAGAGTTTATGGTATCATGGTCTTGCCATGTCTTTCCTGCCTTCACAGGTGATGTAGCTCTGGATGATCTTCACCAATTCTACCCATGGCTCGCCCAATGTTACTGGTAGGACTCCCTTTCCTCTGACTGTTAGGTTCTGGCCTTCATCTTGGAAGATCTTCATGATCTTTTGCAGTCTCTCCTTCTTTAGAGTCCACACAGGTCCAGTGGCTGGAAGTTCCGAGACCTCTACAATTATGTCATCGGTGACTGCTATGTGTCTCCCCCTTACTGTGGAGTGATATTCTTGCAAATTCTGCAAGAATTCTATTGCTACGGTCTCGTTGGATTCTTGTAAACGATTAAGATAAACTAGCCATCCTGCCCTTGCGAGGATTTCTCGTGTAACATCGGACACTGTCAATACCTGTGGTTCTCTCCAAATTGATCTTCCTCCCATGCTTTAGCTCATTTTAAAAACGTAGAGACAACAATGGAATAGCAGGTTGTTCAAACTATTAGAAATACAGAGAAAATAACAAAACAACGGGGCTCGTTCAAATCCTGGGTAACTTACTAATTGCTACAGAGCATAATATGGAAATGGCTTAGGAACAGTAAGCCATGTAGATTGAAAACAATATATTGTTGAGCCTTGCTATTTCCAAGTAAACAATTTTCCAAATAATAGTCTGACACGTATACCAATAAATTATGAGGTCACCTGCCTCCCCCCTGCAATGAGATACGCCGCCCTCAGCCATCAAATGAGGGAGCGACATGCCAACTTGCCATAGTACAGAGTCATAAAGGAACAACGTATAGCGAAATGCCATATTCTACAAAAGGAGCAGATTGTCGAAATCGAGGTATATTAGGATTGCTTAACAAATAAGAGAATGATATGATATGATGCGAGGCTAGGAGGATAGGACAACTGACGTGCACAAAAAGTCTGATGCGGTCATTATCAACTTTTTCCGTCATGATTGGCTGTAATAGATTTTCATGTATTTAATGGTTCGGGGAAATGAATTACATAATCTCATGTGACATATTACAAAGGTATAAGAAAAATAAGGGTGTTAATGATTACTATTGGTGTATAAGGAATGTGACTTCAATACCATTAACAGAGCTCTGCTACCGACTGGTGTCCATAATCTTGACAGAGTTGTTTGTTTCACCCATGGAACCATGATCCTTTGTGTATGCTTAGGAAGTGTTGTACAATGTCAAAATGGAGGCCATTATGCTAGCTTGGTAACCAGTTAAACCATAATGCCATTCACCAGGAAGGAGTGAAAGGTGGGTAGGCCGGCTCGTGATGAGACCTCCTGTTCCAAGGACTCTTTATTTTTTCTAATGTGCCTCTTGGATCATATCCTTGGTGTGGTGGCCATAGTGGGAACGCCACTTCACTTTCTTCCTTATGATCATGGTAGGCTGGCTCTTGATGAGACCCCCTATTCTGCATTTGACAACCCATAAGTTATATAATCATTTTTCTCTTTTTTTCTTTCTATAAAGTACTTTCCTATGTATATACAAAGAGTGGTTCAACACTCCTTAAGTGTAGGAATGGTAGAAGAAGTCTTAACATCTCAATAGAAAAATATACCCTTTGTTCTTATTCCTTAATAATGATGAAAGAAGATTATGGGAAAAAAAGAACCACCATGATAAAGATAAGCAATCATATCAGTATTAGTAGGATAATGACAACAAAAGTGGTTGATAATTGTGTCATTTCATCTTTCCTCCTATCAATTCAAAGAAATTTCTTGTAAAAATAGCGATTTTCATATGATTTACTGATTTCAGTATGCTCTAGTTTTGTATCCATTGCATAAGTGTATAGATGTGTTCCAAAAGACTTGAAACAGGAGGAATAGCAGGTATCTTTACATTGAAACAACAAGGAGAACAAGAATAAGTAAAAGGAATATGAGAATGTTGTTATTTCGAGAAGGAAGAGCAAAAGGTACAAGTGTTGTTCCTTTGGAAAAGGAACAACAGAAAATGCCATTGCCATTCCTTTGGAGAAGGAACAACAAAAAAACACAAGTGTTGTTCCTTTGGAAAAGGAACAACAAAAACACAAGTGTCGTTCCTTTGGAAAAGTAACAACAAAAACCAAACATGTTGTTCCTTTGGAAAAGAAACAGCAAAAACGAAAAAGTGTTGTTCCTTTGGAAAAGGAACAGCAAAAACACAAGTGTCGTTCCTTTGGAAAGGGACAGCAAAGTAAAAAAGGAACAACTAATACAAAAAGTGTTGTTCTTTCGGAAGAGGAACAGTAAAACGAAAGTGTTGTTCCTTTGGAAAAGGAACAACAGAAAAACAAAAGTGCACACAAATGCTGTTCCTTTGGAAAAGGAACAACAAAAACAACAGTGTTGTCCCTTTTGAAAAAGGAACAGCAGAAAAATACAAGCTGAAGGAAAGGAATCAGCAAGATAGTGAAGGTGTTGTTCCTTCTAAAAGGAACAACAAAAACAATAGAATTGCTGATTCTTGGAAAAGGAACAACAAAGTGCAAAAAGAATATGTACAGAGAATAATTTATGCTAACAAAGCAAAAGAATTATGTACAAAATGTAAAAACAGTTAAATCACTTTAATGAACCAAAATCTTCCTCTTCTTCCACCAAAATTTTCATGTCGGAATCTTCGTGGAGTAGCTGGTAGAAGGATTCCCGAGTAAGTGGTTTACGGTATAGTCGAACTCGGTGGTTGTTTGCCTTGAAGTTATGTCCAGATCCGTCAATAGTGACTAGAGTAAGGGTGCCATTATCATGTACCTTATGGATTTCATATGGCCCCAACCAATGAGTCTGAATTTTCCTGGGAAAATCCTGAAATCTGGAATCGTATAAGAGCGCCCAATCTCCTTCGCGGAAGACTTTCTTTTTAATGAGAGTGTCATGCCATTTAGCTCATTGTTGTTGGATTAATGCAGTGTGTTGAAGGGCAGAGAGCCTGATCTCATCTATCTCATTGATCTGTTGTAATATTTAATCTGTGCCTCGTTTAGATCTAGACCAACTTCTTGTGTTGTTCGGAGAAATGGGTTCCTTTCCGAATACCAATTGGTATGGTGAATAGCCAGTAGTGCTTCTCCATGTTGTTCTGTAAGCCCACAATAATTCTGGTAATCTTGCAGCCCAATCGCATCTATGTGACGCAATGATTTTTGTCAAGATTGCTTCTACTTGACTGTTTGCCTGTGGGTGGTATGGAGTAGTAATTTTATGCTGGATATGATAGTTTTTGAGTGTTGCAGCAATCTTGTTACCAGCAAACTATGGTCCACCATCTATAATTATGTCTCTTGGAAGCCCATATCGCACAAATATATGGAACATGAACTGTATGACGGAATCCTCTGTAGCTCTCGGCAATGCCTCTGCTTCAACCCATTTGGTGACATATTCTGTTTCCACGAGAATATATGTTTTCTGGTTCGAGGATG
This sequence comes from Pinus tabuliformis, assembly GCA_031772625.1. Taxonomy (NCBI): domain Eukaryota; kingdom Viridiplantae; phylum Streptophyta; class Pinopsida; order Pinales; family Pinaceae; genus Pinus; species Pinus tabuliformis. Next base: position 622,192,420 of record CM062812.1, read on the forward strand.
GGTTAATTGGACCAACAAAATTGAGGGCCCATCGCTTGAATGGTTCAATAACCAGTTGTGGATTCAGGGGCATTTCGTCAAACTCACCAGGGCATCTTGTTCTTTGGAAACTGTCACAAGATTGAACGAACTTCTTTGCATCTTTGAAGTTCGTAGGCCAATAATACCCTGTTTGGAGCACCTTATGTCCAATTCTCCGATTAGCAAAGTGTCCTCCACATGGTCCGTCATGACAAGCTTTCAAAATGTCAAAAATTTCATCCTCCCAGACACATCTCCTAATGTGCATATTTGCTCTTGTATGGAACAGGTAGCCCCCAATCCTAGAAAATCGAGCACTTCGGTGGACAATCTGTTTTTGTTCATTCGGGGTCAAATGTTTCGGTAATTTGCCTACTGTAAGTAATTTGCAACATCAGCATACTAGGGTGTTTTAACAGTGACAGCGAACAGATGCTCATCTGGAAATTGATCTTCAACTACTGTTGCATCCATCGGTTTAGGCATCCATGAGAGAAATTCAGCTACAGGATTTTCTTTTCTAGGGCGGTCTTTGATTTTGATATCAGATTCCTACAATAAAATCAGCCATTCGGTTATTCTACCATTCGTGATCGGTTTTGCTAAATATTTTATGGCAGAGTGATCTGTATACAAGATAATAGGATATCCAGTAATGTAATGCCTAAACTTATTGACTGCATGTATTACAGTTAGAAATTTCTTTTCAGTAACAGTATAATTCAATTCAGCAGGGGATAAATTCTTGCTAATATAATAAATTGCATATGGTTTTTTATCTTCTTCCTACCCAAGGACTGCTCCAATAGCTGTATCTGAGGCATTTGATGAAATTTGGAATGGCAGGTCCCAATTTGGTCCTCGAAGGACTAGGGCTGTTGACACAAGCCTCTTCAGATCCTGGAAAGAACGGTCACATTTTTCTGTCCAAAGAAAGTCAACATTACTTGTCAGTGCATATAGAGGTGCAGCAATATGCAAAAAATGTTCTATAAACCTTCTATAATAACCAGAAAATCCAAGAAAACTGCGTACCTCTGTTTGAGTGGTAGGAGTGGGAATTAGCAAAATTATTTGAATTTTGGCTAGGTCTACCTGTGTGCCAGCTACTGAGATATAATGGCCTAGAATAAGTCCTTCAGTCATCATCATATAGCATTTTTCATGGCTCAAACAAAGCCTGGTGGCAATGCAGCGCTGCAGGACTTTTTCTAGTGTGTCCAATGCTGGGTCAAAATCATCTTCGTATGATGTAAAGTCATCCATGTATACTTCGAGCCCTTCATTTATTAAGTCTGAAAAGATGCCGAGGATAGCCCTTTGAAATGTGGCAGGAGCATTGCATAAGCCAAAAGGTAGAACTCTATAGGCAAATGTTCCCCAAAGACAAGTAAAAGTGGTTTTGTCTTGGTCTTCAGGGGAAATTTGAATCTGATTGTATCCACTGAAGCCGTCTAAGAAAGAAAAGAATTTCTTTCCTGCCAAAGTGTCTAATACTTGGTCAATGAATGGAAGGGGAAAGTGGTCTTTTTGTGGTGTTTTATTTAGCTCTCTATAATCTACACAAATTCTCCACTTCCGATTCTTCTTTGGTACCACGAAAAGTGGAGAGTCCCATTTACTAACGGAGATGGGATAGATAAAGTTGACATCTAAAAGTTTTTGAAGTTCAGCTTTTACGACGTCTTTTGTATGAGGATTAAGTCTCCTTTGTGGTTGGCGAATAGGTCTCGCATCTTTTTCTATGTAAATGTGGTGTGTACATAACTGGGGATCAATTCATTTCATATCAGGATAGTCCCATGCAAATGCTTCTTTGTATTTCCTCAGTAGTTGGATGAGCTTCTCTTCTTGTTCAGGAGGCAGGTTGGCATTAATGTTTAAAGTCTTTCCTGGGTCAATTTCTACAGTTTTACTATTTGAGACAGAGGTAGTAGGTATTGTTTGATCATGCATATCTTTAAGAGGATCTTTTTCTAATTCATTATCAAATGCTGCTTCTATCATGTGACATTGTATGTGGGATTTGGTTTCAGTTTGGCTAATAAAATTGTTAATGGCATCATCTTCTGTTTGGTCTTTGAAATCGAGGGCCTCTTCTATAGTTAATGGAGATCTAATATTTTCGGTAAGGTATGATATATGATGCTTGTTAGTTTTTATTATTGTGACACTTGGCTGCGCTAGGGGATATAAAGCTAGATTCTTGATATTTACCCCCCTAGCTATGGTCATACTGCCTTGTCGACAGTCAATATAAGCATAGACAGTTGCAAGCTAAGGTCTACCTAAAATCAACGAATGTCCATCAAGTCGGTTTTTGGGGTTTATTATCAGAAAATCGGTTGGATACTCCCAGGAGTCAACGAATACCATGACGTCATGTAGTGTGCCTTCTGGCCGAACCACAGATCGGTCAGCCAGTTCTAATAAAGTGGAGGTCGGTTCTACTGATGTAATGTCCAGTTTTTGGCAAGTGGTGGTTGTTAAGATATTAATTTAAGCTCCTAGATCAACTAAGGCATTTGAGAAGGTTTGTCCATTGATTTGTACGGTTACTATTGGATTTCATGGGTCTTCGTATTTAACAGGTGTTTCTTTCCCTGATAATAAATCGGATAAAGTGCCAACTACTTGGACTTTTGGGTTGCGTGTTATTTTCCTCCTTGGTTTCTTTATACATAACTCTTTGATAGTCTTTGCATATATTAGAATGTCTTAAATGGCTTGGAGGAGTGGGATTTTTATGTACAAGTTTTGTAGTTCTCCCAGAATGTCAAAATCGGAGTATTGTATAGGTCGAGGTAAAATTAGGCGTTCTGGGAATGGAGGAGAGGATGTGGTTGCAGGATTATGAATTTGTTGTCTGGTCACTTCCTCTTCTTGTGGTGGTTGTTTTGTAGGTAACTAATTTTCAACTTGAGCTGTTTTATCTCCCTCTGTTTCAATGATACGCCCAAATCTTAATTGAAGATCATTACACTCCCTTAGATCGGTTCCTATTTCTGGTGTCTCAATTATTTGAATGGATTGAACCGGTCTATTATTTGGATTGGGTTTTGGTTGGGTTGGGAGTTGCAGTCTTAAGTTAGGCTGGGGGTTTTGTTGTAATGCTGACAGTGTAGGTTGAGGGAGTGGGATGGTTCCTACTGGCTGATTCATCGGTCTTTGCCAGTTTGTCTTCCAGGCTTGACTCTGTGAAGTACGAGGAGTCCATTGTGCTGGATATGCATTATTTTTCCAATATGGTGGGGTATAGGGAAAATTTGGCCAACTGGGTTGGCTTGCTTGATTTGGCCATGGAGATGATGAAGGAAATGATTGTTGTGACCAATTCGGGAAGGGAGGTTGATTTTTCCAGGATAGCAGTGCTGCCCCTTTTTATAACAGCTAAAGCGGAGATATCAAGGATGCAAAAATAGTTAAGGCAGCCATCCCTCAGGATCAAAGGACCCTGAGGGATTCACCAAACTGTTAATTCCCAGTTATCCATTTGCTTTCTTGCGCCGAGTCGATATCTCCTTTTCCTTTCCTTGGCTAATATGTTTTAATTTAGATCGCCTTGTTTGCAGATGGTTCCCCACCAAAGGGACATTAGTTAACTTGGCCCTGTCTTTTTCTTTGGAACGACAATCTTTCATTTTTCCCTTTTCCTGCATAAGAAATAACAATTATTAGTGTTTTCGGGTTGCATATAAATCTTATAAATTTTGTCATTATTTCTTATTATCTACATAATTCATGATGCAAAGAGGTTACAAGTTCTAAAGAAAATATGACAAAATAATCAATACTCCACATACCCCCTGCTTACCCTTTTTCATGCCCTCATGAAAACATTATAGTTGACAAGTAAGGCAGTGGGAGAGTAGGCTGGAGATGGGATCTCATGTGGTGGTCTACAGCCATGATGCCTAACTAGGTCTTCAAAAAGATGGTCTATCTGACCCTCAGGTATCTCATACAGGACTTGGTATCCAGGTCCAGGGTGCCAAATAATCGGACTCCGAAACCTATATCCTAACCAAGATGGCCCTGCCCTCAAGATAATTTCGCCATAGAGGTTCAAGCGATCGGCAGCTAATTTAAAGTTCTCATAATTAAATGGTTCCTTGAGTTGGATATTCGGATTAGAGGTCTGATATCGAAATTTAGCAGCTGCAATGGCAAGGTCCTTAATTCTAAAGAAGTATTCTATCCCTTGCCGATTGATTGTTGTATGAATGGGTCCTAATGCTTCAATCATGCCTGGAGTCCTCATGAGACTCCTATGTTTATTCCATAACTGTAATGGATCTCTAGGCTCAGCTCTTACCCATAAGTCTAATCCGTTTTCTTGTCTTTGGAAGGCATTATAGGCTGTAAGCCATTTAATTTGACTAACTCCAAATGAAATAAATGCCTGCAGTTGGATATCCCCAACGAAAGGGCCGAGGTTCTGCTCTGTCTCTTGATCTAACACGAGGTTTTGCAGATAGAATTCACACAGTAGTTTTTGAACCTTTACTCCATAATGCTTACGACAATTTATAAAATCATCAATAGTATTAATTTGTATAGGGGCTCCTGCTTTGACAGCCTTAATTCTCAATTTCAAATATCGTTCCATTAAAAACAAGGCATAGTTCTTAGTAGGGGCTCTACATGCTAGGATGTCAGTGTATAAAGAGCATAAGGTATCCATCTGCTTGATAACTACATCTAACCTATGAGTTACCTTTACGACTTTCTCTTCTTCCTTTCACCATCCTTCAAAAGCCTGGCTTTCGGATAAATTGATATTCCTTAGCTGTTGTTGTAATTTTTCATACTTTTCTCGAGAAACTGTTTGTTCTGTGAGTTTTTCTACTGCTTGCTGAGCTTGTACCAAACCCTCTTGTAGGGTTAATGTCCTCAGATGACTTTCCCACGTAGTAATGGCAAGTGGAAGATTTACTTGAATCTTTTTATTGCGTCGCCTTGTGTTTATAATCTGCATTCCTTCAGAGGACTGTGCCTCTATCTGAACTTCTCTGTCACAAGCCGATATATCGTCTGTTTGCACTTCAACATGGGCAACAGTGGAATGTTCTTCCTTTTGCTTTTGAACGGCAATCTACACTTCAACAGTATTTTTAACAGCAGACTGTTCTTCAACAGTGTTTTGAACAACAGACTGGACATGGGTCCTCCGAACCTTTTTCTTGGGGGATCTCACTGGAGTGGTTGCATGTCTTATCCCTGAATTCCTTTTTGCTCTCTTTCTCATTTTCAAAACCCTGATTTGTTGTCGAAGTCGTGCTATCACATTCAACAATCTTTGTTGTTCTTTTCGTAATCGTTTAATTTCTTTTGTTTCTTTAGAAAGAACAGTTGTCTGTTTACTCGGGCCTAGACTATTATCTTGGCCAATTCCCTGGTTTTCTTCCTGGGGTACTCCTTCGCTGTTTTGTTCAGGTTGCTTAGGAGTAAAAACCCTAGCTGGCTCTGTTATTTTTGGGTGACTTCTCTTTCCACCCCTTCTTCTTCCTGGAATTCTTTCAGTGTAGTTTGGCTGGGAATAGATTGTTCCTCCTCTATATCACTTTTCTCTCCTGTCATACCCTCATCATGAACAGGATGATTCTCTTCTTCTACTTCCTTGTCGCGTAATTCTTCGAGTGCATCCTTGTCCTAAGAAGAATGCTCTTTTGGTTCCTCTTCAATATGGAGGCCTAGCGGGCTGAGAGGTTGGGCATATTCGCCCATATTGGCCAGAATTTTGGCCAATTCATCCTCTTGCAATGGGTTTTGTAATGGGCTATCTTCGCATTGCTCTGTTTCTTCCTCCCCCTGCCCAGGCTGCTCGGACTCTTCCTCCGTTTCTCCTTCCTTATTTCCTTCCAATCCTTTCTCATTCTCTTCTCCTTGCAATTGTGGGGATTGCTCATCCCTTGAATTATCTATCTCCACTGGTTGGCTAGAATCCCCTTGGGAATTTTCCAGCCTCCCTCTAATCCGCGCCAATCTGACTGATTTTCTCCATTTCAATGGTCTATTTGGTGTACTAGTTGCATGCTTACGTTTTGGGGCCAGCATACTCAGTCCCCCTTCTATCATGGAAATTAGCTCTTCCCAGATGCTCTGTTGCTGAGCAAGACTATGGCTAACTATTAGCCGTATCAACCCAGGATGACTTACCACTGATTCTACATGTTGTGATTTCCTCATGCTTCGGGCGACATCATGAATTAATGAATTTAAAAATGCAGGTAAGTTCATAAAGCATTTCTGCTTTAATGCAACTAAGAGTTTAAGGGGTCCTGGTCTTACCATGTCTTTCCTGCCTTTACAGGTGATGTAGCTCTGGATGATCTTCACCAATTCTGCCCACGGCTCGCCCAATGCTACTGGTAGGACTCCCTTTCCTCTAACTGTTAGGTTTCGGCCTTCATCTTGGAAGATCTTCATGATCTTTTGCAGTCTCTCCTTCTTTAGAGTCTACACAGGTCCAGTCCCGAGACCTCTGCAATTATGTCATCGGTGAATACTATGTGTCTCCCCCTTACTGTGGAGTGATATTCTTGCAAATTCCGCAAGAATTCTATTGCTATGCTCTCGTTGGATTCCTATAAACGATTAAGATAAACCAGCCATCCTGCCCTTGCCAGGTTTTCCCGTGAAACATCGGACACTGTCAATACCTGTGATTCTCTCCAAACTGATCTTCCTCCCATGCTTTAGCTCACTGTAAAAACGTAGAGATGGCAGTGGAACAACAGGTTGTTCAAACTGTTAGAAATACAGAGAGAATAACGAAACAACAGGGGCTCGTTCAAATCCTGGGTAACCTACTAATTGCTACAGAGCATAATACGAAAATGGCTTAGGAACAACAAGACATGCAGATTGAAAACAATATACCGTTGGGCCTTGCTATTTCCAAGTAAACAATTTTCTGAATAATAGTTTGACACGTATACCAATAAATTATGAAGTCCCCTGCCTCCTCCCTGCAATGCGATAGGCCGCCCTCGACCGTCAAATGAGGGAGCGACGTGCCAACTTGCCATAGTATAGAGTCATAAAGGAACAGTGTATAGTGAAATGCCATGTTTTACAAAAGGAGCAGATTGTCGAAATCGATGTATATTAGGATCGCTTAACAAATAAGAGAATGCTATGATATGATGCGAGGCTAGGAGGATAGGACAGCTGACGTGCACAAAAAGTCTGATGCGGTCATTATCAACTTTTTTCGTCATGATTGGCTGTAACAGATTTTCATGTATTTAGTGGTTCGGGAAATGAATTACATAATCTCATGAGACATATTACAAAGGTATAAGATAAAGAAGGGTGTTAATGATTACTATTGGTGTATAAGGAATGTGACTTCAATACCATTAACAGAGCTCTACTGCCGACGGGTGTCCATAATCTTGACAGAGTTGTTTGTTTCACCAATAGAACCATGATCCTTTGTGTATGCTTAGGAAGTGTTGTACAATGTCAAAATGGAGGCCATTATGTTGGCTTGGTAACCAGTTAAACCATAATGACATTCACCAGGAAGGAGTGAAAGGTGGGCAGACCGTCTCGTGATGAGACCTCCTGTTCCAAGAACTCTTTATTTTTTATAATGTGCCTCTTGGATCATATCCCTGGTGTGGTGCCCATAGTGGGAATGCCACTTCACTTTCTTCTTTATGATCATGGTAGGCTGGCTCTTGATGAGACCCCCTATTCTGCATTTGACAACCCATAAGTTATATAATCATTTTTCTCTTTTTTTTCTTTCTATAAAGTACTTTCCTATGTATACACAAAGAGTGGTTCAACACTCCTTAAGAGTAGGAATGGTGGAAGAAGTCTTAACATCTCAATAGAAAAATATACCCTTTGTTCTTATTCCTTAATAATGATGAAAGAAGATTATGGGAAAAAAAAGAACCACCATGATAAAGATAAGCAATCATATCAGTATTAGTAGGATAATGACAACAAAAGTGGTTTATAACTGTGTCATTTCCTCTTTCCTCCTATCAATTCAAAGCATTTTCTTGTAAAAATAGTGATTTTCATATGATTTACTAATTTCAGTATGCTCTAGTTTTGTATCCATTGCATAAGTGTATAGTTGTGTTCCAAAAGACCTAAAACAGGAGGAACAACAGATATCTTTACATTGGAACAACAAGGAGAACAAGGATAAGTAAAAGGAATACGAGAATGTTGTTATTTCGAGAAAGAAGAGCAAAAAGTACAAGTGAAATTCCATTGCCATTCCTTTGGAGAAGGAACAGCAAAAAAACACAAGTGTTGTTCCTTTGGAAAAGGAACAGCAAAAACACAAGTGTCGTTCCTTTGGAAAAGGAACAACAAAAACCAAACGTGTTGTTCCTTTGGAAAAGGAACAACAAAAACACAAAAGTGTTGTTCCTTTGGAAAAGGAACAACAAAAGCGCAAGTGTCGTTGCTTTGGAAAAGGAACAGCAAAGTGAAAAAGGAACAACTAATACAAAAAATGTTATTCTTTCGGAAGAGGGACAGTAAAACGAAAGTGTTGTTCCTTTGGAAAAGGAACAACAGAAAAACAAAAGTGCACACAAATGTTGTTCCTTTGGAAAAGGAACAAAAAAAACGATAGTGTTGTCCCTTTTGAAAAAGGAACAGTAGAAAAATACAAGCTGAAGGAAAGGAATCAGCAAGATAGTGAAGGTGTTGTTCTTTCTAAAAGGAACAACAAAAACAATAGAATTGCTGATTCTTGGAAAAGGAAAGGCAAAGTGAAAAAAGAATATGTACAGAGAAAAATTTATGCTAACAAAGCAAAAGAATTATGTACAAAATGTAAAAACAGTTAAATCACTTTAATGAACCAGAGGTGAGGAAGATTTCTCTTCTTCAACCAAAATTTGCATGGCGAAATCTTTGTGGAGTTGCTGGTAGAAGGATTCCTGAGTATGTGGTTTACGGTATATTCGAACTCGGTGGCCGTTTGCCTTCAAGGTATGTCCAGATCCATCAATAGTGACTAAAGTAAGGGTGCCATTATCATGTACCTTATGGATTTCATATGGCCCCAACCAACGAGTCTGAAGTTTCCCGGGAAAATCTTGAAACTTGGAATCGTATAAGAGCACCCAATCTCCTTCGTGGAAGACTTTCTTTTTAATGAGAGCGTCATGCCATTTAGCTCGCTGCTGTTGGATTAATGTAGTGTGTTGAAGGGCAGAGAGCTTGATATCATCTAGCTCATTGATCTGTTGTAATCTATTAATCTATGCCTCGTTTAGATTTAGACCAACTCCTTGTGTTGTTCGCAGTGTTTGGATTTCGAATTCTATGGGAAAAATGGGTTCCTTTCCGAATACCAATTGGTATGGTGAATAGCTAGTAGTGCTTCTCCATGTTTTTCTATAAGCCCACAAGGCTTCTGGTAATATTGCAGCCCAATCGCGTCTATGTGACGTAATGGTTTTTGTCAATATTGCTTCTATTATTTTATTGTTGCTTTCTACTTGACTGTTTTCCTGTGGATGGTAAGGAGTAGTAATTTTATGCTGGATATGATAGTTTTTGAGTGTTGCGGCAATCTTGTTACCAACAAACTATGGTCCACCATCTGTAATTATGTCTCTTGGAAGCCCATATCGCACAAATATATGGAACAGGAACTGTATGACAGAATCCCCTGTAGCTCTCGGAAATGCCTCTGCTTCAACCCATTTGGTGACATATTCTGTTGCCACGAGAATATATGTTTTCTGGTTCGATGATGGGTTAATTGGACCAACAAAATCGAGGGCCCATCGCTCGAATGGTTCAATAACCAATTGTGGATTCAGGGGCATTTCATTAGATTGACCAGGGCGTCCTGTTCTTTGGAAACTGTCACAAGCTTGAACGAACTTCTTTGCATCTTTGAAGATCATAGGCCAATAATACCCTGTTTGGAGCACCTTATGTCCAATTCTCCGATCGGCAAAGTGTCCACCACATGGTCCGTCATGACAACCTTTCAAAATGTCAAAAATTTCATCTTCTCAGACACATCTCCTGATGTGCATATCTGCTCCTGTATGGAACAGGTAGCCCCCAATCCAGGAAAATCGAGCACTTCGGTGGACAATCTGTTTTCGTTCATTGGGGGTCAAATGTTTCGGTAATTTTCCTACTGCTAAGTAGTTCGCAACATCAGCATACCAGGGTGTTTTAACAATGACAACGAACAGATGGTCATTTGGAAATTGATCTTCAACTGTTGTTGCATCCACTGGTTTAGGCATCCGTGAGAGAAAGTCAGCTATAGGATTTTCTTTTCCAGGGCAGTCTTTGATTGATATATCAAGTTCCTACAATTAAATCAGTCATCTGGTTATTCTACCATTCGTGATCGGTTTATTTGCTAAATATTTTATGGCAGAGTGATCTGTATACAAGATAACAGGATATCCAGTAATGTAATGCCTGAAGTTATTGACAACATGTATTACAATTAGAAATTTCTTTTCAGTAACAGTATAATTCAACTCAGCAGGGGATAAATTCTTGCTAATATAATAAATTGCATATGGATTTTTATCTTCTTCCTGCCCAAGGACTGCTCCAATAGCTGTATCTGAGGCATTTGATGAAATTTGGAATGGCAGGTCCCAATTTGGTCCTCGAAGGACTAGGGTTGTTGACACAAGCCTCTTCAGATCCTGGAAAGCACGGTCACATTTTTCTGTCCAAAGAAAGTCAACATTACCTATCAGTGCATATAGAGGTGCAACAATATGCAAAAAATGTTCTATAAACCTTCTATAATAACCAGAAAATACAAGAAAACTGCGTACCTCTGTTTAAGTGGTAGGAGTGGGAATTAGCAAAATTATTTGAATTTTGGTTGGGTCTACCTGTATGATAGCTACTGCGATATAATGGCCTAGAATAAGTCCTTCAATCATCATCATATAGCATTTTTCATGGCTCAAACAAAGCCTGGTGGCAATGCAGCGCTGTAGGACTTTTTCCAGTGTGTCCAATGCTGGGTCAAAATCATCTCTGTATGGTGTAAAGTCATCCATGTATACTTCGAGCCCTTCATTTATTAAGTCTGAAAAGATGCTGAGGATAGCCCTTTGAAATGTGGCAGGAGCATTGCATAAGCCAAAAGGTAGAACTCTATAGGCAAATGTTCCCCAAGGACAAGTAAAAGTGGTTTTGTCTTGGTCTTCAGGGGAAATTTGCTGATTGTATCCACTGAAGTTGTCTAAGAAAGAAAAGAATTTCTTTCCTGCCAAAGTGTCAAATACTTGGTCAATGAATGGAAGGGGAAAGTGGTCTTTTTGTATTGCTTTATTTATCTCTCTATAATCTACACAAATTCTCCACTTCCCATTCTTCTTTGGTGCCACGACAAGTGGAGAGACCCATTTACTATCGGAGATGGGATAGATGAAGTTGACATCTAAAAGTTTCTGAAGTTCAACTTTTACGACATCTTTTAGATGAGGACTAAGTCTCCTTTGTGGTTGGCAAATAGGTCTCACATCTTTTTCTATGTAAATATGGTGTGTACATAACTAGGGATCAATTCATTTCATATCATGACAGTCCCATGCAAATGCTTCTTTGTATTTCCTCAGTAGTTGGACGGGATTCTCTTCTTGTTCAGGAGGCAAGTTGGCATTAATGTTTAAAGTCTTTCTTGGGTCAATTTCTACAATTTTACTATTTGAGACAGAGTTAGTAGGTATTGTTTGATCGTTCGTATCTTTAAGAGGATCTTCTTCTAATTCATTATCAAATGCTGCTTCTATCATGTGACATTGTATGCAGGATCTGGTTTCAATTTGGCTAATAAAATTGTTAATGGCATCATCTTCTGTTTGGTCTTTGAAATCAAGGTCCTCTTCTATAGTTCATGTAGATCTAATATTTTCGGTAACGTATGATATAGGATGCTTGTTAGTTTTTATTATTGTGACACTTGGCTGCGCTGGGGGATATAAAGCTAGATTCTTGATATTTTCCCCCTTAGCTATGGTCATACTGCCTTGTCGATAGTCAATATAAGCATCGGCAGTTGCAAGCCAAGGTCTACCTAAAATCATCGGATGTCCATCAAGTCGGTTTTTGGGGTTTATTATCAAAAAATCGGCTGGATACTCCCAGGAGTCAACGAATACCATGACATAATGTAGTGTGCCTTTTGGCCAAACCACAGATCGGTCAGCCAGTTCTAATAAATTGGAGGTCGGTTCTACTGATGTAATGCCCAGTTTTTGGCAAGTGGTCGTTGTTAAGATATTAATTGTAGCTCCTAGATCAACTAAGGAATTTGAGAAGGTTTGTCCATTGATTTGTACGGTTACTATTGGATTTCCTGGGTCTTCATATTTAACAGGTGTTTCTTTCCTTGATAATAAATCAGATAGAATGCCAACTACTTGGACTTTTGGGTTGCTTGTTATTTTCCTCCTTGGTTTCTTTATACATAATTCTTTGATAATCTTTGCATATATCGGAATTTTTTGAATGGCTTGGAGGAGTGGGATTTTTATGTACAAGTTTTGTAGTTCTCCCAGAATGTCAAAATCAGAGTATTGTATATGTCGAGATAAAATTAGGCGTTCTGGGAATGGAGGAGAGGATGTGGTTGCAGGATTATGAATTTGTTGTCTGGTCACTTCCTCTTCTTGTATCGGTTGTTCTGTAGGTAACTGATTTTCAACTTGAGCTATTTTATCTCCCTTTGTTTCAATGATACGCTCAGATCTTAATTGAAGATCATTACACTCCCTTAGATCGGTTCCTATTTCTGGTGTCTGAATTATTTGAATGGATTGGACCGGTCTATTATTTGGATTGGGGTTGGGTTGGGCTGGGAGTTGCGGTCTTAAGTTAGGCTGGGGGTTTTGTTGTAATGCTGGCAGTGTAGGTTGAGGGAGTGGGATGGTTCCTACTGGCTGATTCATTGGTCTTTGCCAGTTTGTCTGCCAGGCTTGACTCTGTGAAGTAGGAGGAGTCCATTGTGTTGGATATGCATTATTTTGCCAATATGGTGGGGTATAGGGAAAATTTGGCCAACTGGGTTGGCTTGCTTGATTTGGCCATGGAGATGATGAAGGAAATGATTATTGTGACCAATTCGGGAAGGGAGGTTGATTTTGCCACATTGTATTATATTGTTGAGCATGATATTGTGGAGGCTGAAAAGAAGAAGCTGGGTCTGAAACATACTTGATTTTCACGGCTGCCATTGACGACGCTGATTAAGTAGATACACCGATTCTGGTTCTTCTTTTGCTTCCTTGCATACTGCTTTCAATCCAAGAAGTGAAGGGCAGCTCTCTATGGAGTGGTCTTTTGTACAAATGGCGCAAACTTGGACTGCATCTAATGGACACTCCTTATGGCTATGTTTCTTTCTGCATTTGAGACAGAAGATTTCCAAATTCTGTTCTGCTTCTGCTTGCTTTTGTTTGGCCTGCATAATATCAAGTTGTGTTGTCAGTGTCCCCAATATGTCAGTTTTAAATTTTTTTAATAAATTTCTGATTTCTGCACGAGTTACTCCTTCTGCTGAAGTTTTGTTATCTCTTGTAAACCGATCATGTTCTGCTGGTTTTAGTATTGTGTTGCCTCTCAAGCTCCTTATACATAAATCAATAATGTCAACAAAATTTTCCTGATAAATATCTCCTTTCCCCATAATGTTTAGTGTTTCAATCCATTGTTCCTTCATTCCCCTAATTAATGTTGTTTTTAATACATTATCAGGTAAGGGTAATGGTGCATAAGGAGATCTTTGAAGATTGTACTGGAAACGCTCTACATATTCTTCTAATGTTTCATTTGGTCTAGCTACCATCTGAAATATTTCATCTTTTAACTCTCTAGACCTGCAATAGTCCTGATATTTTTTTAGAAAAGACTCTTTCATTAGGTCCCAGTTATTTATAACACCACCACCTAATCCCATAAACCATCTTAGAGCAGCCCCTTTAATGCAGAGGGAAATAATTTCAGTTTCTGGGAATCAGTGGTATAGTCATATCCTCTACACAGCATGTCAAATTCGAATAAAAATGCATCCAGATCTTCTGATGTAAGGCTATGGAATGTAGGGATATGCTGGAGAGGAATTGCTTTCATAGGTGCATTAGCTGCAGTATCCACAATGGGGTATTGCAGTGTAGAGGTTTGGGTGTTTGGCTGGTTCTGGGCCATTTGGTCAAATATATGCCAATAACCTTCTGGGATGTCTAGGAGGGTATTCCTAGGTTGTCAAGGGGGAATGGATCTAACGAGAATGGCACTAATAACACTTCCTTTATCTGGGATAATGAGAGTGTCTAATGTCTGGGAGGGTTCAGGTTCTTGAATTTCGTCAACTTCGTTATAAATGATTTTTGCAACACTTCCCTTATCTGAGCTTCTCAATGGCTGTATTACCCCAAGAGGAGATTTTGGTTCTTTAGTTTTTCTTGTTTCTCCTCTTCCTTCACAAAGGTTGCTAAGGTTCCCTTCTTGCAATGATTTTGGGCTAGAATTTTCAATTTCTTGAAAATCTTGCTCTTCAATTTGATTGTGCACCTCAACAAAGGCTACAGATGGTAATCATGTGGCTTGAAGGGAACTAGTAGGCTGTCTAAAAGTAATTTTTCTAGGTCCTATTGAATGCTGAGATTCTGCTTTCTTAAAGATTTCGTCTATAAGGGTTGATCGGCCAAGGGTCACCGACCCCTTAGCTTTATCGGGCTTGGGTAGAGGTTTGGAATTTTTTTCAGGCTTTTTCTGCTTAGTCATGCACTCAAATCAACTGCTAAGTTATACCCAAACAAAATAGCAACAAATTTGCAGGAAAGCGGGCAGGGGAGCAGGGCTATTACATACTCCACACGCAGGTTCTTACCTTTCGTTTTTAAAACCCAGTTTTTTTTAATAGGATCTTACACTACTCTAAAAAAAAGACAAATGGATACACTCTTCCCTGGCAACGGCGCCAAAATGTGGAGTCGTAAAAAGGGTCTTTTTCACCTCTAATTACCTCACATTAACTTGTCAATCCAGGGACGATTTGTTATTTCAAAGAGTGTACTCAGTTTGAGGCTATCATTTGTCAGAGTAATGCTAGTAGTATAGTGCTCAAAATACAAGAGTAAATGGATGCTTAAAACAAGATCTACTTACAACAAAGCACTTTAAAGCCTAAATCATGCATTTGGAAAACTAAGCAATTTATCAGTCAAGGGTCCAGTATCAGTAACTCATCCCTCTGTAAACTAATGTAACTGAAGATAAACAGATCATCAACCTGGGAACTAGACAACAGATGTCAACGCTCACTACAGTTTCAGATTGTTCTGCACACCAAAGCAATGAGAACGCAAATAACAGGAAATGGAACAACAACTAGGAAATGGAACAACAACTAAGAAATGGAACGACAACTAGAAAATGTAAAAACAACTGATTCTTATAAACAGCAACACTTTAATCTACAGGAATAAGTGCAGCAATCGTATCCTACAGAAATCAGAGAGCAATCTTTACTTCTCGGAATAAATCGGTCAGCGAATAGAAATAGAACAACAACTAATTAGCAATGAAATGTAGAACAACGCTTAGAGCCAATTGTGAATGTTCAGTAAACCGAAATAAATAACACACACATCACACCTTAATATTGAGAGAAACAGTAATCTAATTCTGATACCACAAATATTAATCTCAGTTATAAAGGATAACGATCGCAATTCATAATGGAACAACAATGTCAATTGAACAACAATCGTAATTAAACATAAACCATAGATGGATACAGTAATACCAACTTAAGAATATTACAGCCCAGTTACTCTGTAATTGAACAACGATAACATTCTGTAAAGAACAGTAATGTTACATTGACGATTTAAAGGAACAACAATGCATTATAAAGTCAGAATGAACAATACGATATCCCTGTTACAGAGAGCGATATTGCAATATAACAAAGTTGTGATATAAAGTAACAAAACACACCAGATTACCGATCAAAGCTGATAATGAAAACCACACACGAACTAAAGATAATGGTACAGGAGCAAGTTTTCTGCCAGGGTCGGGCCTTTAGCCTCCAGGGATACACCGCTTGAGATTACTCCAGGATCAAAGACGGAACAACAACCATATTTATATTAAAGCATTAAAACAAAGTTACAGTGGATCACTTCTCAATGAGAGTCGATGATCAAAGTTTCAAGTACAACAAGAAATTACATAAGAGTAACAACAACCATGCCCCAGGCTAGCAGTGCTGCCCCTTTTTATAACAGCTAAAGTGAAGATATCAAGGATGCAAAAATAGCTAAGGCAGCGATCCCTCAAGATCAAAGGATCCTGAGGGATTCGCCAAACTGTTAATTCCCAGTTATCCGTTTGCTTTCTTACGCCTAGTCGATATCTCCTTTTCTTTTCCTTGGCTGATATGTTTTAATTTATATCGCCTTGTTTGCATAAGGTTCCCTGCCAAAGGGACAACAGTTAACTTGGCCCTGTCTTTTTCTTTGGAACGACAATCTTTCGTTTTTCCCTTTTCCTGCATAAGAAATAGCAATTATTAGTGTTTTCGGGTTGAATATAAATCTTATATATTTTGTCATGATTTCTTATTATCTACCTAGTTCATGATGCAAAGAGGTTACAAGTTCTAAAGAAAAGATGACAAAATAATCAATAAAAACATACCTTCTTCAGTACTCCACGTAGAGTTCAAGCATCACCTCAGAATTTTGAGCCATCTCAACCAGCAATGCTTACGAATCCTTTCCCCAAAAAGAATTTTTCACTGCTCAACCTCAGTCGGGTCAAGTAACCCATCCTCCCCAACCTTCTGGTCTTGGTGACTACCAGATCCTCATGATGAATTCTGATGAGGTTAATCCCTTCGATATCAACTTGCAAACTAAGTCACATCAATACAACAAGCCATCAAATTCGTCCACCACTGAGTCCAAAATCAAAGCATCCATTGAGCCTCTTACAACACCAAATGGTCCGCTACAGATCCTCAACCTAAAGTTGAGGCAATTCCCAAGATCCCAAAGGGACCATTACGCCGTAACGCGACTTCCAACCGTGTTGCCCATAAATATAGTATAGTAGATGATTTGACACAATCACCTGCTGCCATGTCGATGCTGTAAGTCCTCCAATCATGCCCATCTCAAAAGAAAGCTCTACTAACTGCTTTGGGCGCAGTAAATCCTTCCGACGATCGTTTAATTATCTTCCCAGTTGATACATCAGAACACCCCCCATTACCTTTATCCGTTGCTTTCCAGATACCAATTTGAGTCTGTAATGCCATCATCTCTCAATGCATTATTGACGAAGGTGCATCCACATGTGTGATGTCCGCTGTCATTTGGAAACAACTTAAGTCACCTGAGTTGTTCCCATCTACCATCACTTTGCGTGCTTGGGTTGGTCACTCCTCCCAACCTCTTGGCATGTATCAAAATTGTCCAGTGACTCTTGCGGGAAAGATTGTCCATGTAGATATCGAGGTTATCGACGCCCCTTTAGATTACAACATTCTCTTGGGTCGTAGTTACACATATGCCATGTCAGTGGTCGCATATGTGGTTTTCCGCAAGATGTGCTTCCCCCATGAAGGGAAGATCGTTACAATCGATTAATTGACATACTACAAGCCAGCATCTGTGACCTACCCCGAGTCCATTATCTTGTCAATGTCAGATAAGTAGTCTTCAAATCCTCTCACCAGTGTTTCACCTGGAGTCTACAAAGATTCCTCATTGTTGGGTGCTTTTCCTGGTCCTCCCCCTCTCATCTTTGAGCCTAGCTCTTTGAGTGTTTGCATGTTACAAGCGTCATGGGGTGCTCTCAAGCAGTCTGGTACATTTGATCAATAGCTAGCTCCTCAATGCCTTGTTGTTACCCTTTCAGCCGAGCCATCTGGATCCACCCCGCCATGACCTCCTCCATTTGTGGGTGCCTCTCCTATGTTCCTGTTAGCCTGTAAGGTGCAATGCTGCTATTTTTAGTGGAAATGTCCCCTGTTTCAGCTCTGACGACCACATCTCCTCTTGCTCCACTTTGGCCATAATCCAGACTTCAAAATATTACTCTCGCATCTATAATTGCATCAGATGCTGATCAAATGGGTCCAAATATGCTCTTTAAGTCTTCAAAAACCAGTAAAATCATGCCAAAGATCAAAACCAGCGTGGGAGAAGAACCCTTCGAATGGTGGAAAAGCACTATCAGGAGGCAGAAACACATAAAAACAGTGAAAAGCCAAGTATCAGAGGCATAAACAATGAAATGCACAATAACCGTCTGATCTGGCTTATCAACCGTCTAGATCTAATCGGCGGGTCGCAATCGGTGGTCGCAATCGGCGGACACAATCGACAGATTGGGGGCGGATCATATGGAACTTACAATGGCGATTGAAAATGCAACATGGACCGTTGATCAAGCACGCAGATCGAAAACCCACGTCGCATTGTAGGATTGATATCGGAGAACACAACAGAGCACTCACCATGGGCCCAGGGCATGAGCGATATGCGATTACGATCAATCGCATCGACGGATCGCAATTGGGGAAACATTATGGAGCGGAGCGTTTATACATGTATATGTGCGATGCGATTAGTCGGACTCAATGGCTATATAAGCATTATTGCATAGATTTTGAGATCCGCAGAAAAGTCATTTTTAATGCATTTTCGCAGTTTTAACATATTTCTAAAAAACAAAGGGGAACCTTGGAGCAGGACCAAAGCGACTTGCAATATGTGATAAGACCTAGACCCGAAAGGGTTTGTGAAGGGAAATATATAAAATTTGAAGTCCGTCATGAGCCATTTTTAATGTATTTCCAGTGTTTTTAACGTATTTCAAAATACAAAGGGAAGACTGGGAATAGGCCATTTGCGACTTGCAATAGCGATAAGGACGAACTCGATAGAGGAATAGACAGTGTTTGAGGACTTTTGAAGTCTGAAATAAATAGAGCTTGGCGAGATTTCACAGTGTCGCAATGTTTTTCTGTGTAAAACAGAAAACGTTCATTATTAGCATTTGAAAGGATTTCAAAGGCCCAAAGACCCATTCCATCACATAACAGAGGCTGGGAGACAGAGACCGGGAGATAGAAGGCCGGAAGGGGAAAGGCAACAACGCAATGCGGCCAAAACCAATGGAAGAGATCATGGAGAATCGTTGGCATGAGCAAGCTCCCTGACAGCGTAGCAAACTACCAGAATACAGTTACTCTGTTGTTAGAAGAAGAAACCTCTGAGCTCATGCGTGCCTAGTCATGGCATCAAACAGTTAAAAAGACAGAGGGGATAGATTAAGACCTCTTGAGCCTCAGAAGGCTTGAGAGCATTGTAAAAGGCCTATAAATATGTGAAAGTTTAGAGCAATAGGGGTTCAACTTTTGGAGACTGTGGAGACTCTACTCCTCTAGCTTCTCATCTTCATTCCGGTAATATGAGCTTCTTTTGTTGTTACATGTTCAATTCCCATTTTCTCTTATGTTCTATGATTACACTTGAATAGGTTATTCATGTTTTTTTTGTGTCTAATGCCAGATAACTGTCATCTTATCTATGCATTGATAA
This sequence comes from Pinus tabuliformis, assembly GCA_031772625.1. Lineage (NCBI taxonomy): Eukaryota > Viridiplantae > Streptophyta > Pinopsida > Pinales > Pinaceae > Pinus > Pinus tabuliformis. Next base: position 622,212,036 of record CM062812.1, read on the forward strand.
ATTATCTTTGCAAGTTTCATTTACTTCCTGTAGCTAGCCATTCATATGTGTTTATGTATGCATCTGCTAGTACAGTCAGTATTCCCCATCTTTTATTGAATCTATAAACTATTGAGCATTAGTGGTCTAAAGCCTTGTAAAGCTAAGGGTGTTCATGCATGTCTTGAGTGATGATAGAGTTGAAACAATCATCTGACTTGATCCAGACCATCATCCATTCCAATATTTCAGAGAACAATATTGAAGATTATATGTTACCAGGCATCTCCGAACTACAACCTAGGAGAGTTTCTGGGAGTGATAACATAATTAGCGTCGTTGCCAGGGAGAGGAAACTGAAGCTTAGCTTCCTTAGGAGATGACACAGATCCAACTTTGATGATAGAGAAAGTTTGGGCGTGTTTTTTTTGTTGTAATCATCTATCTGGCAATTCTACTGGAGGACAAACCTCTTAGCGACTCCACTTCATAGTTTTGGCTTAGTTTGTGAGGCATACTCAAAGAAATCCTCAGGCGCCACAAGCTGACCCACTATCTGACCCTGAAAAAATCATCAATGAATGAAAGGCATTACAGAAAGGAGCATCAGGTTCAGGTAGCTCTAAACAATATTCTATATCTCTTCAAGAAAAACCTATAATAGAACAAATACATGTTGACAGTATAGCATCTAGTACTGGCAGTGAATAAAAATCTTAGAGATTCATAAAGCTCCTTATTCTTTAGGTTCTCCTTTTGTTGTAAGCCCAAAGGAAACCTCACCTCCTATCCATCAGAGTCCTCTAGTCCTATCAGTCACCCCTCAACCCTCTGTCATTCAGACTTCTAGTACTCTTATAGCCACCACAGCTATGGAAGTCCACAAACACCTACCAAAATGGAAAGAATCATAGTTGCTAGGTATGGGCCTCTAGTACTGCCCACTCCTTTGAATTCCATGCCTACTGGGGAATATCAAAAGTATAGGCCTAAGTTCATTGGGACTGAAGGTGTTACAGCTGAAGAACATCTTGAATCATTTTATAACTATGCTGATAACCTGGACATTAGTGAAGATGATGTGTGGATGAGAGTCTTTGTCCAAAGCCTAGATGGAGAGGCTAAAAAATGGTTCAGAGAACTAACCCCAAAGTCTATAGCAGATATTAAGGCTTTAGATGATTCATTCTTAAAGCATTGGGGGGATAAGAAGGATCTACTCTACTACCACACCGAGTTTGGGAACTTAAAGAGGGAAAATGGTGAGTTTTCTGATTTCAATAAGAGATTTAATCGCATATATATCAAGATTCCAGCTAAAGTAAAACCCACCACTACCTCTGCTAAACTCACTTATGCCAGTGCCTTTGATTTTGACTTCTGTCTACTGTTGAGGGATAGGCGATGTGCTACTTTCACTAATATGCAAGATGCAACCCTAGAAGTAGAATCAAACATCATGGCTGCAGAGAAGCTCAAGGGGAATGTTGATAGAAGGAGACAGAGGGGTGAGTCTTCATCATCTTCAGATCCCAAGATAGATAAAATGACCAAGATGATAGAGTTATTGGCCTCTGAAATATCCAAATTAAAGGTTGAGCAACACCCTGGGAAAGGAAGAATTCCTAATACCTTTGCTCCTAGAAATCCAAATCCAAATCCATATAGAAGAGCCAATGAGCAGTTGTAGATTTTGCAAAGAAGCAAAGATGCCAATGAAGATCAAAGGGTGAAGACCCCTTTCCAGAATGTAGGCATGGAAGAAGCGCAGTTTGAAGAAGATGATGAGATCCATTGTCTGGAAGACAAAGGCAATGCCTCCTTTTTTATCTCAGTTGCATATGAAAAGTCATTATTCAATGACCAGATCAACCAAGAATGGGATGGTGAAGCTGTTTTGCAAACTGAAGATCGACATAGATATGATCTATGGTCGAAGATTAATAATGCCAAGGAAACTCCTGTCCAAAGAGCTGTTGTCCCTGCAGTACAACAAGCTAATAAGCAGAAGTGACCGGCAGTTGATCCCATCATCCTTAAAGCTCCAGCTCACGAGGTAAGAGGCCTTGACAGGTCTCCTTCTCCTTTCAGTTTTCAATTAGAAATTCAGAAGCTAAGAATACCTATACCTCTGATTGAACTAGTGAAGAATGAGTCCTTCAAAAGATCCATCCTTGAGGCCCCTGAGCCTAAAGCCATCCAAGCCTCCACTGACTATGTAAATCTGCAAGATGAAAATCCAGCTGTTATTCTCAACCCAATGATTGAAAATTGTGAAGACAACTCCCCATCATTTTGTGTCTCACTGACTATTCATGACAAAATCCTTCATAACTGCCTTCTGGACACTGGAGCTAGCCATAATCTAATGCCCAAGGCTGTCATGAATGAGTTAGGTCTTGACATTACCAAGCCTTATCATGACCTGTTTTCTTTTGACTCTAGAAAAGTGAAATGTTTGGGATTAATCAAAGATCTAGCCATCACCTTGTCTCAGCTGCCCATGAAAAGCATGATGATGGATATTGTGGTAGTAGATGTACCCCCCAAGTTTGGCATGTTGCTTTCCAGAGGTTGGATCAAGAGATTAGGTGGAGCATTGCAAAATGATCTATCCTATGCTACTGTCCCAGTTTTTGGAGGTGAGAGTAAGAGATTATAAAGGGAAGCTCAGTTGGCTTACATAATTTGAGCTTCCTAGAGTTCTTCTTGGGAATACAGTGATCTTAAGACCTATGACACCAACATCATTCAGCGTAAGATTTTGCTAGAGAAGAACACCATCCTTTTTAAGCAGAAATTAAGACCTATCAGCCCTCTCTTATTGCCTTTGATTGAGAAAGAAATCAAGAATTTTTTGGATGCCAAGATCATAGTTCCCCTAAGGTATTCAAAGTGGATAGCTAACCTTATAGTAGTAAGAAAGAAGAATGGAGAAATCAGGCTTTGTGTTGACTTCAAGAATCTGAACAAATGCTCTAAAAGAGACAACTACCCCCTGCCTAAGATGGAACACTTGCTGCAAAAAGTTTCAGGGGCTAGAGTCATGTCTTTCTTAGATGGATTTTCAGGTTACAATCAGATTGTTGTACATCCAAAAGATCAGGAAAAGACTGCCTTCACTACTCCTTGCGGCACTTTCATGTACTCCAAGATGCCTTTTGGATTAATGAATGTTGGGGCTACCTTTCAGAGGGCCATGGACATAGCCTTTGTGGGAGAGAAGAACAAGTTTGTCCTTATTTACCTTGATGACATAATAGTCTTTTCCAACACTCACAAGGACCATTTGCAACATTTGAAGGTCTTTCTAAAGTGCAAACAATTTGGAATTTCGGTGAACCCAAAGAAGTCATAGTTTGCTCTAGAAGAAGACAAACTTCTCGGACATATTGTTTCTACTGAAGGTGTGAAGATTGATCCAGCAATAGGTCAAGAAATTCAGACATTGTCTATCCCAAGATCAAAAAGGAACATTCAATCTTTCCTGGGTAAGATCAACTTTTCCAGGAGGTTTATTCCAAACTTCACAGAACTAGGGAAGTACATCACTTCCATGCTGAAGAAACGATCAAAAATAAAATGGACAGATGCTACAAAAATCTCTTTTGAAGCCATCAAACAAGCTATCATGGAAGCTCCCACTCTAATCAACCCAAATTACACCAAGGAGTTCTATATCTTTTCTTTTGCCTCTTATGATACACTTGCAGCAGTTCTATTGTAGAAAAATGATGAAGGCATAGAGCACCTTATGGCTTTTTTCAACAACACTCTGAGGGATGCTGAACTAAGATATGACCTTATTGAAAAACAAGCTTATGCTCTCATAAAATCTTTAAAGTCATTCATAATTTATATCTTGCATTCCAAAGTGATTGCATATGTACCTTCGGCCTTAGTAAAAGATGTTCTAACTCAGCAAGATATTGATGGAAAAAGAGCTAAAATGGATTGCAAAATTCATAGAGTTCAACATAGAGGTGAAGCCCACCAAGCTTGTCAAAGGTCAGGGATTGGCTAAAATTATGGTTGAGGAAAATTTCAGTTTGTTAGACATCAATTGCATGGGTTCAAATTCAGGTGATGAACAGACAGAGGAAGTAGTAGAACAGCAAGAGCAGAATCAGTCTTTGGCTGAAAATCTAGCCACCTGTGAATGGTATTCCAGCATAGTTCATTTTTTGCAGAAACTAGAAATCCCTCCAGGGCTTAGCTTGATTCAAGCCCAGGCCATTAAGCTCAGATCAGCCAAATTCTGCATTAATGAAAACCTGCTTTATTGGAGAGACCCATTAGGAATCCTCTTTAGATGCCTAGATAAAGGACAATTTGTGGAAGTCATGCACCAGTTCCATTCTAGCATCTGTGGAGGGCATCATTATTGGAAAACTACAGCCCACAAGATATTGAGAGCTGGGTATTATTGGCCTACTCTATTATCTGATGTGTGTTCTTTTGTGAGGTCTTATGACAAATGTCAGAGGTTTGCAGGAAGACAACAACTAAAATCTCTGTCCTTAAAGCCAGTGCATGTCAATGGTCCCTTCCAGCAGTGGGGCTTGGACTTTATAGGTGAGATCAATCCACATTCCAGTGGCCAGCACAAATGGATCTTGGTAGCCGCTGATTATTTCACCAAGTGGATTGAGGCTATACCCACTAAGAATGCTAATTATCAAGTTGTCATAAAGTTCTTGAACGAGAATATTTTCACTAGATTTGGTTGCCCAACCAAACTAGTCACTGATAATGCAGCACTTTCAAGGAAAAATAATTGGTGGACATGATTGAATCGATGGGCATTCAATTAGTGCATTCTACCTCATATTATCCTCAAGGCAATGGCCTGGCAGAATCATCTAACAAGAGTCTTATAAGGATTATCAAAAAACTGTTGGAGGACAACAAAAAGAGCTAGGATTCCAAGTTGAAGTTTGCACTGTGGGCTCACAGAGTTACCAACAAGAAGTCCATAGGAAATTCTCCATTTAAACTGGTTTATGGCGCTGATGTTGTTTTTCCTATCTAGCTGATTCTCCCTATGGTTAAATTCTTTCAAAAAGAACGTGATGAAACAAATGACATGGTAAGGAGAATGAATAACCTGGTTGAATTATAGCATATCAGAGAGCAGCTGGTTGAGAAGTCAAAAGTTCATCAGAAGAAAATCAAAGAAACCTTTGACAGGAAGCCAAAAGTGGACAATTTCCAGGTTGGTGACTGGATTCTAAAATGGGATGCATTGAAGGAAAAGAAAGGTAATCATGGTAAGTTTGACTCCTCATGGACAGGTCCGTTTGTCATCACTCAAATTCAGCAAAACAATAGCTTTATTTTGCAGAGTCTAGAAGGAGAAGATGTTTTTGGTGGCCCGGTCAATGGGTGGTTCTTGAAACTTTATTTCATTTAAGGCTTTAAAGCCTTGATATTGTAAATATGTTTTTCAGTTTCTATTTTTTATGCAAAATAAACTCCATGGCCAATGGAACACCAGGAGATAGATTTGATGTTGGCTTTACATGAAAGGCATTGCTCTGTGGTTCTTGAAACCTCACAGGGAGGATTTCATCCCCAAAAGGAGCCAGTGTTAGCCCCTGAGGTGCAGTGCTGCTATTTTTAGTAGAAATGTCCCCTGTTTAAGCTCTGACGACCACATCTCCTGTTGCTCTGCTTTGGCCATAAGCCAGACTTCAAAATATTACTCTCGCATCTATAATTGCATCAGATCCTGATCCAAATGAGTCCAAATATGCTCTTTAAGTCTTCAAAAGCTAGTGAAATCATGCCAAAGATCAAAACCAACGCGGGAGAAGAACCCATAGAATGGCAAAAAAGCACTATTGGGAGGCAAAAACACATAAAAACAATGAAAAACCAAGTATTAGAGGCATAAACAGTAAAATGCACAACAACTATCCGATTTGGCTAATCAATGGTCCAGATTTGATTAGCGGGTTGCAATCGCCGGAGGCAATCTACAGATTGGGGGCAGATCGTATGGAACTTGCGATAGCGATCAATGATGCAACGTGGACCTTAGATCAAGCGTGTAGATCGACGGCCCATGTCATATCACAAGATCACTATCGGAGAACACAAAAGAGCGCTCACCATGGGCTCGAGGCATGAGCGATATGCGATTGCGATCAATCGCATCAGCGGATCACAATCGGTGAAATATTATGGAGTGGGGCCTTTATACATGTATATGTGCGATGCGATTAGCCAGAACCGATGGCTATACAAGCATTATTGCATAGATTTTGAGATCCACAGAAAAGTCATTTTTAATGCATTTTCGCAATTTTAACGTATTTCTAAAACACAAAGGGGAACCTTGGAGTAGGACCAAAGCAACTTGCGATATGTGATAAGACCCAGACCTGAAAGGGTTCGTGAAGGGAAATATATAAAATTTGAAGCCCGTCATGAGCCATTTTTAATATATTTCCAGTGTTTTTAACATATTTCAAAATACAAAGGGAAGACCGGGAACAGGGCATTTGTGACTTGCGATAGCGATAATGACAGACCCAATAGAGGAATAGATAGTGTTTAAGGACTTTTGAAGTCCGAAAGAAATAGATCTTGGCAGGATTTCACAGTGTCGCAACGTTTTTCTGTGTAAAACAGAAAATAGTAATTATTAGCATTTCAAAAGGATTTCAAAGGCCTGAAGATCCATTCCATCACATAACAGAGGCTGGGAGACAGAGACCAGGAGACAGAAGGTCGGAAGTGGAAAGGTAACAACATAATGCAGCCAAAACCAATGGAAGAGATCATGGAGCATCGCTGGCACAAGCGAGCTCCCTGACAGCACAACAAACTACCAAAATACAGTTGCTCTGTTGTTAGAAGAAGAAACCTCCAAGCTCATGCGTGCCTAGTCATAGCATGAAATAGTTAAAAAAACAAAGGGGATAGATTAAGACCTCTCGAGCCTCAGAAGGCTCGAGAGCATTGTAAAAGGCCTATAAATATGTGAAAGTTTAGAGTAACAAGTGTTCAACTTTTGGAGACTGTGGAGACTCTACTTCCAGTAATATAAGCTTATTTTTCTGTTGCATGTTCAATTCCCATTTTCTTTTCTGTTCTATGCTTGCACTTGAATTGGTTATTCATGTTTTCTTCTGTGTCTAATGCCAGATAATTATCATCTTATCTCTGCATTGATAAATTAGATTTGCAAGCTTCATTTACTTCCTATAGCTAGCCATTCATATGTGTTTATGTATGCATCTGTTGGTACAGTCAGTATTCTCCATCTATCCATTGAATCTATAAACTATTGAGCATTAGTGGTCTAAGCCTTGTAAAGCTAAGGGTGTCCATGCATGTCTTGAGCGAGAATAGAGTTGAAACAGTCATCTGACTTGATCCAAACCATCATCCATTCCATTAGTTCAGAGAACAATATTGAAGATTATATGTTACCAAGCATCTCCGAGCTACAACCTAGGAAAGTTTCTTGGAGAGATAACGGTTCCCACCAAGAATTGTTCCTCTAGGTCTTAACCATCCACGAGTTGTTCCATCGGGACATTACCCTGCAGGCTAGATACCTTTCTTGTTTCCTCCTCTTGAAATCTTTTATGTCCCTATCATGGCTTCGTTGATCCTCCCTAATATGACCATAGGAATCCCAGTATGGTACATTGATCCCCCTACAAGCAGTCCACCTAGTCAGCTAAGACCATATCATTCTTTGACCCCAATTCAACCAATCCCTATGGCCCCTGCCTCTATTCCATTTCCATCGCAAACTCAACAGGAAACCACTCCTGTTGTGAAAGCATCCAGATAGGTTAGCAAAGCCAAGAGGAAAGGACCTAAGGACAAGGCTCCCTAAGCTCCCAAAGTCCCCAAAGACCTAAAGCCCCAAAGCGGTCACCTCTGTTTACTTTGTGTAAACTTGTTGGGAACGCCACCAATAATTGTCCAAAACTCCCTCATCTCAAACCTTTGGTTCATGAAACGTTCCTAAGTCAAATATCCATGAGGTTCAAGTTACCTTACCGAGTCCAAGCAAGAAACTCAAAAAGATACACACAAATCACCCTTATGCCTTGTGCGATCATCATGGTCACTATTCCCATTGTTTCCCTCATCTCGATGAATTTCGTGATTGCCTTGAGGCGCTTTGTGAATACGAGACCACTCGTAGTGGATCACCTACTCCTCTACCCATGGATTCTGGTACCACTAGTAAACCAGAACAGGGGGACTCTGGTCCCACCATCGTGATCCCTCCCCCTGATGTCGAGATGACGGACTCCATGGGCCATATCCTTTACCTGTCGTCATCCTTGAGTTCCTCACAGGAAAACCTTTCTGAGGTTTCTGCACGCGCTTCTATCGAACCTCTTTCGACAAAATCCTAGGTCTCAACATCCGTAGATCCTCCATCTACCAGCTCGTCGTCTACCATTCCATATGATGTGCAGGTGAACCTTCTTTCTTAGGATGATTCACCAGGTACCGTCGTCGCATCATGTAGTCAATCTTCCTCCTGTCCCCCCATCTTCCATTCTGATGAGGACATCATGGAAGTCATGACTACCCATGAGTATCCTTGGAACCATATGCACCATCATGCATACTTCCTTCCATATTTGGAGTCCACCACTCTAAATACATCTAGTATGCCCATAACATACTAGGGGGGCACATAGGCCCCTACATCTCCTTATTATCCATTGGAGGATCTCATGCCAAGTTGGGTCGAGATGCTTGAATCCATTTTTCGAGCATTCAGAACACAATGACGCTCCACAAAATCCTCCTGCTAGGGGGCATCATTCCCACCTTTGGATACCAGATCAGTCCCCTCCATCACATATATTTACGAATAGTATCCCATGCTTGGGGGCATGATGTTTTTCCCCTGGCCATCTTCTCAATTGATTAAGTCTCAGCTTAGATCCCACCAAATCTAGGTATGGTCGATTATCCTCCTATTCCTTGGATAGTTTGTCCTACCAGCCTCTTCGGCGAGCCATATTCACATCATATATCGTAGACGTTTAATATCATATCTTCAGATATTCTACTCTATGTCATACCAACTTTACCACCTAGTCCCCATGTTTGACTTAGTGGGTGAGGATGATTCTAAACCTCCTCTAGTAGTTCATTCTCGTTTTCCTCCTCCCATAATTCTTCACCAGGAACCATCGTTCCAAGAAGCATTAAGGCCATCTTTAGACATGTAAGGCAACTTTCCTGAAAGTCATAGATCTGGATTCTAATGGTCAGTTTTTCCGCTACGATCTCCACAAAATTTGGGGCCTTTTCCTCTTCTCCAAATTCACCACAACACACTTAGCAAATGAATTCAAATTGGAGGGAAAATGTCCTTTCATAAAAAAATCCATATTTTTGTTGTTGCCCATTGTGACCAAACCGTAGATCAGTTTGATGAACCGTTAGCATTGTTGGAAAGCTCCCATTGAGTACTGTAATGGGTCTTTCTCAGTTTTTGATGATTTGACACTTCACCCAGAAGCCACGTTTCGAAGAAGGGTCACTTCGCTGCCTCTCAAAATCAAATTTCTTCATATGTGACGCTTGTATTTTGGGGACCACCTTCCCTTAGCGCTTGTCATCTCCTGTGTCGATTTTCGTCATGAGTAACCATCATTTACTCATGCTTTCAAGGTCCCCACCGGGCCTATTCTGTGTAGCGCGTCATCGAGTTGTTCAGAGCATCCACGATGAGTCACCCTTGCATCCATGGAGTCTGTTTTGCATCCCATTATATCATGTCACAGCATTCCATCCATCTTTGCATACCGTTCATCCCATGTTGCCCATTTTGGCCTCTATTCATATTGTCCCCCATCCTCTCCAGAGTTGAGTCAGTCGTTGCCAAGTTAACCATGCACTTTATGCTCTGAAAAGGAAGCCATCTGTTTGTCCCTCAGTTCCATCATTTTCTCCATTGTCCATGGTGTCAGTCCATCAGTGACATTAGTATTTTCCCTTGTGCCTTAGTTAATGATCCTCATTTCCTCACCTATCGCGGGCCCTATTTTGTCAACATCAACTCATTTATTCTAGAAGAATGGCCTAGAGGGTAGTGTATCTTGGTTCTAGCTTCCATTCTTGTTCGGTGCCTCAGATCAAGCAACGGGACTCATTATTTCCCTTTGACTTGGTCGTTTCATGCTCTTGATTCATACACTTGATGGTCCAATGATGCAGTAGGTTGTACCAGCAATTTTCGGGTGTGTGTGAGATGTTTTAGCCCTCATGAGGGGGTGGCCCTTTAGGTATCCCCCTACATGCCTGGATTTCTTCATATTATGCTACAACCTCAGATGTAGTTCCGTAGATTTGATGGGTTCGGTTCCTACCGATTGCAATGTTCATAGCATGCACATCTCCTTCATATGATCCATTTAGTTTTGCAGAGCTCTTCCCTGTTCAGCAGGGCTTCTTCAGTTGTTCTACCCTCCCTCCCACCCATTTTTTGAGGGAAGGGCCATTATATATCATGTACTCAGATGATATTGTATTCAGTGCTGCTCATATTTTTCCAGGTGCATTATGTATATGGGACACATTGTATTATTTTCTGGCTCATTTATGTTAGTGTGTCATGTACCATTTATCATGTACTGCATTGCTCAGTTTTATGTTTCTGAGAACATCATAGTTTTGTACTAAGTTATCTTGATGGGTATAGGTATGCCTCCCCCGCCTCCCTGAGATCCGGTACCACAACATAAAATAAGACTTGCATTGGACTCGCCCCCTCTGTCCCTATTCTCTTTCGCTTCAACTCTGTTGGTCTCTCTCTCTCTGACTCCACTTTGTTGTCTAGTGATTGTGTCTTTACAATGTACTTCGGTCATACGTTTTTCTCCTAACACTCGTATGTTGGGGGCCAATCTGTTATCACAAAAAAAATTGATTATCTAGCCCAATTTACTAGATGGATCGAAGTGCACCATGTAAGGCCAATTTTACCATAGTAAAATTTCTTTCACTGTGAGAAATTACTTAATGAACCACATTTGTTATGTAATTTATAATTAAAACCATGAAGAATAATTAAATAAATCACTATTTATTTAATTATCTTCTAGGAATAATTAATTAAACCATTGTTTAATTAATATTTCTTGTCATATTTGATCCAGTTATGAAAAATAAACACAGACAAATCATTAATTATCTTGTTTTTCTCTAGGAATAATTAATTAATCACTAATTAATTATTATTCCTTGTCAAGTTTGACTAAATCCCTTAGGAATAATTAAATAAATCATTATTATTTTTTTATTCCTAAACCATATTTCTTGAGATGATAAATAAAACATTTATTTATTTATTATTTCTAAATTAAAGTTTAAATATTTTTTCCCTCCTAACCAAATATAATAGAATATTCCAAGTGGTTATTCCAAGAATGGGGTTAATAATATTTTATTATTGCTCATTATTCGAGAATAACTCAATATTTTGTTATAAATAGAAGGGTTTTATATTCATTATTCACTTTGATTATTTTCATTGTTGTAACTCTGATTATTATCACTGTTGCACACTATTTTTCTTCCATTTGAGTTCCCATTGAGCTCAAACATTTTGTTTGTTGGGTTTACACATTATAGAGGAGAGAGACTCTACACAAGTTGAAAACAATTGAGGATAACCAAGAACCCATCCCATAGAGGGGGACTTGTAGCATTTATTTGTTCCCTTCACAGGTGTTATAATAAAATATATTCTTTGTATATTTGGTTTCCATTGGGTTACTGGAGTTATTACTGTTTCATTTTGTTGTTTAACTATGATTGTGGCATAGATCAGGACTTTGACAAGTTTTGTTTCTATCATTTGTTGTAGATCTACAATGTTTAACAACCATTTATATTGTTGAGACTGATTTTCATCCATAGTCTTAAGTTTTTCCTTTTCGTACATATTCAAGGAGGAAACACTATAAGACATAAACAATATTGACCTATTATAGAGTGTAACATGACTTCATTTACATGACAATGACTCCTTTATTTCTAGATGAATAAACCCTAGACTCTCAATGGGAGTCTTGACTCAAAAACAAAATCCTTGCTCATGAAACCCATGAAGCAAGTCAATATAATAATTTCATTTTTCTTATTTACATCTCTTTACATAAAATCACAATTACATGTCATTATGAAAACTGAACCTAGCTACACCTTTCAATAGATTCAATGAGAGTGGGCGATAACTCATCTCTCCCCTTGGTGAATTCACTTAGAATTGACATGTGCAATCATCATATCAGTGTATTTGGAGGCTAGCTACAACACTATTTTAGATCCTTTTGAGGCCATCACCTCAACCATTTCCAATTTCTTGTATCAACATACTTATATTAATAAAATAAAGTTGAGATTCTCTACATGTTTATCATATTTATTTTTTAGTTGCAGATTATATTTCCAATTTTGTCTTTAACTTTGTGGTTTAATTTGTGTATATTGTTTATGGAGTTGACGGCTAAATTTTCTGAAGAAATTTCCTGCTAAATTTATATTGGAACATTACAATGGTATTTAGAGCATGATTTTGGCCAATTGTGGGTTAATATCAAAGTTGTATTGTTCCTAAAGAATAAATGAATCAAGTTCGTGGGTGATATTTCTTAATTGCCAGAGAATAATTGTTGCAAGTGATTTCTCAAAGTGTTGAAGAGAACATATTGGATGGAGCAATATTGGTTACAGAGCTAAAATTATTGATATTGATGGGAACAAATTATTTTGGTAGGTCGGATTTTTCTATTTTCTAGATAATTCGCACTAATTGGAGCTTTTCGGTTCAGCTGGAATTGCCCAAGATTTTTTATGTTTTTATGGGTTTTGTGAAAGGATTTCGTGGTTAAAATTTCATAATTTTCCCAGCAGTATTTGCGATGTAAATCAACATTATTTCAGCAATTCATTTTATTAGTAATCTGGGTAATTTACACTACTTGGTGGGCTTGATCTTGGCTTGGAGTTAAGCCAAACCATTTCTGAGTTTTTATGGGTTTGGTGTGAGGAGCTCTAGGATAAATTTTTAAAATTTTCTAAGCAGTATTAAGGGCAGAAACTCCAGTGTTTCTTCAACATCAACAACAATACTTTCTAGGCAGTTCGTGTCACTTGTTTGTGTCATTTCCAGCTCTTGGGTCTACTTTATTTCACCTGGGTTTTGCATGCATGCAATGTGGTAGCAAACTCATTTGAGCATTATAATTTTCTCAAACATTTGCCTCTGTTACTTATTTATGTTACAAGTGTTTCCACTTTATCTGCAAAGTGTTTGAAAAAAATACTACTTGCTAAGTATTTATTAAAAGTTCTCAAAGAATTTTTTTAGTATTTGTTGGGTTAGTGAGAGTGACGTGTTTGTGATAAATTTATTTCGTTGTATCACATATGAATCCTTGTAAATTTGTGAGGCTAGGGGTCATGGTTGAGCACATATTTGTCATAGTCATGAGGAGTTATCAATCTTAGCCAGTTGCTAGCTTGATGTAATTGAACCATTGGACTAAAACATGGATGAAACCTTCATAAACTCCCTTAATAGAAGAAACAATTAATAGATCATTTTCCGAGAGGATATGTTCTATGCTATAGTAAGAGTAACCACAGAAAGAACATGATATGGGACCCAAAATTTATGCGCATTGGACAAATTTAAATTTCATCGGGGTTACAGTAAAATCCCTTCTCAAGCTGGAAGAACTTGTTTTACTCCTCTCCAAGGTGGATCTGTGAGATGGGAAGAGTTTGATTTGGACTATGTTAGTTTCCTATAATAATAGGATTCATAATTTTGAACTGGCTATGGTTAGTCTTATAATATTGTACATACTTTTACTTTCTGCAAAATGTTTTCCCATATTAAAATTAAAAAACTTTAAAGAGGGCATGTCCTAGAAGAATATTCAAAGGACTAAAAGAAAGAAAAAGATAAAAAAAGTTAAAAATATGAACCGCACAAAAAGAGATAATAATAGATAATGAAAGTGTACAAACTCAAATGCCACTACCTTTTATTTTACTTTTCAAAATAAGATTGTGTGCAGCTTGTCAAAAATGCCACAATCCATGATGGTGAAATAGTTTAATCTTGATTCATTCATGCTTTAAATTTCATGTTGATAGATAGAGAATAAAAATCTAGCCAAACTGTTTAATCTTGGCAGATCACTAGTTAAGTAGAGAATAATAATTGGCTCATTAGTTTAATCTGAGCCATTGAAAGTTATAAGGTTAGAATTAGATAGTTTTCTTATCAAAAGAAAAAAGAAATAAAGGGTTAGCAAGCTCAAATGCACCCAATGAATGAAGAGAAAATGCTAGGGTAAATCAAGGGTAGGTAGAAGAATTTTTGGAAATGCACAAGGTTGCTAAGTCAAAAAGCACATTCATTATGTTTAATCCTATGTTTCATGTGCAGGAGGAATTGTGAAAGAGAAAGGATATTCACTAGCGTATTTACTAATTTCCCCTCATTTCACTAGATCCGCACATACTTACTTAATTAATTCCCCCTCATTATCCCTTCATTACTTCTAAGAATCTTTTCCCCTCATTTTGACCTTTTATTCCCTTGTTTCACACATTTCCTTGGACATTACCCTTCAAAAATCATTCTCCCTTCCCAAAACCCCTTTCCCTTGTGTGAAACACATTCCCATCACAAATAATACATTCCCCCCTTATTAATTTCCCCTTTTCCCCTTAAAAAACCCACAAAACCCATTTTTATCCTAAGTCATTTTCTAAACTATACCCCCGCTTTATATATTTAACATCCCCCACATTATAATTCCCTGACACCCTTTTTAACTCACCAAACCTTGGTGTATAGTTAAAACCCTCTGTCATATAAACCCATGGTCCCCGCCTTTATTAACCCATTGCTTATATTTAAAATCTCGTGATTACCTTTTAATTAATCACATTTCATTATAATTAAACCCCGGCCCCTGCCAACCACGTCCCAACTCCTTTCATGCAACTTCATTGCGCGATATCCCTCTGATCTCCCACCCCCAGATCCAACGGCGCATATCCATATCGTGTAGTTTCAGAATCTGACACTTAACGGTCCAAAAGCACGTGAGATTCGTGGTTTTGGCTGAGCACTATTTTACTACGTGCTGGCACCAGGTTATATCGCATGCTCACGAAAAATAATTCCCTCCATTCAAAAGCGATGCAATATGGCCTAAAACCGCCTCCCCACATAAACGAAAACAACCCACTGTTCATTTGCCAATTCTCGTGCCAAATTGTAATCGTTGTTGGTTAAAAGGCCGAAAAAACCTCATTTTGCTCTTTTCACTCATTTTCATTGTAAACCTTTGTTAACCAATTTTGAAAATTTGAACCTTTGTGCAACCTTTTTAGCCATGTTTTGTAACCAGAAGACGCTACAGACACCAAATTGAAGCAGCGAATACATAATTGAAACCTCAGTAACCTCCGCTGCTACCACAGAACCTTGCTTGCACACCAAATCGTCATTCTCCAAGTATTCTTGAAAGAACAAGAACGACCCTGTAAATTTGAGCTATGCATAGTAAATATTAAAAGGTTAAATAATTAAATTAATTGAAAAAACCTTGTTAAACTGAAGAAAGCCTTACTGCGCGTCCAAAAACCGTGTTCTACACACTGTAATTACCCTCCCCACTGTTCCAAACCTTCTAACCTTACTCCTAAAAGCCAAAGAAAAGGTAAATTAGCTGAATAAACCAAATTACGGCTTCCCAAAGCTCTTTGAATGTAAGACCCTTGCAAACCCCTAACCTGAATATTGACCACCTCGCATTAGCCGACAGAGAATTTAAAATTAAAGATATTGCTTCCCCTAGCCACCTACTGAAACTCCACTACTGGAGTAAAGATAAATTCCTTAACAAGAATGATGACATTCACCTATGGCAATCAAATTATCCCAAGTACTTGTTCCCACAGGTACACCTATTCCCAAAAATCATCCACTTCTTCCAAGCTTGTTATGTTCCAAGTCAAAGATGTGAGGACCATACCCAGACTGTATACATTTTTTTTTTTTTTTTTTTTTTTTTACAGCACATACAACCAAAAAGAAACGCATTGAGATTCAAATTTATTTAGCACACACATTCCTACCACTTATTTCAGGAACATACCATAACATTTTCATATCTTTAACTAAGATCAATAGTAATGAAATACATATGTACCGTTCACCAGAAGGCGAGACTCCGCTTGCTTTGTTGTTGCTGGTATTCCCTTGTAGCTGGTCACCTCCGCGAGTGAATGATGACGCACTTGATCTGAATGCGAAGACTCACCGGTTAACCTCCCAACCTACTCCTTGGGTACTCTTCTTCCCCGCGGACCCCCGAGCTGCAATGGGGTTGTACAATGGAGACAAGCACTAGCTGGTAGAGGAGAGCACACCTTGGCTCAAGAATCCCCTCTCTAAATCCTCTACCTCACCAAACTCACTATAGCTTCGTAATCACTGCTCTCACAACATCTCATCCATCCAACAATAGGGTTCCCAAAAAGTCCCCCCTTCCATGGCTTGCCCCTTCTTTTATAGAAGTCCTCATACGTGACACTTGTCATGTCATGCATGTTGTGGGGAAAAATGCCTATGCAGGACGATCCTATCCACCTAAGGTGTGACAGTGCCTTAGCAACAAACAGAGACAACTATTCTAGTATTCTTCCTTTATGAATTAAGAATGAAGAGAGAGATGGATGAACTAACCGGTGTCTTCCGTTTGTCCCTCGATCCGGCTTCTCTTCTCTTGGAGAGTTCCCAGCTACTTGCCTTCTTGCTCGCCCAGCTTCAAGAGGTTTCTGCAAGATCACAAGAAGAGAACACTACACAAGACATGGATTCATATTCATAACTAGTTCAGGATTAGAAATAAACTAAACATACTAATGCAATCATACATCAAAAATACACCAGTATATAGGAGAAACCAAGATAGCTTTATTGATGAATAACAAGGTTCAGGAAGAGATACAACCCAGAGGGCTCCAATCCAGCATCTCCTTCCCAGCAAATGGAATTCCTATCTTCACCCCCTTCAAAGCATTAAGCAACCAATGATTCCAATCTCAAACCAATAGCAATTCTTTGCAATAACAAAATTCCAGCCTCTAGATCTCATGGAGGAGAGATCCATATATAGATGTTTGGAAAGAGGATGAGTCAGCTTGAGATCTGACTAGTGTCCTCTCCCTCTGTCAGTTCTTGATTCCACTTGGAGGTTCTTGCTTCCACTTGGAGATTTGGAACCTCTTACTCATCACCAGTCGAATTCCCTGAGGCAAGTGTCATTTTGGAAGCTTCCTGGGTTTTGACACCTTGAGAAATGAACTTGCCACATGTCCACTCTCGCTCAGCGCAGGTAGCCAGTGTTGCCTTTGACATTCAGCGCAGGTAGCCAGTGGTGGCTTTGACATTCAGCGCAAACAGCTAGTGGAGCCACTGAATTGATCCTGAATTGACTTGTTTTTTAGCAGTTTCTGGTGGAGAACTTTTGTGAATTGCTGTGGTTTGTTAGCCTTGTTCCTCTAGGGGTAGGAACAACATGTTTAGGGACTTTGGATCCCTTAGATTATGGACATTTCATGCTCAATGTTGTAAGGCACAAAAATGTCTATAACAGTTGCCCCCTAAATTATGAGGCCGTTTATCGGGTGAAATGCTTTATCAGGGGGATCCGAAGTTCATCCAATGCTGCGAGGAGACCTGTAATAAGATACAATACAATACATTATTTTTCATACTGCTTTCATGATCTAGCTGAGGTGGGCATTCCCATGCTCAGCTTTATAAATTCATTTTTCTGTACATAGAACAGACAATCGTCTGATGGTAGACTGATAATTTTGATGAAATTATCATCCTTTGAGTAGGATGATCATTTGCTGCAATGATGTACATGTCAATGTCTTTATCTTTCCTGAATATATATCGCAGCCCGGATGGATGAAACTAGATCCAGGGTCTTCAAACTCGTTCGATCTTCACTCTAAGTACAAGTCGATCCATGTGAGAAATGTTCTGAAGTCGAAAATGGAAAGACATCGCTTGATTACCGGTCAATGAGGTAAACCGTTAACAAGCGCGAGAGGAATCACCGATAATGATAATGACCCTCAAGGTACTGCAGTACAATTCACGTGGTGTGAATAAAGGACTTGGCGTCGAACACCACGCAAAATATTTCGGTCGAAGGTCATTGATGTATACCTGTCGCCGGAAGTGAGAAACTTGCCATTGAGGCATGCAAGCTTCAAAGTACTGAAGGGGTTGTTCCTAGATCAACTTCTTGGATAATGAGTTGATGTCAACAAGAAGCGATCCGTCAAAGGAGGGCCTTAATGAATCCCACATCAGTGACACGGAATGGAGCTAATGATTTTGATGGAGGTGAAAACGATCTATGACATATGATTCAGGGTGGCGGTCATGAAAGGATGAAGGATAATGTATGGCAGTGGATGGGACACGGTTGACTTTTCTGAATGACTTCTCTTGAACATGTGGCGACACTGATGTGATGGATCGGTAGCATTACCCCAAATATGGATGGTATGGCGAGACCATGGATGTGACCGGTGAATGAAACAACCCAACCCGATTGTGGTACGGAGGAAAAGTGTCATGTTCAAGAGCGACTTGCTACCATCAAAGTTTTCTTGAGTTTCTCCCAATTTTTCCCCAGTCATTTCTGACCAGTACCTCTTTATTTTTGTCAAGCTTGAGGAGGATAACATATGCTTGTTCTATAACCTGCCCTTCGGGCAAGCCCATCGCTATGTTTTAACGAGCCTAGCGATAGTGAAACTTGTTCTCGTCTAAAGACAAGTTTGTCGCTATTAATGATTTTAACGAGTTTAACGACAAGGATAACTCGGTCCTTTTCATTTTTAGAGAGTCTGAAAAGGTACATAAAGTTAACTCCAAAAGTCCTTTTTCGTCATCTAATCCCTTAGGTCCGAAAAAGTATAAAACAATACAGAAG
The DNA here is from genome assembly GCA_031772625.1 of Pinus tabuliformis. Lineage (NCBI taxonomy): Eukaryota > Viridiplantae > Streptophyta > Pinopsida > Pinales > Pinaceae > Pinus > Pinus tabuliformis. The sequence continues at coordinate 622,231,058 of CM062812.1, forward strand.
GGATGAGTTTTCGATAGTTTTAACGAGCCGAACAAAACAAGCGCTCGATCTTTTTGTGCAATAATCCCTCAGGTCCAAAAAGATTAAAATCTAGAGGAGGGATAGCACTTCCTATCCCTTTAACGAGCTGGAAGGCCAAGGACTCGACAATCTTTTCATATTTTACGAGTCAGTTGAAAAGAGCTTAAAGAAGACTCGTCTTTTAAGGAACGAGTGATAAACAGGGTTAGCAGCTGATTCCAGGTACAGGTTGGAATTTTCCAATCACGGCAGTGTCACAAGGATGGCTAGTGAAATCACTCTTCGCAGCTGTTCCTCAAAATGGGTATACAATCATATGGAGGTGAACGATCGGCCAAATGAAAAGTGGAGGTGACGGTGCAAGCACGACCAAGGCTTTAATGGCTGATGATATTACATTCACAGTGGTTATTTACCGGGATAGTTCATTTTTTAACGAGCTTAAACGAGGGTGGAAACATTTGCTCGGTCTTATGTTTATTTTTTAACGAGCATGAACTATGTGCTAAAACTGCTCGGATCTTGCGTTTATTTTTTAACGAGCATGAACTGTGTGCTAAAACTGCTCGATTACCCAGTCATATGATAAGAGTGTCTCATTGAGATTCTATTTTTTATGGAGCTTCATCTCACAAAGCTTTGCCCCGCATCCTTTCTTTATGCAAGTTCGAAAACGACTAATCCTACGAGTTTAAAGGGTTAGACCTACAGGTTTAAAGGGAGGACCTAAAAATTTAAAAAATAAATAGTCGCCCCTTGCTTGCACTCCAAAAGGTTTGCATGCCCCCAGGCATAAAGTACGATTTCAAGGTTACCTCTACTTCATTTCCGTCAAAGCAATTGTTTTAATGAGAGAGGCTTACCTCTTTCAGGTTACCCAAAGATTGTCTCGTTAATCTTTCAAACAAAACACTTCCTCGGCAATGTCTACCGAAATAGACAAAGGTGAGTGACGATGCCCGCCAACTCACATAACTTTGACAAAAGAATCTTATTCTAGAATAACCCTCTTCCAGCATGGGCGGGGTACAGACTAGTCATATTCTCCCGCGGAAACCTACCCTATACCCAAAGTTTTCCTGCCGAAGCAGACCAAGACGCATGCCCCCTGGGTTCCAGTCATATACTCCCGGATTACTCGCGCTCATCAGGAGGACGGAACTTGGTTTGAGACACTTCTTGCGTGAATAGACCATTTAGGGATGGTACATGACTATTTGCGATGCGTGATCCGGGAAACGAAAGTTGGTCCACGAGCTTGACCATTCTTCCTTCATGCGGAAAACACATTACTCTAAAGAGTGAGGAGACGAGGGCCCCCATGCAATATATATAGTCTCGTCCAAGGAGTAGGTTATAATCCAAGGGTCCTTGAACGATCATCACGTTCATTTGAATGGTCTTCCCTTTCAATGTGATGGGCACATTGGGGAGGATCCCTAAAGGTCGACTGGTTCCTTTATCAAAACCTAATAGATTTCTCATTTCAGGCAAAAGCGCTGGCAAACCAAGCGCTTTCCAAGCAATAGAGGAAAGGATACTCACAGATGCCCCCTCATCAATGATAGTGCCAACCATTACCATTCTGTATATTTGAACGATAATTCTGAATGGTATGCTTGCTGGCAACCAGGGTCTGCCTAGTTGGTTCCAGTCGAACGAGACAACTAGGTTGCTTGGTGGTGGGACCGAATAGACGGCCGGGTATGACTCTGACGAAGTTCCTTCCTGCGATAAAGGAATGGGCAAATTGCCCCCTTGTTCGTCGGAGTCTGTGTTGATGAAGAGAATTTGGATGGTGTCGTCTTTATTCTCCTCTGTGATGGTATCATTCGAAGATAGAGCCTCTGAAGGCAAAACCGGGTCAACTGCTGCCTCAACCTTTTGACTTTCGTCAGGCATGGATCCAGACGGTTCATCTTCAATGATAGGTGCTTCGGCTGACCACCTGGGCGAGCCAGCCGGGTTCTCAACTAGTGAAGGACTTGGCAGGGGTTTTTGATATCCAGGAGGAAGTTGCGCTCGTAAAATCGGGCGATCTTCCAGAACTCTTTTAGCCTCGTCTAAGAAGGGACAACGGTGGATGGCGTGGTCGCCTTCACACAGTTTGCAGGGAAATCTAGTTTTCCCTCTCTGTCCTGAGACTTCACTTTCACTAGTTGACGGTGAGCTGTCAACATGACTATCAGAGGTCGACGCTACCGAATTGTGCAAACGGGGAGACCAGTCCCTTAGTATCCGAGGGATGCATAGACAATCTCTATGGAAGTGATCTCCCTTGAATATGACACATGGCGATTTAGGCCTAGTCAGTGCTATGTGTGGATTTTTGTCAGACGACACTTGTTTGCCCCCAGTCGCTTTTGGCTCCTTCTTCTTCTTCTCTTTCTTCTTCTTTTCCTTCTTCTCCTTAGGAACTTGGTTTTTTGTTTTACCAGTTCTGTCAAACGAAGAGGAAGGAGGAGAGGAAGAATTAGATGAAGTAGAAGGCTGGTGGGCAACTCTGGTCTGGGCTAACTGTTGACTCGATTGTTCAGGAATAGTGGTGTTCTGAACGACATTGGTTGAAAAGAGCCAGACCGGTAGGCCAATTGTCAGTCCTGGAAGCGACAATGTGGCCATATGGGGCGCACCAACATCTCCCCAAGAGGAGAAGGGACTAGGATTTCCACCAAGGGGAATTCCTTGGTTGGTGGGCTCCATCTTTTCAACCTAAAGATCAACGTAGGAATAAGGGGTGATTGTTCCGTTTAAAATAAATTTTAACGACGCTTTAGACACAACTTGCTTTTTCAGTTTTAAAGAGTCGAGAAAAAGCTAAAGATGACTCTAGTCTCCTTCGATGTTTTAACGAGCCCGAAGTGACAAATGCTCGAATGGACTTTTTCTGTTATAGAGTCTGAAAAAGGCCAAAAGGAACTGCTCTGGATTTCTAGGCAGAGGGTGTGCCAAACTTTTCGCAAAACCGCAGAATACTTTTTAGGTTACGGGCGGTCGATCTTCCTGAATGCTGTGTTCAGTGCATTGATCAGTAGGGCGGCCGACACGGCTTCCTAAGGATAAAGGTTTTATGCCTATAGGGGTCTCCCAATATATACGTGACGGTACATGGGAGCACAATCCGTACTGGCGCTATCGTCCCTCAGGAGGAATCACCCACCATCAACGAGATCGACAGTCACCAGGCTTTACGACGTCGGAACACGTCTCTAGCCTAGACCTCTATGTTGTGCGTTATGTTGCAAAGCGTTGTTAAGTTCATTCAATTTATTTTAGGTTGATCTTTTTAGAAGTTTGCCTTTCAAGGTTCACCACGAGATGTATGATACAATTCCTAAATGCAGTCTAAAGATGATAAGCAAGCTATATATCTTTTCAACTTTGAAAATCCTAGCTACTAAGGGAAAAGAAAGACACCATCTTTTCTCAAAGAGCAATTAGCACACTCTAATGCACTTTTCCTAAATCAAACATGCAAACTATCAAGATGCAAATGCACAATGCAGGTGTTTGTTTTCCGCTTTCTTAGTATTGATGCCTACAAAGAAAGCTTTTTGTACAACTTTGAATTTGCTTTTAAATGACAAATACAAACAAGTTTACTTTTTCGAAATCAGAGAGGGTAGAAGAGATTACAACACTTAACGATTTTCGAAATGAATACTTGTTTTGACACTTAAAAGAGACAAACTCAAACCAATAAGCAAGAGTAAATGTATAATCAACTGCAAACAGCCAATGAACTCTCTTCTAAGATCACAATCAGCAGATCTGAATCAAGGGCTACAGGATGATTATTTCACTCATGCAAAGGAAAACTGCAAATGACGCCACAAACACATAAAAACACTCACAGTCTTTTTGTACAAAAGGAGGCGGAATTTAAGCAGAGAAAAGGAGTTATCAGACTGGTACCTATGCTGGTTACAGGCTGCAAAAATCACAGATCAAAACAAGGCAAAACAGAGCAGAGAACCCCAGCTGCACAAGGCCAAACTGGTTCAGCGCAACCTCAACACAGGGGTTTTGACATTCAACGTAGGTAGCCTTCACGGGACCTGCGTTGAAATGCAGAATCCCTTCACAGGGTCTGTGCTGAAGGAGAAACTCTCGTTTCTCACTGGTTCTAGGTCACAGATTGCTGATTAATCTACTGTTTTAGGCCAAATAAAAGAAACAAGCAAGGTGCAATCAAAGGGATGCTTTGAGGGAGTACTAAGATCTATCACAAAGGATCATCAAATCATTTGTGAGTCCATTGTTCAGATCATAGACAAGTCCAGTGATTGGATCAAAGCAGCAAATGTCTACTTTGCATCCGGGAATAGCAGATGCATTTCGATTGTTGCTGTCGAGTCTATGAAACAAACAATGATAGAAACACAAATAAAATGACTAAACAGATCTCCCCAGTGGAGTCGCCAATTTGTTGTGGGGAAAAATGCCTATGCAGGAAGATCATATCCACCTAAGGTCTGACAGTGCCTTAGCAACAAACAGAGACAGCTATTCTAGTATTCTTCCTTTATGAATTAAGAATGAAGAGAGAGATGGATGGACTTACCGGTGTCTTCCGTTTGTCCCTCGATCCAGCTTCTCTTCTCTTGGAGAGTTCCCAGCTACTTTCCTTCTCGCTCGCCCCGCTTCAAGAGGTTTCTGCAAGATCACAAGAAGAGAACACTACACAAGACATGGATTCATATTCATAACTAGTTCAGGATTAGAAATAAACTAAACATACTAATGCAATCATACATCAAAAATACACCAGTATATAGGAGAAACCAAGATAGCTTTATTGATGAATAACAAGGTTCAGGAAGAGATACAACCCAGAGGGCTCCAATCCAGCATCTCCTTCCCAGCAAATGGAATTCCTATCTTCACCCCCTTCAAAGCATTAAGCACCCAATGATTCCAATCTCAAACCAACAGCAATTCTTTGCAATAACAAAATTCCAGCCTCTAGATCTCATGGAGGAGAGATCCATATATAGATGTTTGGAGAGAGGATGAGTCAGCTTGAGATCTGACTAGTGTCCTCTCCCTCTGTCAGTTCTTGATTCCACTTGGAGGTTCTTGCTTCCACTTGGAGATTTGGAACCTCTTACTCATCACCAGTCGAATTCCCTGAGGCAAGTGTCATTTTGGAAGCTTCCTGGGTTTTGACACCTTGAGAAATGAACTTGCCACATGTCCACTCTCGCTCAGCGCAGGTAGCCAGTGTTGCCTTTGACATTCAGCGCAGGTAGCCAGTGGTGGCTTTGACATTCAGCGCAAACAGCTAGTGGAGCCACTGAATTGATCCTGAATTGACTTGTTTTTTAGCAGTTTCTGGTGGAGAACTTCTGTGAATTGTTGTGGTTTGTTAGCCTTGTTCCTCTAGGGGTAGGAACAACATGTTTAGGGACTTTGGATCCCTTAGATTATGGACATTTCATGCTCAATGATGTAAGGCACAAAAATGTCTATAACAATGCATAATTAATTATTTTTATTTTTATTTTTTTATAATTCAATAGCTTGATTATTCACCCACCCATGTGTCATTCTCACATCAAGGGTCTCCCAAAATTATTTACCTAAATTTTTATTTAAAGCTAATATTTTCCTCACCTCAACAAGATTCCTATTTCTTCTCCTAGTTGTCTCTTTATTCCCTCCTTTTATTCCTTAATTTGTGTTCATTACTTGAAGTCAATTAATGAGTCAAGATTTTATCCCCAATCTACTCCCTAATTTAACTCAGGTTATCTCCTAGATAGATATTCTTATGTTGGTTGTTGACACTTGGAGCTTCTCTACATTTTTCTAAATTTAATTTATTATTCTCATTTTAATTCACCTTCCCCTTTTCTTAATTAGGTTTAAATTAGTTTAGGATTAATCTTTATCCTTACCATTATGTTTGTCTTTCCCCTTTTTCTAATTAAACCACATAATCTTCCTAGTATTTTCCAAAATGGGAAGGGTAGAGTTTTTAAGGTACTCTATTTTAATTCTTCCTATGATCCTCCTTATTCCAAGTTTTATTTTTGATTTAATTATATTGGTTTCTAATCATCATTTACCCTTGATGTAAATTTACCTAGTTTTCATTCCTTGCTTATATTTATTGATTATTATTTCTTTTTAATGATTCCAAGGATGCCAAGTTTGGTTGTGCCCTTCAAGAACTTCTCTAGAAGTTCCAAGGGTGCCACACCTAATAGCTTATTTGTGATGTCAAGGGTGCCAGTTTGGTTGTGCCCTTCAAGAACTTCCCTAGAAGTTCCAAGGGTGCCACACCTAATAGTTTATTTGTGATGTCATGGGTGCCAGTTTGGTTGTGCCCTTCAAGAACTTCCCTAGAAGTTCCAAGGGTGCCACACCTAATAGCTTATTTGTGATGCCAAGGGTGCCAATTTGGTCGTGCCCTTCAAGAAATTCCCTTGAAGTTCCAAGGGTGCCACACCACTTGCCCTTCAAGCATCCAGTGATTACGAGGGGGAAGTATAGTGCAACGTCATAGACCACTGTCATCTCTTATGTTGTCTGCTATAGTGAGACTAATGGTGTCGGGGATCAAGGAATCTGCCTTGATGCGCGCCCCCTGGTAAAGTCCTCATGAGCGTACCAACTTTGGAACCTGCCCTCATGGCATCGTGATCTTCAAGGCGAAGGTGTTTCAACCCTTCCAGCCCAAGTCACGGCGGGAGTGCTAGTGGGTGAGATCAGGGACTCTGTCTCACCCCTCCCATGTAGATTCCATCCACTTGTACAACCCCATCACCCATATGTGAGTCATTCGGTCAAGCAACTAATCTGTGCCTGCAACCATTAATATATCATCAGAATATAGTTAAACATATATGGCAGATTCCAAGATCGACTTAGACTTTCACAGATAAAGTAATATAAATTTTCATCAAACCAGGTGTCATCGACATGTCATATGCGAGTGCCTCTGATGGTTTCCTGCCATACTCAATAATCATCAATAACAAGGTTTCTCAATGTTAGTCAATTATCATAATAGCATCATTAACAATTCCTGGTCATTCACATCATTGTCCATTGTAAGTTTGAACTAGAGGAAGTAGGTAACATAGGGGACACATCCCTCATGGCTATCATCAATAATCATCAATGGAAACATACATATTCATTAAGCTATCAACATCGTAACATCGTAGAAATATACCTATCCATAAAATTTATCCTCATTATGTTTTTAGTAGAGCGCATACATATTCTTTACTACCCTCATCATAATTTCAAATAGAGACCAACTTAACTATTTAATATTGCAATCATCAGAATACTGATAGATAAGATACATAACCATTCATGCTACCATAATATCATTGGAAAGCATTCTTAAACATCACAACCATGAATATCTCAATCGCTAATAATAGTGTCATGGGTCCAGATCCTCAATCTGAGGTCCTCGAAGAATAGAGTGTCTAAGATAATGTCGTATTAGGGTCAGGAAACTAGAGTGGGCACTACAAAAGAGCCATAGTCACCCCTAACCAACAAGTTTTATTCACCATTACTATAGAGTCAATAAATCAAATGCTGCAGATCCAGTCAAGCCCAAATGAAACCCCACTTTCCATTGAAGCTTTACTTGAACTCTACACAAAGCTAGACCTTCCCAAGAAAGCTCAGATCTTTCAGACTTTCATCATAGAGGAGTCTCATACTCCTACAGATAGTCCTCCATATGCTGCCACCATTTTCTCTGAGAGAGGCAGACAAATTATAACCATGCTCTCTTGCATTATAAGATACACCACTTATGAGCATGTGGATGAGGTTGTTCTTGCTTTCCTTTCTATCTTTTGCCCAAGCAAACCTCTAGCTATAGTTTACAACTTTGCTCAGTTCTTGGCAAACAAAATCCATGAACAATTTATTAGATTTCCAAATGAGAGAGTCTTCAGATATTCATCAGTCTTGTTTCACATGTTCCTGTATTTTCAGTCAGACAAGTTTCAATCAGCATGCAAAAGTTAGACACCAAGGGCAATCCAAGATTCGTCATCTTTTGGACGCCATTGATCCAAAGATATTCCACTGTTTTTACTTATAAAGAGTTCATTGATTCATTTGTTCATCCAGTTGTAAACATGCTAACCAGTAACTATCAACCTAGGATCAATGATGAGATTAAGAGAGTTTTATAGTTGGCTAAGAATAGTAGAGTGGGAGACTGGTATCTATACGAGGACCACACATAAATCAGGATATGTGGATGCCAACTCACTCCCTACAAGCTTCCCAAATACCTCCCCATGAGGATATTTGCATTAGAGTATTTTAGGAAAATCATAAACTCTGATGAGGTTAACTTTCTATCAGCTAGGAAGAAAACTCAGTTTAAGATCAAAAACCAATTGGGCCCTTTTATTTGTAATAATAGGGAAGCTGGACAAGAAGCAAAAAAAATCTTACAGCATATGAACTTCAAAAGCAGTTTTATGTGGTAGTATGACCCTAATGGAGTCATAAACAAACTAAGGCTCAAATTCAAATTGAGTCCTTTCATACATGAGCCCAGGCCAGACATTGAAAGATATGCCAACCAGTCAGAATGGTTGGAGAATACTTTAATAGATGTGGAAAAGCATATTGATACTAGTTCCTTTATGTAGGTTCCAGCCCTATAAGAACAGATGGGTATTACTCCCATTCTACAGACTCCAGCCAATGAGGACAGAAATGTAAAAAGAACCAGGGAAGAAGGTTCTAGCTCTAGGATGGACACGACAGATGAAATGTTTGAGATCAGTTACAGGAAGAGGACCAAGTTTAATCTTGTGACTAAGCAAAAAGACATTGAGATAGTTGAAATCACTGATACTAACACAATGGTTGGAAGGAGTAAAGGTTCAACAGTTTCAGCGGAAACTCATCAGCCTTCTACCTCGAACACTCAACTTATTGAAAAACAGCTTAACATTGAAGTCTCTTCATCCAGCAAGCCAATGGATAAAGAGAAAGATATAAAAGAGAAGTATAAGGAAATCAAGTTGAGGAATGAGGCATTGAACGCTGAAACTTATGCCCAGTACTTCAAACAAACACCTGCAAATCAGAATAGATTAATGTCAGCCTTTGACATTAAGACTGGTAAGATGCAAATGACCTATATGCAGCCTACAGTCCAGCAGCCCAGATCATCAGCAGACTACAGGAAGACAAAGTTTGAAGTTTTGTCCAGGGATGTTCACCCTATTGACCAAATCGAATTCCATAAGTAGGTAGGTGAGATGATTTACTCCACAATGACTAACAAAGCAATGAAGATGCTGAAACTTCAAAGCTCACTGGACAACATAACAACACAGTATAAGCTAGAAAAGACATCCTCATAGGCCAAGGATAACAGAATCAAGTCACTAGAAGACTTAGTAATTGAAATTGGATACAATCCAAGTGACATCAAGGCAACAGAAAAACTGATAAAGAAGAAAAATGAGGATATTGCTGCTTTAAAGAAATAATTGAAGTTGCCTCATTTAGAGCATCCACAGACCAAGGAGGTCCTAGAGAGCCAAACTCAGTAGGAGGAGATGATGGATCTCATTATCCAATTAAATTAAAGAAATGGAGAATGAATTGGACAGTTTGATATAGCTAAAACAAGCCAGCCTTGAGACAACCACTACCACTGCTATTCCTATAGTTACAACATAAGTTCCATCAACTTTGGCAACTTCATTGGCCCCACCAACTCCACTAGCTACAACCCTTCCAGCTGCAACAGAAGCTACATCAACAACAAGTTCAACAACAACACCAACTCATCCAAGTGATGAAGCCGGTAAACTGGTCAAAGCCATGGAGGACATGTCCATTCAGACCATTGAAATAAATAAACTCAAAGAACAAATAACAAGTCTGGAGGGTGAGAAGTAATTGGCCCAGATTATGCACAAAAATGAAGTACAGAAGTCAAATAGGTTGACTGAGAGAATAAAAAGAATTGACATTAAAGGAGCCACTTGCCCAAGCAAAAGAACAGCTATGGGCCAATATCATTGACTTTGTCAATGATATTTGACCATCTATACAAGTCATCTTTGAACAAAATGATTTAGTCAAAGAGGCTACTAAAGTAATTCAAAGAGTTAAGGGTGAATTTGGAGACATGCCAGAAGAAGCCTTAAGAATAATCCAATTCCTTAACTCTAAGAATAAATATGAATTGCAGGCGCTGGACATAGTTCATAGGACTGGCACTATACTAGAGGTGAAGAAAGTTCTCACCAAGAGGAACTTAATGATGCAGCTTGAGGACAAATGCCAAACCATGGAGCTAGCTATAGGCAGGTTCATGGTTAAATTTGATTCTTTGAGGCAGAAAGGTCTACCAAATCCCTTGGTAATAAATGACAGATTAATGCCACATGAAGACTATAACAGGAAAATCAGAGAAGTGGCAATAGATCAAGCCAATAATTTTTCTATGAAAGGGATGCCTACAGGAAAGGTTCTGTACCAAACCTTTGAGAACCTATTTTATCTCCAGCATGAGGTAAAACATATTTTCGTGAACAAGCCCACCTTTGCAAAATACATAGAAGCAGATGAAGTCAACAAAAGAATGGTAAATATTAAATTACCAGACACAGAGACTTGGGAAAAATTAAATGACTTACCGTAAAAAGGCAAGGTAAAAGTGGATACAGAACAGTGAAAGAAAAGCAACAGGTCAGCCTAGTCAAAGAGTATCAAATGAAAGAGTATCAGTTAAAGGGCAACGTAAAAAGAACAGTTAGTGCGGTAGACCAACAACAAAGGAGAAAAAAAAGCAAAAGATCAGTTAGTGCGGTAGACCAACAACAAAGGAGAAAAAAAAATCAAAAGATCAAAGCATAAGACAGCAGAGCCAAATAAACAAGGACAACTTGCAGTAGTAACATATCTGTCTCTACATTCTTGCATGAAGATATTTCTTTTTCTTAGAATAATTCCCAAGATAGTTTGGGATATTTTGTAATAAGTTTTTGTATAAATACTTCATAATTTGAAATATAAAGTGTGGATTGCTAGACATTTCTATATTTGTATTGATCTGAAACCTAAGGGTTCATTGTACCATTTTTTCAAGTCAGTAGACTAGATTGAGTAATAAAGACATTGCATTACAGGATTCATGTTTTGGGCCACTTCAGTGAAGTATTTTCTGTTTGTCAAATTGTTATTTTCTTAAGTGTTTCACAAACTTGCATGTTATCTGAATTGAATGAAATAACTGGAAATTTATTACAAAATTTGTTTAAGTATCTAAATTGAATGAAATAACTGGAAATTTATTACAGAATTTGTTTAATTACACTCTATCTTGAACAGTTAATCATTTTAATGTTTTCTTCTGATATCTAGAGTAGGGAATCCTTCATTTCTCCATAGTTTCGATTGACCCCTACCATTTTCCTCATTATCCAGTTTGAGGAACTCTTACTTGCTCCTTGGCCCCGATTGAAAACCACTTCACCATCCAGCCTAAAAGATCTAAATTTACTCAGCTACCTTTCCCTGTAAACTCTATGTTTAGAACTTGATTCAGTCATGTTTTCTTGACACTTGACCCCATAGCCCAATGGTAAAATACATCCCTCTATCCATCTAAGTCAGTGATTCCACCACCAAATCAAAATCAAAAACCAATCAAAGCTTAAATAACTAGTCTAAAATCAATTTACTAAACAAAGTTAAATAATAAAGAGAGAGCCCTCTGTGAGCATTAGGAAGGTTAGGTCTTGATCTCAAAAGTAGGTTTGTGATTACTTCTATTATTTCTTTCATAACAACTCTAGCAAACGTTTATAGTGATAACATAATGGCGACCATACTGGGGATAGTCCTCAGTTTAATAAAACTTTAAGGAAATTTTAAATCTCATCTTTTGCACCTTAAGGTTATTTTAGAGTTGTTAAAAAGTTTCATAAAACAATTGAAAAATTAAATTTTGGCTCCCAAAAGAACACACTATACCAGGGAAAATCCAGATCCAAACCCTGCTTCAATAGTTGATGATTCTAACAGAATTTTAAGAAAACCAGAAAAAGGTAGAAACTCAAGGAAGTAGTAGTCAGTTAATTAAAGAAAATTCACTCCCCAAAGAATTATCAATTTTAGAGGACATTCAGTTTGATTTATTATTTGAGCTTTCTTTGTTTAGAGCCAAATCTGAAAATTCAATTCATGATACTGTAATAGACCCCAATTTTATTCAATTTATTGAATCAAAAAAGGTTCCTATACATCCAGATTGAGATCAACATGTTTTGGATACTTTTGGTAAACTAGAAGCTTTAATCTCAACTTTGATAAGGCATATAGACAAAGCCTATCTTCAACAATCAGTTGAATTAGATACCCTAACTTCTGCTACCCCTAAAATTTCTACAAAGTCTTCAAAAACTGTAAATACAGCTTCATTTACTACCACCTCACCTATAATATCCACCACAATTCATTTCGCTAAACCATTCATACCTAAGCAACCTCTCCATCCAAACATCTCATGTTCATCTAGTTTATCTACAACCATTTCAAGTTCTTCTCCAAGCACCACTACTTTACCCCCCAGTCAAACCAAAGTTTTAGCCATGGCAGACAGATATGCACCTTTAGTCTTACCAGCTCAACTGCATGCCATGCCCCAAGACTACCAAAGTAAAATATTTCTATTTGATGCTACTTGTCAGTTTACTGCCCAACAACATGTGAATAAAATCATTGATTACTTTGAGTTACATGAGATTGATGGGTCTGATGTGCAAATGAGGTTATTTTCCCGAACACTGACAGGGGATGTAAAAAAATGATTTAAAGTTTTACCTGCTAATCATATTGCTGATTTAGTTGCTTTCCATAGATTGTCTATTGATAGATGGGAAAGAAAGAAAAACCCTTTACAAATATTGTCTGAATATGAAAACATTAGAAGAGCTCCCAATGAATCTGTTCAGGACTATTGTACTAGGTTCAACAATGTCTATAATGCAATCCCTGCAAATATTAAACCTCCACCAGACTTAGCACTAATCAAATTTCCTGATGGTTTTGACACTAATATGTCTTACCAATTGAGAGAAAGAAATCCTAAAACATTGGAACAGATGCAAAGTAATGATGTTAGTGTAGAAGCCAATTTATTAGCTAAGAAAGCTAGGATGAGAAATGAGAAAAGAGTTACCATTAAAGAAGGGCCATCCACTTCAGATGGTAAAATAGATAGTTTAGCTAAAAGTGTAGAAAGGATAATGGATAGATTAGAAAATATGGAAAGGAAATATCAGTGGGAATCAACACGCACCCCCAATTAGAAACCCCAACTTCATTAAAAATCCTAATACTGGAAAAACAAGAGATGTTATACTTGATCAATAAGTTAGACCACCTTTCCAGGAAAATTATGCTGAAGGTTCACAAAACCATGTAGAAGAGGAGGACACCCAGATAAACCTATTAGGGATTAAAAATGAAGATGATGTTTTTCTTAATCGGGAAGAATAGGAATTGTACATGTTACAACAATTGCAATTAGAATCTGGGGACTACAAACAAGGTTATGAATCTGCTATATATGAAGTTCACAAACAATATAGCTTTAGAAGCAAAAAGGATACTGAAATTCCCACTAAGAAATCAGTGAAAACCCAAACTAAAAAAATAGCAGAAGCTCCTGTGACCAAAGTTCTACAAATTTTCCCTAAAGGAACTTAGGAGACTTCCACACCAAAAATTGTAGATATAACTTTAGCTGAAACTCAAACTTCAACTGTTACTCAAACTATTCCAAATAAGAAAATTCAAAGCAAAATTGCTGGTACACAAAGTGAGTTACCAAGTGTTAATAAAGAAGATAAAAGTACACAGACGATAACTACTAAGGAAGATCTCATACAATCAGGCAAAACTCAATTGTCATTCAACATTAAAGACTGAGATAATCAAGTTGAAAATATCAGTTCCTTTGACAGAGCTAGTGAGAAATGAATCATACAAAGCACAAATCCCTGAAACACTAAACGTAGGTGAAGGCAAAAATGATGTAAACCTTAATGATGATCAATCTGAGTTATTATTTGGACTAGAAGTAAATGGAAAACATCAACAAGGGGGTATCTCTCCATTCTACATTAGCTTAAATGTTCATGATAAAATCTTACATAATGCTATGCTAGATTCAGGGGCATCGCATAACCTAATGCCTAAAGCAATCATGGAGAGATTAAACTTAGATATCACCAAACCCTACAAGGACCTCTTTTCCTTTGATTTTAGCCAAGTCAAATGCCTTGGCCTGATTAAAGATTTGTGTGTGACTCTAGTCCAGTGCCCAACAAAGAGTATTGTTATGGACATAGTAGTTGTTGATATCCCACCCAAGTATGGAATGATATTATCTCGCTCACGGGGAGAAAAATTGCAGGGATCTCTACAGTTAGACATGTCATATGCTACCATATTTGTATTTGGTTAGCAAAGAAAGCTTTACAGAGAAGCATTGATGAAATACATGGTAAGTAGTTCAGAAAAACCACTGAATTACCCCATATACTCCATGCATTCTAATATGGACTCATTTATCTTGTATAATTCAGAAAATGACAAAAATGAGATCACAACTATAGAAGAAAAATACAAAGCACTTGATAGTGAAAACATATTTCATGAGTCTCTATGGCATTTAGATTTTGATGGCTCTGTGAATAGATTAGGAGCAGGTGCAGGAGTTTGGATTCATAACATGGAAAATAATCATTCTGAAGGTCATGCCTTTAGATTAAATTTTAAATGCACAAACAACATGGAAAAATATGAAGCTTTAATCTTGGGACTACAAATTATAAAAAAAACTTGGAGCCAATAGAGTTTCTATCATGGGAGACTCGAAATTGATCATAAAACAAAAGGAGAATATTCTGTGAATAATCCTAGACTTAGCCAATACATAGAAACTGTTCTATATCTAATTTAGGAACTTCTTGAAACTGAGTTTGTTGTTATTCCTAGGAAACAAAACATGAAAACTCGCAGTTTGGCTACTTTTGCTAGCACTTGCAGATTACCTTTTCAGCACAACCACCAGTACACTATAGAAGTAAGACACATACCTATTATACCTAATAATCTGAAATATTGACAGATTTTTCAGAAGATTCTCAAATCTATGATTTCATGAATGCTGAAGGAGAGTTTCAAAACTGTAACATAGATACTGATTGTACAGTAGATAACATCATTAATAGTGAGATAAATATAAATGCTTTAGATTTAGATAGACCCACTAAATTCACTAAACTAGAAATAGATAACTTAGAAAAAGTAGAAATAGAAGAAATGATCAATGATGATTATGAGATTTTAAACCTTAAAAATAACTTTTTGCCTAATAGAGTAGTCCCATTAGAGGATTTGTTTGATTCAAATGATGTAGCTAGAAAACCAAAAATGGAGCCTTTAAGATTAGACATAGAAGAATGTAACATAGAAATAGAGGAAAAACCCAAGCTTATCAAAATATCCAAAGCATTACCTCCATATGAAAAGTTGAAATACATAAGTCTATTCAAAGAGTTTCAAGATGTATTTGTTGGAGTTATGAAGACCTTAAGTCTTATTATACCAGCATTATTCAACAAAAGATACCCATCAAAGAGGATCATAAACCATTTAAACAAAATCTTAGGAGAATTAATTCAGTTCTTATGCCATTAATTGAAAAATAAGTAAAAAGGATGTATGATGCATAAATCATAACACCAATTAGATATTCAGATTGGGTCTCTAATTTAGTCACTACTAGAAAGAAAACATGAGAAATCAGACTCTGTGTTGATTTCAGAAACTTGAACAAAGTGTCAATTAAAAGATAACTACCCTCTCCCTAAAATGGACCACATTATCTAGAAGGTAGTAGGCTCATCCAGAATTTCATTGCTTGATGGATTCTCTGGATACAACCAAATCTTAGTTCAACCAAAGGATCAAGAAAATGTTGCATTTACCACTCCCTGGGGTACTTTCATGTATTTGAAGATGCATTTTGGATTGGTGAATGCTGGAGCAACATTCCAAAGATCAATGAACATAGCTTTTGCAAAAGAAACCCATGATTTTCTAGTTTTTTACCAAGATGACATCACAATGTTTTCCAAATCAAATAATGAACATCTAGATCGCCTAATAAGAGTTTTTATTAAATGTAGAAAATTTGGCATTGCCTTGAATCCCAAAAAAGACACTCTTTGGCCTGAAAGAAGGTAAAATATTAGGACACATAATATCAAAAGATGGAATTAGAATAGATCCAGTTAGAATAGAGGCAACCATAAATATCACTCATCCTAGAATTATCAAAGAATTACAATCATTTTTAGGCAAAATGAATTTCCTTAGGAGATTCATTTCTAACTTAGTAGAATTAATTATAGAATTAAATAACATGTTAAATAAAAATTCAGCACTTAAGTGGACAGTAGAGGCTAAACAGTGTTTTGAAGCAATTAAAGAAGCCCTTACTAAAACACCAGTCCTCATAAGTCCTGATTTCAAAAAAAATTCTATAATTTTTTCTTTTGCTTTAGAACATATTATTGCAACAGTCTTATTGCAAAAGAATGATCAAGGCTATGAGCAACCTATTGCATTTTTTAGAAAATATTTGAGAGATGCTACACTAAAATACAACATAATGGAAAAACAAACACATGCTTTAGTGAAATCTATTAAAGATTTCAGAGTGTACGCCTTATACTCACACATCATTGCATATGTTCCAAATTCAGTAGTAAAGGATATCTTAACACAAAATGGGCCTGAAGGAAACAGAGGCAAATGTATTGCCACCATTTTGGAGTATGACATAGAAATAAAGCCTACAAAACTTATCAAAGGCAAAGGTTTAGCTAAACTCATGGCTGAATCGAACTGTCAGGACTTAGATATAAATTTCATTGCTAACCTAGATGATCAGGGAGAGATGGCGACTCCACAGCTCAGTGAAATTTTCATAGATTCACCATGGTATTCAGATATCATATTTGTTTTACTAAACCTACAAGCTCCTCTTGGTTTATCTAGAACTAAAAGTAGACTTTTGAGAATGAAATCAATTAAATATTGTATC
This sequence comes from Pinus tabuliformis, assembly GCA_031772625.1. Lineage (NCBI taxonomy): Eukaryota > Viridiplantae > Streptophyta > Pinopsida > Pinales > Pinaceae > Pinus > Pinus tabuliformis. The sequence goes on from CM062812.1 coordinate 622,248,216, forward strand.
ATAAACAATGCTTTATTTTGGAAAGATAATGGTGGCATTTTATTGAATTGTTTATCAAAATATGACACTGACAAAGTTGTGCAAGAATTTCATGCAAGAGATTGTGGAGGACACCTATACTGGAAAAAAATTGTTGATAAGATTTTAATGGCAGGTTTTTATTAGCATACCCTTTTTGCAGATGTCAATAAATATGTGACCTCCTGTCACAAGTGCCAAATATTTGAAGGCAAAAAGAAACTCTTACCATTACCTCTCAAACCCGTCTCCATAGAAATGCTTTTTCCATAATGGGGTTTGGACTTCATTGGAGATATTCACCCATCCTCCTCAACCCAGCATAAATGGATTTTGACAACCACTGACTATTTTACTAAATGGATAGAAGCCATCCCTTTTAGACAAGCCATATACTTTTTCATCATTTCATTCCTCTGAGAAAAACATCCTTTCTAGATTTGGATGCCCCCAAAAGATCATTACTGATAATGCAGTTGCTTTCAAATCCAAGAAAATGGTAGAATTTTGTAATAGATATCACATTACCCTTGGTCATTCCACTTCCTATTACCCTCAAGGTAATGGACTTGCAGAATCCTCAAACAAAAGCCTTGTTAATATTATCAAGAAATTGTTAGAAGACAACAAGAAGACCTGGAACAAAAATTTGGTTAATGCTTTATGGGCAGACAGACTAACTACCAAAAAATCCATTGGTAAATCTCCTTATCAACTAGTATATGGAATGGATGTTGTTTTTCCATCCTCTTTAGGAGTACTAGTGATGAAAATGATTCAAGAGTTGCAAGTGGAACCAAATGATATCGAAAGGAGGATAAATAAGACAATACATTTGCAACAAACCAGAGAAGAAGTCTATGTCAAATCACAAGTGATCCAGGAAAAAATCAAAAATATTTTTGACAAGAAAACCAGAGCTGATGATTTTTACATAGGAGATAAAGTACTCAAATGGGTTTTCAGAAGAGAATAAAAGGGTAAGCATTCTAAATTTGAGTTCCTATGGCAATGCTGTTATATCATTTATGGTTACAGAGGTAACAATGCATATTTCTTGAGACAACTAGATGGAACAAATCTACTAGGAGGACTAGTCAACGGTAGAATGTTGAAGCATTACTTATCCACAGATTAACATTAGTTCATTTGTTTACTTTTCTCATTGTATATAACATTGAAAAGTTTAGATTGGATTGGATGATAATCTTTTGAGGTTGAAGACTGAAGAGAAGGCCTTGAGCTTTGAAAGGTGTACCATCATATGCATGAATAAAAAATATCACAGAGGAGCAGTTACAAGGCAACCACAGTCAAAGTTTCAAAGGCTACTAATATTAAAGTTCTTTACATTTCACCAGGAAATGCCATCCCCATGTGGAGCCGCTATTAGGGTCCTATAATAATAGGATTTATAATTTTGAATTGGCTATGGTTAGATTTGTAATATTGTACATACTTTTGCTTTCTGCAAAATGTTTTCCCGTATTAAAATTAAGAAATGTAAAGAGGGTATGTCCTAAAAGAACAATCAAAGGACTAAAAGAAAGAAAAATATCAAAAAAGTAAAAAATATGAACCCCACAAAAAGAGATAATAATAGATCATGAAAGTGTGCAAATTCAAATGCCATGACCTTTTACTTTACTTTGCAAAATAAGATTGTGTACAACTTGTCAAAAATTTCACAATTCATGATGGTCAAATAGTTTAATCTTGATTCATTCATGCTTTAAATTTCATATTGATAGATAGAGAATAAAAATCTAGCCAAACTGTTTAATCTTGGCAAATCAGTAGCTAGGTAGAGAATAATAATGAGCTCATCAGTTTAATTTGAGCCATTGGAAGTTATAAGGTTAGAATTAGATAGTTTGCTTATCAAAAGAAAAAGAAATAAAGGGTTAACAAGCTCAAATGCACCCAATGAATGAAGAGAAAATGCTAGGTTAAATCAAAGGTAGGTAGAAATTTTTTTGCAAGTGCACAAGGTTGCTAAGTCAAAAAACACATTCATTATGCTTAATCCTATGTTTCATGTGTAAAAGGAATTGTGAAAGAGAAAAGATATTCACTAAAGCTTATTTATTAATTTCCCCTCATTTCACTAGATCCCCACATACTTATTTTATTAATCCCACCCATTATCCCTTCATTACTTCTAAGAACCCTTTCCCCTCATTTTGACCTTTTATCCCTTTATTTCACACATTTCCCTAGACATTACCCTTCAAATCATTCCCCCTTCCCAAAACCCCTTTCCCTAGTGTAAAACACATTCCCATAAAAAATAATACATTCCCCCCTTATTAATTTCCCCTTTTCCCCTAAAAAAACCCACAAAATCCCTTTTTATCCTAAGTCATTTCCTAAACTATACCCTCGATTTATGTATTTAATGTCCCCCACATTATAATTCCCTGACATCCTTTTTAACTCACCAAACCTTGGTGTATAGTTAAAACCCTTCACTATATAAACCCATGGTCCCTGCCTTTATTAACCATTTTCTTATATTTAAAATCTTGTGATTACCTTTTAATTAATCACATTTCATTATAATTAAACCCTGGGCCCCGCCAACCATGTCCCAACTCCTTCCGTGAAACTTCACCACGCGATATCTCTCTGATCTCCCACCCCCAGATCCAACGACACATATCCATATCGCGCAGTTTCACAATCCGACAGTTAACGGTCCAAAAGCGTGCGAGCTTCATGGTTTTGGCTGAGCACTATTTTGCTATGTGGCGGCACCAGGTTATATCATGTGCTCGCGAAAAATACCACCCTCCATCCAAAAGCGGTGCGATATGGCCTAACAACCACTTCCCCACGTAAACGAAAATTACCCACTGTTCATTTGCCAATTCTCGTGCCAAATTGTAATCGTTGTTGGTTAAAAGGATGAAAAATCCCCATTTTGCACTTTTCACTCATTTTCACTGCAAATCTCTATTAACCAATTCCAAAACTTTGAACCTCTGTGCAACCGTTTTAGCCACATTTTGCAACCAGAAGATGCTGTGGACACCAAATTGAAGTAGCGAATACAGAATTGAAGCCTTAGTAACCTCTATTGCTACCACAGAACTCTGTTTGCACACCAAATCATCATTCTCCAAGTATTCTTGAAAGAACCAAAACGACCCTCTAAATTTGAGCTATGCATAGTAAATATTAAAAGGTTAATTAATTAAATTAATTGAAAAAACCTTATGAAACTCAAGAAAGCCTTACCGTGCATCCAAAAACCCTATTCTACACATTGTAATTACCCTCCCCACTGTTCCAGACCTTCTAACCTTACTCCTAAAAGCCAAAGAAAAGGTAATTTAGTTGAATAAACCAAATTATGGCTTCCCAAAGCTATTTGGATGTAAGACACCTACAAACCCCTCACTTGGATATTGACCACCGCCCATTAGCTGATAGAGAATTTCAAATTAAAGATACTGCTTCCCCTAGCCACCTACTGAAACTCCACTGTTGGAGTAAAGATAAATTCCTTAACCAGAATGATGACATTCACCTATAGGAATCAAATTTTCCCAAGTACTTATTCCCACAAGTACACCTATTCCCAGAAATCATCCACTTCTGCCAAGCTTGCTATGTTCCAAGTCAAAGAGCCATAGTCACCCTTGACCAATAGGTTTTATTCACCATTACTGCAGAGTCAATAAATAAAATGTTGCAGATCCAACTAGGCCCAAATGAAACCCCACTTTCCATTTAATCTTTACTTGAACTCTACACAAAGCTAGACCTTCCCAAGAAAGCTCAGATCTTTCAGACTTTCATCATAGATGAGTCTCATACTCCTACAGATAGTCCTCCATATGCTGCCACCATTTTCTCTGAGAGAGACAAACAAATTATAACCATGCTCTCTTGCATTCTAAGATACACCACTTATGAGCATGTGGATGAGGTTGTTCTTGCTTTCCTTTTTATCTTTTGCCTAGGAAAACCTCCAGCTACAGTTTACAACTTTGATCAGTTTTTGGCAGACAGAATCCATGAACAGTCTATCAAATTACCAAATGAGAGCATCTTCAAATATTCATCAATCTTGTTTCACATGTTTCTGTATTTTCAGTCAGACAAGTTTCCAGTCATCATCCAAAAGTTAAACACCAAGGGCAATCCAAGATCTGTCATCTTTTGGACACCATTGATCCAAAGATATTCCATTGTTTCTACCTATAAAGAGTTCATTGATTCATTTGTTCATCTAGTTGTAAACATGCTAACCAATAGCTATCAACCTAAGATCAATGATGATATTAAGAGAGTTTTACAGTTGGCTAAGAATAGTAGAGTGGGAGACTGGTATCTATAGCAGGACCACACATAAATCAGGATATATGGATGCCAACTCACTCCCTACAAGCTGCCCAAATACCTCCCCATGAGGATATTTGCATTAGAGTATTTCAAGCAAATCATAAACTCTGATGAGGTTAACTTTCTGTCAGTTAGGAAGAAAACTCAATTTAAGATCAAAAACCAATTGGGTCCTTTTATTTGTAATAATAGGGAAGCTGGACAAGAAGCAGACAAAATCTTACAGAATATGAACTTCAAAAGTCATTTTATGTGGTAGTATGACCCTAATGGAGTCATAAACAAACCAAGGCTCAAATTAAAATTGAGTCCTTTCATACATGAGCCTAGGCCAGACATTGAAAGATATGTCAACCAGTCATAATGGTTGGAGAATACTTTAATAGGTGTGGAAAAGTAGATTGACACTAGTTCCTTTCTGCAAGTTCCAGCCCTATAGGAACAGATGGGTATTACTCCCATTCTACAGACTCCAACCAACAAGGATAGAAATGTAAAAAGAACCAGGGAAGAAGGTTCTAACTATGGGATGGACACCACAGATGACAGGTTTGAGATTAGTTACAGGAAGAGGCCCAAGCTTAATCCAGTGACTGAGCAAGAAGACACCATTGAGACAGTTGAAATCACTGATACTGACACAATGGTTGGAAGGAGTAAAGGTCCAGTAGTTTCAACAGAAACTCATCAACCTTCTACCTCAAACACTTAACTTGTTGAAAAACAGCTTAGCATTGAAGTCTCTTCATCCAACAAGCTAGTGGATAAATAGAAATATATGAAAGAGAAGTGCAAGGAAATCAAGTTGAGGAATGAGGCATTGAAGGATGAAACTTATGCCCAGTGCTTCAAACAAATACTTGCAAATAAGAATAGATTAATGTTAGCCTTTGACATTAAGACTGGTAAGATGCAAATGACCTATACATAGCCTACAGTCCAGTAGCCCAGATCATCAGCAGACTACAGGAAGACAGAGTTTGAACTTTTGGCTAGGGATGTTCACCCTATTAACCAAATCGAATTCCATAAGCAGGTAGGTGAGATGATTTACTCCATAATGACTAATAAAGTAATGACTATGTGGAAAATTCAAAGCTCACTGGACAACATCACAACACAGTATAAGATAGAAAAGACATCCTCATAGGCCAAGGATAATAGAATAAAGTCGTTGGAAGACTTAGTAATTGAAATTGGATATAATCCAAGTGACATCAAGGCAGTAGAAAAATTGATAAAGAAGAAAAATGAGGATATTGCTGCTTTAAAGAAACAATTGAAGCTACCTCATTCAGAGCATCCATAGACCAAGGAGGTCCTAGAGAGCCAAACCTAGCAGAAGGAGATGATGGATCTCATTCTACAACTAAATGCTCAAAGGAAAGAAATGGAGAATGAATTGGACAGTTTGATACAACTGAAACAAGCTAGCCTTGAGACATCCACTGTGACTGCTATTCCTACAGTTACAACATAAGTTCCATCAACGTTGGCAGCTTTATTGGCCCCATCATCTCCACTAGCTACAGCCCTTCCAGGTGCAACGACAACTACATCAACAATAGGTTCAACAACAACACTAGCTCATCCAAGTGATGAAGCCAGTAAATTGGTCAAAGCCACGGGGGACATGTCCATTCAGACCACTGAAATAAATAAACTCAAAGAACAGATAACAAGTCTGGAGGACGAGAAGAAATTGGCTCAGATTATGCACAAAAATGAAGTACATAAGTCAAATAGGTTGATTGAGAGAATAAAAAGAATTGACATTAAAGGAGCCAATTGTGCAAGAAAAAGAATAGCTATGGGCCAATATCATTGACTTTGTCAATGATATTTGGCCATCTATACAAGTCATCTTTGAAAAAAATGATTTAGTCAAAGAGGCTATTGAAGCAATTCAAAGAGTTAAGGTTGAACTTGGAGACATGCCAGAAGAAGCCTCAAGAATAATCCAATTCCTTAACTCTAAGAATAAATATGAATTGCAGGAGCTGGACATAGCTGACAGGACTGGCACTATACTAGAGGTGAAGAAAGTTCTCACCAAGAGGAACTTAATGATGTAGCTTGAGGACAAATGCCAAACCATGGAGCTGGCTATAGGCAGGTTCATGGTTAAATTTGATGCTTTGAGGCAGAAAGGTCTGCCAAATCCCTTGGTAATAAATGATAGATTAATGCCACATGAAGACTATAACAGGAAAATCAGAGAAGTGGCAAGAGATCAAGCCAATAATTCTTCTATGAAAGGGATGCCTACAAGAAAGGTTCTATACCAAACCTTTGAGAACCTATTTTACCTCCAGCATGAGGTAAAACATATTTTTGTGAACAACCCTCACCTTTGAAAAATACACATAAGTAGATGAAGTCTAAAGAAGAATGATAAATATTAAATTACCAGAAATAGAGACTTGGGAAAAATTAAATGACTTACTTTAAAAAGGCAAGGTAAGATTGGATACAAAACAGTGAAAGAAAAGCAATAGGTTAGCCTACTCAAAGAGTATCAGTTAAAGGGAAAAGTAAAAGGAACAATCAGCGTGGAAGACCAACAACAAAGGAGAAAAAACAGCAAAAGGTCAAAGCATAAGATAGCATAACCAAATAAACAGGGACAACTTGCAATAGTTACATATCTGTCTCTATCTTATTGCATGAAGATATTTCTTTTTCCTAGAATAATTCCCAGGACAGTTTGGGATATTTTGTAATAAGTTTTTATATAAATACTTCATAATTCAAAGTATAGAGTGTGGATTTCTAGACATTTCTATATTTGTATTGATATGAAACCTAAGGGTTCATTGTACCATTTTTTCAAGTTAGCAGACTGGACTGAGTAATAAAGACATTGCATTACAGGATTCATGTGTTAGGCCACTTTAGTGAAGTATTTTTTGTTTGCCAAATTGTTATTTTCTTAAGTGTTTAACAAACTTGCATGTTATCTAAATTGAATGAAATAACTAGAAATTTATTACAAAATTTGTTTGAGTACACTTTGTCTTGAACAGTTAATCATTTTAATGTTTTCTTCTAATATCCAGAGTAGGGAATCCTTCATTTCTCCCTAGTTTCAATTGACCCCTACCATTTCCCTCATTATCCGGTTTGAGGAACCCTTAATTTCTCCTTGACCCCGATTGAAAACCACTTCACCATCCAACCTAAAAGATCTGAATTTACTCAGCTACCTTGCCCTATAAACACTATCTTTAGAACTTGATTCAGTCTTGTTTTCTTGACACTTGACCCCATAGCCCAATGGTAAAAGACATCCCCCTATCCATCTAAGTTAGGGATTCCACCACCAAATCAAAATCAAAACCCAATCAAAGTTTAAATAACTAGCCTAAAATCAATTAACCAAACAAAGTTAAATCATAAAGAGAGATCTCTATCTGATCATTAGGAAGGCTAGATCATGATCTCAAAAGTAAGTTTGTGGTTACCTCTATTATTTCTTTCATAACAACTCCAGGGAAATTTTAGAGTGATAACAGACTCTAAAGCCAACCATGTCTTAATACAACACAAGTATTTGGAGCACTCTTCTGAAGGGGTCAAACTTCTGGTTGCCTCCTGTCTCAGTAGCATCATGATGTTAACCACACCTATACCCCCTTACAATGATCAAATTATTAGGAGAATCTTCAAGTTGATAGTGGATGCCTTTCAAAACTTGGATAATAGTGAGAGCCCCGCCTTTGGGAAGAAACTTGAGATTCTAAAAGTCATGGTCATGGTTAGAACGTATGACATCATGTTTGACTTAGAGTGTGATCACTTGATTCTCCAAATGTTCTAATGTTTCTTCACCATTAGAAAACATCATCTTGACATGATCAAAACACACATGCATTCCATTTTATCTTCATGTATGGGAGACCATGATGCCATTTGCAAGGAGATGTAGTCTATATTGTTAGCCATTTGGAGGAGAGAATAATTGATCTCACCTATTGCTTATGAACTAGCTGAAAGGTCGGTTGAGAAAAATATTGGGATATTCAGAAGGCAAATGACCAGGGAGGAGTTTCTCAAGGTTGGTGGATCATGTAGCAAAAATGAGCTAAGGAGAAAGGGTCTTTTCTTCATCTACAAGGATCCTTGGGGGCCTGACCACTCATGTTTGGGTGACACCAAGGAGATGACAAGGGTACTTTAGGAGGAGATTCCTTCTGACTTTCAGGATGGAGATTCTTCTTCTATAGTTGAGTTTGTGGGTTCTTTATGAGGATACCTCTGAGGAGCATGAACAATCATATGGATTTGTTGACTGCAACGCTTGTATGCATCTATGTGAGATGGAAGAGTATGATGAGCATCAAATTGTTTCCATGGGGGGAGATGATCAAAGAGCATGCTGGCGAGATGAGGGATTGGTGATTCAACATGGAGAGCACATAAAGCAACATGAGTCAGTTGAGGAGGATGATATGCATAATATGCATGATGAACCATTTGTGGAGAGCCAATTGGAGGCGCATGTTGAGTCGATGATAGAGGAGGATGAGCAACCATCTTTTGGATCAACCATTAATGAGGAGAAAATAGAGGCAAAAACAACTAATAGAGATATAGTACATTCATATAGTAGCCATCTCTAGGAGTACATAGATGGGGCTTGCAACAAAACTTGCCCATTATAGAGAGAGGCATAGGATTTCTTAGAGGGATCTTGTTGACTGGCTAAGAAAATCAACTTAAGTTGAGCGTGGACCAGCATCAACATAGTAGATTTGTTCCTTATATATGTGTCCATGCCTTGGATTGTTGGGAGATCATGAGTTGGTATCCTATTGATGGAATATCATTCTTAGTTAGGGGCACAATACAGTAGGAGCCCTTAGATGTGAAGGTTAGTACATGTTTTAGTGGGTAGTGGGATGTGGACCGATAGTTCATCAATATTCTAGTAGCACTAGACCAACATCATCATAGTGGGGTTGACCTCGACCTATACTAGAGGTTGGATTGGAGAGAGGTGATGAGTTGGAATTCTATTGATGGAGCAACAACTATGGTCAGAGATAGAGCGCAGTTAGAGCCATGGGGTATAAACGAGGATGATTGGTTATGGTCGCTTTGGGATCCAGATGGATCCATTGATGATGGATTGAGTCAGCGACTTGTTTGGGATCCAGGTATTGAGGGATCCATTCATGTTTGGTTAGCATGGAGGCATGGCATATTTGTAATGGTTCATATGGGATCCTAGTATCAGTTTGTAGATGCCTCTGCAGTGGATAGATATAAATCATTGGAGGCCAAGCTATCTTGGGGCAGGAGAATTTTTCCTGTCCCCATTTTTATTTTCCTCAATAGTGTGACCAGGGTGGATTTCCAAGGGAATGAGATGACTAGGTCACTGGAGCAGTGTTATTTCATCAGGGGTCCCATGGGAGTTTTGAGTAGTTTTTATGAGATTTGGCTACATTCACTTGGCATATTTATCATCATGAGTAGTTTTGTACAACTTGTTTTTGGTTATTGTTTTTCTGATAATTCTTGTAAAACGAGGTTATTATTAGGCATAACTTAATTAATGACGCTTAAGGTGGCATTCCAAGAGTTGACAGAACACCTTAGCGTAATATCTCGTTGGACCCGAAACGAGAAGATCTATAGGATGGGATGATAAGAAGTGATTTCCAGTGGTCAAAGAGAGTATGGTGGGTGATTTACCATTTTCCCATTTAAAAAATGACTTTAATTAGTCATTTAATTAAAAAGGGAAAATATTAATTAAGGGGAAAGGGCCAAAAGTGACTTAAATAAATTAAAAAGTCACTTAAGACAAAGTCAAGGAGGAGCTTCTAGAATAATAATAAAATAATATGCTTCTAGAGGCTTGGACTATGGATTCTTTAAAAGGAGGAGGAGGAGATCATTTGGGATATCTTGGTTTTGGGTATTTGTCTCTGGTGTGGATTGGAGAATTCATTTCTCTACCTTAATAGCCCCAAGACAAAAACCCTTGGGTGATTTAGTGAGATTGGATGAGAACCCATCTCTCCCCTTAGTGAATTCACTCATTATTCACAAGTGCAGTCATCAGATCAGTGTATTTGGAGGCCAACTGCAGCACTATTGTAGATACTATTGAGGCCATCAACATACTTATATTAATAAAATAAGGTTGAGATTCTTTGTGTGTATATCGATTATTTTTTAGTTGAAGATTATATTTCCATTTTTTCTGTTAATTTTGTTATTTAATGTGTATATTGTTTATGGAGTTGATGGCTAAATCACTGTCATATAAAGACTCCCAAGTCATATCACTATCATATAAGGACTACCAAGTTATATCACTATCATATAAGGACTACCATTCATATCACTATCATATAGGGACTACCAAGTCATATCACTATCGTATAAGGATTTCCATTCATATCATAGTCATCATTGTCACAAGGATACTGCCATAAAGAAAATATCATAGCCTTATAAGATTTCCATCATTAATATATCTTTGTCATACATGACTGTCATAAAGGACACTACTATGCATTACTAAAATAACCTCTTTGTAACTCATTGAATATGGGCTTGACAACTAGCCCTTTACAAGACTTCTAGGTATCCTTACACATAATATTCTTGTGCTCATTCAACTATCCTCATTGATATGAAATTAGTGTCCTTCTTGCAGTCATCCATACCATATACAAATTGTCATATAATTTATTCATCTAGGACGTACTTCACTTTACAAATCATCAAACAAGAAAGGAAACATACCTTGGTTTGGAAGACTTCTTTTTTTGTCGTTATACATAATGGTCTTGTGCACACATATATGAGATATTTCGGCCTTGTTAGGGCTTCATGTGGCCACTACGTTAGCCCATATTTGGGCCTCAAACCTTTCTTGAATAGTTGTGCTATCTTGGAGATCATCTTAGCTATGCATCAATTATCCATTAGCCTTACGACCCTCCCAAAACATATCTTTACATCCCTCTAATCTAGTATTTTTGGGGCTCACCCTTCCTTCCAACATATAATAGAAACCACATAGAAAACTCACAAAATAAGGCCGTACTTAGCACAGGAGATAGCTCGCATAAATGAATGATAATAGGATACAGAGGCCACTGTAATAGACCACACCATTAGGCCACAAAGATCACTTTAATAGGACACAACATTAGACCACATAGACTATTGTAATATGTTGCACGAATTGTCACAATTAGGTCATGGAGACCACTGTAATAGGCCACACCATTAGGCCAGAGAAACCACTATAATAAGTCGCACCATTAGGCTGCAAAATGTTGAAATTTCGGAAGTGTTAGGATGAATTTCCCCAAAAGGAAACCTAACTGCCCCAACAAAAACCCACCTTGCCCCACAAAAGGAATCCTATTTGGATAAAGAAATATTATTATTAGTGGCACAAATTTATTTGGTCAAATAATTATGAAGACATTTGACAATAATAGTTAAACGTTATTTGAATTTGAATTTTTATGCTTACCTCCAAGTTTTCAAGATCGGCTCTCTTAAAGGGGAAACCCCTTTCACCCATCCTAATGTCTATATATTAGACCTCTTTGAGCCCATTAGAATAAAAACAAGTTCGCAAAAGAAGATGATATGATCTCTGAGACAACCACGGGTTTAGGAGCTCATCCGAAGGTCTACAATGATTCACATATTTTATATGGTTTGCATAGGTTACAATGGTTTGATCTGATTAGAGGTTGGCACATTATCTTGACAATGGCTCTACGATCTGAGGCTCACACATTATCTTAATAATGGATTAGATCACCCTATTCTTTGTGGCCTGAAATTGATTGTGGCTCATATGGATCAGATCTCCATTCTCTATGGCACGGAATTCATGTGTCTCAAATTTTCCCTATCTATTGGCATTGCTCTATCTCTTGGTGTCATCAACTCCGATTGGCATTTATCTATCTCTATGCATCGTATTATTTTAATAGTGGCATCAGATCACACTATAGTGGGCTCAGATTATACTCAGTATGGCTTGGTTGACATCTCTTGGTCTGCACCTCTTGCATACAATACTCTATGGTTCATATCATTAGAGAAATTTTGAGGTCTAAAAAGGGCCTCCTAAGAAAAATGTACAACCTAAATAAACTTTATAAGAACCAATAGGATTCAAGATGATGATGTTAACTATGGGGGATGATTTACCATTTTTCGAGTAAAAAAATAAAAAGATTAAAAAATAATAAAATAATAAAACTATTTTTTCAGCTTGTATTTTTAACTTGTATTTTCAACTTATCTCCCTAAGATTTTACTCAAATTTAGAGTGAGAGTACTCGTTGGATGAAAAATTTAATTCCCCATCCAAGGAGTACCCATGTTGCATACTTTAGATGTACCCTGTTACACGAAAAATGAGAAATACATGAAAAAACATGATGCAATCAGGTTTTTAATGTATTTCTCATTTTTTTGTGTAGCAAGTTCCATCGAAAGTATGCAGCATGGGTACTCATTGGATTTGGAATCACATTTTGCATCCAACGAGTATTCCCTCTTGAAATTTGAATAAACCCAAAAGGAGATAAGTTGAAAATACAAGTTGAAAAAATAGTTTTTTCTTTTTTCTTTTTTCCCTCTAAAATTTGATGATGTAATCTAATGTTATTTTATTATTTTCGCTATTATTTTATAATTTCCTTAGGAGGCTCATTTTAGACCTCAAAATTCCTTTAATGATGATTGCATTCTCAAGCTCATTTTATGGCTCACTTTGTAATGACCCTAGCACCCACATATGTTTCGCTTATATTGTTTTATGATTCATGTTATGGTATTATGGCTCACTTTCATTTGGTGGATCACACTATACTCTACGACATAGAAAACTATTCTTATTTCGATGACTCACAACCTATATCTTATGTGGAATTTCCAGTTTTATATATCAACAAAGATAAATAGATAATGACTTTGATGACTGTAACCCTACTGCGTAAAAGAATCTATGATGATAATGATATTATTGTATAAAAATGATATTTGATTTGTAACAATGATAGTCATAATCGTAACTTGGTAAAGATGTGTAATTGTGACCTTGACAACACTTGATGACAGTTACTTTGTTGCATGGCAATGATATCTATATATCAAATATGGCAGTGATCTTGATATGGCAAATTTGGTAGTGACATCTTGACATTCTATGACTTATCTCCATGATGATGAATGATGCATAACAGTAATATTGATGTAACAATGACCATGCTCCTTTGATTTACAATGGCCTTGTTGTTATGTCATATGATGATAGTTTTCTACCATGGCCTCACCCTTGATACATTATGACAGTTTCATGATGAATAATGTATAATAGTGACCTTGGTGTTTGTGTCAGTTTGTGACAGTGCCTCTATGTCAGTTGGGATAGTATATATGACAATATGGCATGTCTATCTATGGTTTTTCTCTCATGACTATGATGCATATAGTTATCTTATTTTTGACAGTAACAATCGTTGCTCTCTTGGACCCATTTGATTATTGGAAGTCAAATTGTTCATTTCACAAACGATGTTGTGAACTAACTTGGATTGGCCCAAGGAGGCCTAATGTGATTGATGTATCTCATTATGGATGTACTTTGTATCTTAGCTAAACAATTCATAAATATATGATAGAAAAAGAATCTAGTTGGGTTAAGGGGGATTTGCCTTGGTCTCTGGCCTAAATCCTGGTGTCTCTGTTGTGTATGTTTTTCTTCTATCATTCCTTACTATTTTGTTGCATTGTTGATGTTTATTGTTCTCTCTACATAATTTCTCATGAATATATGATGTTATGGAGTGAATATAATATCAATATGTTGAAAAAGTTTTAATGTACAATTATCTTCAACAAAGAACAATCAAGCCCTAAAAATTAACATGGTATGAAAACTAGGCTGAAGAAAAGTCATTGTGATCACCCCCGTGAATAAATTGTTGATGAAGAACATGATCAAAACATAGTGAAAAGGATGAAGATGGTAGAGACTTAAAAGAATGTTATGGTATGAAGGAAACCCTAGAGAAAACCTTTTTTCTTGAAATCAGAAGCTAAGGTTTGGGAGAAACCCTAGGAGTGGCCTTTATACGGATAGAGTTTGTTATGATTCAAAATATTTCATGTTCAGTAAGAACTCATTAATTTATTCAAGTAATTGTGATAGATTTAGAGAAACCCTAGGCATTAGAGAAATTTTGAGGTGTAAAATTGGCATCCTAGGGAATATTATAAAATAATGGTAGAAATAATAAAATAAGATTAGAGTACATCAATTTTAGAGGGAAAAAGGAAAAACTGTTTTTTCAACTCGTATTTTCAACTTATCTATGTTTTTACTCAAATTTTGAGCGGGAGCACTCATTGGATGTATTATTTAATTCTTCATCCAAGGAGTACCCATGTTGCATACTTTCGATAGACCCTACTACGCAAAAAAATGAAAAATACATGAAAACCTTGATTTCAATCACGTTTTTCATGTATTTCTCATTTTTCGTGTAATAGGGTTTATCGAAAGTATACAATATGGGTACTCCTTAGATGTGGAATGCAATTATTCATTCAATGAGTGTTCCTGCTCAAAATTTGAGTAAAATCGTAGGGAGATAAGTTGAAAATATGAGTTAAAAAATAAATAAATAAATTACTCCAAAAATGGTGAATCATACCCCATGGGTGACGACATCATCTTGAATCCTATTGGTTATTATAAAGTTTATTTGGTTGTACATTTTTGTTTTGGGGCCAATTTTAGACCTAAAAATTTCTCTAATGTGAAGGTATGAGGCAAGATCCAGTGGTCATCGATGGTTAAAGATAGGTTGTTGATGAAGGAAATTAAGGATACAGGTTGTATTCAAGATGTCGTATTTCTTCTACAAAAGACATTGTCACATGGTTGATGGAATGTGGTGACTTATGGAGACATGATCAAGAGGGAGCTGATAGATTCTTGCAATCCTCATGAAAGATAAGTACTCTCAAGACTTATATTATTTTCTACTCTTGTTTAGATTTATCATTCTAGACTATTGTTTATTCTTCCTACATAAATATTTGAATGCTTCTTTCACTAACTTCTTGGATGATGATATGATCCATCTTGAGGATCATCAAGATGTAAATTATTGCAAGAAGAGTTAGCTCCAAGAGGGAGTTGGTGTAGGACAATGAAGAAACCCCTCTCATATAGACAATCCTGCCTTATTATCAGGTACTCTTTTAGCATATTTACTTACTTTTCTATTATTGTTCTTGCTCTTGTTCTGGGATCAACAAGTACATATAAGGACCTATTCCTTTATACCGAGATTGAGAAGAATGTCGAGCCATCCCGTGATCACAATGACACTTGAATGGACAAAATCTTAGACCTTGAAGGAAGGATCTTGTCCCTCAGGTTGATATCTATGATTTAAGAGGTTTCTTATTGAGAGGGAGTAGACCATCATGTAAAGATGAAATATTCTGAGATAAGGAGAAGATGGGAAGCATTATGTCCTTCATGCAAGGACCATTCTTATTAACAAATATGTTGCAATGTCTTATTCTTTTGCAATACTAAACTAGGATAAGGAATATGTTCTCAACAGGAGAGGGTCATGATGAGATCTTAGCTCTCGTTTCCTAATGCATTATTATCATATGTATGATAAAACTCTAAGAAACATAAGATGAGATTCATGATTACAGATGGAAGAAAGTACCATATTGACTCAATAAAGCTCTCTGGCCTTAGCATTCTTGGATTGATGGTTATTTGATGCAGACACCAACCTCTCTTCAAGGTTAAGTGTATTTCTTTAATTCTTGGTTTTACATATGTTGACAATTTATTTATGACATGATCAGATCATCTTTGTGTTCAATCCCAAAGGGAGCTGACCCCTGAGTCTAGATGATCAACATCTTGAGTTTGAAAGTGCAACAAAGATATGATGAGGACTTCCTTGTCAAGAGAAGTATATTGACTAATATTTGGCATAATGTTTTACACTTAAGTAGTTGAGAGAGACTCCTCTTCAGATTCATATTTGATGGATCCCATGATGAGCTAATGGTCAAATGAATTCTTTCTTTGCAGCATGAGCCAATAGAGCTTGGGTGTGCATAATGGATATCTACATGAAACTAGTAATCATGGACTGAGACACACTACCGAAAATTTCATGGATACACCGATGTTGGCTGAAACTAAAAATGTTGTTGACGGGAAAAACGCATCTCAGTGTTGCTGTAGCTTGGGGTTTGCCACGATTTCCTAATTGAGCTAGAAACTAAAGTTTGTTGATTTACGTATTGCTGAGGCAGAGCAAATGGTTGCTATCATGGATAGTTGTGAGGGAGTTTGATTGAGAAAGCTCCTTGGAAGAGATGTTTGAGCATGTGTTGGGTACGACTATGATATGTTTTGATATTAAGAATGGGACTTTCATATAATCCCATGTTTTAGGACCAAGCTTCTTTTATATTGGATATTGATATGTTGCAGAGGGAGCAGTGAGGCTTTGACATTGATGTTTTGTGGAATTGAATAAATGAGGCTTTAACAAATGATATAGTTACAAATATTCTTACCAAGACTTTTCTATAAAAGGGAAGTTCTTGGTATTAAGAGAGAAACTTGGATTGATGGATGTGACCCTCCCGAGTTAGGGTCCTAATTAATCGAGGACACTGAGCTATGCTCTTCTCCCCTTATCTGAGCTCCGAGGGTGAGTAATTGAGTCATAAGAGCTCCTGGGTTTCAGGGATCTCTAGACAATAGGATGATCGATCCTTGTAATTTAATGAGAAGTTGGGCTATTATGCCTATTTTCATTGTAGGGTGTACGTGATCCTTGTCATTTATGACAAGTTGGGAATTCCTCCCCTGCCATCAATCTGGGACTTTGTAGTATACTATAGTATAACTCCTACCAAAAAGCTAGGATTGTCAGTATTTCCACCCAGCTAGCTAATGGGTGAGAGGATGCTTGGGTGTGTGTGATCCTTACTTATGGTAGGTTGGGTATCCTCAGCAAGTTAGTGGATGTAGGTGTTCTACCACTTGATTCTTGAGGGTCAAGGTGGGAAGATTAGCAGGAAATAGGATGTGTGATCCTTGTCACTTATTACAAGGTGGGTATCTTGCCTATTGTCGGACAATAGGATAGGGTGTGGTCCTTATCTCTCATGGTAAGTGGTATCTTGCATATTTTTGATCATATATATAGGGTGGTAGATTAATCTCCCCTATTTTCCATGGATATAGGGTTGTAGTTGGAGCTCCCCTATGATTATTCTTCTTCTTTAGATCAAGACATCGTTGTTTAGCCAATGAATAGAGGAGATGAGCTGAGACGAGATGTGATGAGATGGATATCGTATTGATTAAGATAAGGTGAAGTTCATGGAACTTGACATGGATATTTGTAGGGTTCAAAGGATCTAATTGATCTCTCCTACTGTCAGTTGTGGATAATTCTTCTACTATGAGACGAGATGAGACATGATGCAGTAAACTTGTACATCTAAGATGATACTTTTGATGAAAATGGAAATTCCTCCCTGTCTGAGAGGGAGTGTTGAAATTTGGGTAGCTTTGGGATGAATTTCTAGAGAAGGGAAACCCAACTATGCCAATAGAAGCCCACCTTTCCCCACAAAAGGAGTCCTAATTTGGATAAAGAAATATTATTATTAGTAAAACAAATTTATTTGGGAAAATAATTATGAAGGAATTTGATAATAATATTTAAATTTTATTTGAATTTAAATTTTTATGTTTCCCTTCAAGTTTTCAAGGTCGGCTCTCCTAAAGGAGGAACCCCTTTCACCCATCCTAATGTCTATATATTTGACCTCTTTGAGCCCATTAGAATCACAACAAGTCCGCACAAGAATATTTATGATCTTTGAGACAACCATAGGTTTAGGAGCTCATCCGAAGGTCTACAATGATTCACATATTTTATATGTTTCGCACAAGTTATAATGGATTGATCTAATCAGAAGTTGGAACATGATCTTGACATTGGCTCTACGATATTAGGCTCGTGCATTATCTTAATTGTGGCTCGTATCACCCTATTCTATGTGGCATAAAATTAATTGTGTTTCGTATGGCTCAAATCTCCCTATTCTCCGTGGCACGAAATTTATGTCGCTCTAATATTCTCTATCTATTGGAATCACTCTATCTCTTAGTGGCATCAACTCTTATTGGCGTCACTCTCTCTTAGTGGCGTCAACTCTTATTGGAATCACTCTATATTTTTGCATCCTATTATTCTAAAAATGGCATCACATCACACTATAGTGGACTCGCATGATACTCAGTATGGCTTGGCTCCCATCTCTTGGCTTGCACCTCTTGCATACCATACTTGGTTCGTATATGATTGCATTATGAAACTCATTTTATGGCTTTCTTTGTAATGACCTTGGGGCCCGCATATGTTTCACTTATATTGTTTTATGATTCATGTTATGGTGTTATGGCTCACATTCATTTGGTGGCTTACACTATTCTTTGCATCATAGACAACTCTTCTTATTTCGATGGCTTAAAACCTATATCTCATGTGGGGCGTCCATTATTATATATCAATAGAGATAAATAGACAATGACTTTGATGATTGTAACCCTACTGAATAACAAAATATCTAATGCCAATGATATTATTGAATAACAGTGACATTTGATGTGTAATAGTGATAGTGATAATTGTAACTTGATAAAGATGTGTAATAGTGACCTTGACAACTCTTAATGGAAATGATCTTTGCATATCAGATATGCCAGTGATCTTGATATGTCAGATTTGGGAGTTACACCTTGACATTTGTGACTTATCTCCATAATGATGAATGATGCATAACGATAATTTTGATGTAAGAGTGACCATGCTCCAATGATTTACAGTGAACTTATTGTTATGTCATATGATGAAAGTCATCTATAGTGGCCTCACCCTTGATACATGATGACAGGTTCATGATGAATAATGTATAATAGTGACCTTGGTGTTTTTTGGCAATATGCGACGGTTCCTATATGTCGGTTGGGATAGTATATTTGAAAGTATGGAAGGTTTATCTGTGGTTGTGTTTTCATGACTATGATGCATATAGTGATCTTATTCTTGATAGAAATAGTGGTTTCTCTCTTGGAATCGTTTGATTATAGGAGGTTAAATCATTCAATTACAAACGAAGTTGTGAACTCACTTGGATTTTCCCTAAGAGGCCTGATGTGATTGATGTATCTCATTATGGATGTACTTTGTATCTCTGCTAAACAGTTGATACATATCTAATAGAAGAAGAATATGGTTGGGTTTTCCCCCTTGTGGGGTTTTTCCCTGGTCTATGACTTAAATCCTGGTTTCTCTATTGTGTATTTTTTTCTTCTATCGTTCCTTATTGGTCCACTACATTGTTGATGTTTATTGTTCTCTCTACATAATTTCTAATGAAGGTATGATGATATGGGGTGAATGTAATATGAAGATGTTGAAAAATATTCAAGTGTAATTATCTTCAGCAGAGAACAATCAAGCCCTAAAAATTAACACAGAGATCACATGAATTTCCACATAATACTAGGCCGCAGAAACACACAAACTGCCATATAATACTAGGTTGTAGAGACACACGAAATGTCTCAGAATTCTGAATTCAAATGGAGGAGGATATTTTCCCTTTTATAGTTGCTTATTCATATGAATAGTCGTGTCCCTTGGGTAGGACGACTTGACTATTTTATGAGGTTGACATGCAAATTTGGAGGGAATATATATATTCAAATTTTCTCATAATAATAAAATATATTTTCCTTAATGATTGTTTGCCCAAATTTGTCTTAATAATAAGAAGATTTCAAAACACATCAATAATAATATTTATTTTATCCAATTTGAATATTTTTTTCTCTTTTGGGGAAGATGAGTTTCTGTTAAGTTATGGTATGTTCTATGCTTTATAACAGTTTACTTCTTTTTCTTATTATATTCCACCGATTAGCAATCACATGTACATAAAGTAAATTGCAGATAGAACATTAAACGATCGACAGAAAACAAGCCAAGACAAGAGACACAAGATGTGGCAGCTAGCCAGGGACAAACCCCACAATGTGTGGGGAAACCCTTTGATCAAATCTTCTTTTATCTTCAATAATTCAGCAGAGAGAAATAGTACAATAAATATGATTCATATCAGCAGTAGCAAACCCTAGATCAGTAGCATCAGCATTAGCGGCTTCATTATCAAACTAGGGCAGACCATATCTCACAAACCGACAGTCGGATTGACTTCATTCCACCACCAAAAGTTTCGGCTTCCAGAGGAGGTTCAGATGAACCTACAACACAGTTCAGATGAGGAGATATTCTAGGCCACGCAAGTCAATCTTGACTTCTGCAGTTGCAGCTTCAGTTTCAGCAGTTTCCGGCTTCAAACTAGGGCAGTCGATATCTTGCAAACCGTTCGTCAGATTGACTTCATTCCACCACCAAAAGTTGCGGCTTCTAGAGGAGGTTCAAATGAACCTACAGTGTAGTTCAGATGAAGAGATATTCTAGGCCACGCAAGTCAATCTTTACTTCTATAGTTGCAGCTTCAGTTTCAACAGTTTCCGGCTTCAAACTAGGGCAGTCGATATCTTGCAAACCGTTCGTCAGATTGACTTCATTCCGCCACCAAAAGTTGCGGCTTTCAAAGGAGGTTCAGATGAACCTACAGTGCAGTTCCAAAGAGGAGATATTATATGCCACGCAAGTCAATCTTTACTTCTGCAGTTGCAGCTTCAAATTCAACAGCTTCCGGCTTCACATGTGTGAGAGAGAGAGACCCGTTTCAACGCAGTAGAGAAGAGACTCATATCTGTGTAGTAGAGAGAGAGAGATGTGATGAGATGAGTGAGTCCAAATGAGGAAAATTCCTCTTATATTTATACACAACGTTGGTGGGTGAATAGATGCGACTGTTGGGCTTCTGAGCCTACATGAGTTGTAGGTCGGCTTGATAATAATTCCATAATCAAAATAAATTCATATCTCCATGAATACTTATCGGAATTGGATGATGTTTATATCAATCCTACACCTCTCGATGAGAGGAATCTAATAAAAATATTATTAGCCATGAATAAGATGACCCACATGAAGTTTTTCCCTGGTTGCCAATTTTAACACTCCCTCTCAACCATGGAGAACTTCATCTGCAATCTGTCTATCGGTCGTTACTATTCATCCATCAAATGCACTGCCTTGTACAGCCTGACCCTTGCCCTGATCTGCTCTATTTTGCCTGTTCTGCTTTGTCTTGTTCTGCCCTGCACTGATCTGTACTTTTTTGTTCTGTTCTGCTCTGCTCTTGCATTGTTATGTTCTACTCTGCTTTTGTCTGAATTATGAAGAAGAAGAAATGATCGATGATGTATCATACTGACTCAAAGTCAGTCTCAGAGTATGTACCACTGGTCCCAGACCAGTCTCAACCAACCCAGAGTTGGCATCATAGTGAGTACAACTCCAATGGTCCCAGACCAATATCATCCTCCACTGACTCAAAGTCAGTCTCGGAGTATGTACCACTGATCCCAGACCAGTCTCAACCGACCTGAAGTCAGCGTCATAGTATGGTACAACTCCTACCACTGGTCCCAGACTAGTATCATTGATCCCAGATCAATGGAGGTCATCCTAGCGTAGGGAGTACGGTAGTTACAACGATGCATCCATCGGTACTACTATGGTCCCTAACTTCATTTCCCTGCTCATTGATCAGATGAGAGGTACTTCCCATGAGTCCCAGGCTGCATGGGTAGGATGCCTCGACTGGAGAACTAATAAATCCTGTCCTCACAGGAGAACACATCAATCCTGCTACAATTTCCATGGAGAACACATCAATCCAGGCCTCACAGGAGAACACATCAATCCTACTACAATTGCCATGGAGAACACATCAATCCAGGCTGCCATGGAGAACACATCAATCCAGGCCTCACAGGAGAACTAATCATCCTGCTACATAGGAGAGCGAATCATCCTGTTCCACAAGAGAGCGAATCATCTTGTCCCACAAGAGAGCGAATCATCTTGTTCCAGTGCGCACCACCAAGGGAGGGTGAGTCACCCTGTGTTCATATGTTGCTCCAGTAGGAACCGCAAGCCCTCAGAGCTCCCAGAGCTCAATGTAGCAACATGCAGGACCCTTGTACAAGGGTTTCTTGCCAACTCCAAGTCGTTTGGGAAAATCACAGATTAGATCTTTCCTCGGGGCTTTGACAAGGTGTATCAACCTATACATCATCTTAATGTGATGGAGCTTCCTTTCTCATCGACTTATCATATCCCAGATGATGTCTATCTGCTGGAGCAATTGACGAATACGGGATTCCTCAATAATCGAATCCCAACTCTGGTTGTTACAGAGAATCACAGTGGTATCCAATGTAAATCCAAACAGCTCACTGAAGAGCTTTCGCAACCAGACTGCCTCACACGAGGTTATGCTAGCAACAAGATATCCTGCTTCGGCGGTGCTCAAAGCCACCGACTTCTGCTTCCAGGATATCGAAGCAGATCCCAAGGTGAAACAGTACCCGGAAGTGCTCTTACGGTCCACCACACTGCCTGCCCAATCAACATCAGTATATCCAAGTAGTCTCACATCTCCGGCAGTGTATCTTAATCCATGAGAGATTGTGTCCTGAAGACATCTCAGAAGATTCCTGTCATCAACCTAGTGAGGCTCAACCAAATATGAGCTCACAATGCTAACTGCAAAACATATGATCGGACGAAGGTTCACCAAGAACATCAATGCGAATGAGTTTTTGAAACTCAGAGGCATTTCCCAAGTCTGGTCTGACATCACTACCATATGACTTCTAAAATTTTAGATCCTCGAGGTAGTCACAGGCTTGCAGTCCATCATACCGAATATTTCCAATATATTTACCACATATTTTCCTTGAGATAGGAAAATTTCCCTTGGCTTCTGCCACACTTCAAGTCCTTGGTCCTTCATTTCAAATTCAGAAGCCATCTCCCTCTTACATTTGTGAATGAGAGGGTTTGCACCTGTTAGAAAGAGGTCATCCACATACAACACCAGTATGAGAGGCTTGTCATCTTCAACCTTAAAGTAAAGGTTAGGATCGGCTTCACTCCTAGTGAATCCCAGCTTCATCAAGTAGCTATCGATCCTCTCATACCATGCTTGGGGTGCTTGCTTCAGCCCATAAAGAGCTTTCTTCAACCTGCATACATGAGATTTTTGATCATAAATCTCAAATCCTTCGAGTTGTTCCACGTAAACCTCTTCTTTGATCGAGCCATGCAAGAACGCAGTCTTGACATCCATCTAATGTAGGTTCCATCCTTGTGAAGCGGCAAGGGCTATGATCGAGCGGATGGTCGTATATCTGGCAACAAGTGCAAATATCAGTCTATACCTTCCTTCAGGGATAAACCACGAGCAACAAAATGAACCTTATACTTTTCCATACTTATGCATGCTTTATCTTGTAAAGCCATTTTGAAGTAACAATTGTCTTGTCCAGGGTCTGGGAACTACTTCCTAGACATCATTCTCCATAATAGATGTTGTAGCTTTGATACCACTTGTTGTAGATCTAACCCAAGAATATTATAAATCAGATACAAAAATACAAGATAATGCAAATAAACCCAAAGATAATATGAAATGATACTTTATTGATCAAAACCCTTATGGTAGGGCAACACCATACATTCACTCCTTAAGGAAGGAGAACACTCCACAAGCCATATGCCTGTTCATACAAGAATACTTCTCTTCATCTTCATATCTCTCATGTGGAGTCTCTAGCCTTTATATAGGCCTCATACATACAATACCATGCATCATTACCATGGTTCCCTCATACCATCAACTAATACCATGGGCCCATTACATTATTATTAACTACTTGTGGTCCCTTACATGACATGGGTTAACCACCTTATTTATTACTATGGCCCATCCCATTATTACATTATTACCTTGGGTACCACCCTTGGTACCCCATATTATCCCCCCTAGGTATATAACAGTTCGCGAGCACATCTCTTCACATGCATCATTCATTCGTCCATTAGTGAACCTGTCCTTCTACACGTGCTCCCTTAGTTCATCCCATCCGTCGTCGCCCCATGTTTTTTGGTGTACCTGTATCTACAATCACTCATGGTGAGATGACATAAAATCAAAAAACCTCTTAGTTTACCATGATACGTGATCATTCTGGATGCAAGTGACCAAGACAGGAAACAAGGTTGGGAGGCGGGATGATGGCTCTAGGAACTACTGATGAAAACTACGCAAGATTCATTGGGTGATGAATATGGGAAATTCGAGACGAAACTAACTATCTGTGAGGTCTCGCTCAGCTGGAGGAAAAAACTACGCAATTTTTGGGAGGAATAGTTCAGGTTGCGGGAAGATAAGGCAGACAAAATCTACGCATTTTCTGGAACGAGTAGCAAACGGAAGCTTGATAGAAAAATTTGTGCAATTCCTTGGAGGAACAGGCCAAGCTACTGGGAGGATTGGCAGACAAGATTTGCGCAATTTGGAGGAATGGGCCGGGAGCTTAGAAGCCAAAACTACCAATTCCTGTTGGGAGTTACTGGCGAGAGAAACTACACTGAGGCTTGGAGGTCAGCCTGTTGATCACTTCTGCGCAATTTCTGAGTTGAGTAGACTGATGGACAACAGAGGGTTTGCTCATGAAAACTGCACAATTTTCTGGGTGAGCAATCGGTCATTTGTCGAGAGGACTGGCTAGAAAAATAGCGCAATTTTCTGAGGGAGACAGGGACGGGCACTGGGCGTCTATCTGACCTGTCTGCAAAATTTTCCCATCCAATGGAGCGGGCAAGGTTTGTAGCCTTTGCCCAATTTTTGAGGGGAATGAGTCCCAGGTGGCTGCCAGGTCAAATCCTCCGGTTGACCAACTTAAAGGCTGGTTGATTTTCTTCTAGGCAGCGCAGCTTGAAATGACTTGCTTGGTGCTTCTGCATTGTTTTGGGTGATATTCGATCGAGTCGACGGTGGGGTGATGGTTTGGTTTCCATACGGGAGTCCGGTTGTCAGAACTTCAATAAAATTACTAAGTGTGTGAACGAGCGAAATATGCATATATGATCCTACGAACACACACTTACATGACTCGACGACAAGACAACTCAAACCATCTAGACACATATGTTCAATATGACTAACCGACGGTGCAAGTGACAAGCGCAACACTTGTGATTGATCGTTGATTGACCATGACAATGCTTGTGCGACAGTGAATACGACTCCGTGTGTGAGTGTGATAGATGTTTTCATAGCGAACATAACATGTACACACGAAGCGAATACCTTGAGCATGATCAGAACATGGTCGCAAGAATGACATTGATATCAACATGCAAAAGCTTGGGTGGAATAAACAAACAAGTTCGGTGCGAAGACTCACACGGGCTCATGGAGTGAACCCAAGTGTATGTAACCGTCAAGTGAAACTCTCAAGGGAGGCTCCGAAATTGGGTGTAGGCCAAAATTTTGGAGGGTGGTTGTAGTCGCTACAACAGGAGTAAACATATACTAGCTTCTTTACCAGGATCTCTCCCTAATCTAAATACAATGACCCATAGCATTGTTTATTCAAGTATTTATTCCTTAATGCAATTCTACTTATGCTCCACTTTCATGTGTCAATTGCAATGCCACCATGCTCTAATCCACCATCTAGGAAACACCTAATCGAATCTCACTAGAGAGTTCAAGCAACCCACTCTAATACCCTATTAAAAACAAAGAGAAACCAAAGATATAAATATCACAATAAGAAGAATGCACACTAAATGGATCCAAGATATTTACTCTTGAAAGCCTTAACGAAAAAACCAACATCTAGTAGATATCTATTAACCCTACCCAAACTAGCCAGTCTATATCAACACCAATTACTTGAGGCATTTGATAATGAAGTATATTAAGCTATTAAATAGGATTCATTAATTTCAACCCTAATTCCCTTACCGGAATTAGATGACATGCATACCATGGAGATAACCATGGAAACACACTCAAGGACATGCATAGCTAGGAGATATCCATGCAAACACATGCAAGGACATGCATAGCTAGGATATAGCCATGCAAACACATGTAAGGACATGCATGCTATGGAGATAATCATGCAAAGGTATGCATGGAGTGGAGATAGCCACATAAAACATGAAAAAGCATGCATGGCATGGAGATAGACATGTAAATACATGCATGGACTTACATGAAATACCATGGGTTACCTAATACCATGACCCATAAACAACTAATGATAAATCCAAAAATGACCAAATCATCAACTACAATATGACCGGGTCAAAGATTAACGCAAGAGAGATGAGAAATATTGAGTGTTAAAGAATTAGCTAATTGTGAGGTAATATATTGGGTTTTTGTTTTCCTAATTCCTACCCACACAGGCTCCATTTTTTTCTTCTTTCCAAAATCTAAGATCGTTTTTACTTCAAGCCTAGATCAACATCGATAACTAGTAGAGATTTGGACATAAAATTGTGAACCAAACATAAAACAACCACTATATTGATGTAAATTAAAATGGAACCTTTGTTTATCCTAAAAACATGCATAATTTGTTGACCCTTTTGTTAAGCCATATTCACATAATATTATTTATGTTCTACAACTATTAGGAAGCCAATCAATGGAGGCAACTTAAACTACATTCTTTTCAATCTTCACGTTCTTCTTGAAGGAAGCATCTTCATTACCTTATGGAATATTTGTAGAAGTATTGTTTTCCATTTCAAATTCTTGAAATGAGGAACACGAAAAAAATTAGCACCAACACCCTACCTCTCCAATTTTCAACACATATTCAATGTTTTTCATTGTTCCTCATTTTAGGCATTTGAAATGAAAACAAAACTTCTAAAAAACTTGATAACTTGGTCCTTCCTATGTAGAAATTTGTTATCACACAAAAATGACTCACCTAGCCCAAATTGCAAAGACTACAAAAATACAATGTTGTATTGTGGGTTTCCCATGTTAAAACAAGCTTTTACATCATTATCCCATGAAAATAGCCTAAATAACTATCTTTCCTACATTATTTTCATTATTTTTACCCATGTTTTCTAAAAATAACCCAAGAATCATTTTTTCCAAGTTATTTTCATTCAAATAACTTAAGAAACTATAATTCCTATGAAATTTACCATTAATTAAAGTCATAAACCATTGTTTATCATGTTTTCTTGTCATAGTTAACCAAAAAAGAAAAATAATGATAATAAACAATAGATAATTAGATCTTGATTTGGTCATATAATCATATTTGATTATTTTGATCATATCAACTCTAACTACTATTTTGTTATAAATTTGAGATGTTTTTCTCCACTTTTCATCTTCTCTCCCGTATTTTCTTATTCTTGTCATTTTACTTGAGAGCATACAAGCAACCATCACAATCATTTTCCTCGGCCATAGAGGAGAGAGATCACCACATATCCCAGATTGTCAAAGGATCCTACCATAGAGGGGGTCAAGGAGCCATTATTCTTCACACCTTCTCTCAAGTGATATCTAATAAAATTTTATTATTGGGTTAATGGATTTGTTCTATTTTTATTTTCCATTCCTTTATTGCAATTTCTATTTCAAACTTGTAAATAACATGAGTAATTTAATAGATCTAGCTCTCTAAGGTTTTTATTTAATCCAACTCATTGTTTATGCTCTAGTTGCAACCACTAGTGTTGCATTGTTTGCTAATTTTTTGTTGCAAAAAACACAAAACATAATGGTGACTCCACTGTGGATCTTATATTCCATTATTCAAATCCTTGGTTGTAGGTATGTAGGTGATCCTCCTTTCTCCCAATTCTTCAATTATTTTTAAAAAAAATAGATCTATTTTGGTGTACTTTACCCTATGTTTCTATTAGTGGGTTACAGGTCACAGTATCCACTCTAGGCAAACTCAAATTCTACAACAAAGGATTCTGATAGACCAAAATCCCTAACACAAGTTTCAAGGGGAAAACTTGCACTTGCCAACGTAGTTGAGGGCCCATGAATTGCATAGGATCAATGTAGGTACTAGCCAGGTTTCTACACTCCCAATGCAAGTTTCAAGTAAAATTTTTGCATTGGCACCAGGTTTGGAACTTTTAAGTTTTACAATTTAATGCCAACATAATAACACCAACAATATACCCCTTTTGCATTGATGGAAATCTTCCCTTATGGTTGATGTCTCTCTACCCCTTTATCATTAATGGAAAAGGGAAACATCTATCTCTCTCCCCAATGGTCGTTATGCCTCTTTCCCCATATATATAACCACATTTCTCTAGTAAGGCACTTGAATGATGCCATCCAATCTCAACTACAACAACACTAACAACTAAACATTTGTAAATATACCTCTTACTTTTATATTTTCTAACTTCCTCAAGGAGGGCAATATTTCCCTTTTTGACATCAATGTCAAGGGATAACAATGGCTACCAAACAACAATGCTCAAATGTCCTTGTGACTTCTTGTAGTTTTTGATCCTCTTCAAAGTATTGAATATGCTCAATATGCTCCCTCTGAGGATATGGTTATCTCACTTGATTATTCATCTAGTTCTTGACACTATGTGGATGTTGGAGGTTTTCCCCATAAAGGTATATAACTGGCTACTCAATTTTCACTATTGTTGCATAAACATTGCTTCTCCTTCTCTCATGAGAAGCTTATGGCTAATTACTCGCCATCCGCCAATGCATCTCTATATCAATGTTTGTACTACAAATGGAATGGCTTCTACTACTACTACTTGTGTGACTATTTCACACTTCCCTTGGGAATATTCACAATCATCTCCATCATCTCATCTCCCCTTAAGGTCAAGCTACTCTAAATGGGGACTGCTACAAATAACAAATGACAGCAATTGCTTGCTTTCACAATAATGATGCACTAGGCCAACTTCCCAAGGTTGAGAAAACTTTTTATTTCATCATTATTCTCCTACAACTTACCTTCTAAATTTATCAACAGGATGATTACTCATAATTTAACATGCTCCCCTTGAAGATTTGTTTAAAATAAAAAAGGTTTATCCAGCTTGAGCAATCAGTTCATTCTAAATCCAAATGATGATGCCATCTACTATTTATTGTGTGGCTCCCCCTGAACCTATGCACTCTTCTTATTTCATATCTCTTGAAATATTCCTTCTTACTTTTGCTTGAGGATTATTCCTGTGAACATGATTTTACTTTTTAGGCATTTAAGCATGCCACTCTTATGTTGCATCCTATATTTTTTATGTATCATGTCATTCTGATCTGTACTTCCCTTGAAGTTGAAGCCTTCAGATGCACTACTTTTCCTATTTCTTTTTATAGCTTGCATTTGGCAGCTTTGGCTTTACTTGAATCCAACCTCCTTTTTTTTAATTAAGAGAAGATAAAGTTCTACTCCCCCCTGAGTATATTTGCTTCCTTTTTCTTCCATAATTTAGTAGGTTGAGTCTTGATAGGGCCATTTTCTGCTAATTTCTTGTTCGTCCTCCCCTGAGTAAGCATCTATAAAGTCTATCCAATTGTTCATCCTTTTCTTGACCACATAGGGCTAGATTGCATTTCTCCTTTATTTCCTCTTTCTTTATCCAAATCTTCTTCCTCCCTTTTTGCATGATCTGTGTGGGAAGATTATTTTGGATGTTTCCTCTGTTAATCTTTCTCTGACTATCCTTGTGAGAAAAATCAAATCTCTGTTGATTTCTTTCTCCTTTTAGCATGTTTCCTTTACACTAAGAATTGAAAGCAAAATCATATGCCTTTACCCTTTTATTTCTTTTTTACATTTAATAGAATAGTTGCTTCTTTTGGTTGCACACTCCATTAGAGAGGTTTATCTTTCCATATCTGTATTTTGTTGGCTTTTTCCCAAAATTGCAACAATTGTAGAATTCCACATGACTTAAGAGAAGAGAAAATGAATTTTGATTCCTAATACCATTCTCTCCAAACCTTCTATTGTTTCTATCATGTCCATTCCATGAGAAAAAATAAACTCTTTAGTTGTTGCTACTCTACACACCCTGATTTCTTCCATAGTATCTACATTCCATGGATTTAGACCAAAATTGTTGTAAGAAAAACAATAGCTATTAAAGAAACTTTGATAATTGGGGGCATTTCACCTTTGATGATTTCTTCCCTGAGGAGGAGAGGACCTCTGCTAGTTCTTCATTTGATTTCTATGGTTGCTTGAATTTCTCCCATGAGCAATTCCTTGTTGTTGTGATATTTGTTTTCCTTATTTAATATTATTTCCTTATGTTGCTCCTTATGGATGGTATTCATCTTTATTTGTTGGTTTTTTTTTCCTTTTTGTTGTTGCTTCTTGCCAAAAATCCCTTTAACTTTATTGTTGTTGGATCCTTTAATTGCCACAACGCCTAGCTAACTGATTCTTTAATTTTTTTTTCTCATGGTTTGATCCCTCTTTGAATCCCAAATCATTCTTGATGATAGGAGACATTTGGTTGCTAAGAATCTCATCTAAGTTCTTAGAGCCCTTTTTCGAGCTTTTGAGATTGATACAATTGCTCATTAACCTTTTCTAAATTATGTCTGAGTGAGATTATCTCAATTTCTAGTCTCTCATAGTAAGCTTCATGTTCATTCAATTCATTGGTCAACATCTCATTCAATTAGTTGACTTCTCCTTGTTGAACATTCAAATCAACAATTATTTTTCTAAATTATCATTTTCAAGATCATATTCTTGCAACTGCTCCTTTTGCTTGAGATTTTCTTCTGAAATCTCATTGATCTCTTCTAGAACAAAGATGAGCTTCTTTCTAAAGTATAGAATTTCATCGAGATATTTTTTCTACCCTATCATAGGTACTGGTAGATTCACAACCAATATCTATTTCACCTTTAGCTCCTTCTTCATCGCTACGAGGGATGGACTCATATTCTTCATTAGATGAATATTCGTGGGATATTTCCTAATTTTTCTTAGAGGGAGCTCTCTCATATTTTTGAGAGGTATCTTCCTCGGCTATTGTTACAAGTTTAGGTATTTCTTCACAATTACTAAATGTATATCTATCTTATTCTTCAGAAACTTCATATGGACATCTAGAAGATATATGACCTATTCCTTTACATTTATGACAGAAGAATAGCCTACCTTTTAAATTACATGGCATCGCATATGAGTTTTATTCTCCATATTTGGAGTGATGATTAATAACTTTCACCTTAGAGAGAAGATGTTCAATCTTTTGAGTATTTTTCCTTTGTGATGCCTTCTTCTTTCTCTTCTTCCTTTTCATCTCTTTATCTCCTACAGTTACACCTATGATAATAGGATATTATTTAAGATCTACATGACTACTTGAGTAGCAAGGATATTTTATTTACGTTGGTTTCTGTTGAGATTATCCTCCATATATACATCGCTAATCATCTAACATTTCTATTTTTATCCCATAATGTCTCACTTCATCACAAAATAAATCTCATAACCCTTTATAGATAATCTTCTTGTTTTATGAACTATGTTCATTCTTTTCTCCATTCACTATAGAGAACCATACATATAAATCAAAATCCATTACATAGGGTTCCATTCTTATCTTCCAGAGTATATAATATTATCCATTCAAAAATGGTACTCCATCTAGTGTAAGCCAATCTTCGTTAGCTGTGATCTACCTTCAAGTTCTCAAGCTATTTCTGAAAGAACCTACTCTGATAACAATTTTTGGAAACTAGGTTAATACTGAGAGGGGGGTGAATTAGTATTAACCTTCAAGTTCTCAAGCTATTTCTGAAAGAACCTGCTCGAATAACAATTTTTGGAAACTAGGTTAATACTGAGAGGGGGGTGAATTAGTATTAAGGAAAATTTAAACAAATATTCCCATAATCATGGCAGTGACAATATATGAATGGAATATGCTCATAATCCAAGGTTTGATTCCAAAGATAATATTGGTAGTAGATTCCAATGGATTTAATTAAGGGTTCAAAGATGTTCATGTAAACACAAATGTGATCAGAGGATATATATCTAGCTTGTTTTGTGGCCTTAGAGATCTTGATGAAATGTCCTAAGGAGTTTCCAATACTTGGAAATATTTCTACATCCCATAATTTTTTTGGCAAAGAGTACATATGTATCTAAACTAGAGCAGTTATTAAATATTCCTTATTACGGATGAAGATATTTGTCCAAAATCTTAGGTAAATCCTAGCTAAGTTAAAAAATTAGGGGGCATTATCAAATGTTCTCATTCTTTCTTTTGCGTTGGCAAAGATAATGGTGAAGAAACCCTTAGCCAGCAGTTCCAACTTGATTTGACCTTTGTGGTTCTAAAATTTTACTGGATTCACTGGGAGAGGACTTTCTACGAAGGCTATATTCCAAGAAATTTTCCAATAAGGGTGTGGTCTCTCATGTATTGGTTGTAATCTTGAATGTGGCTGGAGTGGACCTCAAACATGGGGTCTGCTGTGTTGATGTTTACATGTTCTTCTTTATTGATAATTTCTTTTGATGTTATAAATGATCTTCTTGCACATTATTAAACATAATTACAACATTGATAAAATTATACATAAGATATCAACAATACAATGACATTAGAACTACAAAGAAGAAGCCACATAAGGAACACAAGATATTACTTTAGGAAAACCCTCCATGGGGAAAAACCTAACCAACCTTTTCCTTAGAGAACGAATCCAACAACAGATACATCAAAGTTAACTAACCAATAATATGACCAACCTCCAAAAACCAAGTCATCCCTCCACCATTTTTTCCAAACAAGGTCCGCAACAAAGTCAAGATATTGTCCTCCAAGTCTACCTTAGAACTCGTACTCTTGCAGAGATATATATCAAATACAATTCCTCTATCTCAGCTTCCAAATGTGCACCATAACACAAAGGTTTATCACAGAAGGTAAGGTCACAAGAGATTCAAAGTGAAACCTATTTTCATAGCCTTAGAACTCGAATTGTTCCACATAATTTTTGCCTCGGACATGTGCCTCAAATCACTAAACTTTTGCACTTCTCCACAGAGAGATTGTTGGCTTAAGGGGGCCTAACCCAGGTTCAAATTTATTCACATCAACCAACAAAACCCTAACTATTGGCCCTTTCGACAACAACCTATGTAGCGCAAGCTGTAGTCTCACCCAAAGCAGTATTGGGTGATGCTAGAACCAATTTTTTGCATCCAGAGGCCTGTGTGATGGTCTTTATAAGTTTCTTATAGCTTAGATCCACCTTCGCACAGACCTAATCCTTCCGACTGCCTACTACTACCATTCTATCGAAGAAACCTTCACGAAGGAGTTTACTTGTATTTAAAAGGCATGAAAGAGACATATTTACTACTTTCACGCAATAAACTAGGTATTTTGCAGCACTTACGATCTAGATCTGTCACCACGCAAATCTATTTGGCAACTTCACGAGCTTCACGAAGATGGTTAACTATACTTATTATGCATGAATACTACAGATCTATCTTTTTCACACAAAAATAAATAATTAAGTCATATAAAACAAATCATAGAGAGAAGATGCATAAACTTAAACAAAAGGAATTAAACAAGTCACAGATGCATAGAATTTCTCAAATCTAGTATTTATTAAGATATAACATTCAAATACAAACTTCTTATCACTGCACACTCAGTTGCAAGGGCCCACGTACTCAATTGCGGATTTGACAACGTCTTGTGCACGCAATTGCAAAAGTATTCCCCTTTCTCCTAAGTACAGGAAACAAACTTTTCCTGTCTTAGCACCTTTCCCTTACAATGATTCTCTATCAAAATTTAGATACTTAGACTCACTATGACTCAACTATATATAGCCTTTTCATTACAATACCATGGCTCGCAGACCATGGGTGAGTCTCAAAACCGACCTATCACCTACCCATACAAGGGACTAAGGTCCCTTTGACTCTTACTTAGCTTCACACTCTGTTTCCACATTTCACAGAGACTTTACATTATTTCACAAAAACTATTACAAAAATTGACTTTACTGACAAAATTTGACCCTAGGGATCCCATCCCAATAGGTCCCCAACACAAATATGGTCACCCGCCCTCGAGTCACTCAGCTGGCTTCTCCACTTCTTGGCAGAGTTCAATGAACTCCATCTTCAAGACTTCAAGGTCCATTATGCTCTACACGGCAGCCTACTACACTTCGTTAGACCAGTTTCTTTGTAGTTGGCACATCCGTCGCGAGGCACATGGTCCTCTGCGTATGTTGGAAAGTTTTCAGCTTCTCTTGGATAGCCGGAGTAACCTAACTCGCTTCCTTTGTCCATGGTTGAAGTCGAGCCTTCAAAAATTCTTCCTTGTGTTGTAGATCCTCAACGTGTGACTGTAGTGCCTTCATTTCCTATAAGTGCACGAAGCGCTGGATTGGCACCAAAGTGTGCGTAGTCACCCTGATCTCATCAACTTTATGTTGTGCCTCTCTGACCTCTGTACCCAATCTCTGCAAGTTAAATTCCTCTTGCAAAGTGGTCCATAACTCCATTACATGTTCAAAGATAGAATTGAAGAATGTTATTGCACTATCCAAGGTATTCATATGTTCCCTGATGGTTGCGTCGTTTTGCTCCTGGACCTCTGGCGGAGTAGTCATCTATAGTTTTAATTGTAGTTCCAATATCTTCATCTGAAAATCAAAAGTGACTCACCCTACCTCCTCTTTGGATTGTCACACAACAGCAGCCAATTTCTGAACCTTTCCTGATGCGGCCACATCCTCTAGAATGTGTAGCTCTGGTACTGAATTACACGCTTGTGTAATTGTTGCTTCTAGGCTCTAGCTTTGCGCTACGAGCTCTTCTTTTTCCTTAAGAGCCTGAACCTTCTTGGCGAAGATCTTCTCATTTTTCATTTTAAATTCACTTATCACTGATAATGTGCAATGTTCTCTGATCCGAAGCTCATCCGAGACCCCAGATGAAGCACGTGGAGGGTCTAAAGCGACAGCATGGCTAAATTCATACCCACTCCTTTGATCTTTCCAAGGTGAGCATTGTCTTCCTTTGACTTCTCATGCAATGTTCTTGTTCGGACTCTGGACACCACATATCTCCACAATGGTATGATATTGTCCACTTTGGGCCTAAGCCCTCATGGATTTGTTTTTGGGCTTTACCCCAAAAGGCCTCACACCAATGGAGATATTTGTCCATCCTTATATACCCATGATCCTCCCCACTTCTAGTCAATGTGAGACTTTGGTCGTATACCAACAATCCTCCGCTCGAACAAAGGACCATCAAGCCTACCCTCAAACGATTATCCATCTGTCCACTCTCTACCAACCAAGATTCTCCGCTCCAATGCATTGGAAGCACACGCCTTACATGGAAGCACCACCTGCCTTGAGAGCTTGCTCTATCCCAGGTCAACTCCTCTTCACCGTGTTGGGACCAGGACACATCCATGAAGAATCCATAGCACACCACCTGTCTAACCGAGCTCATCCACGGATCCCATCATGATATTACTGGGGCCCACCACCTTCGTTCGGCATTCTGAGGATTCATCCACTTGGCTAACTTCGAGGCATGGCTCTGATACCACTTGTTAGGACTCTGGACACCACATATCTCCACAATGGTATGATATTGTCCACTTTGGGCCTAAGCCCTCATGGATTTGTTTTTGGGATTTACCCCAAAAGGCCTCACCACAATGGAGATATTTGTCCATCCTTATATACCCATGATCCTCCCCACTTCTAGTCAATGTGGGACTTTGGTCGTATACCAACAGTTCCTTCTAGCAAGGCAATGACTCTAAGGTCCAGATTTTGTTCTACTTCCATGATGCTCACGCTCACTTGTTGCAAGCTTGCTTGAACCCCTCTTGCTTGTCCAACGCTCGCTTAAATTCTACATGTCTGAATCTGCAGCTCGCCCAAATCCTTTTGGACACTCCCCAATGTCTGCATGTACTGCTGCTCGAACTGTTGCCACAGTTCCACTGTGGTATCTTGAACCTTGTCCCCGATCTCATCCAAGTCCCCTTCAGTGAGGACCATTGGATTTGTGTGTGCCTATTTGTCCAATTTTTGCTTCTTCCTTGGTCCAGAAGTTGTCTCCTTTTGGTGCTTTGACAGGCTGAAAGGAGTGCTATGCACGTCACCCGCGCCTCCTTCCTGCTTGGATTGTTCCTTCTCGGCAGTATGTCGTGAAGTCAATGCTTTGACTTCTTCTATGGCTTCTTTTGCAGTGCGCTCTTTATCAAAAGTTTCCTTAGCAGAAGTTGCTTTAGCAACGACTTCTTTCTTCTTCTGCTCAGCCAATTCCCGCACCATTTCCTATGTTGCTTCTTTCCATTTCTGTGCAGTTGTCATCTACGCGGAAGAGCTTCAGCCGCCTCTACTGTTACCTGTGCCAACATTCGTGGGTTGTAGCTACTCTGCTGGCCGACTCCCCATAATCTCCTGTATGTCTATCTCTGAAACTAGGTATGGAAACTTATGCCAAATCTTCTTAGGCTCGCGCCTTATGCATATGGAGACATTATCAAAGTCGGCCTTAAATTTTGAGAAGGCCCTCAACTACTCAAATAATCTTGGAGATAACCTTTTCCTCTAACTTATCACTATGTGGGGGTCCATATCGACCAATATCTAGAAAACTTTGGACTCCATGATCCTCTCCGGGTCCTTCATCACCCATAGCATAGCAAACTTCGTTGAATCCTGTAAATCTTCTTCCTACGGAGGGAACTGACTATCCTCCAGTGGTCGCCATGCGACTAGTACAATCAGTAGCAAGAGTCAGGCATAGTGAAATGCCTTACTTTCCTCCTACACTTCGTGACATTTTGCTAAGAATTCCTTGCAAAGATATTGTGCCCAGTTGTACTTCACCCCCTTTGCACACTATGCAGCCAACAAAATTACTAGCACCGGAACCTCTTTCGTGTGACATTTTCGCATGATCTTCCCTGCCAAGATATGACTGGAAAACTGCACGGCTTGGTCTATGATAGAGCACATAGAGTATTTGCACGATTTCTTGATCACCCCAAACTTGGTTTTCATTTTGTCTGCTAGTTCCTTCTCCTTGCTTTTTCCTCCAAATTCCTTCACTGGATCCGCCCCTTTATAGGGAAACTTCGTAATTCTATGGATCAGCATGTCTATTATGGGGATGGGTTTGCCTAACCATAAACACCCATCGTGCACCAGCGCGAGAAATTGGCGCACACAAACAGTATTGATAATTGACCGTGAAAGTGTGGCACACACGGCATATGTAGTAATCTAGCCTGCTCGAGGCCTTTAACCTATTTCATCGGTTCCAGCCTTGTGACCCCAGTCTCTTTATAGTAAATCTTAGTCATGTATTTATTGGTAGCAAAGTGAGGAAATTTTTCTTGGTTACCAAGATCCCAATCCTCTAATTTTAACACCAGGATGCGCACTAAGAGTGTGCCTTCAAATACTACTTCTTCTAATAACAGTGGCATAGAGACCATGAATTTTTCTGAATTTGGGTCCTTGGTTACCTTCGCTTTCCCTTTTCACAAAGAGATATATGTCTAGACCCTAGTGAGAGGCTCACCCTTATCAACATCTAAATCCTCCACTCCATCGTGAAATTCTTCTACATCCAAATCCACGAGTTCCTCCGACTACTTTACCTTGTCCTTTCTTTCTTTCTACCGACCCTCTGCAGGGTTCTTACTTGGTCACTGCCTCACGAGTATAGATTGTGGTTTATTCTCCTTATCCTTAGTAGTCAATTGCTTCAG
This sequence comes from Pinus tabuliformis, assembly GCA_031772625.1. Classification (NCBI taxonomy): domain Eukaryota; kingdom Viridiplantae; phylum Streptophyta; class Pinopsida; order Pinales; family Pinaceae; genus Pinus; species Pinus tabuliformis. Next base: position 622,286,498 of record CM062812.1, read on the forward strand.
CCTAGGAGACATCGGCGCCGTAGGCACAGATGGAGTAGCTTCCAATGACACTACTTCAGGGGCTTCCACTTGAGAAACAACAGCTTCAAAACTTACAGGCTCAACCATCTATTCGAGGATAAGCTTTTGGTTCTCCTCAGGTAGTTTCGTGAATGTCAAGCTTGAAACAAAATTCTCCCAAGTCTTTTGATTCATAGAGCGAAGACAATTCTACTCATACGTAATTCTCAGAAGGAAAAGTGTTCTTCTGCAAACCAACATGCTAGATTTATAGGTGATTTTTAATTCAAATCCAACAGTTCCCTCCATTTTCTGACCATAAATGCATCTTTGACAGTAGATCTCCAAATATTTTCGCCATAAATGTTTCCTACTCGCTCCTCCTAATGGTATTTTCGTTATCCAATCATGAACAGTCACTTCAACGGCTAGTTTTGGACCCATCTATGCAGCACCAACCCCCATGGCACAACCTGTCCATCAAAGCTTCTTCTGGCGTGCCTTTTTCATTCATTGCACAGCCTACATATTGTGCTTTCCTCTTCTTCAGGTAGTGTATTTTTGTTGGGTAGCGGAGGCCCCGAGTAACAGTTTTGGGGCTTAAAGCCTAGAAGTTAGGGTAATGATATTATGAAAAGCTCCACGAAATTCACGGAGCACGAAATGTAATAGGTCGAGTCAAAGGGTTGTCCTCCCAAAAATAATATAAAATAATAGGAAGTGAGTCGCCCTGCCTGATGAGCCCCAAAAATGTACAATTATTTGGGCTCATCCAACCTCCTAATTTGACTTAATCCACCATTTTCATTGGTTTATTGCATGTTTTTTATTATTTTTATGTTAATAGAGTGAATTTGGTTAGTCATTATGCCAACAAGTCTAATGGGTGCTTTGTGTAGCCTTTTTGGTCCACTTGGAGACAAAATTGAAGGTATTAATGAGCACTTGGCAGCCAAATTCGTGGGAGAACAAGCTAGAGGATTTGTAGGAAGGTGTCCCCCTCATTTATGGGCCCTTACCTCGAATTCTCCACCATCAGCTCGGAGTTCAAAGGCCACCAAATCAATGAGCACAAGGGCAGCCAAGCAAGTCAAGTAGGACTGTTGTTAACTACAAGTCTTGGGCAGCCAAGTCTCTAAATTTTAGGAGGACTGTTGGGTCCTCAAATTGTATAAATAAGAAGGCTTAGGGCCTCATTTTGGTTAGCCTGTGTAGCCAGTTAGTCATTTTGTTAGCCAGTGGATGTTAGCTAGTTAGCCAGTAGATAGTAGCTAGTAGTTAGTCATTTCATAGCCTTGTTGTAGTCATTTTGTAATTCGATTTGTAGGCAATAGACTAGCTTTGCTTTCAGCTCATTCTCAAGCTATCCTTGTGGACAGTTTTGATGTAACTCTTCATTTCTTGATCAATAAAGATGAATCTAGCTTTGCACCAGCTCTAAATCGCTCTTAGGAGGCTGTAGCTCTTGGGGTTGGGCCCATCTCAAGCGCCCAGTACCTCCTTCGTTTATCTTTATGTGTTCGCTGCATTCTTAGAATAAAATCTGCTATTTAGATCTAACTCTTGTGTTGTTATTTAGTTTGTTTTTTTATGTGTAAAATAGCTTTTCATGCTCAGATTTAGTTGATAGGTTGTTAACAGAAAAAACTTCAAGAAAAGGGCCAACAAACATCTGTGGTTTCACCTCTCCCTTAGTGGGATCAGGAGCTGTGACCAGGATGACTTTGTTGCCCACAAAAACACTGATTTTGCTTTGCCATGCAATCACTAGTGTTTGATTTTCAGGTGTAGAAGTTGGTTACAAGTTCAAACTTTCATTTGCTTATTTGCATGAGTTAAAAAACATGGTTTCATTGCAGGTCACACTTCTCTTCATTCTCTTTACTAACAGCTAGCAAATTAGGTCAACGTAATTAGGTCTTTGGATTCATAAGTCTTTGTTGGTTCAGATTGGAAAAACGACTTGCAGAGCACCTGTACCACTCCTTCATCTGCTTATTCTCCATCAGCACCATCCACTCCACCCTCTACTTAGAACCCTTGCTTCACGTTTTCCATTTGCTCCCAAAACCCTATTTTTTGTGCAACATTGCTTCACTCTCCCTTGAACAAATCCAATCGCTCCTTAGCCTCATCCACCAAGTCCTAGGCCTCTTCACACCCCTATTTCACCTCCATACTCGTTCCTCCACCTTTTTCCCTCCATCCATCCTCCAAAATCCTCTTTTCAGAACATCTTGTAGAAATCTAGAGCTTCCTGTAGGATCCCCTGCAGACATCCTGTAGAAGCCTGCAAACTCGGTTGCCGAGCACCTGAACGTTGTGGACTTCTGTGGAATGATGTTTTGGATCCCCTGGAACCTCTCCTAGCCCTCCTGACCTTTTCCAAGCCTTCCTTCCCTTCAAACCACCCCTGCACAGTCAAAACCTAATAAGAAACAAAATCATAATAACTCCAACCACTTAAGCAAAAATACAAAAACAATGTTCTTTTCAGTAGAAGTAGTTTAAATTCATGCATCTCATATCACTAGAAGTAATGGCATCATTTCTAGAAGTTTGCACTCCCACCATTGCATCATAGAGATTAGACTAGTCAGATTAGGGTTTACTAGGGTTTCCATGTTTTGTTGGCTTTCAGTTCATTCTTGCAAAGTAGGTTAATTTCCTTTCAGATAGTCTTCGTTCATCATTTAGAAAGCTTCTTCTGAGAACATATAGAAGTTGGCTTGAGCCCTAGCGGACTTGTGCCAGCTGACCAAGTGACAGCTGCGACAAGAGCTAGTACTTGTGCATACAGCACCGTCGCTTCCAAGTTTGTTACGAACTACTGGGTTGATAAAATTAGAGAAGGGAGTTCCAGGAGTTGCAGCATTATTGCTGCAATACTGGGGCTCACCATCTTTTTGGCGCCGTTGCCGGGGAAGCGTCAGAGTATTGGTGATTGTCGCTTTTCTTCTATTTTCTTACTCTTGCCTTCTGCTAAGTAGTTTATTTCATTTCCATTCTGCAAAAGTAGCATAGATATTTCCTGCTTTCATAGATTAGCATTTCCTGCTTTCATAGATTAGCATTTCCTGCTTTCATAGATTAGCATTTCATTTCTGCAAGCGTAGATTAGTGTTTCAATTCTGCAAGCGTAGACTAGCATTTCCATTCCTGCAATTTCATTTGAACAAAATAGATTAGTCCTTTCCTGCTTTCATTTCAATTCCGCATTTTCATTTTAGCAAGATAGTTAGTTGCAGTTCAATCTATTTCAGTTTTGCAAGTAGAAGTAGAAAAAAGAAAAATTCAAGCAAAAATATTTCATTTCATGCCTTGTAGGAGTAGAGATAAGTTAGAAAAATGATTGCAAAACACCCCCACTGCTTCACACAGCCTTCTCTCTTCTTTGATGGTTGTGACTAAGAAGAACCCCTAGGTGGACATCAAGGCATATTTAAAGAACCTCTAGGGGAGAAGAAGAAGAAACCATTCCTCTGGAGAAAATGGCTACAAGCAGAAAAGTTGGGAGCAACATCTTGTCCAAAGATGAATTTGAAAATCAGATCAAAGATTTCAAGAGTGATATGAGGCAGTTTCTTGCCATGCAACTGGATACCTTGCGGATCCAACAGAAGCAAGAGGAAGCCAAGAGGGCTTTGGTCATTTTTTGTCCTAGGTGCACTAGAAAGCATCCTAGGAACGAATGTCAATTGTACTCCATAGAAGTGTGTTTTGTCTGTGAACAATACCATCCTACAGATCAGTGCCCTTCCTTACCCAGATTCAAAGCTGCATATCAGAGAGCCAAAGGAGCCACTGAATCACTCTATTACATGAACCAAAGTTGGCCGCATGGACCTAGATCTTACCAGCAGGAACTGCAAGGGACACCCGAGACCTATTATTACCCCTGTCAAGCCACTTTCATGCCTTCTTGGGGTCCCCCTGCTCATCCTTCCTGGTTCACACCCCCTCCTTGTTCCTTCACAGATCCATATTATGCCCAACCAGCTGCTCATTCATTTCACTCTTATGCTCAGCCACAGCCTCAGTGGAATGCACCTTATCAGGAGTGGAGGCCCCAGTACAACTCTCATCCCGCTCATTTTCCTCCACCACCTGCTCATCCACAACCATCGCCTCCTCCTCCACCAAGGAAACCCCAAATGCCTACCCAACCACAATGCCATCCATCTCCATCTCAATTTCACACCTCCACTCAACTACCCGTACCATTTCCAAAGCCATACAATGGAGTAGCTCAACCCAATTGCAAAGCTGAGGCACAACATGTGCAAATGACTCTTTTTGAGCTCAATGATGTTCACCAAAGCTCAGGAAGAGTGTTGCAAAACAGAGATTATATTGACAACATTGAAGGACCAAAGGAAAAAGTAGATTCAGAAGAGGAAATCAAAGAACCATGGGCTGCACTTGATGAAGAGAAGAGATCAAAATCAGAGATCGAAAGAGTTCCCTCATGGTTACCATCAAATCTTCCATGTATTCAAGAGAAAGATCAGCAAAAAGAGGAAGATGAGAAAATAATGATAGAAGGTGACATGAAGAATGATCCAGATCAGCAAAAGGACCAAGGATATCAAAGCTATATTGAGACATGGTTCCAGATAGTCACTAAGTTGCAGCAGTACTCTCTTCCTCAGCTATGTTTGATCCCTTCAAGGTCAGATCATTTGGTCTCTGAGATCTGGATACCTATCCAAGCATGCATTTCGAGCCTTCACATCATTTTGTCTCTAATCTCGATGTGCACATGGCTCCATTGGAAGTATTCTTATACTTGAGAACGATTTTGTTTTTCAAGTAGGGTAGGGTAGAAAAAAGAAAAAAAGAGAAAAAAAAAAAATGAAAAAAAAAAAGAGGAAAATAGAAATCTAAGGTGAAAACCTCCTCGGAGGCGCCTTAGATTGGCTCATTGATTGAAAACCTCCATGAGGCGGTCAATGGGTTGGAAAAAAAAGAGAAAAGAGAATAAGATCTCTGGGTGAAAACCTCCCTTGGAGGCGCCCAGGGCAGGCAATTAGGGTGAAAACCTCCATGAGGCGCCCTAGTTGTTTTTCAAAAAAAGAAAAAAATAAAAATAAAACTAATTCCATTGGCTAATTGTAGGTTGCAAGAAGGACGTTTCATGACAGGAGGAGCACTCAAATCAAGGTTAAAGGAATTTTTCTTGTGCCTTCTACAGGAAGCTCTGTATTTCTACAGGAAACATCCTGTAGAACCTTTGGACGAACCAAATTCAAGTCTAAAATGGAATCTGATGGTGGGAATATGTTGATTAGGCCTGCAAGCACTTATGTGGCCATCCCTTGCCTTTCTCCATCATTTTTTCCACCTCATTGTGCTTCTCATTGTGCTTCTACAGGAACTTCCTGTAGAAATTGTGGGAAACTAGACATGGATTTCAAAAAGTGGTTTGGCGAACATGGTAGCTTCCTCAAGGGTTCAGAAGCCCTCATGCAATCTTCCAACTCCTCCTCCATCATCTCCATACCTGCATCACAGCCCAAGCTCAGTTTTCCCTTCCATGCAAACACATGCAAAGTGCCTTGAAGCAAAAATCCATAGAACAAAATTTGTTTTTGCCATAACTTGAAAACCATGCATCCATTTGACAAACCGTTTTATGGGGAATTGTACAAGGGTGATGGAAACATGCTTGAGCAGTTTCAGCCAATTCCGGCGCATGGTTTCCAAGAAATCATCCTCCATCACCATCAGCCATTTTTGCATTTTCTCCATAACCGTGCATCCGTTTAAAAACCTGTTTCATTGGGATATGCATATGAGTGATGGTAACCTACCCAAGTAGTTTCAGCCGATTCCGATGCACAGTTTCCGAGAAATCGATCTCTGAAATCTTCAGCCATTTTCCATTTTTCTCGAAATCCGTGCATCCATTGATCACGATTTTGCTATGGGAGATGCATAATGATGATAGAAACATGCTCAGCAAGTCTCAGATTGATCCGCTTTGCCGTTTGGGAGAAATGGCGAAAACAAGTTCTGGTTTTGTGACCATGCAGCAGCAGCAGCTTGAAGGTGCAGATCTGAACGTGGAAACAATTGCATGCAGCTCAGATCTGGCCAGAGGACACCTGCATAAGGAAAAAAACAATCAAATATTAGCAGCCAAGCCACATGCAATCAGAAAAACCAATGCATGCAGCAATGACAGGACACAGCAGCTCACGGCAGCCATTCAACTTCGAGGTATGTGACTGAACCTCATTCTTCTATTGCATAAATTTAATTTAAAAACTGCATGAATTAATGGAATGGTGGGATTAAGACACAAATTAGCAAGGTTAAGCTGATTGTCTTCTCTAGAACTCAGCTGGAAGTCACGCAGTACACGTGGATAGCTGACTTACGTGAAAATTAAAGCAACAAGGAGTGTTGATTGTTTAAACTTCAGTTCAATTCACGGCAGTAATTACAGGGGGAAAACACAGAGTTCAGGAACAAAACTTCTAGTTGCATGTGGCCACGTACACTTGGCCACTTCACTCCCTCACCATGAATCATGCCGTAATTAAAAAAATGCCCAGCTGACTCTCACCATCCGCTGATTAATTTTCATTTGTGACATTCTTAGCTGAAGTATGCATCCTCTGCTCCCACAATCGGTTAACCTATCAACCTCCATGGAGCTTTGCGGCCTGGTTCGAATTTCTCTAGTGTATCGGGCTCACTCAAAGGCAGAATAACATTCTACAGGAAACGAGTGGGGTCTCCTACAGGAAGTATGGCACAGCATTCTGGACCAGAGAAGCCCGGACTTTTCTTCATCGAATTTGGAGTCCCGAGAAAGGTAGGATCGAAAACACTCTTCCATGTATGATATACTCCAAAAGAGTGGTGAATTGAGTTTTTTTGAATTTGAGGGTGACCATGCATGAATTTGCTTGAAACACACTTGCTAATAGAATCTGTTTTAATGCCTGAAACAAGAGGCATCACAGCAAATGGGTAAAGCAGATCTGAAGTAGTGCGCTCCCTCTACCCAGTCAGCAGGCATCAGAAACAATGGTTAAGAATTTTCCCTTTTATGCTGTAACTAAGGCACATAACAACCCTGGAAAATGTGCCCAGGCTACCGGTTATAACTCCTATCAGATGTGTCTCATCTCCTGGTGTAGATATTGTGCTTGGTCTTCCAAAAAGCGCCTCATATGCTCCTCTTCAAACAGCACTCAAATACCATATAAATTGGTTAAAGAACTTCACCTAGACATGTGAAATCAGGGGCTACATAGACCAACATAAAAATGCCTTTCTTTTTTTGATCTGGAACTGATGGGAAAACAGCATCCACTTCTCTCAAAACAGTGTCTCTTCAACTTCAAATCTGCCCAATCATACAAGAACAACACCAATAAAATAAAATGCTCATATTTGTGTTTTCTACATGTATTATAATCCGCCATGACTGTTGATTTGTTTGCAAGGCTTGCACCATACGTATTGAAATATATGCGTTGGGTTAGACTCTGACTTTGATTCAAAAACAACAAAAAAAAAAAAAGGAAAAAGAAAAAAGGTCAACAGTCTCATGGAAGTGCTCCTCTGTAAGCTGGTATAATTCTACACCCTGTTCAAAATCTGATTTGAACTTTTTCAAATCTGAAATATCTCCCAGAATCTTCAAGGTGCCTTCCTATACTGAAAAAAACGTCTCAAACATGTGGACTTATAAAAAAACATTGGATTTATCTTATTGTGTCCATCTGCTACTCAGGAATACTGCTACTTCATTTTCCAATATCACCCTGTATATGAAGTTATTGTGTGCTGGAAAGAATGCCTCTGCAAAGATCAAAATGCACCGGCACTTAGAGGGGTATTTTATTGCAGCTTGAAGCTATTGACGTTGGAGCTCAGAATGATCACGCACAACTGGCCCTACGAAAAGCTAGAGAAACTGAAAAAGGGTATAACACAAATGTTGACAAGCTAGCCATTGAATTAAGCGGAAAACAAAGTAGCATGGCAGAGCTTGAATGGTATAAAGAGAGATGGAAGAAGGTTCAATTGCATGGAGAACATATCGTAGTCCAAGGCCTCAAGTACCAGCCTCTACACCACCACCAATTTGTTTCTCAGCATATCCATCAGGCCTATCAGCATATTGATGAGCCTCGTCATTGAGTTTTTGGGAGAAAATCATGGCAGTTTTGGCTAATTAAGAGCAGGAACTTGAATGAGATAAGGAGGAGAGATCATAGGAGATAGATCCTCCTCATTAAATCCTCACTCATTCAAATATTACTTAATCAAATCGCACTAGCTCAGAGTTGCAAGCAGCCAAGCTGAAAGGAGAATCGCCCACAGCCAAGAAGGATACAGTGGTGATGTCTGTTTCTACAGGAAGACAGAGAACTGTTAGCAGACTGTTTCTACAGGAAGTTAGCAGACTGTTTCTACAGGAAGTTTGAAAAGAGGGAAGCCAAAGGAGAAATCGGCCGAGATTTTAGCCAAGGAGGCCACCAGGGCCATCAAAGATGAGGAGAGAGATTGGTTGCTCAGAGGATGAGCAACACTTTCAGTAGGGGGGTGATGATGAGCCCCAAAAATGTACAATTATTTGGGCTCATTCAACCTCCTAATTTGACTTAATCCACCATTCTCATTGGTTTATTGCATGTTTTTTATTATTTTTATGTTAATAGAGTGAATTTGGTTAGTCATTATGCCAACAAGTCTAATGGGTGCTTTGTGTAGCCTTTTTGGTCCACTTGGAGACAAAATTGAAGGTATTAATGAGCACTTGGCAGCCAAATTCGTGGGAGAACAAGCTAGAGGATTTGTAGGAAGGTGTCCCCCTCATTCATGGGCCCTTACCTCGAATTTTCCACCATCAGCTCGGAGTTCAAAGGCCACCAAATCAATGAGCACAAGGGCAGCCAAGCAAGTCAAGTAGGACTGCTGTTAACTACAAGTCTTGGGCAGCCAAGTCCCTAAATTTTAGGAGGACTGTTGGGTCCTCAAATTGTATAAATAAGAAGGCTTAGGGCCTCATTTTGGTTAGCCAGTGTAGCCAGTTAGTCATTTTGTTAGCCAGTGGATGTTAGCTAGTTAGCCAGTAGATAGTAGCTAGTAGTTAGTCATTTCATAGCCTTGTTGTAGTCATTTTGTAATTCGATTTGTAGGCAATAGACTAGCTTTGCTTTCAGCTCATTCTCAAGCTATCCTTGTGGACAGTTTTGATGTAACTCTTCATTTCTTGATCAATAAAGATGAATCCAGCTTTGCACCAGCTCTAAATCGCTCTTAGGAGGTTGTAGCTCTTGGGGTTGGGCCCATCTCAAGCGCCCAGTACCTCCTTCGTTTATCTTTATGTGTTCGCTGCATTCTTAGAATAAAATCTGTTATTTAGATCTAACTCTTGTGTTGTTATTTAGTTTGTTTTTTTATGTGTAAAATAGCTTTTCATGCTCAGATTTAGTTGATAGGTTGTTAACAGAAAAAACTTCAAGAAAATGGCCAACAAACATCTTTGGTTTCACCTCTCCCTTAGTGGGATCAGGAGCTTTGACCAGGATGACTTTGCTGCCCACAAAAACACTGATTTTGCTTTGCCATGCAATCACTAGTGTTTGATTTTCATGTGTAGAAGTTGGTTACAAGTTCAAACTTTCATTTGCTTATTTGCATGAGTTAAAAAACATGGTTTCATTGCAGGTCACACTTCTGTTCATTCTCTTTACTAACAGCTAGCAAATTAGGTCAACGTAATTAGGTCTTTGGATTCATAAGTCTTTGTTGGTTCAGATTGGAAAAACGACTTGCAGAGCACCTGTACCACTCCTTCATCTGCTTATTCTCCATCAGCACCATCCACTCCACCCTCTACTTAGAACCCTTGCTTCACGTTTGCCATTCGCTCCCAAAACCCTAATTTTTGTGCAACATTGCTTCACTCTCCCTTGAACAAATCCAATCGCTCCTTAGCCTCATCCACCAAGTCCTAGGCCTCTTCACACCCCTATTTCACCTCCATACTCGTTCCTCCACCTTTTTCCCTCCATCCATCCTCCAAAATCCTCTTTTCAGAACATCCTGTAGAAATCCCGAGCTTCCTGTAGGATCCCCTGCAGACATCCTGTAGAAGCCTGCAAACTCGGTTGCCGAGCACCTGAACATTGTGGACTTCTGTGGAATGATGTTTTGGATCCCCTGGAACCTCTCCTAGCCCTCCTGACCTTTTCCAAGCCTTCCTTCCCTTCGAACCACCCCTGCACAGTCAAAACCTAATAAGAAACAAAGTCATAATAACTCCAACCACTTAAGCAAAAATACAAAAACAATGTTCTTTTCAGTAGAAGTAGTTTAAATTCATGCATCTCATATCACTAGAAGTAATGGCATCATTTCTAGAAGTTTTCACTCCCACCATTGCATCATAGAGATTAGACTAGTCAGATTAGGGTTTACTAGGGTTTCCATGTTTTGTTGGCTTTCAGTTCATTCTTGCAAAGTAGGTTAATTTCCTTTCAGATAGTCTTCGTTCATCATTTAGAAAGCTTCTTCTGAGAACATATAGAAGTTGGCTTGAGCCCTAGCGGACTTGTGCCAGCTGACCAAGTGACATCTGTGACAAGAGCTAGTACTTGTGCATACAGCACCGTCGCTTCCAAGTTTGTTACGAACTACCGGGTTGATAAAATTAGAGAAGGGAGTTCCAGGAGTTGCAGCATTATTGCTGCAATATTGGGGCTCACCACTGCCCATGGTCCGTGGACCATGGGAATGTATAAATAGAGCGAGGCTCTAAGGGTAGAAGTCAGTTTTTCAGAGAAGATCTGATGTGTTATGGGTTTTTGGAAGTAATAGTTGCTCTACATCTATAAGTCCGAGTCAAGGGTGGTGGTAGATAGATAGAGGCTCTATAGCTATGTGCGCAAAGGCATGGTAGAGTCTGCAGCTATGTGCGTGGACCCCTGCAGCTGAGTGCGCAGGGTGGATCTGGTTGTATTGACAGAAGATAAATAAAGATAAGAAGTTCTGAACATTGTGTGCTTTATTGTGAATCTATCTGTTGCTTATGTTCTGAATTTATGCACTGTCTTTTTTTTGTTAATTATGATTGCGCACACTGGGTTTTATTGTTAAATGTTTGCTTAAAGACTGTAAGAAGAAGATCATATATGTAATAAACTCATTAATAAGAAAGTGCATCTGTACGAATCTACGCGAAAGCTCACCAGCGGTACAGAGTGGTGCAAGGCCGCAGAACGGTTCGCAACCCCTCCAAACCACATTAAGACATCCCAAGAGTGCGAAAACTTGGTTCCAACACCCACCCCTACTACCTCGGGTGAGACTACAGTCCGCGCTCCGTGGACTGTTGCCAAAAGGGCTGGTAGTGCGGGATTTGTTTGGCTAATAACTCTTCCAAACCTAGGTCATGCCCCAACAAGCCAACAAATGGTTTCATTGCCAGCACCGGGATCCACTTAAGGTGTGTCTGATGTCGAAATTGTGAAACTCTATGAAGAAAGAGATTGAATATTCGTTGGATCAGAAACGGTACGAGTTTGTAGTTGGCCCTAGCACACCCGTGCACAAACCGGAAGTTTCACATGACGAGCATGATCAAGTTTCTGGTATTCAAAGGACCAGGAAGCGAAGATCCAAACCAGATTTGGTTCATAGTAAGGGTAGTATGGGAAGTGCATGGAGTTACAGACAATAATATTAAAAAGGCTACCTTGGTGAGTGCGCTACAGGACCGTGCGTTGACCTGGTATATAAAGTACTCCAATGATCACCCGAATGCGGGAATAGTGGCAATCCAAGATGCACAGAACAAAGAATTTAGACAGCCAAAATCAAAAACACAGTCGATCATCGGGTTCAAGGAGATCGCGATGCTGCCAGTGAAACCTCTTGGGATCTAGATTAGAGATTGAAAAGTACAATCCGAGAAGTTAACATGACGCTAACGAATGGGCAACACCACACATGGTTTGTGGCGTCTTTAGCGCCACATCTATGGACGGCGCTATCACAGCAAAAGATCTTGACCCAGGCTGAAGCATTAGAGATAGCAATGAGGTTACATGAGACTCTGATACAAGATCCTAGGTTGGGAGTTCAGCAAATCCATGCGTAAATACAAAACCTATGTTTAGAAATGCAGAGTTTGAAACAGGAGAAGGCACCCCGACCAGAAGCACAGGAGGAAGTGTGGTGCATAAAATGTAGAAGCCAAGGCCACGATAAGGATCATTGTCCTGTCTTTATGAACTATTTGGTAGCGGGGGGACCAATGTCATTGCGACCAGAGGCACCAGTGGGGCCAAGCATGGCACCCTCGCTCTGGTGCGCAATCTGTCAGGTGGGAGGAAAGCACAACACGGACAAATGTCACCTACTGCAAAAGTTTACCCAGACCCCCAGCAGCTAGTTTGCAATTTTTGTAGATTGGTGGGCCACGAGGAACGAGACTGCCGTAGTTATGAAGCGTTGATGGATTGAACACTTGACTATAGGATGCATGCTTAGGCATGACATCAAGATCCAGCCACGATGATAAAGCGCAGTGGATTCCAGGGACGTGTACGAGCACAGGGAGGAATGGGGCCAGGAAGGGGCTGCAAGCAACTAATCTGTTAATACTGCGGAGGACCAGGGCACTACGCACATGATTGTATCAGCCGAACCAGAGTATCATGCCCCTACTGCAAGAAGTTCGACCACAAAATGATAGATTTCCCCACACTGATAGCGCAAATACGTGAGAAAAGGACAGCACAACCTACGACGATGCAGAACGTCCAAATGATGAGGTCTGAACCATGCGAGGAAGACCCCAACGTGAACTTGATGCTCAGAAGTGGCACGACTACAAGGGAAGATAAGGGGAAATTAACTGAGGTAGGCCCAGGGGTTCACAAAACCCCTACAAAGTAGCATGAGTTCAACTTGGAGCACGCAAAGAAGACATTTATGGAAGCTAAAAAGAGCTTTGCGGAGGTCTCTACTTCAGGTAGTGAGGATCAACCCGAGCAGGAAATGGATCCTTCGATGCTAACTACCTTTCTAGAGACATGTATGAAGTTGTTGCGTAACAATAAGGCGGTTAAGGGATTACAAGAGCTGATAACTAGGTGCGCAGGGCCAGGTGCACCTCGCGTGGTCCGGAAATTGGGAAAACATGCTTTACGCACTGGACGGGAAATGCGACTAACAGCACAGATTGGCGACTATGAGATGGATCAGATCATTCTAGACTTAGGCTCGGATGCAAACATACTACCTAATTAGACGTGGGAACACATGGGCAGGCCCACATTACAGTGGTCTCTTATTCAATTACAGATGGAAAACCAACAAAATATCTTGCCCATGGGGAGATTTCAAGGAGTCACAGTGGATATAGAAGGCACGAGCACACAAATAGACTTTGAGGTAATAGAAATTTTGGATGATAGTAACCCTTACCCTGCATTATTAGGGATAGACTGGGCCACGGATATGAATGGAGTCATCAATCTAAAGAACCGGAAGATGATATTTGAGAAGAAGTCCCTACGCGTAGTCATTCTGCTAGACCCAGCTGAAGGAGCGTGCTACACTGAACCTGTATGCGACGATGGAAGTGAGGAGGACTTGGATCATATCTACAAGATAACGGCATGTGATCAAGATTGGGTAAATCCAACTGTAGAAGGAAGAATATCGTGGGAATGCGCAGAAGCCTACCTTTCAGATTCAGATGAAGAAGACGAATGATGGCATAATAGGTTGAACGGAGTAACAACATTAAACTGCAATATGATGACTAGGTCGCTGTATTGTGTTAAAGTTCAGGATCGAGAACTGCCAATGTATGATGGGTTGACAGCGGTGGATGAATTCCTGACCAAGTTTGAGGGTGCGGTACCAAAACACCAGCGGTTCGATGCATTAAAATGGGTGTTGCGTGCGACACTTGCACATTGGTGGGGAACACATGAAGGAACTTTTGAAGATTGGCGTGGCTGCAGGCGGATGATGTAGATAAGGTTTGGGAAGTCGGAACTATGAATAACTGAGAAATACGATGGATGCAATGACCTGTGTAGGCACTTTACCAGATGGACCTAGGCCTATGGAGAAGAACCCCAGCTGGAGTGGGTACACTTATTTTATCATACCCTGGATGTCATCCCAAGGAACTGGTATACTGAAACAGAACTTCGACATGGTACAAGCGAATGGGATATCTTGTGTGAAGCATTTTTATTAACATTCTTATTTGAAGACCAATGGATGGATACTGTTGACAATGTGTTGCAAGTTGTGAAAGTCGTCATTTTCAAAGTACCACTAGAACCAGAGTAAATAGTACAACCAAACTGGTCACATCAGTTGAGCCAGGCCCTAGAATGCTACAATGTGCAGGTAGATGATGATGATGAGGACCCCAGAAACATCAATATTCTGGAAATAGAGGGGAGTCGCAAGGTTCGCGGACCAGCAATCGAGGATCTCGACATCACTGTGCCGCTAAAAACGAAACAAGTAAACATTGGTACAGAGGAGGAGCCGAAGTATACAATGCTTGGGGACTATTGGGATGATGCCACGATGGATAAGGTCGTCGATTTACTTCGAGAATATCAAGATTTATTACCGACTAAAATCATGGAGTTAAAAGGGATCCTCGTTGACCTCGGAATGATGAAGATAACCCTGAAGCCGGACGTGAAGCCAATCAAGTAGCGCCCTTATTGGTTGAATCCAAAATAAAAAGCGAAGGTCCGTGAAGAGTTGGATAAAATGCTTGCAGCAGGAATAATTGAACCAGTCGAGGAATCCGAGTGGGTAAGTCCTATGATGCTACAGGAGAAAAAATAGAAGGGTGATATTCGCATGTGCATGGATCTCAGGAAGCTCAATGATGCATGTGTTAACAATCCACTCCCGACACCATTTACAGATGAGGTACTGAAAAATGTGGGTGGACAGGAAGCCTACTCATTCACGGACAGTTTGTCGGGGTACCACTAAATCAAGATCGTGTCGGAAGATAGGTGTAAAACAATGTTCACCACCGAATGGGGATATTTTCAGTACACTGTGATGCCCTTTGGACTGAAGAACGCACCGTCGATTATCTCGTGTGTCGTGGTAGCTGCATTGAAGGAATTTATACATAATTTCTTGGAAGTATATCTTGATGATTGGACCGTATTTGGGCTAGTCAAGAAACATATTGCGAGCTTACGGTTAATGTTGGATACTTTCTAATGACACTAGATTGCGCTAAATATAAAGAAGTGTACTTTCCTCGTCCCCTTCAAGAAATTGCTCGACCATGTGGACTGTAGGCAAGGCCTGATGGTGGATCTAGTGAAGATTGTTGTAATACTCAATTTGCAAGAATGGTGCAGTGTCAAACAACTGCATGCTACACGTGGACACACTGGTTTCTATCAGAAGTTCTGTTGGGTCCCTATAATACTAGTGATTACCCCATTACTATTGTAGTTGCACCCCTTATTAATATCTTTGTGCCCCTATTATACCCATATTGTTATTACTGTGCCCCATAGAATCCCTCTATTGTTATTTTTCTAGCTTTATACTATTATTGTTAGGTCGGCTGGGTTATATTGTGACTCCTTAGGCTCCTATATATAGAAAGGAGGTTTTTTCATTTGAACCATTCAAGAATTTTTCATTTATGTAATGTAAAGGAGGTTTCCCCTCGAAGAGGTTGAATTCTAAGGCGTTGATCTATCTTTTCTATCATTTTCTTGAGCTAGTTTCATAACATTTGGTATCAAAGCTTTGGATTCTAGGGTTTCCCTGCTCCAAACAGGTCATCGTGGCATTTTTTATATAACTTTTTTTCTATGATGTTTCAGAAGTTGAAAAAAAAAAACCATTTGAGAAGAATCGTTTTGAACATCGGGTCCAAATTTCAGACCTGTTCGCGCTATATTTGCGGAGATATGATCTGAGGAAGTTGGTCTTTTTGCAGACTCCTGAATTACATTCCAAACAGGTGACCTGGGGAAAAGTGTCATAACTTTCTCTCTGGGGATCGGATTGAAATTTTGTAAGAAGGTATAGAAAGAGGACGGACTGTAGTTTCTTTTATGCATTTTTCAGATCCAAAGGTCGAAACAGTGACTCGTGGCACGTCATACAAGTTCGCTCTATTGAACTAATCTATAATCAAGTCACTGTGGGAGATTTCGCATAACTCTTCCTTGGAGAATCCAATTTGGGTCAGACTTGTGGCATTGGAAAGAGGACATAGAGGGCTACTGCAGGTCACAATTTCAGATCTAGATGATTGGAAAGTACAGAGATACATCAGAGGCACTATCTAGCTCCTACAAAGTGAAAAAAGTTCTGTAGATTTTCTTAAATTTTTGCTTAAGCTTGGTTTGAAAATTTATTTTGAAGGAATTCAAAGGGCATAGTAGAGCATTATTATCGGTAACGGATGCCCTGAGGAAATAAAATGCAAACACCTAGTAAGGAACCTAAAAGCTCTAGCATGACTCATGAAGAAGAGGAAGAAATGCAACATGATATATCAAAATTACAAGACCAAGTGCAACAACTGTCCCTTGCACAAAAAGGAACAGAATCTAAGATGGATGGTTTTAAGAAAGGCATAGAAGCTATGATGGATTGTTTAAAGAAAGGTGTAGAAGCTAAGATGAATGACGTGGAAGCTAAGATGGATGATTTGAAGATAGATTTGAATACAGACATGGAAGAATTGAAGATAATTATGAATAAGTTGCTACAAGAAAGGGTCACTAATGGTGAAAGGGTAGTAAAGGAAACTCATGATGAGGACAAAAGAAATGTTAATCATGATTCCATAGACTCTAATGTTGGATCAAACACCCACCATATTCCAAAAATCGATATAAGGAAGTTTGATGGCAAGGATCCCGCAACATGGATATTACAGATGGAGCAATTTTTCGATCTCAATAATGTGCAAAACACACAAAAGGTACGTATTGCAACTTTATATTTGGAACCAAATCAGTTTGTATGGTATCAATGGCTTTGCTCTCGTAAACAATTTATCACTTGGGCAATTTTTACGGAAGAATTGATAGCACATTATGAGGATACAAAAAACAACACTTTTTTTAGCCAATTGATAAGTCTCAAACAAAAGGGTTCAATAATGGAGCACATTGAGGAGTTCCAAAAATTGAACATAAGGGTAAAAGATATTCCAGAGGAGCATAGGATTGATGTGTTCATAGGGTCTTTAAAGGATAATATCCAACATGATGTTCACCTTTGGGAACCTGATTCATTAGAGAAGGCATTCAGGTTAGCAAGAAAAATGGAAAGAAAAATTATGGCAACCAGGAAGCATACCACTCACAACTATAAAGACGGAAGTGTTGTTGTTAGCTAGTCTTCCACAACCTATAAGGTTGACACCACAACAATTGGAAGAAAAAAGAGCAAAAGGGCTTTGTTACAGTTGTGATAGCAAATACACTAAAGGTCATAAGTGTGCTGAGAAGAAATTATTCTACATAGATTGTGAAGAGGAAGAAGAAAAGGAGCAAGAAAGGTCAAAAGAAGAGGATATACTCCAGGAAAAAAGCATAGATAAAGAAGAAATGAATCCGACCATATCTTGTAATGCATTGGCGGGAATTACCACTCCTCAAACCATCAAGATAGAAGGACAAATCAAGAAGAAAAAGGTAATAGTGTTGATTGATTCAGGAAGTACCCACAATTTTATTCATTGTAAGGTAGCAAGAGAATTGAATTGCTTCTTATATCCAGCACCAGAGTGTCAAGTGATGGTTGCAAATGGAGGAACAATAAATTGCTTAGGGAAGTGCCATAATATCAAATTATCCATGGGAGAATATGTATTGACTAGCCCAATGCTTTCCATTCCAATGGGAGGTGTTGATGTTGTACTAGGAGTCCAATGGCTACAATCCTTGGGTACAATAGCTTTTAATTTTCAAGAACTTTTCATGAAATTTTTTGTGGAAGGAAAGGAAGTTGAATTAATGGGTATTGCAGGGAAACCGAGAAATATAATCAGCTCTAACAGTATGACAAAGCTTCTAAAAAAGGAACAAAGAGGTGTAATTGCACAATTATGTTCGCTAGATGTGTCCACAGTAGAATCATCTATTTCTCCAGATCTCCAAAAAGTCTTGGACAATCATTCCAAGGTATTTGAGACTCCCAAAGGTCTCCCACCTATTCGTGATCATGATCATGCTATTCATCTGATTCCAGGAAGTGTTCCTCCAAACATCAGGCCGTACAGATATCCCTATGCCCAAAAGAGTGAAATTGAACTTATGGTTGCAGAAATGCTAGAGGCTGGTATAATTCAACCAAGTCAAAGTTCTTTCTCTGCTCCAGTCGTATTGGTGCACAAGAAGGATGGATCATGGCGCATGTGTCCGGATTATAGGGAGCTCAACAAGCTCACTATTAAAGATAAGTTTCCCATTCCTGTAATTGATGAATTACTGGATGAATTGCATGGATCAATTTACTTCACCAAGTTGGATCTTCGTTCAGGATATCATCAAATCAGAATGAAGATTGAAGACATTCCAAAAACATATTTAGAACTCATGAGGGTCATTATGAATTTTTGGTCATGCCTTTTGGCCTTACCAATGCACCTTCAACATTTCAAGGTTTGATGAATTCAATTTTCAAACCATTCCTTAGAAAATTTGTGTTATTATTTTTTGATGATATACTAATCTACAGCAAGTCTTGGAAGGATCATGTTGAACATGTTGACAGGGTGCTACAACTATTGGAGGAGAAACAATTATATGCAAAAATATCCAAATGTTTCTTTGGAGTACAAGAGGTGGAATATCTGGGTCATATTGTATCTCATGAAGGAGTTAAGGTAGACCCTAGCAAAATTAAAGCCATTAAGGAATGGAAAATTCCCACATCCATAAAGCATCTGCGAGGATTTCTCAGGTTGACAAGGTATTATCGCAAGTTTGTTAAGAATTATGGGAGAATAGTAGCACCTCTAACAACATTATTGAAGAAAGATGCATTTTCATGGACTCCAAAAGCAACAAAGGCATTCGAACATCTTAAAGAGGCAATGTGCCAAGCACCAGTCTTAGCTACACCAGACTTCACAAAAACCTTTATTGTGGAATGTGATGCTTCAAGAAATGGAATTGGTGTTGTTTTAATGCGAGATGAAAGACCCATTGCTTTTGAAATTCGTCCAATCAAGGGAAATTTTTTACACAAAGCTATTTATGAGAAGGAAATGTTGGCAATACTCCATGCACTTAAGAAATGGCGACCCTACCTAATGGGAAGACACTTCAAGGTAAAAACAGATCATGATAGCCTTAAATACTTTTTAGAACAAAGATTATCCTCTGAAGAGCAACAAAAGTGGGTCACAAAGATGTTGGGTTATGACTTTGAAATCATCTACAAAAAAGGGAAGCAAAATGTGGTGGCAAATGCACTCTCAAGAAAGGATGAGGATGTGGAAGCATTTTTGTGCGCCATTTCTATTATCCAACCAGATTGGATAAACGAAGCAAGGGAGGAATGGAAGAATGACGAAGAAGTGTGGGCACTTATTCGAAAGTTACAACAAGATTCCAGTATGTCTGATACATTTAGCTAGCAAAATGATTCGTTATGGTACAAAGATCGCTTATACCTCTGTAAGAATTCCCAGCTAAAACAAAATATTCTTATGGAATTGCACACTTCTCCCTTAGGAGGGCACTCAGGATTTTTAAAAACTTACCACAGGGTTAAGAAGGAATTTTTTTGGGATGGCCTTAAATCAGATATTCAAAAGTTTGTGGCGGAATGTTTGGTTTTCCAACAAAATAAAGTTGAAACAATTAAGACACCGGGTCTATTACAACCTTTATCCATTCCAAGCCAACGTTGGGAGGAGGTTTCAATGGATTTTATCACAGGTTTACCCAAGTCTGAGGGAAAGAGTGTCATCATGGTGGTAGTTGACAGACTTACCAAGTATGCACACTTTTGTGCATTATCACATCCATTTAAAGCCAGTACAGTTTCTACTGCATTTATGGAAACAATTCAAAAGCTACATGGAAACCCAAAGATTATTGTAAGTGACAGAGATCCCATTTTCACTGGAAATTTTTGGACAGAATTATTTTCTTGTCTAGGTACTCAGTTAGCTCATAGCTCATCTTATCATCCTCAATCTGATGGGAAAACTGAGATAGTAAACAAATGTTTGGAAGGATATCTTCGTTGCTTTGTATCTGATAAACAGACACAATGGGTCAAATGGTTGCCTCTGGCTGAATGGTGGTATAACACTTCCTTCCATACAGCAACAAAAATGACCCCATTTATGGCACTTTATGGGTATCAGCCACCATCCATCACATCATATTTAAGAGAAAATTCTAAGGTTCAAGCAGTGGAACATCACATTGAACATCAACAAAAAGTCCTCCAACTCTTAAAGGATAACCTCGTGTTGGCACAGAATAGAATGAAACAACAGGCAGATCAACATCGTAGCGAAAGAAGTTTTGATGTAGGTGATTGGGTATTCCTACAGCTACAACCATATAAGCAAATGTCCCTCAAGCAAGCTAAGAAGGATAATAAATTATCACCAAAGTATTATGGTCCATACAAGGTGTTGCAAAAGATTGGTACTATGGCATAAAAATTGGAGCTTCCTGCAGCTTCTCGATTGCACCCAGTTTTCCATGTTTCATGTTTAAAGAAGGTTATAGGTGACAAGCTCCCAGTTCAAACAATATTGCCAGAACTTGACGAGGAAGGAAAAATTATATTGGAACCAGAAGCAGTCACAGAAAAAAGAACTCGACAGCTATGAAATCGATCAATTTCGGAGTATCTTATCAAGTGGAAGAACTTATCCACTGAAGATTCCACATGGGAGGATGAGAATTTTATACAGAAGCATCCAGAACTTCTCAAGCGTTGAGGACAACACTTTTTTGAAGGAGAGGGGCATGTTGGGTCCCTATAATACTAGTGATTACCCCATTACTATTGTAGTTGTACCCCTTATTAATATTTATGTGCCCCTATTATCCCCATACTGTTATTATTGTGCCCCATAGAATCCCTCTATTGTTATTTTTGTGGCTTTATATTATTATTGTTAGGTCAGCTGGGTTATATTGTGACTCCTTAGACTCCTATATATAGAAAGAAGGTTTTGTCATTTGAATCATTCAAGAATTGTTCATTTATGTAATGTAAAGGAGGTTGCCCCCTCGAAGAGGCTGAATTCTAAGGCATTGATCTATCTTTTCTATCTTTTCTTGAGTTGGTTTCATAACAAGTTCATTAAGAGCTACACACAGATCACAGCACCAATGGAATAGTTTTTGAAAAATCATGCTACTCACTATTGGAATGATGAATGTAACAAAAGTTTGGATACTCTCAAGGAGAAGATGGCAACAGCTCACGTTTTGGTCTTTCCGAAATGGGACATCAAATTTCACATGCATGTTAACGCGTCATGTATCGTGTTGGGCATTGTACTCACGCAGAAAGGAGTGGAAGGAATTAATCACCCGATCGTGTTCGCGAGTCGACGACTGTCCAAAGCGGAGAAGAACTACTCCACTAATGAGTGTGAGGGTTTGGCGATGGTATACGCGCTCCAGAAATACCGCCACTATCTACTCGGAGGACACTTTAAGATGTATATTGATCACTCTACACTAAAATACCTAGTGAATAAGCCTGTGTTGAGGGGGCGCATTTGTAGGTGGCTGCTATTGTTTCCATAATATGATTTCAAAGTCATCGTAAAGCCGAGACGTCTAAACGCAGGCCCAGATCACCTATCCTGAATTGAGAATGGCGAAGAGCCCACAAACTTAGAGGAAGGACTACCTGATGCACAGCTGTATGCAGTACGCATCACGGATGGACACTTTGAGGATATAATCCACTTCTTAACCACAGGAACCATGCCGCAGGGATATTTCGTTCAGCAGAAGAAAGAATTGGTGATACGCGCAGCAGACTTTACTGTTATTGCAGGGCATCTCTACAAAATGGGCAACGATGAAATATTACGTAGATATGTACCTGAATTCGAGCGAGGACAGATCCTTGCCGAAGCACATGGGGGGGTTCAGGAGGACATTATGTGGGACGTGCCACAGCACAGAAGATTCTTTGCGCTGGACTATGGTGGCCAACTCTACATCAAGACTCAAAAGCATACTGTTGGGCCTACAATGTATGTCAATGGACTGGGAAACCATCACGGAGGGATGAAATTCCACTCAAGCCACAGATGACGCTGCAACTGTTTGAAAAATGGGCAATCGACTTTGTGGGGCCTATCACACCTCAAGGAAAGACAGGGGCTTGCTATATCATCACTGTGACATAATAATTGACCCAATGGGCAGAAGCAAGCCAATTAAGGACTGCACGGCTGCTACAACTGTGAAGTTTTTGTTCGAGAATGTGTTAACAGGGTTTGGCTTGTTGGGGCCTGACCCAGGTTTAGAAGAGTTATTAGCTAAATAAATCCCGCACTACTGGCCCTTTTAGGAAATAGTCCGTAGAGCGCGAACTGAAGTCTCACCCGAGGTAGTAGGGCTGGGTGCTGGAACTAGGTTTCCGCACCCTTGGGATGTCTTGATGTGGTCTGGAGGGGTCGCGAACCGTTCTGTAGCCCTATGCCACTCTGTACCGCTGTTGGGCTTCCGCGTAGATCCGTACAGATGCACTTTCTTATTAATGAATTTATTAAAGATTTGATCTTCTTCTTACAGTGTTTAAGCAAACATTTAACAACAAAGCCGAGTGCGTGCAATCATAATTAACAAAAAAAAAAAGTGCATAAATTCATAACATAAGCAACAGGTAGATTCACAATAAAGCACACATTGTTCAGAACTTCTTATCTTTACTTATCTTCTGTCAATACAACCAGATCCACCTTGCGCACTCAGCTGTAGGGGTCCACGCACACAACTGCGAACTCTACCAGGCCTCTGCGCACACAGCTACAGAGCCTCTATCTATCTACCACCACCCTTGACTCGAAATTACAGATGCAGAGCAACTATTACTTCCAAAAACCCATAACATGTCAAATCTTCTCCGAAAAACTGACTTCTACCCTTAAAGCCTCACTCTATTTATACATTCCCATGGTCCGCAAACCATGGGCAGGCCGACTCACTTCCTATTATTCTATATTATTTTTGGGCGGACAACGCTTTGACTCGACCTATTACATTTCGTGCTCCACACATTTCACAGAGCTTTTCACAATATCATTGCCCTAACTTCTAGGCTTTAACCCCCAAAACCGTTACGTGGGGCCTCCGCTACCCAACAATTTTATAGTCCCGCATGCCCTTACAGCTACGTGGAGTGCTAAGACTATCCTATTACCATATAGTCATTGTGCAGGGGCAAGATCCCCTGTATACAACTTCAAGCGACTGCCATTCACCCTTGGAAATATTTCACCATTCAGCTTTGCGAGCTGAACTATTCCACCATCCATGATTTGTTTGACTACATAGGGCCCCAACCAGTGCATTTGAAATTTACCTGGAAACTTTATGAACTTACTATTATAGAGCAGAACCAAATCATTCACCTTAAACATGTGTAGTGTAATATGCCTATCATGTCAGGCCTTCTCACATCCCTTTTGCACTTGCTAGTGAAATTCTGCAAGAAATCGTTCTTCTTCCAGCTCCATCAACTACGCAAGTCATTCCTCCAAGGTCTCTCGATCCATCATCTCTTTCAAAGCCAGAATGCACAAGCTTGGAAGAATATATTCCATAGGCATCACTGCCTCGATCCCATAGACCAACTTAAATGGAGTTTGGCCTGTCAACTTCTTGCATGTCGTCCTGTATGCCCATAGGACTGTTGGTATGGGCACATCCCAATCATTCCTCTTTGCATTACAAACCTATGTCAACACATTCTCCAGAATCTTATTGAATTCTTCCACTATACCATTGGCTTGGGAATGATAGGGCATACTCTTTTGATAGTATACCTGGAATTCTTTGAGCATCGCGTTGATTGTTTCATTTAGGAAATGCGTACCCCTATCACTCATCAATACTTTAGGGCACCCAAACTGCATTAAGATGTATTCAAACAGTAACTTTGCAGCGGTACCAGCAATACAATCCTTCACTAGTTATGCTTATGCACATCTGTTTAAGTACTACGTTGCAATAATAATGTACCGCGCGCCTATCTTCCTTTCGGGCGGTTGTATCGGACCTACAAAGTCAATTGCCCATTTTTCAAATAATTGTAGTGAAACCTGAGGGTTGAGGGGAAATTCATCTCTTTGCGAAGGCTTTCCCATCCTTTGGAAATCATCACATGCTTTACAAAATTCCTTAGAATCCTTATGCATTGTTGGCCACCATAATCCCACACACAGAATCTTCTGCACGGTTGCTCTTCCTGCATAGTGTCCTCCCGCCACTCCTCCATGTGCCTCAACGAGGACACTAGCATGCTCAAAATCTAGAACATATCAGCTCAATATTTCATATGTTCCCATCTTATACAAGTGACCCGTAATAGCATAAAAATTAGCCACGTGGACCACCAGTTACTTCTTCTATTGAGTAGAATACCCTTCTGTAGTTGTACCCGTGGTTAGAAATTGAATGATAACAGCAAAATGGTCATCCGCAATGCACATATCAAAGAGTTGCGCATCTAGCAATCCTTCCTCCAAACTAGTTAGTTCTTCGCCTGTTTCGATCCTGGATAGGTGGTCTGGTCCTGCATTTAGCCTTCCAGGTTTCACAATCACCTCAAAGTTATACTCCTGAAACAATAATAACCATTTGCAGATTTCCCCCCCAACATAGGCTTATTGATGAGGTATTCATCACGTAATAATTTGTATACATTTTAAAATGTGCACCCAACAAGTAATGCCAAAACTTTTGCAATGCATAGACCATTGCCAGCCCTTCGCACTCCGTGGTGGAGTAGTTCTTCTCAGCCTTTGACAATTTCCTACTTGCGAAGGCTATCGGATGATCAATTTCTCCCTCTCCTGCCTCGGTCAATACCGCACCTAGCACAATGCAAGAGGCATCCACATGAATGTGAAACTCTTTCTTCCAATCCGGGAACACCAAGATTGGCGCAGTCACCATCTTTTCCTTCAGTACATCTAGACTGCGCTGACACTCTTCATCCCAACAAAATGTCGTGTCTTTCTTCAATAAATTTTCCATCGGAGCAGTTATCTGAGCATAAGCCTTGATAAAATTTCTATAATTGTGCGCCAATGTCACACATATTTGCTTTACATTCCTGGGGGCTTCTATATTCACAATCACAGCTATCTTCACACGGTCCACCATTAATCCCTGCTTGCATACTACATGGCTGAGCAAAATTCCAAGAGGCACACAGAATATACATTTCTTCAAGTTCAACATGATATGGTATCTGCGACATGCATCCAACATGAGGCACAAACTTGCAACATGGTGCTTCACCAATCCGAACACAGTCCAATCACGAAAATAAAACTCCAAGAATTTATGAATAAACTCCTTAAACTCATCGATTACAACCCTAGAGAAGATTGTGGGCGCATTCTTCAGCTCGAATGGCATTACTGTATATTGAACTCTGTCACAAAGGTTGTTTTTTTGTGATCCTCGAGCGCGATATTAATTTGATGGTATCCTGAGAACCCATCAGTGAATGAATAAGCCTCATATCCACCGGCATTCTCTAACACTTCATCTATAAATGGTTTTTGGAAAGGATCATGCACACATGCATCATTCAGCTTTCTCATATCTATGCATATTATGATTTCACCTTGTTGTTTCTTTTCCTAGACAACCATTGGGCTTACTCAATCGGATTCTTCGACTGGCTCAATGATTCCGACCTCCAACATATTTTCAAGCTCTTTGTGCACCTTTCCTTTATACTTTGGATTGAGCTGAAAAGGTCTCTGCTCTATGGGCTTCACATTAGGTTTTAAAGTAATTTTCATTACTCCCAGATCTCCTACGATGCCCTTTAAATCTGAGTAATTTGTTGGGAATAGATCTTGGTATTCAGTAGTAGTTCAGCCACCTTATCGACTGTATCTTTGTCCCAATAATCTCCTATCTTCATGAACTTAGGCTCTGTATCAGATCCAACATTTACTTGTGTATTTTTAAGTGGCTTTGTTACATCAGGGTTCTCTATCTTAGGTCCTTCAACCTCACACTAACCTTCAGTTTCTAGAATGTTGATTTTTTTTTTATCATCCTCCTCTTCTTCAAATGTCACATTATAACATTCCAGCACATGGCGCAACTGTGTACTCCAATATGTTTGAGTTCATTCTACCATTCCTTAAGCATCCTAAACATAGTGGCTATTATCTCCTGAAGTGCTTCATCAATGCATTCTAACCCATCCTTAAAGCTGAAAGTCAGTAAAAAAATTTCTCTTAATATGTCCCTTTCATTTGTCCCATAACAAAACTCTGTTTCCAAATATCAGTTCATTTGGATTGTATATAAGGTATGACAGAAGATGTACATCCATTCCAGTTGTTGCTTCGTTCCCCAAGCTCTAGTCCACTGTTCCAAGTGCTTGCGAGGATCATCCTTCCCACTATACTTCTCAGTCATCCTAGTATTAGCATATCCAAACCTTAATTTCATCATCCTTATATATTCCTTCCAACCAGTGAAGTTCTCCTTGTGTGTACCCCACCAACGGGCAAATGTAGCGCACAGTGCCAATTCAAGCGCTTGGAATCGATGTTCTTCAGGCACTTCCCTTTCAAATTCATCCCAAAATAGATCAACATCAGTCAACCCATCATAATTTGGAAGCTTTCTTACCTCATTTGAGACACACCACAATGATTTGGTCATCATATTGCACTGAAGCGTAGATACTTCATGTAACTTATTCTGCCAGTGCTCGAGCTCTTCATCTGAGTTTAAGGTACAGAAACTATCCATGTCCCATGCAATTCATCCATCATCTATAGGATTGATCCAATATTCATCTTGCGTTGTGATCTTGTATATCTGATCCAGATCATCATCATCCTCCACAAAGTCACAAACAGGATCCAGTATAGCACGCTCCCTCAGTAGGGTCTAGTGGCACTATAACCCTGGACGCCTTCCTTTCAAAAGTCATCTTCCACTTCTTCAAGTTGATTACCATGTCCATGTCAAAATCCCAGTCAATTCCTAGTAGTGTAGGGTAAGGGTTACTATCATCCACTATTTCAATGACCTCAAAGTCAGCCAGCGCGCTCGCGCCCTCAATGTCTATCGTCACACCATATAAGCATCCCATCAGAATAATATTATGTTGATTAGCCATGTGCATCTGAATAGGAGATCACTGCAGCATAGGTCTCCCCATCCCCTCCCATGTCTATTTAGGTAGGAAATTTGCATCAAACCCCAAATCCAAGATTACTTGGTCCATTTTGTATTCTCCTATCTGCACGGTCAGCCTCATTTCGTGCCTCGTTCGCTTCTTATGCTTACCAAGTTTCCTCATAGTGCATAGTTTAGTAGGGGCCTTATCTTTATTCGCACACTTTTCGATTAGCTCTTGGAGATATTCTGCTGCCTTCTTATCACGTAGTAACTTCATACATGTTTTCAAGAAAGTGGCTAATAGCGAGGGATCAACCTCTTACGTTGTACTAGCTTCCGACAGTTTCTCCTGACTTCCAGAGGTGGAGGTCTCAACAAAGCTCTTTTTGTCTCCCATGAAGGTCTCTTTATCTTTATTAAGGTCAAAGTCTACTTCTTTCTCAGCAACCTTACGCACCTAACCTTCAGCCTCAGGATTATTTCCTTTGTCTTCTCTTATGGCCATACCACTTCTTGTCACTATATTTACATTATGATCTTCTTCGCAAGACTCTACCCTCATCATCTAGATGTTTTCCGTAGGCTGCGAGGTCTACGTCTTCTTTTCTTGCATCTTTTCTATAAGGATCGGGCAATCTTCTATCACATGGTTGAGCTGTCTGCAGTATTGACATGATGGATATGTGGGGTTTTGGTAGTCTCACGCGAAGTGTCTTGCTTCACCACAGTTATAGCAAATAATCTAGCCACAACCCTTGTCGACCCCTCCTCCTCTTCCTCTTCCACGGCCTTGGAATCCTCCGCGTGCTGCACCTGCACACTACCCTTGAGGCCTATTTTCTGCCTGCATTCGGTAGGTAGGGGTCCTATCCATCATTATTTCATAACTTCGACAATGATGTTCATCATGACCTACAGACTTGCAGAAGTTGCAAAAAAACTATTGGGGGGTCTGTACAAACTTCTATAATAAATGGAAATTATTTGTTGCATGATGTTGAGTAACATGACAAGTAACACACCATGACGCAGCTCCTATGCTCAACCTAGTGGTATTTTATGGCTTCAGGGGGACAGACCCCCCCCCCCCAATAAGGTAATTCTGATAAACTGGACAACGGTCCTTATCATGACCATGGCCCTTACATTTCATGCACCAAACTTCCGTGTGAACTTTAGGCTCGGCCTCCTTTCCTTTGTCAAGGTTCTACAACTCCATGTGCAGGCTTTCTAGCTATGAGTGAATCTGTTGTACTCCAATTTTTATATCCTCTGTTAGTGAGGCTTCCAACCTCATCGCAATATATACCACCTCTGCTTAGGTTGCTATCTTTTTTTGTGATAGTGGTAGTCTTAAGTGTGGTAAGAGCGATGTGATATACCAATCCCTATGCTGGGAATCTGAAATCACCATATTGGCTTGCCTGATCAGGCATTTCAACCTCTGATCAAAATCCCAAAATGACTCATTTACATTTTGTCAAATTTATTTGAACTCAGTTATCGATTGCGCCTCTGACTTAGGCTTTCTAAACTCTTTATTCAACGCCTATTGGGTTTATGCCAATGATGCATTGGGGTTATCAGTGCAGTACTTGATTTACCATGAGTGACCAGCTGCACTTTCTTGATTTTATCATCCATAATCTGTTGTGTTGTCCACACAATACTTGCAACGAACTAGAACTGTTCGGGGTCTTCGCTCCCTACACCTTAAAAAATCGACATCTCCATTAAGTTCACCATGTTGAATGGTGGAGATGGAGGTGGAGGTGGTGTGGATGGACGACGTATTTGCGGGATACCCTGCCTAATCAATTATACTGCACTCCGAGGTGTACTTAGGATTCTCCCTTTGTCGTCACTCGAAGGGGATCCGGTCAACAGACTATACTCAAAGCTTGATTCTCCATTCTGTCTGAGCGGTTTTCCACTTCCTGTAGTTCCAACCATTAAGGTAATGACATAACCCATTTTTCACATAGCAACATTTTAATCCAAGTTTTTAATTATTTCAAGCACTTACCTCGTAGTCCCTTGAAGTGCCTGTGCTATGTTTCATTATAACCGACAATTGTGTCGATCATGAACTCAGTCACAAATGCTCCTAGTGTTCGATCAATCCAGTGATCAACGATCAGCGCGATGTTGTTTTCTGAAGCTTCCAAGCGCCACACCAGCTCTAGAGTCCACACAATAGGGTTGTCAAGTCTCCACGTACCCTGACTATCCACTAATCTAGACATCCACTCGTGCAATTCACTAGGGAAGAAACAGAAATAGTTCTTAGTTTCATCTAAGTATAGGTATCTACTCAACAACTGCTCCTAGGATAACCACGGATTTCTATTCTCCTAAGCTAAAAATGTGTTTTCCTTTCGATTAAGCCACTTATCAATTTATTTCTTGGTAGGGAATCATTTATTCGACATCACACATTCCTCATATTGATCCCGGTCCCGGCAACGAAACCATTTGTTGACTTAAGGAGGCTTTACCCAGGTTCAGAGTTATTCGTGCCAACCAAAAAAACCCTAATTTATGGCCCTTTTAGCAACAACCTGCATAGCATAGGCTGCAATCTCACCCAAAGCAGCATTGGGGGGTGCTAGAACCAGGTTTCTGCATCTAAAGGCATGTGTGATGGTCTTTCTAAGGTTCTTATAGCTTAGATCTGCCTTCGCACAGACCTGAGCCTTCCGACTACCTACTATTGCAATTCTATCAAATAGACCTTCAGACCTTAATGAAGGTGTTTACTTGTATTTAATAAGCATGAAAGAGACAGATTTACTACTTTCATGTAATAAACTAGGTATTTTGCAGCCCTTACAATCTAGATATGTTGTCGCGCATATCTATTCTTTTCAAACAGTTAACCCTTGCAGATCTATTCAGCAACTTCCCAAACTCCATGAAGGTGGTTAACTATACTTATTATGCATGAATATTACAGATCTATCTTTTTCGCACAGAAATAAAGCATTAAGTCATATACTCATAGAGAAAAGATGCATAAACTTAAATAGAAGGAATTAAAAAAGTCATAGATGCATAGAATTGCTCAAATCCAGTCTTTATTAACATATAATGTTCAAACATAGACTCCTTATCCCTCTGCACTCAGCTGCAGGGGCCCAGACACTCATCTGTAGACTTGCCAAGGTCTCCACACACTCAGCTGCAAGAGCCTTCCCCTTTCACCTAATTACAGGAAACAGAATTTTCATGTCTTAGAAACTTTCCCTTACAATGATTTTCTATCAAAATTTCGATACTTAGACTCGCTATGACTCAACTATATATATCATTTTCATTACAATACCATGGCCTACAGACCATGGGTGAGTCTCAAAACTGACCTATCACCTACCCATACAAGGGAATAAGGCCCCTTTGACTCTTACGTAGCTTCTCTTCCACATTTCATGGAGACATTACATTCTTTCACAAAAACTATTACAAAACTTGACTTTACTGACAAAATTTGACCCTAGGGATCCCATCCCAACAGAGATATGTCTCAAATTATTGCATTTTTCCACAGAGTGATGTGCCTCTAAATTGTGTGTTATTCTGTAGATAAGTAGCCTCAGACCCACACTTTGTCTCAAACCCACACTTAGTCTCAATCCCACACTTTGTCTCAGGCCCACAAAAACCTCACACTCTGCCTCAGGAATCTTGCACTTTACCTCAAGAACCTCGCACTCTACCTTGGAAACCTCACACTTTGCCTTAGATTAAATCATCTAATGTCTATGTTTGATGGAGACAAATTGGCTCTATATATAGTGTTTTTTCTAAGAAAAAAAGTGTGCCCCATGGGCAAGCCAACTTGTCATTTGTAGGGTCGGCTTGGTCTTTGTGGAGGTAAAATTCAAATTTAAAATTTAAAATTTTCCCACTCTTTGATGAATCTTTTGGGTTTCAATACAAAATAATTATTTTTCTTGCAAGCATCAAGAACAAATATACATTCCATCTTTTACAAGTACAAATTAACATTATGAAGACCGACCATAGTTTCAATATATTGTAACTTTTGAGAGGCGATTAGTTGGAGATATGTGTGTTTCTTGTGCATGAATGATACTCCATTCATTGAACTATATTCTAATACAAATTTATGAATGGAATTAAATTATATATACATTTATAACTAAAACACAAAGTTATAGTGAAACTTGACTTCTGTTAATAAATGGAAAATGTTGAAATTGTATAAATGCAAAATGAAAACAAATTAGCTCAAATGGTGGTAGTTTATCAATGCCAAGAGATGTGATAGCTACATACCTTCTCTAAACTTCATTACAATGAATCTCATAGGAATTTTTATCATAAAGAAGTAAGGAGAAACCCTAAACATCCAAAAACCTAATCATAGAAGATGAAGCACCAAAAGACTTATGGGCCCCAGTGGGGTAAGCTGGAATGTCGACTTCCTGGGATTGTAACTTTAGCATACAATCTATGTTTGGTGTGCATGATATCCCATAGATCCAAAATGGATTTTGGATGGACTCCTAAGTCTAAGTATTCCTCACTAAGGAAAAATGAAATTCCAAGGAAGTTCCCGTAACTAGCCCCATTGCAGAGATCGTCTCATTCTGAATCTATTACAATTTGAATAGGCCAAAACTGACTTAGGATGCAGAAGTTATTATAAAATGAAGCTTCTTATATCCCTTGTAAAAAGGAGCAAAATCCACTAATAATGGGACCCAAAAACATGAAGAAAACCATGAAATCGAGCCTATCGGAGGCACAAACTTATATATTTACATTATCGGAGGCATAAACCAATATTAACACTATCGGGAGCTATAAAAGGAGCAAAGGATGTGTTTAACACTATCGGGGGCCAAAACCCATACATATATGCATTCAACAGTATCGGCAGTCAAAAACATAGCTATATAGAAAATACACTATCGGAGGCAGAAAGACCAAGGTATAGTGGAATACATTATCGGAGCAGGAAAGCTTTTATATATATATATATATATATATATATATATATATATATATATATATATATATCGGCGACAATGTAATCGGAGGGTTTGATTATATGCCATCACCCCAAAAACCCCCGCCTGTGATGTATGTCGCGGACCCGATGGTCTGATTGCAACATGGTTCAATGTAATATCACATCCGCATATGTATCGTATCGGCGTGTGTCATAAGGGAAGACCCTCAGGCCGTAGCTCTGCGATACGCTGATATGCGATCAGTGATAGCGCCGATGCAAAGGGGTCGATAGCGATACGCTGATATCATCGATCGTCGATCGACAAACCCCCGATGCCAGGGCCAATATACATTGCGATTGTGATATGCGATCAAACCCGGACCCGATGGGGATCATCCGCGCGATTGCATAAAATTTGAAGTCCGGGCTAAAGGCTCATGATGTGTTTTCATGAGTTTCGCCTGTTTTTTCCGTTATAATGTCTATTTGTGGATTTATGCCAGGGGAAGGTGAAATGACAGGGTTTCCCATGCTTGCTGGTTTAGTCCAATTGGAAAACAGATTCTTTGGTAAAACGATTGGTCTTCCACACCTTAGGAAGGTAACCAAATGGTTAATAAAACAACAAAAAACACAGTTAATGAAGGGAGGCCGAGAGAGACACAGAAAACACAGAGAAGGAGGATTCTCAGAGGCGCAGGCAGAGGAATGCTCAGGGAGAGCTCAGAGAAGCTCGGGAAGCCCAGAGATGCTTCGGTGAATACGTAGGCAGAGTAGAGAGGCTACGGAATCTGTGGGAAGGCCCAGCGAACTCTCGGAGGCTCAACAGATGCACAGAGGGAGCTCCAGAAGCACAGAGGTGCTCGAATGTTGAGCGTAAGCTCAGAGAAGAAAATCTGTAGAGTAAGGATGCTCGATGTAGAGTAAGAGGAGCTCAGAGAGGCTCGAAAGCTCAGAAAGCCACTAGAGGTTGGGAAGGCCAAGCGGGAGGAGCAAAGAGCGAAGCCACCCGAAGTTGGGGACGATGAAGCTACAGGGAAATTGGAGAAAAGCAGGAGATCAAATGGTCTAGTTGTTGCTGGTTTCTGAGGTGCGTAAAAAGGAAGAAGGAATTTTCTAGAGATAGTATAGAGAGCTGAGGGAGTGAGAGAGGCCAAAAGCTCAAGAAGTTCAGAGCACTGACTGAAGGAATTAGTCCAGAGAAGCCTAGATATGTCAGTAGAGCATGGACAGCCAGCAGGGTAAGATGGCATTCTAATCCCATTGGTTCAGTTGTAAACTAATGGAGTTAAGTGTAGCACTTGTAAAAGAATTGAAGCCATAATCCCAAAGAGCCTAATCGAGTTGATTAGAGCACAAGGAGACGTAGCCCAAGTGTTTTGGGTGAACTCCAGATTAATATTGTTGTTATGTGTGTTTGTTGAATTGCTGCCTTATTTACTGTCATATATATTTAAATATCAGCATAAGCAACAATATTACAGCACTTAACAGTCAAAAAAGAAAACACAAGCATACACTTATTTTCAAGCATTTCTTAAATCCGCATTGGTTAATCATTAAAGACTTGGGAATATTCAAGCTTTAGAAGTGGGAGAGGTTCTTGTAAGCTAGACAAGAAGCCTAAGAGCCCCATTTTCAGATCAGGTGGTATCAGAGCATAAGATTGATTAACC
Source organism: Pinus tabuliformis (assembly GCA_031772625.1). Lineage (NCBI taxonomy): Eukaryota > Viridiplantae > Streptophyta > Pinopsida > Pinales > Pinaceae > Pinus > Pinus tabuliformis. Next base: position 622,320,541 of record CM062812.1, read on the forward strand.
ACACCTTTAGGAAGGTTATATCAGAATGCTTGATTGACAAAGCAAAGACTGCTTGTCTGAAAGGTGTTTGAACAGCAAGAGGCTGATTGTATGCTTGTTTGTAGACTGACTATTTTCTGAGTTTGCAGAGGTGAAGGGAAAGTTGTTGATAGCTCATTCCAGGAAGGACAAATAGGAAGAAGGGCTAAAGGCATTTTTCTATCCCAAGGACCCCAAGGCTATCCAAAGCACAAGAGGTTTGTTTCAAAAGGTTGCTTGAATAAGCTCTTTATTTATCTTATTGAAGTTTTTTTGTTCATTGGCGTAATGACAACTTCTACAAGTTTATCCTCAAACTCCTCCTTCATCACAAGTTTCTTTGATGAAGACATGAAACAAGAATTTTCCACCGTGATGGATATGGTGAGAGAAGTGTGTGAGGATGGAAGGAAGAGAAGCATACTTAGAAAGCAATTGAATTCCATGAAGGAAGAGAAGAAATTGCTTGCTGATAGACTGTAGGAAATGGAGAGGCAACTTCGTATTGCAAATATGAACCTGAAAAGGATGCATGAGTTGGAGTCACATCTCTTTGTTACCAAAGAGGCCTTAGTCAAGTATAAAATTGAAGAAGAGGTAAGCCATTCCAGTTTGTCTTCAAATTCTTCTAAGAATTCTCATATTGGTTCTTTTGAAAAGCATACTAAAGGCATAGGTTCCAAGCTAATGTCAAAGATGGGCTATGAAGGCAAGGGATTGGGAAAGCATGCACAAGGTATTATTGAACCAATAATGGTTGAGGAAAGGCCTAAATATTTGGGTCATGGCTATGGATAGTCTTATGGAGAGAGTTCCAAAGCTGCCATGAAAGCCATTGAAACCATTCCAAGAAGGAGTTTCATTGCATGTCCTCTATCTCAAGAGTGTGAAGATTGTGTTCAGGAGGAATGCAATGGCTTGAAACATCATTTGCAAGGTGTAGGTGTTCAGAAGCACACCCTTGAACCAGAGAGTTGTGGAAACTCTGACAGCCTTGAAGAGATTGATGGTGTTCCAAAGGGATTCACTTCCTCATTTGCTTCACCTCTTCGTGAAGGCAATAAAGGTGAAAAAGGCAGGTATAAATCTAGGTCTAACCATATTCCTTCTGATTTTGCAAAGCATGGTAAATTTCCACATAGATATGGAAAAAGAGTTGCTTGTTCCTTTTTTGGTTTGGATAACCATCATGTTTCTAGATGTTGGAAGAGAATGGCAACATACAGGAAGCTTTTGAAGGAAAATAAGCAAGTAGCCAAAGGTCCATTGGACAAGGCAAATCATGATGTCAATAGGATGCACATGTGTGCACTTACTGCCATAAGCAAGGGCATCTTGCTGAAAGGTGTTGGACTCTGAATCCAACAATGCTTCCACTAAAGCTGAAGGAGAAGGTGGAAAGAGAAGATGGTAGAAATGGAAAGGAAGATTCCATGACTGATGTGTCTCAGAATGATTCACATATTGATGTTGATGTGCAGACAAAGGAAGGACATTGGAAATGTATTGGTAAGAAATGGTTAGATTTCTTATCCAATTAAGATTGCATGTCTATTCATGCATCTATTGGCATTTCTTTGTTAATGGAATGCAAGTTGCAGGATTTTACCAAGGAGGTGAATGGAGAAGTTGAGTGGGAAGCTCACTTTGTTGTTGCAACATTATGTTCATTTTAGCTTCAAAATTACAGTGTACTTAAGCGAAAGTTGAAGGATGAAATGCATGCATGAGCATGAGATGCATGAACACATGGATGTTGAGGCTTTCTTTGTATTTGGACATGTATGTGTGATTAACTTGCAGGGTTGATTGCTTTGACATGCATGTGATGTTGACTTGAGAGAAGTTAACTTGGTCTCCAAAATGGAGATAATAATGAAGTGTTTCATCTTTTAAAAAAGAGTCCAAATGGTCTTTTTCTACATGCTTGACTTGAAGGGTCATTTGCTTTTAAAGGCATTTTTTGCAGGCTTGTTGTCTAGTCCATCATTTTTATGCAGATGAAAGACAAAGAGGTGTTCACAAGATGTGAAATATGTTCCTTTGTTGGAGCAGGAGTTTAGTCCATCCAGTTGTTGTTTGTATGCCTGTTGTTGTTAACAGTTGTTGTTGGCAGCTTGTCAAATAGGTACAAATGAAAGTTTTTTGGAGCAGATGTACTTCACATTTGTTTGAGCCACCTTGGATCAATGATCAAGGCAAAGAAGCTCAAGACTACCTTCTATGACCGTTTCAGCAGAAGCTTTGCAGGAAGGCAATGAGGAAGATAGTTCTTCCCAGGAAGACCAGCCCATCTAAGAAGGGAAGTGGTCAGAAACTTTGGTTCAGAGGCACTATGCAAAGGCAAGTGTAGGGAGGCTTAAAGAAGAGGGTGAATCACTCTCATTTACTGTTAAAATCAGTATATCAGTCTTTTGGAGACCAGAATTTCTTTTAGTGGGGAGGCGTGATTCAAAATGGATTTTGGATAGACTCCTAAGTCTAAGTATTCCTCACTAAGGAAAAATGAAAGTCCAAGGAAATTCATGGAACTAGCCCCATTGCAGAGACCGTCTCATTCTGAATCTATTGCAATTTGAATGGGCCAATACTCACTTAGGATGCAGAAGTTATAATAAAATGAAGTTGCTTATATCCCTTGTAAAAAGGAGCAAAATCCACTAATAATGGGACCCAAAAACATGAAGAAAACCATGAAATCGAGCCTATCGGAGGATGCGTTTAACACTATCGGGGGCCAAAACCCATACATATATGCATTCAACACTATCAGCAGTCAAAAACATAGTTATATGGCAAATACACTAGCGGAGGCAAAAAGACCAAGGTATAGTGGAATACACTATCGGAGCAGGAAAGCTCTTATATATATATATATATATATATATATATATATATATCGATGACAATGTAATCGGCGGGTTTGGTTATAGGCCATCACCCCAAAAACCCCCGACTGCGATGTATGTCGCGGACCCGATGGTCTAATTCCAACATGGTTCAATGCAATATCACATCCACATATGTATCAGATCAGCGTGTGCCATAAGGGAAGACCCTCAGGTCGTAGCTCTGCGATACGCCGATATGCAATCAGCAATAGCACCAATGCAAAGGGGCCGCTAGCGATACGCTAATATCGTCGATCGGTGATCGGCGAACCCCCAATGCCAGGGCCAATATACATTGCAATTACGATATGCGATCAAACCTGGACCTGTAGGGATCATCCGTGCGATCGCATAAAATTTGAAGTCCGGGCTAAAGGCTCATGATGTGTTTTCATGAGTTTCGCCTGTGTTTTCCGTTATAATGTCTATTTGGGGATTTATGCCAGAGGAAGGCGAAACGACCGGGTTTCCCATGCCCGCCAGTTCAGTCCAATTGGAAAATGGATTCTTTGGTAAAACGATCAGTCTTCCACGCCTTAGGAAGGTAACCAAATGGTTAATAAAACACAGTTAACGAAGGGAGGCCGAGAGAGACACAGAAAGCACAGAGAAGGAGGATTATCAGAGGCGCATGCAGAGGAATGCTCAGGGAGAGCTAAAAGAAGCTCGGGAAGCCCAGAGATGCTTCAGTGAATACATAGGTAGAGTAGAGAGGCTGCAGAATCTGTGGAAGGGCCCAGCGAACTCTCGGAGGCTCAACAGATGTGGAGAGGGAGCTCCAGAAGCATAGAGGTGCTCGAATGCTGAACGTAATCTCAAAGAAGATAGTCTACAGAGTAAGGATGCTCAGCGTAGAGTAAGAGGAGCTCGGAGAGGCTTGAAAGCTCAGAAATCCACCAGAGGTTGGGAAGGCCGAGTGAGAGGAGCAAAGAGCGAAGCCACCCGAGGTTGGGCGCAATGGAGCTACGGTGAAATTGGAGAACAGCAGGAGATCAAATGGTCTAGTTGTTGCTGGTGTCTGAGGTGTGTAAACACAGAAGAAGGAATTTTCCAGAGACAGTATAGAGAGCTGAGGGAGTCAGAGAGGCCAGAAGCTCAAGAAGTTTAGAGCACTAACTGAAGGAATTAGTCCATAGAAGCCTAGATCTGTCAGCAAAGCATGAACAGCCAGCGGGGTCAGATGGAATTCTAAGCCCAACTATTCAGCTGTAAACTAATGGAGTTAAGTGTAGCACTTGTAAAATAATTGAAGCCATAATCCCAAAGAGCCTCATCGAGTTGATTAGAGCTCAAGGAGACGTAGCCCAAGAGTTTTGGGTGAACTCCACATTAATATTGTTGTTATGTGCGTTTGTTGAATTGTTGCCTTATTTACTGTCATATATATTTAAATATCAGCATAAGCAACATCAATTACAGCACTTAATAGTCACAAAAAAAATAAACACAAGCATACACTTATTTTCAAGCATTTCTTAATTCCGCATTGGTTAATCATTAAAGACTTGGGAATATTCAATATTTGGAAGTGGGAGAGGTTCTTGTAAGCTAGACAAGAAGCCTAAGAGCCCCATTTTCAGATCACCCATTAGAAAGGTTTGTTTGAGGAGTACATTTTCTTCCTACACTTAGTAGTCATAACTCAACAATATACAACTACCAAGTGTCTGTTTCCCCAAAAAAACACTGCTTAGGATCTCAAAATTGCTCTCGAAGTTCAAGACCTTAAAAATTATTGAAATTTTGCCAAAAAAAAAATTGTGAGCCAGTGGAATAGGTGGGCGGCCACCGATATCCATTAGGATCAATCCTCCCACCTTATGAAGAAATGGTCACCATTATGTTAAGTTCCTTCATTAGATGGGGAATTTTTTGTTGAACTTGGCCCCTAGTGAGCCACTTTCCTTGGTGCAAGAGCTAGCCTACTTTGACAACCAATATAGTTGGATCCTTTGTTGGTGGGTGCTCTTAATCTGTGTGTCCATGATTTGATCAATTGTGGCCTATTGAATGCAATATAGTTTGATATATTTTGATGAAATTTTCTCTGTGATCTCTGATGTGTCCAATAATGGCGAAAAGTATGCTCAAAGGTGGCCCACATTGAACACTAGGTGCAGGTCAAGGAAAGGGGGGGATACTTAGCTCAAACACATTGTCGCCCAGCCTTGGTGATGCTATAAGTTCCATATCAGAGTGGTTAAATATTTTAATGGGCCCTTGTAAGGTTTTCCTTATGTAAATGCAACCAAGCCCTGTCTCCCACTTGAAACTTGTGTGGCACCCGGTGTTGATCATGGCATTGTTTGCACTTAGTATTGGTTTTTTACAATATATCATGGACCCATTGGTGGATGTGTTGGATTTATTCAATAAAATTGGTAGCTTTTTTAACTTCATATTAAAATAAGCATATTTTGTGTGTGTCGTTGCAAGGGATGGTGCGACATTTATGAGACCCAATGGTTGAAATCTCATACCCGTCTAAAACTAGTTGTGGTCAGTTGAGCTACGGAAAGATATGTTGTAGTTGTGTTGAACAGAGGGGAGACTCTCATCCCATGTGTGTGGATGCTTGGAGTTTTACATGTGCAAAATGTGTTTTATCATCTTCTTGACGACCTCTTTCTAGCCAACAGTTTGGAGGTGGAAGGTAGTTGATTTGGTTAGCTTGGTGTCTAACAATGACTAGAGGCTCGACCATGTTGGAAATGTAACTAGGTTCGGTCTTCATAATTATCATTTTACTTGTGTCATTATATATTTCATGTAAAGGAAAAAGAATAAAAATAAATTGTTGTTTTTATTATTTTTATATTTATTCAAACCATTTTCTTCATGCTCGTAGGGTTTATTGGGTCAAATAGAAAATTTTCATGAATCAAATTAATGTATTTGAGTCAAAATCCTATTTCGACTAAGAAAAAGAGAAATTAATTATTTCAAGTCAAAAAGAGTAAATTAGACATCCACAAACCAATTCAGCCCTCTCTGGACAAGTCAGCCCTGAAAGGCACCAATCCAACCGCCTAAACAGTTATAAATAGTGTACAATTCGACCTCATTTGGGTACACATCACTCACATCGATTTTTGTGCAAGAAATAGCAAGAAGACTAGAGAAACTCAAAGGAAAGAGAGTGAGAATCAAAGGAGAAGGGATGAAGATCAAAGGAGAAAGAAACTTACACTATTCTTCCTTGATTTTTCCATAAGTGTGAAATTTCTTGAGTTACCACAGGACATAAAATTTTAATAGTGTTGCAGGTCCGAAATTTCAGAGTTTGACCAAATTTGAAGAGCATTGACCATCATTGATTTTGTTGGATTTTACTTGGTTGAGGAAGGTTTGGAGGGTTGACTTGGGTTTTTGGGTCTTGGATTTCTCACTTTGATATGATTCTATAAGAAGAGTTGTTATTTGGGTTTTCCCCCTTAAGGGGTTTTTCTCTCGCTTGGAGCCTAATTTCTTGTGTTCTTTGTCTCTTATGGTCTTCATATTTTGTATTTTGGTAATTATTTGATGAAGAAGAACATAATAAAGTAAATAAGAAGCCAACAACCATTCACAAGTAACTATCAAGTAAGATAAATCAGCCTAATATACAAGCATATTGATTTCTAAACATGGGATCAGAGCTAAGGTAAGGGAAAGGAAAATTGAATATCACATCTTTTTGGCTTATTTGTAGACTCGTTCAAGATATCATTGAAGTGATTACAATGAAGAAAGAGAATATTTTGAAGCAGCAGTCGTCATTCACTTCTGAAGAAGATCATCATTCTTGAGGTAGCTTAAGAACATTCCTCAAAGCTTGAAGACATCCTCATACTCCCAATCAAATAACATCCATTTTAGAATATCAAAGCTTATTCAAGGTACACGAAGTTTATCATTATGGAATCCTAAATCAAAGTACTATGATAACTTTATTGTTTAGAAGTCATTACTCTATGTAAAGATCTATAGAATATTGTTTGCACTCGCTCAAGCATGAATGGAAGGATAGTTCCTATGTTATGTGAAATCTCTATAACATTGTGACACAAGGAGAAACTGTGGTGACCCTAGACAAAAGATCCACTTGTTATCGAACTCCAATCATGTAATAATGTCTACAATATGAACTATCTGTTGTAAACATAGGCCTTCATTTAAGGACAAGATTGTGGAAAGCAAGAGGTATTTGAACCCTCTGTATCTGAACGTTCCACTAATAGTGACAACATTCTCTAAAAATACATTGTGATGCAGGTCACAATAAATGCAAGAAATAAGCATTCATATAATGTCAAACAACTACATCTACTATACAAGACATCTGAGTCTTCGACAACACTATAATTTTTTGTGAACAATCTACATCAATTCTCAAGGAATAGCAAAAGAAAAGAAGCATACATCTGAAATTTTGGTGGGATCTGAATATTTTATGACACTATATGACATGCAAGTCCTGAAATATTTGTGGCAAGATTTTGTGTGATAATACAAAAGTTAGAGGTGTGAATTATTCCTCGCTTAAGTGGACTACTAGACAGAAGTTTATGAAGACATCTTGAATGCATCACTATGTGAAAAATCTATAGTATACTCCTTCTCCATGCTCTACAAAAATTTTACATTAGTAGTCTTATTACCATTTGATATTAATGTAAAAATAATTCAAGCATCCAAGTGTTTGGTTTCCTTTGCATTCTCAAGTTGGTTTCTAAGTTGATCCCTAGAAGGACAATATAAGATATATTATGGACTAAATATATGTAGGATAGAATGGAATTTATGATACATGCAACACGCAAGACTTGGCCATGGACTAGGCTTATATACAAAGAACAAACATGAAACATGTCACTTTACGGTAGTAGATCATATCTAAATCAAAAAGACCAAGAAATCTCAAGGAACAAGAATTCTCAAGGATCAAGCATCAAGTATCAAACCTACAACAATGAAGAATGAGACAATAGAAACTTGAAGCAATATATCTGTGGAAACTTGATTCACTACAAGAAATGAACGTGAAAAGAATTTTATAAGTCCCATCTCTGTGGTTTGTAGCTTAGCTTGAAGAACAAAGGACTAAGATCAATGTTCGACTTCTTGAATACCATATGAAGACTTGGTTACGTAGTGTATGGAAAGAATTAAATCCGAAATCAGTGTATGCATGTATTTGAATATACTCCAATACATAAAATAATAACCTACTACATTAATTAAGCTAACCTATTTATGAAGCCAAGACAAAGCTAGCAGTCTAAAGGAATCTAGACCAAGATGTTGAACTCTATGAAATAACTATGACATTAAAATTTGAAACTTATCTATGTGATACCAATGCTTGTAGCAAAATATGAAGGACCTGAAAATAAACCTAAAGCCAAAGACCCTAGGCTATCTACTATTGAAGTGCTAGCATGTACCAGGTCTACGAGCAAATTTGCTATGGAAGTTAGAGTAGTAACTATAATTGCATTTGAAATGTAAAATATTTTTGGATTCATAAAGTTGTAAAAGCATTTAAGAATGGAATAGTTTACAAGGAACATTCAGTTGCATCTCATCACAAAGATTCATAAGTAGACATCATCATTAGCAAGAAATATCTACTAGCAACAATAAAATAAGCATGATCCAATACATTGTGCAGCATTAGAAGAAGTTTCTCCAACATGGTATTTTAAGACACTGGCATTTGAATAGAAGAATCAAAGGATTGTAGCAAAAGTCTATTCTACTAGAAGAATATGGAAGCATAAATTGTAGGTTTTAACCCTGTACAGAAATTACCTGCATACGAATTCTAAAACATAGAAAATAAAAAATGCGAGAGCATAACACATAAAACACATATACACAGAGATTTTCCCCTGAATCCCAAAACTGGGACTACAGCTTGATTTTTCATTATGTTCCTTTCAATGTTACAATACATATTTATACATGCCGAAGCATACAATACCAAGGACCGAAAACCATCGCATCCAATACCATGGACTGAAAACCATCACGTCTAATACCATGGACCGAAAAGCATCGCGTCCAAAAAACATGTGTGAAAATCATGCACAAAACCATAGGTGGGTCCGCCCAACCTAACATAGGGTCCAAAACCAAAATTTTCCGGGGCACTGCCCCGAACCCCATAAAGTGGGGTTACCGGTGCCCTTCAAACCCCCTGTTAACTACATGGAAAGAATATAACACAACCCAAAATTCTCCCACTCATTGTTTTCTTTCCACAGGGAGCCACAAGAGAGCTTAGTCGTTTTCCCAGCCCTAAAATGCCCATTGTCTCTCTAAACCAAGAGAACTTCTCAGAGCTCACAGATTTTGTCAATGCATCTGTAGTATTCTTCAAAGTGTCCACCTTTACCAGCAACACCTTTTTGTCTTCTTCATATCCCTCACAAAGTGATAATGAACATCAATGTGCTTTGTCTTTGAAGGATATGCAGGGTTCTTTGCGAAGAAAATTGCACTTTGGTTGTCACAGTCTATCCTTATAGCTTCCTGTACTAACCCCATACTTGAACACAATCTCTGCAACCAAACTACTTCCTTGCTTGCATGAGTGGCTGTCATGTATTCTGCCTCTGTAGTTGATAGTGCCACTACAGATTGTTTCTTACTCATCCAACTGACTGCACCTCCAAATAGGTTAAACACATACCCACTTGTAGATCTTCTTTGATCCAGATCTCCAGCCTAGTCTGCATCAACAAAGCCACAAATATCCAGCACTCTGTCCAATCCTCGTCTTCCTTGGTATCACAGACCATAATCACTAGTGCCACGCAAATACCTGAAAACCCGCTTCACTGTTGTCCAATGCTCCTTTCTTGGTTTTGACATAAACCTGCTCAATACTCCCACTGCATGTGCAATGTTTGGTCTAGTACAGACCATTGCATACATCAGGCTACCGACTGCACTTGCATATGGAACACAGGACATGTCCTCTTCCTCTTCTTGTGTCTTGGGACATTGTTCAGCAGATAACCTCACACCAACAGGAATAGGAACCTTCACTAGTTTACTATTCTGCATATTAAACCTCTGTAGTATTGTCTCGAAATACTTCCTCTGGTTTAACCAGAGCTTACTCTTTGCCGGATCTCTTTTAATTTCCATGCCCAAAATATAGTTTGCAGCACCAAGATCTTTCATGTCAAATTTGGAGGACAATTGGGTCTTCAAATCCTGGATAATTTCTTTGTCATTTCCAACCAGCAACATATCATCCACATACAATACCAGATAAATAACACAGTCACCAATTAATTTAAAATACACACAGTGATCTGCTTTGCTTCTGGTGAAGCCAAGTCCTAGTACAAATGTATCAAATTTCTAATACCACATCCTTGGTGATTGTTTTAACCCATACAGAGACTTCTTTAACTTGCATACCATTTCTTTCTTACCCTTCGCTGCAAAGCCTTCAGGTTGCTTCATGTAGATTTCCTCTTCCAGATCCTCGTGAAGAAATGTTGTCTTCACATCCATCTGTTCTACCTCAAAATCAAAAGCAGCAGTAACAGATAAAAGTAATCTAGTAGAGGTTACCTTGGCAACAGAAGAAAAAATATCACCAAAATCAATTCCCGGCACCTGGGAATAACCTTTTGCTACCAATCGAGCTTTGTATTTCTCCACTTTTCCTTCTGAATTTGTCTTCTTTTTGAACACCCATTTGCTACCAATGGGTTTCCTTCCAGCCGGCAACTCCACCAAATCCCAAGCCTCATTTTTGTGCAAAGATGCCATTTCATCAACCATGGCCTCTTTCCAAAGTTTTCCATCCTCTGAATCTACTGCTTCCTTCACAGTTCAAACTCTATCTTCTCAGGTTCCTTTCATTGGAATTCATGTTTAATAACATCTTTCACCTCTCTGAACACCACATCTCGGCTGTACACAACCTTCCGTGTGACTGGGTTCCAAAGCTTATAACCCTTTAAACCATCCTTATACCCAATAAAGATGCACTTTTCAGATTTACTATCCAACTTGGTTCGTTTCTCCTTTGGAACATGTACATATGCATCACATCCAAATACCCTCAGATGCAAAAGATAGGGTTTCTTACCATTCCATACCTCTTGTGGAGTCTTATCCTCCAACGCTGATGAAGGTGACCTGTTGACTAGGTAACATGTAGTATCCAATGCCTCTGCCCAGAATTCTTGTCCTAACCCGGCACCACTGAGGATTCTTCTTGCCCTTTCCATCAACGTCTTATTCATTCTTTCTGCAACTCCATTTTGTTGAGGTGTATATGGAGTAGTCTTCTACCATGATATACCACACTTCCTACAGAATTCTTCAAATTCCTTACTGCAAAACTCTCCACTGTTATCTGTCCTCAGCACCTTTATCTTCTTCTCTGTCTGGTTTTCCAACAGAGCCTTAAATTCTTTAAACATATCAAAGACTTCAGATTTCTTCTTAAGGAAATATATCCATGTATTCCTTGAGAATTCATCTATAAATGATACATAGTACACAGACCTAGCCAGTGATGGAACCTTCACAGGTCCAAACACATCGTTGTGCACAAGCTCTAATATATGTTTCGCCCTCTTACTTGCAAAGGGGAAAGTCACCCGATTCTGCTTCCCATATACACAATTTTCACAGAAATCAAAATCTAGAGAGTTGTTACTCATACCTTCTACCATACCTTTACCATGAAGTATTCGAAGGCCCTTCTATCCAATAAGTCCAAGCTTTTGATGCCACAGCATGGTCCTCTCTCCAGAGACGACTAGATTTTCTACTCCACTTTCAGGAACCACAGAACTGTTGCACCCATCAACAATAGTGCTACCTTGCAGCTTGTACAGAGTTCCAGTCCGAACTCCCCGCATCAATACCAGTGCTCCCCGAACCATCTTGCAGGTATCCTTCTCGAACACTGTTTTTACACCTGCATCATCCAGATTGCTTACAGAAATCAAATTTCTAGCCAATGCAGGAATATGTAGAACACCCGAAAGTGTTCTAACCCTTCCACCTTGCAACTTCAACTTTACTTTTCCACGACCAATGATTCTAGCCTTCCTGTCACCCCCCAAGAAGAAATCACCACCATATTTCTCATGCTCACAGAACCACTCTCTATGGGGAGTGAAGTGAAAGGATGCACTTGAGTCAATCAACCATGCCTCATGATCTACATGTGTGCTTGAAGAATCCAAGTACACATCCCCACCTTCATCTGAGGTGGTTTTCGCCTCTACAGAAGGAGCCTCATCAGATTCCTTTCCTTTGTCAGGAGCTTTAGATTTACGGTCCCTTTTGTAGTGCCCTTCCTTTCCACATTTCCAGCACATCACCTTTACAGGTTTTCCTGGAGATTTAGATCTCCCTTTAGATTTAGATCTCCCACTCGATGACTTATTTTTGTTTCTATTCTGGATCCACCCTCGTACAGACAAGGCATCACCATTTTGGCTCTCCATATTCTTCCATCTCATCTCCTCCGTCAACAAGGATGAGACTATTTCATCAAAATGCAAGGCAGTTGCATTGCTACCTATTGAAATAACCATACTATCCCACGAATCTGGTAGAGAACACAACAAACTGATGCACTTATCTTCATCTGAAATTTTAATATCAACAGATGCTAACTGACTTACCACAGTATTAAATGCATTCAGATGCTCTGTCATCGAGTCTCCATATTTCATCCTCAGGTTATACAGCTTTTTCTGCAGGAACAGTTTATTCACCAGAGACTTAGATTGGTACAAAGTCCCTAACTTGTCCCACAAAGCCTTCGTCGTAGCTTCCCCTGATACATTCAGCAATACTAAATCTGAGACACACAATCGTATTGTGCTTTTTGCCTTCCGATCCAACTTCTTCCATTCTTCATCGGACACTCCTGTTGGTTTAGTACCTGGATCTACCACGATCCATTGGTCTTTATCTACCAACAGATCCTCCATATTCAGTTTCCACAACTCAAAACTTTGACCATTAAATTTCTCGATCTCTATCTTTCCACTGCTCGCCATCTTCTTTCACCACTAGAATCGATCTCGCAGATCTCCCACTGAACAAGGTCTACCATAGGCCCGAGCAAAACCCCTCAGCAACAAAGGTGTCCCCTTGAAGCCAAAATAGCTCTGATACCAAATGTAGGTTTTAACCCCGTACAAAAATTACCTGCATACGAATTCTAAAACACAGAAAATAAACAATGTGAGAGCATAACACATAAAACACATATACACAGAGATTTTCCCCTGGATCCCAAAACCGGGACTACCAGCTTGATTTTTCATTATGTTCCTTTCAATGTTACAATACATATTTATACATGTCGAAGCATCCAATACCATGGATCGAAAACCATCACGTCCAATACCATGGACCGAAAACCATCGTGTCTAATACCATGGACCGAAAACCATCACGTCCAATACCATGGACTGAAAACCATCGTGTCTAATACCATGGACCGAAAACCATCGCGTCCAAAAACATGTGCTTAAATCATGCAGAAAACCATAGGTGGGTCCGCCCAACCTAACATAAGGTCCAAAACCAAAATTCTTTCTTCAACTCCCTCTAAAGATATGATTTCTTTCCTAATATATTAAATTTTCATTAATATATTAGGAAAGAACTCATATCTTTAGAGGGAGTTGAAGAAAGAATATGTTACATTAAGTAATACAGTTCAACAGAAAGTCAAGAAGCATAATATGATATATTTTGGTCTAGATACTTCACTTATAAAAGTTTGAAAAAGAAAGTCAAGATGGTTGACAAATTCACAATTCTATGTTTAGTCTTGGTATAGCAGTAGAACACACTAGTGAGAGAATTTATGTTGACACTATTGAGAAGCTAGATTATGCAAAGGAAGTTATGTCGACGTCAGAGGGAGCTAGAAGCACAAAGTGACTTGAAGTATCTTACAACTTAAAATTTGGAGTAACATCACTTATTTTGGAAACTATGGTAATGAGGAATGGCATCATAATGTTCAGGATATGATATGACTTCTAAGAAGAATATATAGGAGAAGTGTGTACACTATAAAGGAATGAAGGTAGCAAATTGATACAATCCATGAGATAGTTTGTTGATCACTTGATGATTTGATGGGTTCGATACTGGTCTAGAAGAAATTCACCCTCCTTAGTTGAAATTAGGGAGATATAATTGGATCTACATTGTTTGGTTTGATAGGTGCTATTGTTGACTGAGATATTATTGATGATTAGTGGAAGATGATATAATTTCTTTTAAAATGGATGCAGTCAAAACCCTATCACGAAGAAAGAGTATGTGAAGGCTTTCTTGATCGACATTAAAACAGTGTTCCTCCATAATATTTTTTATGAACTACTTGTTGACATGAAAGGTTTATGAAGGTCGAAGCCTGTTATGATATTATGTAAGATAGGAGCCCAACAACTACAGTAGATCACCACAAGAGAACATGTAGCCAATGCTCTAATGATCACTTTTTAGACAAGCTTAGGCTTGTGGTTGTTCCTCCCTACTTTTAGAGGGAGCAAGTTTGGACACCGTATTCTCCATGTGTCGTGAACTATGGACAAGACTAATAACCATAAACCTAGTGAAGGCACTAGTAAGAAGAATGGTGGATTGGATAAGAATATGGGACTGATACTTCTTAAGGAATGGTATCCAAGATAGGAGTATTCCCGAGGAACGATACTATTTGAAGATTGCTAATCCAATATAAGAGTAGTACTGAGGACCTATTTTATTTGAGGATGTGGTGATATCCAAGATAAGAATAGTCTTGTAAGGACATACCTAGTGAACATTCAGATGGGTTATGTGCCTTGAGAGGTAGTGGTGATGTCCAAATGTATGCCTCCTAGTATTGTTCTCTAATCTAGTGGAGAGATAGAGCTTTTCCGTCAAGGCCTCACTATTTTATAATTGATAATGTTGTTTATGATGATTCTTGATCATTCTTATCAATTATAACCATTCTTATGAGAATATTTCAATTTGACAATATCCTTGTATATTGTTGAGTCATTATGAATACCTCCCTAGTTAAGAGGAAGTGTTGGAAATGTAACTAGCTTCAATCTTCATAATTATCAATGTACTTGTGTCATTATATATTTTATGTAAAATCAAAAGAAGAAAAAAAAAATGTATTCTTTTATAGTTAGTCAAAACATGTTCTTCATGCTTGTAGGGTTCATTGAGTCAAAAATAAAATTTTCATGAGTCAAATTAATATATTTGATTAAAGTCCTATTTCGACTACTTGAAAGAAAAAGAGAAAATTATTATTTTAAGTCAAAAAGAGTAAATTTGACATACACAAACAAAGTCACACCTCTTTGGATAAGTCAGCACTAGAAGGCACCAATTTGACCTCCTGGACAGCTATAAATATAATACAATTTGACCTTATTTAAGCACACATCGCTCACATTGATTTCTATGTAAGAAAGAGCAAGAAGGCCATAAAAAGTCAAAGGAAAGAGACTGAAAGGAGAAGGGACAAAGGTCAATGGAGAAAGAAACTCACACAATTATGCCCTAATTTTTTCACACGTGTGAAAATTTCTGAGTTATCACACGGCCAAAAATTTCAGTAGTGTTGCAGGTCCAAAATTTCAAAGTTTGACCATATTTGAAGAGCATTGACCAATGTTGACTTTGTTTGATTTGACTTGGTTGAGGAGGGTTGACTTGGTTCTTATGGAAAGTCTTGGTCTTGGTTTTTGGGTCTTGGATTTCTCACTTGATATGATTCTATAAGAGCAATAGTTGTTTGGGTTTTCCCCCTTGTGGGGTTTTACCCTGGCTTAGAGCCTAATTTCTTGTGTTCTTGTCTCTTGTGATATTCATATTTTGTATTTTGGTAATTGCTTGATGAAGAAGAACATAATAAATTAAATAAGAAGCCAACAACCATTCACAAGTAATTATCAAGTAAGAGAATTCACCCTAATCAACAAGCATGTTGATTTCTCAATAGACTGGAATGCACTTAGGAACTTGCAATCCTGATCTAATATGATGGTCTATGGGATCCCAAAAAGTACTTACACTCATTCAAAGAAGAGCTTGGTAGTGGTTTCTACTGTGATATTCTTCTTTAAGGAATTCAAAATGGTCATCTCAGAAAATCTATCAATGACCACAAACACGCTACCTTACCATGCCTGGTAGAAGGAAGGCCAAACATACAGTACATAAATATGGACTCCTAAGGCCAGTTAGGAGTACGCATGGGGTGTATAGGCCTTGCTACTTAATGGTTAGTTTGGAAATGGCATAGGCGGTATATGACCTAATCACGAGGGCTTCACTGACAAAGCAATACCATACCACGTGCATTCATATTGGGGCATAAAAATTGAGGAAAAAAAGAAATAATATATTGAGCATATAATAGGAGCGTAAAGGGTTTGTCATTGTTGTATAGGAATATGTGTATTATAAGGTATTGTTTATACAATGCATTGGCCACGTGGAGGAAAAAATTAGGTGGGATGGAGAAATAGAGGTTTAGGAGTATTGTGGGAGTATCAAGAGTGGGAGGGATAAAGAAAACACTATGGTAATATTAGGTCCAGAGTAGCCTAGTATTCAAGCATATGGCCTTAGTATTGATATGCAATTCATGGTAATGTTAAATTCTTAAAGTAAAAGTGGCATTCTCATTTATCTTTCATTTTCATCCTTTTAATTAAACTTTTAACATTACCATGAAATGACTCAGGATGTTTGAGTGGTTCTGACCTCATTGGATCTCATATGGAGAAAGTAGAATTTTATATATCACTCAAAATCCAACATACTTATCAGTTTTTCAGGATTTCAGGATTGGAGGGATTACAATGTTTCCATTGGATTTTGTCATGTACTAGTGTATGGAACTCGTATGTAATCATGAGCACCAAGCCCTCTATGTACCTTGATGTTAGTGAGATTGGTTGTCGAACTCCTTTATCATGAACCTATTATAAATGTACCCATCACTCAAAAAAAATCTTGACTTAGCATGCTACAGTTTTTCTATCTTTTGTTAATGTTTATAGGGTGATATTAATGACAAAGATCCCAAGATCGACAATGATTTTGATGATATGTAGGTATTCATTGTAGCATGATTTTTTTGGATGTTAGAGGCCATCGAGGGCCTATTTTTTGATGTATTTTGGTTCATAGATGGATTGCAATTGTTGTTATTTTGGTTATGTGCAAACTTACATGCTATATAAATGAGAACTTATCATTTGTGGACTCGTGGTTGATGAAGATTATAACTACTAGATGAAAGATGTTATATGGTTTAATCCATTTTTTTATGTTTTTTTATCAATAATTCATCATTCTAAATTCTTTTGTTGGCATATGTACATAAAAAATATAGAAATATATAATATATAAATTTCACTCCCAAAATCGTTGTTAACCCGAGATATTTTGAAAATGTTGCTCCTTGCTCCTGCTCCACAGCAACCTTTCTCTAGAAGAGACATGTGTCACATTACTAATACGTCTATGATCTATGTCTAATGCATGTGTTAAGATTTTTTACCTATTTCTCAACTAGTGATCCTCCCAATCATGGGGTAGTAGAGAAGACAACATATATCACACCTTCAATACCCTTTCCTTACATTAGTGATGAACAAGTTGAATGAAAGTGCAGGAGACAGTGACACATACTATTGCTTGGTAGAGAGAACATGCATGCCACAGGAGATAGTGAAATAGACTATTGTTTGGAAGAGGGTGCATGTATGCCAAGGGCATGCATGTGCCACCTTCAGTTAGTTCTAGTTTAGATGTTGTTTTAGATTTAGCAATTTTAGTTTTAGATAGAGTTTTTCTATTATTAAAGCTTTGCTTTTGTTATTTTGAGCATGCTTGATCTATTCTTAGTAGAAGGGTGCAGATCCCTAGTCAATTAAAATACTTATGCATGAGAAATTCCCATATTGGGTAGAGGACACAGATCTCAAGGAAGGGATACATGCTTACATGCTCCAGTTCATATTTTGATGGAAACACACTTACTTGGAACTCTTACCATGCAACTATGGTGCAACAGGTGATCAATTTAATGCTACGATTTGACAAATCCAACTAGATATTATTTTGCATGTGTCCATATTCATTGTACTTTCTCCTCTTCCTATTCTATAAGTGAGATGAAAGGTGTGCCATTGTGTTGGTTATCGAGGTTTTGTTTTGAAATATTGTAGTGTATATTTTTCAATATTCAATAAAAGATAGATGTAATTGAGAGTTCGGATCCATTTATTTTCCATTCAAATTTTCCACTGTTTGTATTTGTAAATCAACAAACTTATATCTTCCTTTTTTTATTGAAACTTTCAAGCTTCTAGCTACCTATTATTTAGGTTATTCTTTCTAAGTGAAGAATCTGCTTGCCATTGTTAATGAAAATAAAGGGATATAAATATAAAGGGGCAAAACAAATGTTAATGAAAAAATGGATACTTACAATATCTAGTGAAATTAGGGGTTTTTTAAATTGGGAAGGTGTATTGGGTTTGTATTGGTAGGGGGTTAAATAAAGTGATATTTAAAGGAATTTTCCAATATGTAGTCAAATTAAGGGTATTGTTTAGTATGCCATGATGCATATGCTATGTCAGAGGTTCATTGAGTGAAGCCCCAATGGACCTTATCTACGTGCCAACATCATGTCAAATTTTCAGCTATTAAAAATACATTTGCAATACTGCCACTATATTCTCCACATCAAATTGCCATGTTACCTCACTATGATGTTCCTCTTAGATCATCCTTGTGCACTCACTTGAAGGAACACAAACGTGTCCCAAGTAGAACAACAATGAATCGTGGAGGTGGAAGTTTGGAACTTGCCTTCCTGCCATCAACATTTGGTATGTGGTAGAAAATTCCGAGTCATTGTTGTATAATTGTGGCCACACAAGGTCTCATTCCTACAAGAATTGAGAATTGTGTTCAAATTATGCCACAATTGGAGGCTGACTGAGGCAATATGCTACACGATTGGTGTTACTCTTCTTGTATTTGATGTTCAAATGGAATTGTTGCAGGTATGTGGAACATTTTTTATGGTATTCATTATGTAACTTCTCTTGTGTCTACATAAATTGTAGAGGCTTGTGATTAGTGTGGATGATCGTCTCCTTCCTCAAAATATAATGTTTCCATTGTCAGTAGGATCTACATAATGGAATACATCTACTTATCATTGGTGGGATATCTCTAGACAATATCATATAGTGTTTCATTGTGATAGGCCACCAAATGTCCTTTTTGAAAGAAGGTTGCACCAATATCATAGTTAGAGGCATCTTCCTCAATCTCAAATGGTTGTTGCAGGTATGGTAGAGTGGGGACTAGTGCAAAGAAAAGGTGGTGCTTTAGTTCATCGATTTCCTTCTATTGTGATTCAAAACGAAAAAAAAATTCTTCTACTCTACCCTTGGTCACTTGACTTAAGGGTCAAGTGATATAAGAGAACCCCAAAATAAATATATTATAGAAGTTAGCAAGGCCAAAGAAGATGTGAAGCTATGTTAGAGTCATCAGGGCTAGGAAACCTCAAATGACTTGGATCTTGGCTGGATCCACATGCACACCTTGCTCATCA
This sequence comes from Pinus tabuliformis, assembly GCA_031772625.1. Classification (NCBI taxonomy): domain Eukaryota; kingdom Viridiplantae; phylum Streptophyta; class Pinopsida; order Pinales; family Pinaceae; genus Pinus; species Pinus tabuliformis. The sequence goes on from CM062812.1 coordinate 622,340,095, forward strand.
ATAATGTAGCCTAGGTGTTGGACCTTTTCCATTTCGAAGGATAATTTTTCCAAGTTAAGACAGAGCTTGTACTAATAATTGCATAGTGTGAAGGACTTATTGAATATGTTTCAAGTGTTCTTCCCAACTCTCATTGAAGATGAGGATATCATTCAGATATACAACCACAAAAGAGTTTTTGAAAGGCCACAAGATACCATCCATCAACCTCATGAAATTTCCTCAAGCATTTGTCAACCCAAAGGGAATGACCAAACATTCAAAAAGATCCCCCTTGGACTTGAAAGAAATCTTCCATACATCAGTCAGTTCTATTAAGAATTTGTGGTAGCCATATTTCAAATCAAACTTATGGAAGTACTTGGTCCCCTTGAGTTGGTCAAGAAGGTCATCAATCTAGGGATTGGGTACCGATTATTAACTATGATTTTGTTTAGGGCCCCATAATCAATGCAAAGTTTATGGGCCCCATATTTCTCATCAGTACAATTAGGATTCCACGAGGTGAGGAACTTAGTAATATGTTCCATTTTTGGAGCAACTCTTTGATCGATCGCTTGATTTCCTCATTTCACAAAAGAGAAAAGTGGTAGATTGGCCCATTAGGAAAAGGTGCGTCGAGAGGTCAGATCGACTGAATGCTTGACCTAACAATGCAGAGGTACCCCAATGAGTGAGGAGAAGATGTCTTTGTATTATTCCATGACCTTATGCACATGCCTCTACTGCATGTAGGACCCCCACGTGGAAGCCATGGATGTGGCCACAACCTCTCCTTACTTTGAGATTGAATCGGGAAGAAGACAATTTTCCTAGCCTAGGATATCACCTTAATGCATTGCTTATCAATGATCAAAGAAATTGTCGTAGGTAGGGATACCTATGTTATCCTATATAGTTTCTTACCCAAAGTAATGATAAAACCATGAGGTCTAGATTCATATAAAACATGACGCTTTCACAAGTATGCTTGACCTAAAAGAACATCACAAACTTCATAGGGAGAAATATCACACAATACCCCTTTCTTGAAAGGCTTGATGTTGTAGGGCAGACAACATTATTGGATGATTCGAAGATCTCACCATTGGTGGAGCCACCCAAAGGTGTATGGTTGTAGGTTTGATGTTTTCCACAGGCTCAACCACTTAAATACCTTTACTAATATGAGGTTATTTTGACTTCCATTGTTGACAAAGAAACAAAGTGGAGCACCCTTCACCCACATTTGTGAGTGAAAGAATCACTCACCTTCCTCTGGATATTTGAGCTCACCTTGTTGGACTTTGGTGGTGGCAATGGTGGCACTAGGTTCTGCATCAATAATCAATTCCCCTTTGTCTAGGTCAGGTTCAAAGTCGAAACCTGTGTCTAACGTTGAGGCTTTTAGCTTGGCCACAAGTGATTTCCTTACGTGACATTCATTGGTGTCATGAGAGGGGATCTTGTGGAACTCACACCACTTTCCCATGTATTTATTTATCTTCCCATTACCATTCTTATCGACCTCCAAGAAAAGAATGAAAAGTCTTGAATTATATGATCCCTCTATCACCCTACCTAGAATGAAAAGGGTGATCCTATAGTTCTTGGTTTGTGAAGATGCGTTGTTAGGTGGTCTATTTTCCACATCTAGGCTTAACTTCAACCTGTGTTTGCAGCTTAAATGGGTTTTCCTGGGTTGGTACATCTTGGCTATGTCATGTGTTCTATGGTTTGGGTATGCCCTTACCCTGCTTCTACTATGAATTATTGGCATATCCAACGTCTTTCTTCTTTTGTTTAAATTTTTACTTGAATTTGAAAGCATATTGGTATACTACGCCAAGTGAATAGATATCTAGGGACTCCACTTTTGTTTGGGTGTATCTATGAAGACAACCATAGTACTTGAGCACCAGGTGTCGCTCAGATTCTATGATACCCAGATAGGTGTGTAAGGTATGAAAGATATTTGTGAACTTCGACACTACTTTGTCCCTTTCCGGTTGTAGTGCGGTCCATCTCATGTATTGTTTTTTATAGCTTCCAACAAGGTAATAATATTCCTTAATATAATCCATAAAATAATCCCAAGTGGGTGTGAATAAAAACGGTGTAGATGTAGAAATATGGTGATAGAATTGCAATTGCTCAAGAAATTTAATCTAAATCACGAGACATAATTCTACTTTAGCTCTCTACGTAAATAATTCACAATTTAGAACAACATTCGCAAACATGCATCAATCACATACATAAGTACATAGATTTATCTAGGGGAAACCAACTAGTAAAAACCCCTTAATATTGCTTGCATTAATCAAATGAATATAGAATATATTACAATTGCTTGCTCACTGTTAGCTAAACCTGCAAGTGAATAACCTTTCTCTCTACTCAATAAAAAGCTCTAACCCAGACTTAGTCCACTTATGCCTATGCTTGAGCCCATATTTACTAGCACTAATCCTAAGGAATTAGGCCCCTGTTTTTAAGGAATTTTCCTCCAATTGATTGCACAATTCCCAAGGTTGGATCTCTGACTGCATGCAACACCTGTACACTCAAGACTAGTCTACAACTGATGTTACATTTCCTTGGAATCTCCACCACAACTGGGGAACTCGAATTCTCTACATGCACTAGCTATTTTTGGTTGATTGATCAGTTAACTGGATGATCACTGAGTTAGACTGTTGTCCCACTGCACAACTGACCTCCAACTAGTTCTATCAACAGTTAGAACTAGTTTAACTGAATACAACTGGAAATAACTGAACTCGATTGTTACAAATTAGCAATCACACTTGCATAATTAATCTCCAAGCTCTCTAACTCAAATTTACTTAGCTAACTAAGTGACAAAAGCCATTTCACCTTAGTTAACTACCTCCAAGTCGTTTGCTGATGTGGAATTTCATTTTTTCTCAATTTGACCAAGGAAAATTCAAATTGAGACTTTCCTGCTACACTTCTCAACAATAGGTTCCTCCATGGCCCTTTGCACACAATAATTTTCCCACCAATCCTTGACATGGAGGGTTGCATTAAGGATTGCAAAGTTAATATTTTCTCTATCGGGAAAATTGTGGACAAAAAATTTCCTTATAGCATATTTAAGCATTTGACTAGAGCATCTACGTCTATTTGGCCTTCAAATATAGGAATATCAAAATTAACTTGTACCTTAAAGGGTGCATTTCCTCCCAAGTGACCACTTGATAAAGATGCATCACCTATTAGGATACGTTAAAGGATCTAGGAAAAAATATCCATACTCTTGTTCCTTTGTTGCTCGAGGGCTTCTTTAAGCATCAGTTTAATAGGATCACCTTCTCCCTCATCTTTATTTCTTCTGCCATGGGAGGCCATCAGGGTTGGTGAGGACAGTCTTGCAAAGGCTCAAGGAGTTACGATCCCAACTCCTTATACCCTAACCTTGTTGGGGACATGCATAGAAATACAGATAAACAACAAACCACTTTGATACAATTGATTCAAATTTATGAAGGGAATAAAATTATATACAGATTTATAACCAAAACACATAGATACATTGAAACTTGCATTTTATTAAAAAATGGAAAATGTTGAAATTGTATAAATGCATAATGAAAATAAACTAGCTCGAATGGTAGTAACTTATCTCTGAGGAGAAATGTTAAGGTTATGTGCCTTCATCAAATTGGGTTATAATGAGGCTTGGAGGAATTTTTATCATAAAAAAGCAAGGAGAAACCCTAAACATCCAAAAACCTAACCCTAGGAGATGAAGCGTCGAAGGCTTGTGGGCCCTAATGGGGTAAGTAAGAACATCAACTTATCGAGGTCATAACTTTGGCATATGAACTTCATTTGGCACACATGGTAGCCCATTGACAAGGTCTATCCAGGGAGCACATTTTCTTATTGTACTTGGTTCCCCAAAAAACATTGTCTAGGGCCTCAAAATGGCTCTAAATGTTCGGGACCTAAAAAACTGCCAAAATAGAAAATTGTGTTGTGAAACAGTGGAATACGTGGGTAGCCATCGATATCCATCAGGATCAGTTTCCCCTGTTTTAGATGTTGCATGGGGTTGTGATACACCCGAGCCTATAGAATTAGTCGACCACTTGGAGTGGCTATCATCAACTACAATTTTTCTTTAGGAGGGAGCCCCACTCCCTCCCATAACCCTACCATGATCTGTGACTAACGTGAGCTCTGTAATTGGTTGACGATGAATTAGGGTTTTCAGGTGTAGACATTTTCCCTATTTTCAATTTAGTTCCACAATAAGAAGTCAATTATTTCCAACAATAGAATGATACAAAAATAAAATTTTAATATTAAAACACACATACACACATTTTCCTAATGTTTTACATTAGCAAGTAAATATTATAGTCAAAACTTCAATGACAATCCATTGCTATAGTCCTTTAAGCACAACCTATTTTTTTTAACATATTAAGAGGCCATTGGTTTGATCCTCCAATTAACACATGTCCACGTTAGAGACAAGCCCAGTGCACCTAATAGACTACTACTAAATGAACATCCATAGATTATGCCATATTGTCACAGTCCACAACCTCCCTAATATATTTTGCTAAAATTTTAAGTTAGATAATGCAGAGATATAAAAATATTTATAACATTGTTGTGAGAGTCCACAAAAGCCATAGTATCCCCATGGGACGCAGTGTCATGGTGGGGATCATGTAATAAATTTTGGAATCCAAGGGAGTACCAAAGCAAAAAAAAAAAACTTTATCCTCAAATTCCGCAAATTGTTCAATATAGAGAAATCCCCTCCTACCATCAAATTGGCTGATTTGAAAACTTAACAATAAACCATATTTGTTTTCAAAAGACTAACACAAATCAAATAACTAATACGCCCATTTATCATGAACCTATATACAATTAATTCTATAACATCAGTTATAATTGTACTTTCTGTAACTTTATGGAAATAAAATACGAAAGTTGCCGATTACTATAATTTCCGAAGGTGCTCTAATAGCTTATGAGAGATTAATTAATTAATAAATAGGTTAGACACAAATATTTATGTCAATGGCTCAGAAACTGCTGGAAAAATCATAGCCCCCGAGTTTTTTATGAGGGCAAGTTCATCGAGGCACCAACGTGATACCGCATAATTTAGAGAAAAGATAGCAATTTGGATAGAGGTTACTTTTGTAGTGGTTTTGTAGTGGTTTTTATATAAGAAAGAATTTTACAGAGTCTAGAAATTTATTAAGTTGAGAGGTTTATTTTATAGTTTAGTGTGAGGAGATGTGTAAATTTGTTGTGTTTTTAAAATAAGAATAAAAAATAAAAATTATATTTTAAATAGAAAAATAATAAAAATTATGTTTTAAATAACAAAAATGATGTTGATTATAATCTAAAAAAATGAATATGTTTTAAAAGTAATTAGATGTAAAAAAATATGTGAATTAGATATTTAAATCTTATATTTTTCAAAAAAAAATTAACAAAAAATTTAAATAAATTATTTGAAGATCTATGTTAACTATATTATGTCTATATCAATTTCATATATATCTAAAAATTTAAGTTTTATGGTTAAAAATTTTATTTGGTCCTATATATACTCTATTTAGCGTTCAAAAATACAACTTAAACAACAAAAAATAAAAACATTGTATTTTACACTCTCAAAAAATTTGCATGTGAAGAAATCTGATCCCTCTGGGCTCATATTAGATCATACATAAAATGGATATATACTGATAACCAACCTGCTCATGTTTGTCAAAAAAGACTTACAATCCATAGGAATGAAGACGAGATTGCAATTTCGATGGATAAAAATTAGAATAAGATGCATTGGGCAGGACCTCTCAAACCATGATTCAAGAACTGAGGTAGTGAGGTGGGTGTGAGTGTTCAGTGAACACGCTTCCATATATATGTTATTTTTTATTTATTTTATTTATTATTTTATTTTATTTTATTTTTTAATTTTAATTTTAATTTTAATTGATTTTACATAAAGTCATATGAATGTTTGGTGATTGATTTTCAGAATTATATTTTCTTAACAAGACGGTTTTGGTGATTGATTTTCAGAATTATGTTCTATTAACAGGATGGTTTTCTAGAATTCTAACTATTTTTTTGTTGATTTTAAAAATACAATATATTCGAATATAATCTACAATATACATTTAAGTGAAATTGTAAAAACAGTAAAAACTATTTCAATACAAGAAACCAATTTTTATTATTAAGAAATTGACATTTCTATATATAGATTTAAATAGCTATAGAATACATAATAACAATTTGGAGTACAAATCTAATAGAATTCTTTATTAGAAAAAAAATATTTTAAAATTTAAATTATGTCAATCATTTAAATCAAAATTATTGTAATTTAACCTTTTTTTTCCTAATCTAACTAATAGACAAGAATCGATCTCTCTATTAACCATTATTAATTTGACATTTATCAATACAAATTATAATATTTTATACAATTTTTAGAACATAATTTTTAATTTGAATAGCACACACTAAACTACCTTGTAAACTTATCCATCAACACGTTTATATATAATCAAAATTTTAATTATAATAACAATCTAACCTTTTCCTCTTCCATTTTCCTTTTTTTGTCTCTCCTTTTTCTGATTATGAAGTATTCTGGTTTTATTAAAAAAAATATATTATATAATTGAAATGGTTAATCTAACCTTTTCCTCTTCCATTTTCCTTTTTTTGTCTCTCCTTTTTCTGATTCTGAAGTATTCTGGTTTTATTAAAAAAATATATTATATAATTGAAATGGTTATAACATGTATGTTTTAATAACATTTCTATCAAATTTTATGTTCTTAATATTTCAGTATTTTTTTTTTTCTTATAAAAATAAATTATATTTAATTTAATTTGAATTTTATTTGATTTATATAAACTATAAATAATTTATAAGTCATCTAAAATATACATAAGTATGAAAAAAGATAAAATTTATTATTTTTAAAAAAATATTGATGAATGATTGATCTTTAACCTTTATAAGAAGGAATTTCGGCGTAAATCACATTCAGAAAATTATTGTCAACACGTTTCGAACCAACCAGTGTGGTCCAATGATTTTCTGAATGTGATTTACGCGGAAATTTCTTCTTATAATTGTTATGGATCACAGAAGCCTCAATTCAACCATTGACCCTTAACCTGTTGAAAACGTTCATTTAACATCACTACACTAATACTTATATTGAAAAAGTATATATTAAAATATGGAGGAGTATTAAGTATTTTTAATATATACCTAAAAAACATAGAGTAAAAGATAAATTTTTTTAAATATTTATAGTTGTTTTTTTTGTTGTTCGAAGTATGTTTTAAAATGGTTTTTGTTTTATTAAGAATTTATTTGTTTAGGATGCACAGAAAAAGGTTAAAAATCTAAGACATAGGAGTGAAAGTTATTTGCTCTTTATGGACCACCACTGGGTAATACATGTGGTGTGGTTTAAATGAGTTGTTTTTAGTGAGATTTTTTCGGAAGTTTTTTAGGTGGGTTTTTTCGGTTTAATTTCTCTAAAATCCGGCACGAATTTATTGAAATCACAAGCTTGATGGGTAACCCGATTGTGCCCTTAGTGAGACTTTTTGGAAGCTTTTTAGGTGGCTTTTTTCAGTCTAACTTCTCTAGAATCCGGCAGGAATTTATTGAAATCACAAGTTTGTTGGGTAACCCCATAGGGGTTTTTCAAGGTGCTAAATCCATATATAGAGTCAGAAAACTAGTTTAAATAACACAAACCGAGATTTCACTTCAAATTTTTTGTTAAGAAATTTACTGCACTATATAAATTATTACTCAGAGGAATAAATATAAAAATTACCAGCGACAACCATAAAACACATAAACACAAATGTTTATCTGGGAAAACCCCAAATCCGAGGAAAAACCCAACCTAATAAGATCTCATTAGCATTGGCCAAAACCCTGGCCAATCCGACCAAGTGAGCCTTCGCCGTTCACCTCCAGGTCTTGCATTACAATGAAATCTTTCCAGCATTTTATAAGCTTCATTAAATATATTACCACGCGCAGGTCTTGCATTACAATGAAATCTTTCCAGCATTTTATAAGCTTCATTAAATATATTACCACGCGCAGAATACTATGGGTGCACACTACCATGTGCCCCAAAACCATCACTGTTTAACCTGCTCAACTTTGACTTTATCCTGAGTCAAGTTTACCTAACATTTTTTTGTTAGATTAAAGTTCAAAAAGTCCCACTAAAGACAACTTCTTTAGTGCGAATTTTTGGAAGCTTTTTCGGTGGATTTTTCCTGTCTAATTTCCGGAAGTGATTCATTGAAATCACAAGTTTGATGGGTAAACTTGCACAATAGAAATGTCTTAAGGGTTTCTCAGGGTATTGAATCCATATATACAATCAAAAAACTAGTTCAAATAACACAAATTAAGATTTCACCACAATTTTTTCCACCCGAAAAAAATCACACTAAAAACAACTCCATAATCAATATCACACTCCAGTACACTATTTCTTCGTCAGGTGTTAGTTACAAAAGGAAAAATATTAACGAGACTCTTAGAACCTCCTTTTAAAACCAATCGTCCTTATTCACGTCATTCACGGAATTGCTGTTCTCCATTCAATTGTTCACGGAATTGCTGTTCTCCGTTCAATTATTCACGACATTCCCGGCATTCCTGTTCGGCTTTCAATTGGCACAACCCGCTCCCATAATCCAATTTGATCTGATTGTGTTGATCCGATTTGTTCTTTATCCTATTTAGGATTCACCACATCCAATCTGATCGGAGTTTTCCCACGGATCATATTTTTCCGAACCACTTTTAAGATTTGCATTGCCTTCAGCGTATCATAAATAGATTTGCATTGTCTACAGCCTATCATAAATAATGGTTAGTGAATATTCTTCTAAAGCAATTTTCAGCATCCATGTAAATAAATCTATATTTTATTTATAGGTAAAAGAATATATACATTATAGTTTCGGTTAGCTCTGGTTTGCAACTACGAAAATGAGATTAGTAATAAAACTTTAAACTTCTGACCATTTTAATCTTAAATTTTAATGAAAGTTAACCATTGAAAATTTTATCATTTATAAGTGGATGTTATTTATTTAAATATAACTACATAGCTAATAAATATAAAATTATAAGTAAATATAGCTATAACAATAATAGAGTAGTTAGAGATATCCGGATGCGGGTGATTCCCGAGCTCATTAGGGGTGACGGCGCTCGGCCATGCCACTTGTTGGATAGAACTATAATCCAAGCCCGGACTTGGCACATGATGGCTCACCTAAGGCGAGAGCAGGTCTGCCTGTAGAACAACTTAAATGCTCACTGCGGCCGAGACAAGGCAGTTGATGGTTTAAACATGGCGCATTCGGCCTTCACCCCCACTATTTGCACCCCGTCCTCTAGCCTCTGCCCACTCCATGCAGGAATCCCCTGCTGTAGAACGGTTATAGGAAATCACTGTTGGCTCATGCTGGTTCTTGATTTTGGAATTGGGCTTCCTTTCTCCCATTCCCAGCCTTGCTCTCTGAACCCTGTCCTGGATCTCGCCGAGCATTCTCGGCTTCCCTTCAAAGAGCCCCATTCCACTGACCTTCCCCTTCGCTGCTCAGCCATGGTACGTCATCGCATGAGAAGCCGCCATGGAGGGAGCCGTGGTGGTCGCGCGTGTTCTCAGGCTGCTCAGTCCGTCGATCAGCCACCGCCCCCTGCCTCTCCGACCTCATCTCAAGCTAATTCTCCTCCCCCTAGCCCATCCAGCAGACCCTTCCCGCACAATGCCTTCCAGTCGACTCATTTCAGATTTCAGAGCAGCCTGAACAGGCCCATCACGGCCAATATCACCATCATTTTCTATGAAGAAGAAGCTCAGCTTCATGTTCCTGCGCGTACCTCGGCAAAGCAGTCTCAGGGCGTTCATAGAGTTGCGGGCAACCATGGCTCTGAGCAGAACCCGGTAGATGAAGGCAAAGCGGAAAGGCGTGGCAAGCAGCATGAGGAGGGTGACACTCCAGGCAACACCCGGCCACCAGGTGGTAGCTCTCATGATGCCACTATTTCGATGGCCATTGCGGGTAGCTCAAGCGGAACCCGTCCGGCGCTGGATCCTCCAGGTGGCAGCGTGGCTGGTGACGTGGCGAGGGATGGCGAAATTTGGTATGGAAATGCTTGCCCCGTCGTGGAGGAGCCACCGGACCAGGACGTGCCCATGTAATGCCACTTGGACCCCCTCTTGTCTACTCAGAGTTCTTTTACTGCTCACTGGTTAGATTCGGCTGTTCATGGTTCTGTGGTTTTGTTCATGTTTCTGTGGCTCGGTAGTCTGTGGCTCCTTTGCTGACATGTACAGCTTTTCTGTCTCTCGATGTTTGTCTCGACTGCTTCAAAGGGGGTTATCCCATATCCTCATTTTGGTCTTGTCATTGTATTCCTGCTCCTATGTCTGGTTCTTTTCTGTTTATTGTAACTGGTTTTCCCAATTATGGGACAGTTTTGATGACCTGAAAGCACTCAGATGCTCTAGACTGAGGCTTCTGCCTCTTTGTAATTATTTTTTTCTTTCCTTTTAATAGAATTAGTCTTTACAGAGAAAAAAAATAAAGTAGTTAGAGATGAATGTCTTTATTGTTAATTTGACAACTAAATTATGATAAAGTTTCTCATTTCGTAAAAAACAATAATAAAACATGAGGCTTAAAAAAAAATAAACAAACTAACTAAACTCCACCTAGCTAGATTTATTTCCATAGTAAAAAAAGCTGCTCAAGTTTAATAAAAAGCAAGATGATCCTTAATCAGCATTGGTGTTTATATTTATATAAAGTTGGAGTTCAATTATTATTAAGAAAATTTCCTTGTTAGCTTCATGAGGTTCAATAGTGCTCAAACCAATGGTGTCTTTATGTGTCACTAGAAATCTATTGTGTACATGTATTAATTGTGTTTACCTCTGATATGACCAGTGTCAAAGAATCCATCATGTTTCTGAAAAACATGTGTTCACCCGTGTCAAAGAATCCATCATGTTTCTGAAAAACATGTGTTCACCAATGATATCCTTCTCTGTCTGGTGGAACTCAAGTTGAATATTCTATGTCGTGTGCTCAAAGTCGTGGTAAACTAAGAACTCTGCTCGCTAACGAGCAAGAGCTCCTCCTCTATACTCATAATATGCCACCCCATGACAACGTGCTTGTTGTCTTGGTATGGACACTCTTTTGTTTCTAGAAAGTTGTTGACTATTAAGAACAACCAAGGCCAAGTCTAACACTGTAAAGGATAGATCTCAAGATAAGGCCTAGGAGAAAACGAGCTTATAAGGAAACCACCAACCCACCACCCCATGACAACGTAACGTGCTTGTTGTCTTGGTATGGTGACTCTTTTGTTTCTAGAAAGTTGTTGACTATTAAGAACAACCAAGGCCAAATCTAAGACTGTAAAGGATAGATCTCAAGATAGGGCCTAGGAGAAAACGAGTCTAGAATGAAACCACTAACCCACCAAATTCACTGCAGCAAATATCAAAATGACTAGAAAACATTCCTATGTATCTAGGATAGACTGGAAATAGCCAGGAAAAGCTAAACTATATAGGATAATTGCTATATTTATCTTCGATGAGGATGGAAGGTAAATATCCATGCACACTGAGGAATGAAAGGCTATATTTAAGCCAAAACATACTGTTATTTTGAAGTAATAAGTTCGGTTAATATATTTTAATATATTGGAGTAATAAGTTTGATTAATATATTTTAATATATGAATGAATTTAATTTCTTAAAAGAAATTTTATAGGATTTAAATTTATAATTTTAATAAATTTTTATTTAATTTTAAATAAATTAAAATGATATCTAAAATTTTAAAATATAACATAATGAAATTATATTTGGATTGGAATATGTTTTAAAATTGTTTCTGGTTATTTAAGAATTTGTTTTTATGGGATGTAAGAAAACAGGTTAACAACTCAAGATTCAGAGACATCTGGCAAGCAAGGAGTTAAGTCTGCCCTTTATGGACCATAGTAGATCATTCTAGGTGGTGTGGTTTTCCTTGAAAATGAGTGATGAGACCACTAGTAGATCATTCCAGGTGGCATGGTGTTCCTTGAAAAAGGGTGATGAGTCAACCTATTAGAGAATAACAATTAAAAATAAATGTTCTCACTACTGGTTTGACAACTTAGTTAAGTTGTACCATTGTTAAAACAAAACAAAAAACACTTAAGCTACCTTCACTATCAATATTTCACCGTAGTTATCAAATTTGAGTGAATCTAGGCAAAAAATTACTATTTAAATACTAAATAATTAGCCAAAAATCACATTTGTCAATACTATTTGAATACTAAATAATTAGCCAAAAATCCCCAGAATGGGTGGTTAACAAAATCCATAAATCCATAGTTCATATGTTAATAGCTAGCATTGCTAATGGAACTACGTGTCTAAACAAAGATAGATATGCCAATGGAATTACATGTCTAAACAGAGATAGATAGTTGTTGGATGGCCCATGAAAAAGGTGAAAATTCATATATCTCCCATAGATTAGGACTGGCAGTTACGGATTCACCATGTGGTTAAAAAAAATAACAATTTTTATGTTAACATGAAAAAATGTGTATTATGATGGATCCTAATTTCAAAGATGATGAGTGATGATAAGACTAAATCTTATTTTAGTTTTTATCTATTTCAAAGATGATGGGTGATGATAAGACTGAATCTTATTTTAGTTTTTATCTATTCTTTTTCTATGACACACACAGGGGAAGCATAATCCTTTGTATGGAGAAGGAAACTAAAGGTAAGTAACTATGGAATTGAGAAATTTTCTTTTTTCTCAATTTTACTTTCTCCAAATTCAAAATTGAATTTTGATAAAAATGAATTGATTTTTCTGTATGGATGATTTTTTTATGCAAAGATTTTGGTTAAAATAAATTTTAAATATTAATTGGCTAAATATATATCTATCCAGGATTTTACATAAAATAAGCTACCATGAAATTATGAAAAGTTATTATATTTAAATTTTTTTAAATATAAGTTTTAAAGAGAAAAGTTGAGTGTAGATATTTTTTTGGTAAATTTTATTTGGAAAATAAAAAAAATATTATCAAAAATTAAAAATTATTTAAAATTTAAAATAAATTGGAAAGAAAATTAACCACCCAAAATATATATACTATCATATTTTTTTTTAATTGAAAAATTTTTATTCCAATTTTTATATGCCATGTCCCATTCAAATCCAAAGTTCCATTTAGTTAAGATGGACTCCATCTCAAGGCCGAAGAAGGTGGGTGGGTGGGGCCTTATGCATATGAGGTCTTTTGGCAAGGCCCTCCTTTGCAAATCCCTTCATAGAGGCATCTATGGTGAGGGCAAGTGGAGCAATATCATCATCCAAAAATATCTGAAAGGCAGGAGCTTGGTGTATTGGTTCAGAAGGAAAACTCTGGGCATTAAAAGGGGGTCTGCCATCTGGCAAAGCTTCAGAAAGATTCAGTTTTTCTTCTTGGGATTTTTAAGATGGCGAATCTTTACTGGCTCTAGCATCTATTTTGGTATTGATCCAACTGTGCATGGTCTGGAATTGTTGCTTCCCCCCGAACTGATTTTCTTTTTCCACTCAAAAGGTCTCTTTACGTGGAACAAACTGATTAAATCTTGGTCCTCATCTTCTCCAATATGGAAGGACGGAGATGATTTATGTTTGCCTCTTTCTCTTCGTCCCATTTGGTGTTCCGCTGTTAATAATCTTGCAGGTAAAGGTATCAAGCAATCAGGTACAAAAGATGCGCTGGTATGGTCTATGCAGAATTCTACTCAGCCTGTTCGTGTCAAGGACCTATATGCTACTTGTTCTTCTGGCCTTTCACCGCTCCCCGCTCCCATCTTTCCTCCCAAATTTTGGAAAGCGTCGTGTCCACTCAAGATGATTTTATTTTCATGGTTGATCTTTTCTAATAGGAACCTCACATGGGAGGTCCTTCAAAGGAAGGGATGGATGGGTCCGGGCAGATGTCCAATGTGTTGTCTGGCGGCCGAAACAAATGCTCACATGTTCTTTCAGTGTGCTGCATCGTCTCAAATCTGGTATGATCTGTCATTATCTCATGGTTTTCCTCACCGGGTTTTCTCATCTGTACAGGAGGGCTTCAAATGGTGGAGTGAACAGCGCCCAGCATGGCGATCAGTATTCATCCTTACATGCTGGTTTTTGTGGAAATGGAGGAATGCTCGCATCTTTCAAGAGTCCAAGACGCCCCTTGCCTCTGTCCTGGTTCATATTTCTGCTTTGCTCGACCCTGCTGGTTAACCTCCAGTCATGGTTTTAGTCTATTTTTCCTTTATCGTTTCCTTCTCGGTTTATGTGGATCCTTTTTCTCTTGTGATCTTCCTCTCTATTTTTGGATGGTTTTTAAATATTGTTTCTAAATGATGATATATCTGTAAGCTATCTGGTCAGTCATTTTTTGTGGAAGTTCAGAACAATTTGCAGTATCAGACCTATCTGTCTTATCTCCAGGATGAGACGGCCATGTTATGTATCAGATCTTTATATTCTCTTAATATAATCCATGATGCTTTTCTCTCTGAAAATATATATATATATATATATATATAAAGATGGTCGTTCCAGCAGTGCCCGTCAGTAAACTAATTAATTTTTATTAATTTTAAATTTAAAAGGTTTTAATCTGTGAAAACAGAAATTTAGGTGGGCGACAATATATAAATAAATAAATATTAATTATATTATACCTACTTAGTGTAGGTAATTATAATATGTTGTTCATGTTTGTATTTTTATTGTATTTATTTATTTTAATATGGTATAATATTTATGAATGGTAAGTTAATTGGTTTTTGTTAGGTTTAAATTAATGAAGTTTTAAGTTGAAAAAGCATTTAAATTGGACAAAGATTCACCTAATTTTGTTGAAAATACATAAATAAATAAACATTAATTATACTACATATACATAGGTTAAGTTTAAGATGAGTTTAAATTTATGAAATTTTAAATTCAAAAAGGAATTTAAGTTGATGAGTTTAAATTTATGAAATTTTAAATTTAAAAAGGCATTTAAGTTGAATAATGGTTCATATTTTTCATAACAATATATAAATAAATAAATATTAATTATACTATATATATAGTAAATCCCAAATATATATATATAGGTATAGGTATAGGTATTTTTAACCATATCACCTTTTAAAATGGTATGCAAATTTAACATTTAACTTAATCTCACTTTTTAAAATGGTTATACAAATTAAATTTATAACCTTCCTCAATCACATAATTTAGCCTAACATAAACTTACCAAATAAACCATGTGAAAGAGCAAACCCATTTACAATATTATAATAAAAAGCTATTTTAAAATTTATAACTATATTAAACATTAAAATTAAAATTAATCAAATCAAATGAGTCCCACCAATCCCATGAAAATCATATTGATTGCATGCCAAACATTAATGATATTTTCCTTACCTAAGGAAAGCATTGATGATATTAGTACAAAACAAGTTATTTGCTTACTTTACTAAATCAAACCAGTCTGAGTAGTCCCATGAAAGTCATATGGAGTGCACGTGGAACATTAATGATATTTTCCTTACATAAGGAAAGCATTAATGATATCGGTACAGAACAAGTTATTTGCCTACAGCGTAGTCTAATGAATCGACGATTTACCCTTCATTTTTTGTGCCCCTCCCTCGTCGACTCGCCATGGGCCCCATCCCTCTCCGTCTCCATCTCCAAAACGTTCTCTGTCTCCATCACAGGATCTGTTTGCCTCACGATGAGTATGATATGAAGTTTTTCCTAACACTCGCGACCTAAATTAAAAATTACAGTTTCATCTTCCCGTGTTCTCATTTATGAAATCCCCTATTTTGATGTCTAACCTACTCAACACCCCAACACCACTGACAGAGACAAATTTTGGAGTAGCTACAACCTGATGCACATGTAACTAGATGAGCGAAGGTTGCCCACATTGGAGTGCAACAGTAAGTTTTGTCATTGTTTGTGATGTGTTTCTTGCTTAAGGAATTGTTTATCTCTTTTTTTGTGTTGGTCACATTTGAATATAGACCATGGGGAATGTAGATAATATTATGCCCCCTCACGCAAAAAATCTTCATGGGACCTTTTAGATTATTTTCTGGAGTTCTGTTGAATTTATTCCATATGAAAATAGAGATTCCAAGGCTTGTAAGAACCCTTCTAGTATATGAATCCATCTGATTCATGGAAATAAATAGAGATCTTAAACTCTAGTACTATAACTAGATGCATATGATAGTTCATTCTGTGAAAATAAATAGGTCCTCGTGAGTATCGTTTGACTTAGAATGCTATTAATTCTTTATTTTTAGAAATAACTTGTTAAAACTTGACCATTCCCAACAATTTAGGCCTTGAAATAATGACCAGTTCCCTAGCAGAAAGAGGAGATCCTTACAAAATATTCAGTTTTCAAGCATTGGGAATTCACTAATAAAGAAACCTGAAGTTTTAACAAAATGAATTTATTTATGCCTTCTATTGTGTCTTGAAGACTCAATCCATGAAAATAAGAATGAATTCAGTAATTTTTCCCTTATTTTATAATGAAATACAACAATCTGTATTGCAAAAGCATGTTCAATACCTAATTATCTAGAGGAAATTTGTCTATCTCAATAACTAAGATACAAAAAGTTCATTCTTAATATCAGGCCTACGGATACAAGAAGGCCATCGTTAATATGTGGCTGCATTCCCCGCAGTTTTTGAATAGCATACTTAAAGTTGCAAACATATATAAGTTATTTTAGCAAAGGTCGGATGAAATGATTTCTAATGATGTTATTGATGCTTGGATAGAATGACTTCTTATGGTGATTCCTCCAGATATCTGGGACCTACACCTACACTGGATACTGCTTCAGAGAGTAAATCATCAACAATCCTTTGAATATTTGACTGGTGCTTCGCTATGAATAGGTTTCAAATTATACTTTCAGAATTGATAAATGATGGTCATTAAATTGAATATCAATTTAGAATTGGTTGAAATGACAATGTCACTTTCACCAAAATTTGTAACTGTCATTAGCCCATCAATTATTGCAATATATTAGCCTTAATTATTTGTTGTTCTACAAGGAACTTCTCTATTGTCTGAAATACTTAACTTACTGCTCCACTGTGAAGCACACATTTGGTTGTTGCTTGTCAAGGATTAATAGAGCACCAAACTTAATTGCTAAAAATCCATTAGTTCATTGTTGCAGAAACAAACTATTTCATTGTTGTGGAAACTCGCTAGTTCACAATTTCAGCGACTCGATAGTTCACCATTGCCCCAAATCATTGGTTCACCATTGCACCAACTTGCTGCTTCACCGTTGCACAAACTTGTTGGTCCACCTTTGCAGCAACTTGTTAGTTCACCTTTGTAGCAACTCGTTGGTTCACCTTTGCAGCAATTGTTGGTTCAACTTTGTAGCAACTCGTTGGTTCACCGTTGCAACAACTCATCGGTTCACCATTATGGAAACTCGTTGTGTCATTATTGTAGGAACTCATTGGGTCATTGTTGCAACAAATATTTGGGTCATTGTTGCAGCAACTCATTGGGTCATCATTGCAGCAACTCTGTGGGTCACAAAATGGTAAAGCAAGGAAAATGGGAAAATATCATTTCCCTTTTGGTGCACGAACCTAAAGAGAAAATCATTTTTTCTAGAAAGGATTTATTTTGGTCTAAAGTACATGGAAATAACATGGAGATTGATAGGATTGCAAGAATCCCTTCACATAGAATTCCCATCTTTATTAGAGGGGAGGAAATGAACCCAAAAGCTCTATGTTTTTTCACCCGAGTACAAAATAAACACCCAGGATCAAGGACTACTACTTCCTTGGGATATGAAGTTGTTGACGGTTTTGGATGCCACCAACATTGTAAGGGGATCTCCCCGATGTGAAGTCCCAATTAGACCTCACAATGTTTGGTGTAGGAGTCCCATCCGGTCATATGGTCTAGCCACCATTGGAATGGTTTAAAGATATGCCTTGATTACAAACCAACACAAGAGAACACAACACCAATTTGGGGCAGCAAGAATGTGAGCTTTGTGAGACACCCAATGTAAGGTATACAAGGGAGACTTCCACGGCTGGTGAGGGAAACGAGCCATCGATTAGAAAAGTAATAGTACTATCCTAAAGGGTGGCCCGAGGATAAAGAGAAATACTTGTTGAATACCTGCAGATTAGTCCACATAATAAAAAACAATTGTTAAAGCATAACAACACTCATTCAATAATATCCATAGCTAAGAAATGAATTAGTTCATTAACTTAGTATGTAAATGAAGCAACATATACCATAAACATAACCAGAATAGTCCAACTACATCTACAATACATGTATGAAGAAAGTGTTAGCTCATTGAGCTTCTGATTAAAAGTGTAAGACCCAAGTACATTGTTACATGAATGAAACATTGTATACAATAGTGGAACATGAAGCCACAACTTTCTTATCCCAAAGAATGATCTATCTCCTATGTATTACGAGAGAAGCCAAGGCAATACCTCTAGAATCTAATCCTTCCAAAATCCCTTTGCTTGAGTTATGAGGAGCTATTTATAACAAATATCAATGACCTTTATGGTTCCTCGTTACTCTTAGACTTCTATGGTTGTTCGTATACTAGAGATAACTTATTACATTCCATGTGTGACTATTCATATTCCACATGTGTCCCTTGGATTTCATTACATATGATTTGTTACATAAGATCATTTACAAATGAGACGGTGTCCTAATAAGAAAAAATTGACAATGGGACAAAGACTCATCAAATGGATAAATCATTTTCTTCCTCATGGAGTTCACTTGTAATGTAAGTGTGACATGCTATGAGCTCATGTGTGATGGCTTTGACCCGAACTGGAAAGTCCCCTTTGTACTGCATCTTCACCTCCAGTGCCTCTGTTAGTGTGTTCTTGGAGTTTGATTTTACATTATTCCACAACCATGACAACTTAATATGAGCTTTAACTAGTATAATGGTGTTCTACAAAATAATGTCCTAGGTAACCTCCAAGCCTTCTTGTTATGTTGCCTAATTGATTTGTCCAATATATTCCCTGATCTCCTATAAGATGACTTCTTTGCCTCTGATTGGTTCAAGATATTCGGTGGCAGGAAACCCATGTTTTTGTGTTAGAGACTCAAACCCATTATGTAGTCGATTATTTGTAGCCATAGTACTGGCTGACTGTGCTCTAAGATGCGAGTATTTTTGCAGGTGGAGTCTCAACTGAACTTTTTCTATCTCTACGGAAATTTGTCCTTCTTTTCCAAATGTTGCGGAGCATCTGGATATTTGGCAGCTGACTCTTGCATCTAGACAACTTCTCTATTTTTTATCTTTAGTAGATTCACCACTTCCTGTGTGTTATTTTGAATGCCAATGAGAGGAGCCACGACTTGTTCTATAAGTATCATATCATCATATAGTCACTCCATGGTTTCCTCCATTGGCCCCAGTTATTCTTGCATGGTTGACTTCCATCCTACAGTGTTGAAGTTCTGTGAAGAAAATCGTTGATTCTTTGTCGCAAGATGTTCCGCCTATTGCTTCACCGTAGCAATTTCTCTTCTCAACCTGGCATTCTCATTCAACAAGTACTTAGAGTTATCATGTGTCGTTGTAGCGAATGCAACATTTTCTGCCATGACTACTCTAGGATTCCTTCTAGTGTTGGTAGTTATCACCTTCTTTGTAGACACTGAGACTATATTCTGAGGATCCTTTGGGAAATATCTATGCCTTTGTTGCATGATCGTCTTCTTAAGTTGATCGAATGTTACACTTCATACGTCCATGACTATATCTGCTAGTGGAGGTGTGATCCCCATCTCTACAATTTGAAGATGACCACCTGTGAGAGGGTTTTCTCCTAGAGTATCTAGTTCTTTCTCCACTGGTTGGATGGTATCTTATTCCTCAAATTATTCCTCTTCTAGCTCTTGAGTCAATTGTTCTTCTTCCAATCTTTGTGTTGCTTCTTCCTCCTAGGACTTACTCTTTTGTTCTTCTTCTATCCTTCTCTTCTCTTATTCTTCTTCTACTTGTTGCTTCTCCAGTAACTCATACTATTGACTCTTCCTCTCTTATTCTTTTGTTTCTCTCCTTTCCTTCTCTACTTGAGTAGATCCTACATTTAAAGGATCGGCTCTCCATTTCTTGTTTTTCTCGCTTTTTGAGGAATAATTTATCCTTTTCTTGGTAGCTACTTTCTTTGTTTGAGGTGTTATCTCCTCATCCTCTTGCACTTGCAAGTCTTGAGCTAGTGGATTTTGGGGTGAACTAGTCTCAATTGTTGGATGTGTCTTCATGTTGGCATTTTACAAGTTCTTTAGCTTCTCGTCTTATATCGTGGACATCGATAAGTACCTCGTATTATGACTGATACTTTGACAATGTTTCCTGAAAATTCTCCTAGGATTATATCCATGGAAGTATTTAATGGAAAAGTGTAGACGGTCCAGCTTCTATATCTCTTCTATTGTCACCTTGTGGCTTTTTAACTCATATTTTTTATTCCTCAACGGAAATATGGGTCAAGGGTCTTTCTTCATCAGGTGAAGAATTCCTGACAATCCCTTGTGCAACTGATTTGCAACTTCTGACATGACCACCTTGTTGACCACATATCGTCGCATAAGATGAGGGGATATCTGACAATCGAAGCACCTTATGTATGTATCCTCGAGGGCTACAAACCAATTTGTGATATCTCGAAGTGACTCCTTTACATGATTAGTCATGCAAGGAGGATCAATCTCAAATATCATGTGAAAGATAACTGCAAAGAAGTGTTTAGCCAATTTCTCATATACACCTTTGAAGCTTGCTTCTAGTAACACTATGTAGTTGAAGTAAACTTGGAACTTCTCCTCAGGGGTCCAGTTCCAATTCATTCCTGGGAACGCATATTATGCACAGATTCCATATAAGATAAATGCATACGTGTAGAATTATGGTTCCTGGTTCTCCCATAAAGATACTTTCGCCTTCCTCACCTGATGTTGCAACTCATGTTACAGGATATCCACCTAATTGAAAGTTCTACCATGGGTCATCACTATATTGAGCGTGTATATCCAATTCTCTTCGAACACCTTAGAGTTTTTACGCCCATACAACTGATAATACATGGCTATCAATTACTGATATACATCTCTAAGAATCTTTGTCGGATAAACTGCGGATGGGCTATGGTGAAACTTGGGAGGCTTTTGACACCATGATTTTATAGCATTTCTAGTGTCGAGGGTCGCCCATTTCATGTAGAAGTTGTCTTCACCAAAATAGGTGGAGAGCTAACCGCCACTCTCACTACATAGCACAAAGTGAGAGGCATCCATATGTGTAATGATCCATTCAATCACCTTTGTACCTAGTATGACCCGGAATTTGCATGTGATCCTATGCATCTCGGACTTCTTGATGTTGATGTATGCATGAAAATATTCTAAGTCATCAACAAACCTTTCCTGCATGAATGTGTTGAATATCTTGCTCCATGTAACCTTTGTATACTTATCAATAAAGCATTGTGTATCTGCATATATGGGAGTATTTGTCTTTGTGACTACTACAGGTTCATTAGCGCCTGCTTCTGAAATTTTTTTGGAGGCCACTTTGTGAAGCGGCATGGCTCAAACAGATGACGATAGAGTGGAAATACTTGTAGCATGAAAACCTATTTGGGGAAACACACTCATAGTGACAATATTAGCTTAACCAACCTACTTATGCAGCGAAACTTGTAAATCATGTACAAAGAACCATCATAGATGATAGAACATGAAAAACTATGAACAAAAGCACAAAATAACTTGCATGCATGGAAAAATGAGCATGCAATATAGGAAGGTTCACTTTCAAAGCCCAAAGCAACATGCAGGGTCATTCAAGGCTTTGGAGTATGCTCATGCACTCAAGCAGGTGGAGAAAAACACTTAGGGCACACTGGCACACCCTGAAGGGTCGAAGGGATGGAGTGTTGCGCCTTCGGGTCTTCCCTATGCGCTCAAGGAGACAAGGAGGGTGCATTGTCGCATTTCGAAGCGACAAAGGGAGAGGTTGACAAGTCTTCGGGCCTTCACAATGTGCCCATTCTCTCAAGGAAAAGGAGGGTGCACTGTCACATGTCAAAGGGTTGAAGGAAGATGCTTCGTGTCTTCGTGATGCGCTCATGAGCTTAAAGGAGGGCACATTTCTTCGTGGTGAAGAAGTGTTCTCTAGAGGAAAAAATTATCAAACATGGTGCATTTTTTTATTTTAATTGGGCTTCGAGTCAAGAAGTACACTCCACCTATTGGAAAATCATAAACAAGTTTGAACATAAATATTTGATGTTGAGATGAGGAAAAGAAATATTTGCAAGGCTTTATAGTTGTTGTCGCATTCAAGGAGGAAAATGAAAGGTTTAAGTAATGTGAAGATTTGTTGCATGTGATAATAGATTAACACTTGCAACATGAAGATTCATCATAAACACCAACAAACAAAATGAAAAACAAAGGATTGACAACAAGAAAAGAAAGAAAGGCAATGAAAATATTTGTCATGCAAACTTACTTGTTGCACTGGTTGATGAAGAGACACTTGATTCCTAGTTGTGTGCCCAACTCAGATGTAATGATTATGCAAGAAGAATGATTAACTAAGTTGATTTAAATAAGTTTAAATGCAAAATTGATTCATGTATGAGTGTCACTTGTCGTCACATGAAAGGATTAGTTAAGGGAGGTTTAGTGGGCTCCTATTTTCTAGGAGTGTGCCCACATGCAACAAGATGGCACATGCATGAATCCAGTAAAGGTGCATGTATCCGTCACGAAGGAGTGCGCTCATAGAGGGTGCACTTGTTTAGTATGAAGGAGTGTGCTCAATGACGGCACGCTTCTTTGGACCGAAGGAGTGCACTCAATTTGAGCGCATGTCTTCACGGACTTGGAGTTCGCTTTTACTTTTTTGAGTGTTTTACTTGCTTTTGTTTTCTTTTTCATGCTTTTGATTGTGTGCATGTCGAAAAGGAAAGTTTCTAAGTCAAGAAATAGCATGAGTTAACCTAACCATGGACTAACTAACTCAAGCGCTTCTAATGGTTAAGTGACGACACTTAGGAAACATTGACTTAGGAGGATGCGACACTAGGAGAAAACACATAGATAACAAATCAAACAACATGACGACTCAAGGGGGCTTGAAATGACAGTTATTGTAGGCTCCAAAATTGACATAGGCAAAAAATTTGGAGGGTCGTTGTTGCAGCGACAACGGAAGTGTAAGTTTTTTAGAGATGCATTGTTTAGATATTGGTATTAACAGTGCTTTATCATTTGTCATATGTATTGACCTTTCAAAAAAAAATATGTAGTTATGCTTATGCATATGGCCCCGAGGAAAAAAGAGGAGAAAATGAAATGAAACAAAGATCCTCATTTGCGAAAAAGAGGGGTTGTCAATGCCAATTCATTATAAAATTTATTGTTTAAAGCCCCGACATAGCAATATAACATGTATGAAAATAAAGATAACCAAGGATGGCCTTGTCATGGCCAACATGACACTTTGTATTATGCTAGGTCCTTGTATCAACCAAAGTTATCAAGGGACATGGTTTCCTATGTAGAGTGTTGTTTTTTCTTAGAATTGTCGATGGACTCAGTTTGTAAAATGCATGTTAAAAAATGTGTTGATATGGATGCCATAGCTCGAGATAGGGATTTATTTTTATGAAGGAAAGATATTGTTAATATCTATAATCGTCTAATGAAAGAAAAGTATCAGTTGCATACGAAGGATGAAATGAGTGTGAACCTTTGGTATAAAAAACACCAGGATGATTTTTTATTTTATCAAAAGCCCAAGGGTGGAGAGATCACTTTTATATTTGGAATTCAAATGAAGTGGATGTTGGAGACCATGGTAAAGCTATCAAATAATAGCTTAATAGCCATGGGTTCAACATTCAACACAAATAAATATGGGGTGAGTGTATTAAGAATGATTGATCTAGTACAATAATTTGATTTATAGTGATTGATAATGATTATCGAGCTAAAGTTGAATTCATATGTTTTTTGAATGTGACAGTATCAGTTGTACACACTCAGATTTTTTATGAGCAACAGAGTGGGGTGTTAGTTGCATGGGTGGTGGCATCATGCACTACATAATAGTACATTTCACTGTGGTTGGAGCACCTCATGCATAGGTGTCACCAAGTTTATCATAATTGGAAATTTAATTCCTTCATGGTTGATAATGCATTAGCTGAAATCAGTGCTTTAAGGTAACTTCAATCTTCTTATTTTATAGTACAACTTGTATTTATTCTAAAAAACACACACTTGAAATGAATTGAATGTGGTAGGAGAATCACAAGGTGCAATGTTATCTTGTGTGTTTGGAACGTACATAGGGCATGGCTAAAAATGTCAATTGATTAGCTAATAGTCCAAAAATAGCAAAAGAGATGTTTAGTGATTTCGGTTCGATTATGAGATATTTTTCCAATGATGAAGTGAGCATTGCAATTAATGCATTCTTCAACAAATTTGTTAATGAGGAGAAGTTCTTAGACTATTTCCACAAGAATTGGGTTTTCGGTGACAAGATTTGTAAGTTCACATACTCTTTCTTACATTTCTCTTTTTGGTTTTCATACGGACAAAATATATTCATTAACCCAACTTTTCTCGAATTAGAATTGTGGGTAAAAGGTTGTCGATATTTTACCCATGCTAATAAAGAGACAAACAATGTTGTGGAGCCATATCACTATTACCTAAAGACAAAATTTCTATCTGATATAAGAAATAAATGTGCTTGTAGGATGGATTGGTTAATATATATTCTTCTAACTCTTCTAACAAAGTTTTAACCTTATTATCGGTTTAAGGAAATTTTGAGAAAAAAAAAAAGAGAGAATATCTCGTGCTTATTGGGTGAGGAGTCAATTTAAACCTAATAAGCAATATCTTGTCACTTGGCATCACACAAATTTCATAACTTATGATTCCCCATGGTCTATTCGTGGCAACATTGTAAGAATGCCATAAAGGTTGGTTGGTTGTGTTCTTGTTCAATGCCTTCAAACCCGTTACTAAATCATGAGACCATAATTGATTCATGCAATGACCCTCTTGAGATAAATATAGAGGATCTAGATCTTAGTGAAGATGCCAATACAATTTCCAAGGATAGTCACAATGTTGATGTAAATGTTGAAAGACTTGAGTTGGCCAGGGAGTTATTTGGCTACTTAGACCTGCTTTGAAACAGTCGTCCTACTACTTTGACCAAGATTGAACAGTTGATTGCTTTGGCTAAGAAAATGTTGGATGACGTCAACAATCTTCATATTATGGATTATGACTTCATATATGGCTTGGGTTCTTTTGAGTCATCTTTAAAGAGGAAGAAGAGTTTATTGAGCCCAAAAAAGAGAAGAGAAAGATGAAAACAAAATGCAAGATTGGAAATTGATTTGAATATCGTTGCAGATGAAGATGAACCATTTGAGTTTGTACAACTCAACAAGTGAGGTCGCACTTTTGTGATATATTTATTAGTGTATTTCATGTATTTAATGTATTATTGTTGTGTTGAATATGTTCATGCTAGGTAATCATAGTACAATGTAATTTTCTTCTACTATACATGAGGGTTGGAGCTCCAATAACTAAATATGCCCAAGAGACATAGATGGGCTCCAAATGGAAGATTTGGATTGCCTATAGTTTGCAATATTTTGCCTTATTTTGCCTATATTTTGCCTTATAGTGCCATGTGGGTGGGGATCTTTTCATTATAGCATCATGGTACACAGGGTTTCATTTCTGTTTGCACTTGTTGTGGTAACTTGGCTCATTTGTCTCAATGGTGTTGGTATTTACATTAATATACTTTGGAATTGAAAAGTGTTCCGAGCAGTTTTTCCAGGCTGGGTTTCACTTGGTGGTGTAGTCCTTTGTATCATAGGTTTGTGTCCATATTTCAATTGACCTTCAAAAGTGTGCTTGTGGTCTTTTTGTCTCTTTTGTGATTATGAATATTGAGGTCAAGTGGGGTGAAAATACATAACAATTTAGCTGATTATTTTTGTTTTTCATGTATGTTTGATAGGTGGTGAGGCTATGTTTGTTGATTTGGGAAATTTGTCCCAATTGTTAATTAAGGTCAGTAAATAAATCCATGCATCTACATTTAGTATTTCAATACATTTATTGTTTAGTATGTTATGGAAGATAACTTTCACAGGGTTGTTTGTTGGCGTGCCCTCTTGGCCAGGAGGGCCACCAAAAAGAAAATAAAGAGTTAAACATGCATTCTACAACAACCACAATACATTAACAGCAAAATAGTTGCATAAATACAATGCCAACAACATCTACTCTCAACAAACTAACAAAAAAATGCATCACATAGAACCTACTACAAATCGACCAAAAAAAAAAATTAATAAATAAACACATATGACACTAGGATGCAGAATCTAGATTCTCATTAGCTGAAGTGGAAATTTTACATATTAAGCAGGCCTCCCTTCCATGGCTGTAGGGAGGCTATGTTGCATCTAACCCTCAATATGAAGCCCATAAAAAACCCTCTCTCCAAATGCCAATGAGAGACTAACCAAGAGGTTTGCATGTACATTCAAACCCTCTTTTTAAAAAATTCTAACATGTTGATGGCATTGGACCCGCCAACATTTAGGGGATCTCCCTGATATGAAGTCCCGATCAGACCTCACACCATTTGGTGTAGGAGATCCATCCGGTATAAAGGCTCGATTTCCAAATCCTTAAATATTTTCCTTGGCTCTAGTTGTCAGCACAATAAAGTGATATAATGGTATCCTCAAAAAGCAAGGTGAGTGTGTCTGGTGAGTGTGCAGCACAATTGTGTCTAGGTTCTCTTACTGCAAAAGGGGGGAGAAAAGTGAGCCTCTAAATGAAAGGTAATAGTACCACCCAGGAATAGACACACATGAACCGGAAGGACCTATCTCTCATCCATCGGAATAATCCACAACGAACGCAACAGTCAATACAACCAACAAACAAGGGAAGATCCCATTAACATCCAGCGGAATAGTCCACAGCGGATGTGATAGTAGTTATAACCAATAAGAAACAAAATATTTGTCTAGTATCCTGTATAATAGTCCACAAGGATGGGATAGTAAAAACAACCATTACAACACATTATCAATAAGATAAGCACTAAAATAACCGAAATAGTTCAAATATCTTAGTACACGTGAAAGAAAACATGAAATACAAACGTCCACATAATAGTCTTACAAACATTCATAAGTCATGCATGAAGAACATGTTGGCCTTAAAAGGCTTCTGTTATTAAGCAAAATTTCCAAGGCACATATTTACATTGTACATCACTAGCCCCAGTAGTAGGACATTGGAGACACTCCTCGAAGAACTAGGTGGTCTCTTTAATGCCTTGTGGGATGAGCCAAGGTGAAAATTCATTTGCTCATATAATGAAGGGCTATATATAACCAAGGGGTGATGCTTACCCCTTGTGACTATTTGACTACCCTCATGATTGTTCAACTTCCTATGACTTTTCAAATTTCATGACTCTTCACATTCATGTGTTTCCATTGGACTTCCACTTTACAATACACTTGATTTACAAAATACATGGCCCACAATAGTGATGTAGCATATGACAACTCATGACATGACTTGACATGACACTGCTGATATATGGAATGGCTTGATGAGGTGGAAATGTCAAGTCATTGTTGTTGCTAAGTGCTAGATGTGTTCTTGGATATGCTTTCTCTTCTCCTCCGCATAGCTTGGTGATGCAAGGTATTCAATGATCTTCAGTCTTGGAAGGTGGTTGCAAACTTGTGTCCCTTTGCTTGTTCTTAGTAGGTCCACTCATCCGTTCAGCTACAAGTAAGTATTTAGGAATGCTCCCCTCCTTCTTCATCACCTTTCTGTGACTTGATAGTGTACATGTTCCTGCAATTCACTCATGACGGGACAACATCAATCCAAAAAATCCCTAATCTAAGATGATGCATTATTATCCATGAAATGAGCCTCAGTCAAGTGACATGTTGGGAGAGAGGGCCCAGTAACTGCGCATTACACAATTCCAGGTGATAGGGAGAGAGCTTGATCATTGAGACTGCATGGAGCGCAGCTCATGCTTGATTGAGGAACTTTTCAGCACAGTCCCCACTGGGGAGAAAAATTGCACAGTGGCCACTGAGAGTCTGGATTTTTCAATTCAAGCAAGTAGTGGTTGATGCAGGATGAGGCCTTTAGAGGTCATTTCTACACAGTTTTCAAAGGTAAGGAGGACTGGGCAGCAGAGAGACCTGAAGGAAAAATCTGTGTAGTTCTTTGAGGGAAGTGAGCCCTGGCTGAAGGAAGGGCACTAGATAACACATATGTGCAATTATGGGGGCCAAGGGAGGCTAGGATCTCTTCCAGTAGGCAAGGTGAAAATCTTAAGGACTGAAAGTGAGAAGTGTGTAGTTCAAGGCAGACTGGGAGGCACAACTGCACAATTCTGAGGGTCAAGGAAGGTTGTTGAGCTCTGGGATTGTGTAATACAAAAAATCTGGAGGATAGTGACTGCACACTATGCAGTTCCATGCTACAAGGTCACATCAAGGAGGGCTGGGACTATATGAAGTTGAGTTTCCCAGTCAGGAAGATCTTCTGAAAATGACTAATTGTGGAAGGAAGATAGACTCATGATAAACTTGAACTGTGATCACACGCTTAGCATACTTCGATGACATGACAACATATACCACAAGAACAACAAACAAAGCATTACCCTTTGTGTGACTGTCTCATGACAAGAAGTGACAAGTGCAACACTTGAGATAGACTTTAGGACGACCGTGACGACACTTGTGTGACAGTGCTCAAGATTTTTTGTATGAGTGTGACAAGTGTTTACATGGCTAGGACAAATCATATACACAAAGACCAACCTTTGAAACCACTAGAAAAGGTTCGAAAACATGACATAACAGTCAAACATGCCAAAAGATGACAATTAATCCAACAAGCGAAAGGGTTCAAAGAACTTGGGGAAAGCTTGTGAAATGAGCTTAAGTGTTTGCAACAATCAAGGGAAATACCAAGGAAGGCTCTAAAATTTGAGTGCAAGCCAAAATTTTGGAGGGTGTTGCAGCAACTACAACACTTGGTGACACACTAGTTGAATTCCAACTTCTCTATCTTGGTTAGTTTCTTCTGTGCAGGGCCTTGGTCCTTCAAGGAGTATTGATTCATCATGCAAATTACTTTGGCTTCCCCACTTACCCCATGGGAAGACATGGTCCCCTCTATACCTTCTTATTTAAACACAACATAATATTCAATAGAATCACAATGTTTCAAGTTGGGAAGGGTAGTTTGGCTCACAAGCTTAAGATTTTGAGAGAATGGTTTTTCATCTCTAGTGTTGCTCTGCTGCCAGCAGGCCTAGACAGTACCCCAGTGGAGTCATGCAAGAACACAAACATTTCCCCGCTACCAGCAAGCCTGGACAGTAACTCAGCAAAGTTGCTTGCTTCACCTCTCTACGTGGGAAGCCTTTCTATTCTTTCACCTTTATTTATTTACCTAAAGAGAAATGTGCATCGAAACTCATTTTTTTTGGGGTGGAAGAGGGATCCGAACTTATTAAGAGCAGGAGAGGTTGGTCCTTCAGAGAATCATATAAAGACCTCTGATTTAGGTTTTCTTGTTTATATTTTTTCCCTCCTAAATTTCTACTAGTTGGATAGGCTTGAAAACACCAAAGAAGAAAACTGCGTATAGGCATGAAGTTTCTAAACTAGACACGGGTTCATGGTTGGACCAAAATTCCCCTTATGGACGGATCGTATTTTCTGCCAGAACTTCATCAGCCAAAATATGCAACCAACACAAGGAAGATGGACAGAAAGCTAGCCAAGCATTGCAGTGTCATGAGACTCTTTAGACTTTAGCCACACACACACTTAGAAGCTCAACACAGTTAGGCACAACACTTATTCACATGACAAAACAACACAAAATTGAAGCAAAGACATAAACAACAAACAAAAAAATACTATGTACATAGTGCAGGGCACAACCCCAAATCTTCATTGAAAATATTGCTTTAAACCTTGGCCATTGACAGGGAGAGAGTCAATATTCCCGTCAAGTGATTGCAGACAATATGTGTGTTGGCAAAGCTTTTCGTGGACTATGTATGGACCAATCCATAGGGACTGAAACTTAGTGTGTTTGCCTTTGTCCTCGTGGGATTTATCCCACTTTAAGACTAAGTCACCCACACTAAAGCTATTTTTCCCTACAGACTTTCTATCAAACCACCTCTTGATACAACTTTGGTGAAGTGAAAAAAATTATTTTGCTTTCAACCTTTCTTCGTGTAGCTTTTGCAAAGTGTCCATCCTACGCTTAACTAGAAGAAATGGCTTGCCTTAGGATTCTTGGCACAATTGGAGAGCGAGCAAGTAGATGTTCGGCAGGAGGATGGCTTATGTTCTATATACCAGGAAGTAAGGGGAGGTGTTCAAAGAAGGTTTAGTTGTGATTCGGTCAGCCAATAAGGCATTCACCAAAGTAGAGTGTTTGTTTCGTTGTTCAGATAATATGGTCTTTTATGATACGGATGAGGTTCTTATTTGTGTATTCAACAAGACCATTCCCCTACGGATAATAATTAGCTAAATGTTTCAATATAATCCCATTTTCCAATGAAAAATCATAAAGTATTAACGATGAGAAGTATGTTGCATTGTAAAAAACAAGTGACATAGGAATGTCGAACCTGGTGATGATGTTCTGCTGCAAAAATTTGATGACTTCCTGATCATTCACCTATTTTAGAAAAGTTTCCTTTGTCCACTGTGTGAAATATTCTAAAACAGTTAGAATATAGCGGTGTTGCTATTATGAGTGCGGTAAAATTTCCTCAATCATATCCAAGCCCCACTGTTGAAAAGGCTCTTCCACTACAACGGGGTTGCTGACTTCTGATTTCTCTCAGGACAACTTTGACAAATCAGACACTTGCAGGCATAGGCATGAGCATCCTTGAATAATGTAGGCCAATAAAAATTGGCCTGCATAACCTTATGTGTTGTAGTGTTTCCTGTGAAGTGTCCCCCAGCTGGTCCATCGTGGAGATCACGTAGCACCTTTTCTGAATCATGCGCCTCCAAACACGTCAGCAATACTCCATTCTGGTACCTTTTGAAAAGCGCCCCATGCACCAACTAATATGACAATGCTTTAAGTCAAAGTTCCCTCTTCTACCGCATATATAAATGAGAGGGTATTGTTCCATGCTCAAGGTATTGGCGCACATCCGTGTACCAAGAGTTTGTATCCGAAGTGGGGGAGGCTCACTCAAAATTGTACATTTCAATATCTTGCTCCCATCCTACGAGGTCTTCTCCTTCCCCTTTCGCATTGACTGCTTCTGCCACCAATTTTCAAAGACCATGGCCCTTGATTGTGTGAACTGACTTAATGTCAAGATCGTATTCTTGTAATCTAGTCATCTAGATCGCCTTCCTTTCACCCAGCTCTTGTTGAACAAGTAGTGATCTAGTTGTTGGGTGTGGAACAAAGATAATACAACAGTTTTTTAACAAATAGGGTCTGAAGTGTTTTACCACCTTGTACACTGCATAATCTTGTTTTTCCACGGCGGGGTAATTGAGCTCTAGTCCTTGCAGGCTTGCACTCATGAAGGAGATAGGTCGTTCATTGTTCAACTCATCCTTCTGAGTTAGCACAATAGCAAGAGAAGTACCAAAAGAAAAAGTATAGAGCAAGAATCATTTACCGAAGTCTAGGATGTATAACGCGGGTGCTTCTGCTATAGCTTGTTTGATACAGGAAAACGTGTCCTTTTCCCTCTTATCCCATTTATAGACTGCGTCCTTCTTGATCATCTCTTGTATTGGTTTAACAATCTGAGCATAGTCAAAGATGAAATTTCGGAGGAAGTTGATCTTCCCCAAGAAAGATTGCATGGCTTTCTTGTTCACTGGGTGGGGAATCTGTGTGATGGTCCTGACCCTGTCTAGGTCTACCTTGATCCCACTTTTAGCAATGATGTGTCCCAGGAGGTTACCTTTGGACACTGCAAAGATACTCTTTTTGGGATTCAAGGATATCTCATATTTACGGCATCGCTCAAAAATATTCTCCAACTAGCACATCATCATCATAGACCACTATGCTCTGTTCAATAAGCCCGTGAAATTTGATGCCCATATCGCATTGGAATGTTGCACTAGTATTGACTAGCCCAAATGGCATTCGTCAAAATGTGAATGTGCCCCTCTTCGTTCTAAAGGTAGTTTTGAATTTTTCAGGCTCCGCTACCAGAACCTAGTTGTAACCTGAGAATCCATCAAGTAAATAAAACATTTCGGCTTCCAATATTGTTTGCAGTGTTTTCTCCATGGACGGCACAGGGTAGTTATCCTTGTCCAAGGTGCGGTTGAGATTGTGAAAATCTACGCACAGGTGGATCTCCCCTGACTTATTTCTCAAAGGAACCAATTTTGATACCCACGTTAAATGTCGCATCTTGTAGATGATCCAATCATCCAGCATTTTTCACAACTCCTTTTGTATGAGGGGCTCAAGCGTTGGGCGAACTTTTCTCAGTTTCTGCTAGAATGGCTTGGCCCCTTCCTCGATTGGTATCACGTGCTCGATGATTCACATATCATATTTCTTGAGTTCATCGTATTTCCACGTGAAGACATCTGGTACTGCTTGAATAAGTGGATGAAGGCTTGACACTCTTGTGGTGTGTAACAAGTACCGAGATTGACATATTTCGGATCTTTTTCAATTCCCAAGGTTATTTTCTCATGCAACAACGTAGAACTATGGGTCTTAGCATTAACAGGTCCTTGGAAGTGGTTATTTATATTGTAAAAATTTTCCAATGATACCACACCCTTAGGGATGAGGTTGCCTCTACTCATATTGGTTGCATCCTACAGTGTTTATTCGTGCTCGTCCTCTTTGATTGTTGCATCGTTGAATACGTCAATGTTTGCCATAAAGTACAGTATCTATTAGTCATCATAAAAAACTCGTAGTTTAGTTATATTATCTGGGACTAATGGTTTATACAAAATTTTAATAGAAAATTCATCCCTTAAAGGTAACATCCTAGCAATTGTGTTTTCCAAGGCATCCGCGGCTGGATTACGCATCCTTGGTACTGAAATAATATTGAAAGCTTGGAAGAGAGAAATTAGTCACCATACCTCTTGTTGATAACTCTTAAGATGAGGTGACACATAATGTATAGTGTTATGTACCTGACGCACCACGATTTCGGAGTCACCTACCACTTTTAGAACAGAAACATTGAGGTCAATGGCCTTCTATAAGCCCAAGATGAGTGCTTCATACTCTGCACTGTTATTCATGCACTCGAATAACAAGTTACTAGAGATCAAGTGTTTTCTCTGCAGCGAGTCTATTAAAATGCAACTAACTCCAGTTGTGTCTTGAGTCCATCAAAGTACATTGTCCGCATATAATATGTACAGGGACTTCTTACTGCACTAGTACTACTGCTACTACTACTACTAATTGTACAAAGTTCATTATCGCCAGTTGGACATGGAAGGATATCCAACTGTGTGTCAGGTGGAACTGGGGATGGGTCTGCATAACACCCCAATTGTGTTTCCAGAAAATAATTGTCAAATAGAAGTTCTGTGAAATCCATTGGCTCGTTATGCCCATTCAAGGGAGTCACTGTGTGCTTCATGTATCTCTCTGACTCTACCCAGATCTGATTATTCCTGCCCCTGTACGGAAGCCATAAGTGTGACCAGTCTATGGCAAAGTATCCTTGAATCTTGACCAGTCTCTGCTCAGTAACACTCTGTATGCTTATGGAATGTCCACAATCACTATGTTGATACATTGGTGAACTTGTCCATCAGATGATAACCAGATAATGACATCCCTGAGTTCACTAATTGCCTAGACATGAGCTCTGTCGAGTTGAATGATCTATGCATATGTCTTGTCCCATTTAGAATTGATCTTCTTATCTACGGATAGTGGCATGACATTCACCAATGCACCGAAATCAATTGATCAATTGTGTACATTGAAGTTGAAGATTTCAAATGTTAACAAGAATGGTCGACAGAGTTTGTTTTCATCCATTGTGAGTGCATTAAGTATAGATGTGAGAGCGTCAGGAGACTTACTAGATCCCTTTTCCAAAGAGGTAGCATTACCGATAGAGGTTTGTCTGAGTTCCCATAGAAGGATGTCCCGCTGGCTCGCAGACTTTGTAAGTTCAAACAAGGAAATCTTTGCACAAACCTGTTTCATATCTTCTACAATGTTATAATCCACAGTGGGAATACTGGCCAAGATGTCCGAGGATGGAACTTGGTTAGTGGTTTCCGAAGAGATGGTTCTGTCTTTACAGTTATCGGAAACACTTTTCGTTGAAACTGCTTTCCGGACTTGCTCTGAATGTTATGCATTGAGTTAGTTGGAGGATTCAGTTTTCTTAACAAATTTTCTTTGAATTTATGTTTCGATACCTCAATCATAGTAGTCGTCCCTTGGCTTCTTAAGTTGTATCAATTGCTCTACTTCTAGGCCGAAACATCACTCAGAGGTTGGTTATCGGCAATACTATTTTGTGTTGCGAGAACACAATGATACATATTCAATGCATGCCCAGTGCTTGGAGCTTCATCAGCTGTAGCAGCTTCTTCCTTCTCTTCATCAGGCTCAGCTTGTTCCTCAACCATGACTGAGTCAACAAAATGTGCATCCATTCTTCTCATTAGCTGGTTCCATTGTGGGCACATCTTCTCCGAATGATTCTCATTATGAAACGTGCAATACGAATCCATGCCAATCTTTTCAATGTTCAGAACCACATTGGAACTCTGCGCAAATTTTGCCGATGTATTATTATTGCTACCGAAAGTTGAATTCCTTCTAAGCATGAACTTGGGGGGCCTACTGCTCATGGTAGTCTCGCTTGTCCTTTGTTTGATTTCAGTCATTTCAGTGGTCAGGGAATTCACAAGACGAGTCAGGCTTTGAAGCTCATTTGGTTCCTTTTCCTTAGCCTTGCTCATGGAAGCTTAAGACCTCTTACCCATGTCCTTGGAGTCTTTTGTTGATTCATCATATGTGATTACTCCAATAGCATGCAAGTCCTTCTCAATAGCAATAGCCTCTTCGTAGTTTTCTGTCAATGTCGGTTTCGTAGTTCGCTTTACAAACTACACAATACTTGTCGGTAAGGTAGAAGTGTATTAGTCTATGGTGATGGGGTCATGAGGTTTTGTGTCGTCCGAAAACTTGCTCAAGATGTGATTGAACCTCTGATCGAAATCTTTAATTTTTTCCTTCGGGTCCATATTAAGACTACCCAGCTCCTTTAATAACATGGTAGGGGTCTTGTCTTTAGAAAATTTTTCAAGAAAGATCTTTTTGAATGCCTTCCAATTCTAGATGGAGTTTGGAGGAAGGTTGTGATACCATATAGCTACTCTACCATCCAAGGTACATGGAAAAATTTTGCATGCAATGTCATCATAACATACCCCAAGGGTTTTCAGATGTAGGTAAAAGTTGTCCAAGTGACCTTCAACCTTCACTATCTTGTCCGGGTCATATTTCGTCAAGAGCTTCTCCGTATGCCATGACATCTTGTGCAAGACACCAGAAAGTTCCAGTGGGCCCTAAGTCATCCAATCCATATTTTTCTATGCCATGTATTCTTCTTCATTTTCCTCCTCCTCCTCTTCTGAATCTAATGGTTCCTCCTCCTCTTTTTCCTTTTCTTCTTCTCCGCATGTCCCACCGGAAGTTAATTCAGAGAATAAGAAGTTACCTCCTTCTCCTTCTTGAAAGAGTGGAGGTTATTCTTCCCTTTCAGGGCAAGGACCTCTTCTTCAACATATGAGACCACTACTCCTGTGGGGGTGGTTTTGTTCTTGTTTTGAGAATATGGAAGACGGATTACTCCTGGAATCAATCCAACAACTTTTGCAAACTGACAGGTGATGGGGCAGACAGCCCGAAGTTGATGATACGGGATTTCACGTTAAGGGTTGAACGATGAAGAGTTACCAACTTCAGAATTATGAGTAGGGGAGATGGAGTGAATGTTTATTCCTTGACCAGAAGATGGATGAGTGGGGTCAGTTGGACAATCAGCCATAAAATATGGTTTCCATCCTTCTTGCGCCAAAAATGTTGACGGTGCTCGACTTGCCAACATTTTGGGGATCTTCCCGATATGAAGTCCCAATCAGACCTCACATCATTTGGTGTAGGAGTCCCATCCAGTATAAAGGCATGGTTTCCAAATCCTTAAAGACTTGCCTTGGCTCTAGTTGTCAGCACAAGAGAGTGATGGAATGGTATCTTTGAAAAGAAAGGTGAGTGTGCCTGGTGAGTGTGTAGCACAACTGTGTCTAAGTTCTCTTACTGCAAAATGGGGGAGAAAAGTGAGCCTCTAAATGAGAGGTAATAGTACTGTTAGCTACCTATACCAATAGGTTTCATATTTCATGATTGGCAAATAAAATTCCAAATATGCTCTGCTTTGGTGATACAAAGATCCCATATTTCCAAGAGAAGGCAACATGTGTACATAGCTTGATGATTGACTCAATTTTGGATGGATGGTCCAACAGCCTAATCTGGATCATGCCATGTTTCAATTTTTTGTTGTAGAATAGAGAAAGAAGTCTGTCCAAACTGTTTAATCTTGGCAGACCAGTAGCTAGGTAGAGAAGTAAGGTTCCCAACTGCTTAATCTGGGACTTTGGAAGCAATAAGGGTAGCCTGAGATAGAGAATCAAAAGAAAAAGCCAAAAGAAAAGAAAAGGCACATAAGGGTCTGCAAGTCTAAGTGCACCCTCCATGAAGAAACAAAAAATGCTAGGCAAGTAGATGGGTAGGCAGATGGGGTTGCAGAAATGTCATTCCTTACAATTGAATGTTTGGTAACCTATTTATAAAGGAACATCAGTGGATAGAGAAGCTCCTCTTCTCCATCATGTTGCAGCAAAGCAAAGGAGCATGACTAACTCCCTTTCCTCCCCTTTCACATTCATTACTAACATCCCTTCATCAGTTGTGTTCATGAAAGAATTTAAGGTTTTATGTTGGTTCTTATTCCTTTAAAAGCCACATTTCTTGTCTAAAATTCTTTTCATTTTGATCTACTCCCTAAGCTAAGTTGTTTTTATATAAACTTAGTGATATCACTCCTCATTCACCTCTTCCATTCATATTAACCCCTAACTTCTTATTATCTAAATCCCCTATGTTACCCTTTCCCTATTATTATAAACACTATGGTGTATAAACCCCAAGCATTCTATAAATATCCCTTCCCCCTTGGCATTATAGCCATATGTTCACAGTCAGGGATTAAATTGACATCTGGTCAGTTTAAGAACCCAAACCCTACCCCTCTTCCCCCTTCAGAAGTTATCTAAACCATTAACCCCTTCATTTGCTAAAGAACCTTGTAAATAAACCCATTTTCACCCCTAACCCGCTCATTTGCAAAAATACATGAAAAACCCACATTTCGGCTTTATCCAAAGTTTGGCGCAAAAGCGCATTTGCATTAAAAAATACATTGAAAACCATACAAATCGCCGAAAGTCCTAAAGTCCCCGCCGGGCGCATCCTCCAAAGAAAAATATTATTTTATTCCCGCCCCCTTCCGTATTGACCTGGCACATTAACGATCCGTCGACCGTCGGATCTGGCCCTTTTCATCGGACGGCTCTCATGCATTTCGGACCGGGCCCGACGTCCGAAAGTTACCTTCCGAAATTTGTCAGAGGGTGACGTCAGGCCTCTGCCACGCGTCACCCCCAAATCGTATCGGAGCACCCTCTGACAATTCCGCTTCCGTATAGAGAGCGGTGCGATATTAAACCGCTTACCGTTTCCGGTTTCCGTGAACCCGCCTTGCCAACGTCACTGCTACATCACCGTCGCGTCAGCGCCCCCGTCCGCCACTGCTCTGACCTGCCCGCCACCTCATCATCCCCGTGGACCACTCTCAAGCCGCCACGTCCCTCGATGACGTCATCCGACCTTGACCCCACCTGATGACGTCATGCTGACGTCATCCAAAAAAAGCGCCAAATAACCCAAAAGTCTATATTTTGGCCAAAATTCATGTTTTTCGTTACTTTTGCAAAAAAGACTGTTACTCCCCCTGCATGCATTTTACGTCCAAATCCGTAGCCAACCAGCTGAAATCAACCAGGAGACCGCCGGCGCTTCCTTCCCACCTGCATTTGCAAACTTTGCCAAGCAATTCACCAGGTATTTATCAAATTTACCTCCCTTGCGCTCGGTTGTGTCCATAATTGTCTAAAACAAAATTAAAAGAGTGGGCAAGCTTATAATTTACCGGCAAATCCCCTGTGGCAAGCCTCCATTTTCAACTGTTAAGTCGAAATTCGCCTGCAGAGCCTTGTCTACCCGAGTTTTCACAAAACATACAGTTAGTTCGCGCATTCGTGAACTGAGAACCCAAGCTGCACCAATTCACCGTAAAGAGAGTTTTTAAGGCCAAGCATTTGCCCTATCAGTGCTTTGTGCAGTATTTCAATTGCTGCCATTGCCATTTTATCCTCTGTTCCTCAGTAAATCACCTCTCTTTCCAAGAAATACTCCTTTGTGTTGCTCTGCATAGTAACACCAGTGCATACAAACAGAATCCTAAAGTAACCATGGATGCACCAGTAGCTCCTGTAGCCTTGAATATTGCTCCATTAAATGCCCCTCAAAGAGAATTGGAATGGAAACCATTAGCAGACCTGGATTATCAAATATCAGAAGAAATGCTAATGCACAGCAAGTACCACATCCACTTGTTAAACGAATTGAAGATTAAACATGAGACTGGAACAGATGTATTGGGCATTTGGGATTCTTTCCTCCCTCTCTTCAAGCTCCCTCAGGTCAACCAGTTTCCTGACCTAATCCACCTATGTGCTGAATGCTACGACGCCACTCAGAGGGTTGTGATTGACCCTTCAGGCTCAGTTGTTTTCTATGTCACCCCTGAAGCCATCAGAGAGATGTTGCACTTCAAAACTGAGAAGAAATTAGTTCCTTTATCACTGATTGATCTGATAAAGCAAGGAGCTAAATTGACAGATGCTCAGGTCACCCAACTAAATCAATTGTACATTGGCTCTGACACCGTGAAGTACCCTCCCATTTCTCATGTTTACCTCAACCAATTGGGCAGGGACCTTGTAGACATGATCAATCCCATTCTGGGCTATAATTCAATTGAGTTTGTTGATGAAACTGTGCTGGTGATGATGCTCATGTTTTCCCCTGGCAAGTCTCCAATCTGCTATGACTATGCCACCTACATATCTGACAAAATACATGAGCAATTGATGAACTTGTCAAGAGAAAGGGTGTTCAGATACACCTCCTACATCTACCACTTAATTTTGTATTATCAACATGAGAAATTTCATTTTGCTATGAAGAGAGTGGATGCACAAGGAAATCCAAGGTCAGTGGTTTATTGGTCCTCTGCCTTCCACTGCAGATCTTGTTCCCCATACACTTATTGTGAGTTTATAGACCTCTTCATCCACCCAGCCATGTCTTTGCTTATGAGCTCACCTCCTCCAAGACTAACTGATGAGATGCAGAGGATTCTTCAGCTGTCCAAGGTATACAGCATTGGGGATTGGTACTATTACCAAAACCACACAGTCATCAGAATATATGGGTGTGAGTTGCCCCCATACAGATTGCCCAAATATGTGCCCATGAGATTGTTTGCCCTTGAATACTTCAGGCAGTTTGGGAATGCTGATGTGCTACATTTTTCAGGCAAAGGCAAGAAAGCACAACTCAAAGTAAGAAATCAATTAGGCCACTTCATTTACAACAAAAGGGAGGAAGGTTGGCAAGAAGCAGACAGAATGCTAGAATCCCTTGGCCTACAGACCAGTTTCCTTTGGAAACCTTATGACCCCAATCACTTCATAACTTTAAGAAGGGTCAAGTATAGGCTGGCTAGTTATGACCACGTAAGGTTGCCTCACTTAGAAAAATATGCAAATCAAATAAAGTGGAGGAGAGGCACCTTAGAGGAAGCTGTCACACAAGAAGAATTAAATCAAAGAGCAGTTAAAAATCTCCAAAAGATGGCTGACTTAGAGCTTTGTGCACAGGTATTTGCTCTTCCAGGCACTCAAGTGGGAGCAGCTGCCTCATCCTCCACCGCACATCAGCAAGCAGCCAAAGCTACTGATCAAACCTCTAGCAAAGGCAAAGAGAAAGAGATGGAGCCACAGCAGCCACTTCATGAACAGGTACAGCAGCAGGAAGTGCAGCAACAGCCACAGGTACAACAGCAACAAGGGGGGCACCAAGAAAAGGAATAGCCCGTGCAACAAGAGCAAACATCACAGGCCCCAAAATCCACCGGGCAGCAAGCTCAGGACACTCTGCCTCCTCGGCAGGAGACAACAGTGGAGGCCTCAGTCCTCCAAACCCCACAAAAAGAAGACATAAGTAGAAAGAGGGACAGAGAGACTCCCCTCACAACATCAACAACTCATGGGGAGAAAAGACACAGAATGAATCCCCTTTCTGAGGAAGAAATGCCAATAGGGCAATCTTTGGGCATGGGCCCACCTAGTATGGAGGCATCTGCAAGTTCCTTCCAGCAGGAACAAGAGAGGACAGTGGGAGGAGAAGTCAGCTCCTCAAGCCAGCAAAGAGGAGCTGAGGTGGGCATCAAGCAGCAGTTCATTGATATAAAGAAGAGGAATGAGCCCATAAGAGTACAGCTATATAATCATTTGTTGAAAATGGCTCCCACTAACCAGCAAAGACTACTGTCTGCATATGATGTCCAGGAGGGCAAGATGATCATGAGCCACTTTATGCCAGTCGTGTTGCAGCCGCAGTCAGCTGCAGATTACATAAGGACCAACCTTGAGTTCCTTGCCAAGGACATCCACCCAATGGATAAAATCGAAATACATAAGCAAACGGGTGAGATGGTGTATGCCTCCTTGGCAGATAAGACATTGGAGAACTACAGGCTAGAAAATAGCCTAAATAATACAGCTGCCCAACTTGAGTTGGAGAGAGCATCCTCTCAAGCAAAGGACAACAGAATCAAAGCCTTAGAGGAGATAATCATAGAACTTGGGCATGATCCCAAGGACATCAAGGTTGTACAAGCATTATTGAAGTTAAGAGATGCAGATATGGCAGCACTAAGGAAAATGGTAAAAGTCCCAGCAACCATTCACCCACAAACTGGAGAAGTTGCCCAGCTGAGACATGACCAAGATGCAGCAGCTATGCTAGTGTCCCTATACAAACAGCTGATCCAAACACAAGAGAAATTGGGAGAATCAGAGGCTGCACAGGCTGCACTGCAGGCAGCATTACAACAAAAAGAAGGAGGACAAACATCTCAGCCTCCTCCAGAGATAATCAACCTTGAGGAGCCTCCTCAAACTACTGCTCCTCCCACTGAACGGACAGAACAGGCAGTGCCTTCCACATCAGCACCAGCGCCAACAACAGAGCAGGCTCCAAGCCTGGATATGCAGAAGCTCAAGAATGAAATCCAAGCCCTGGAAGCCCAA
This sequence comes from Pinus tabuliformis, assembly GCA_031772625.1. Lineage (NCBI taxonomy): Eukaryota > Viridiplantae > Streptophyta > Pinopsida > Pinales > Pinaceae > Pinus > Pinus tabuliformis. The sequence continues at coordinate 622,381,955 of CM062812.1, forward strand.
ATGGCAGAATTAAATGAGGCCAGGGAAAATCTGGTCAAGTTGAATGAAAAATATGATAAATCAAAACAAAATGTTGCTGAGAAAGGAAGAGAGATAAAGGCTCTCAAAGATAAGATAAAGGAGTTGGAGAAGGAGCTCACACTTGACAAAGTGATAGCTGAGCTTAGGACAGTTTTATGGGCCAACATTGGCCAATCAATCACTGATCAATGGCAATACATTGAGACCATTCATGAGCAGATAGAGCTCATAGGGAAAGCACATAGAGAAATCCAAAGAGCAAGGGCATCTCTAGGCAATATGCCTGAGGTTGCCAACAGAATGATTAATGTGCTTAATAACAGAACAAGTGCTCAGCTGGCAGCAATGGGAATCTCCAGTAGAACTGAAACCATCCAGCTGATAAAGAGGGTCCTCACACTAAGAAACCTGGTACAAACACTGGAAAGAAGAAACCAGGATATGCAGACAGAGGTGAATAAGTTCACGGACAAATTTGTGGCATTGCAAAACAGAGGTCTTCCTAGCTTACTGAACAACGCAGGAAGACTACTTTCCCATGAACATTATGCCAAAAGGGTCAACACATTTGCTACAAATCAGATTACAGAAAGGCCCAGTACTTCAGAAGAATCAGGGCCAGCATCAGGGCAGAGTCTCTACAACAGGGTTGAGAACCTATTTTTCATCATGAATGAAATCCAACATTTGTTTGAAGTGCCTCCAAATTTCTATAAATACACAGAGGCAGATGAGACTCTAGAGGCAATCCTGAGACATCAATTGCCCACACAGGAATTCTGGACCAAAATGATACAGTTAATACTGTAAACCAGAGCCTGTATTTAAGTTTTTTCATTTTAATATATAAGTTATCATGCACAGGAAAATTTTGATAAAATCAGCATGCTTGGAGAAGAATAGGCTGAGCCAACTCAGCAAAACTATTCGGCCACTAAAGTAGCACTGACAGTCACAGGTGACAGGGCCGAAAAGATATAGGAGGACAGAGCCACAAAGACACGTCATCCAGCATTTATAACAGAACATTCAACCGACTCAGCGGCCTCCAAAGGTCAAAAAGGCTTCTGACAGAATTGAAGAGCATTTATGTTGTATTCAAAGTTGTAATAACTTCTTATCTATTGTTCTGTACAAGTTGGTGAACATATTTATTTCTCAGATGACTCAACGCTTCAGATATTTTGTATCACCATTTTGTATATATTCCCCCTCGCATAAGTTTGCAGGGGTTGTTGTTGATTTCTCTTCTAGAGTTTCTTATGTTGTAAATTTCCAGAGTATTAATACAAAAGTGATGGAATTTCCAAAGCTCTGTGTTATCTGAGGCATTCTGGTGTTTTGCTGAAAGCTACAGGATTCCTGCGTACTTCATGGCACAATAAGTTCTCCTTAAAAACTCTTCGTTATGTGTTTTGTTATCTTTTCATAGCTCATTCATGTTCATGTGTTTTGTAGTTAATGGAAAAGAAAAAGAATAGTTCCAGGATTTATTCACAGAATACCCTGAGCTCGATCTATGTTGTTATAAATGTTTTTCTTCAGTTATAGTCATAAGGTGTAATTCTTAACTGCTGCACCTCCAAACTATATCTTTCACAGTGATTGTTGTTTCAGGAATTCAAGTTTGCTCCTTTGCAACATATCTCTTTCTTACACCCTCAGCTTAGTGGAAAATTCTTAATTGCTTTTCACTGGTTAATCACAGTTCATAATCACAATTTAAATTTTGTTTCATGATGTATTTGAATGGCCCTGCAGTTTCAGCAACTCAACTCAACTTAATATCTCAGACAACCTGTAGCCACAGACTCCATTTCCCAATGGACTAGAACTATCTGAAGATTTCCACCTTAGCTACAGAAGACATCCCTCAACCAAAACATACAACCAAACCCTGAATGCATAACTAGCCTAAAATCTTCACAAGACAGAGACAAACCTTAAAGAGAGAGCCCTCTCTAATTACAGTTTGGCTAGAAGCTGTAATCCAAAGATTGGTTAGTGGTTACCCCAGCCGTATTCCCTTGGGAGTCAAAGGGAACAACCTGGGTGTTAACAAGTACCACCCAGGAAGAGACACACATGAACTAGAAGGACCTATCTAGCATCCAGCAGAATAGTCCACAATGGATGCGACAGTCATTACAACCAGCAAACAAGGGAAGATCTGTCTAACATCCAACGGAATAGTCCACAGCAGATGTGACAGTCGTTATAACCAATAAGAAAGGAAATACATGTCTATTATCCTACGGAATAGTCCACAAGGATAGGACAGCAATAACAACCACTACAACACGTTCTCAAAAATATAAGCACTAAAATAACCAAAATAGTTCCACTATCTTAGTACATGTGAAAGCAAACATGAAATACAAGCGTCCACAGTATAGTCATACAAACATTCATAAGTCATATTTGGAATGCACTTTTCCTTCTATGCTAGTGTAGTTTGACCCAATAGTGAGTGTTTTTTCATCTAGAATGTGATTCTCACTGAGGGAAGCCATAGGAAGGAAGTCACTTTGCCTAGGAGGGTTTTCACTACATTTTGAGGATAAGAGGGCCTTTAGATAGCATAATTTTCCTTTGCAAGACTATGGAAGTGGTCCATGCTACCTACTAAGGGTTCTATATGTGTTGTGCAAGGCAAAGGTGATCCAAACTTAGTGCAGTGAGACAATATGAAAAGCAAGGGTTAGGTGATTGTCCTTGGAAGGGTCTTAATGTGAATTTATTTGAGGTGGCCTTGAGAAGAACTTAATGCATAAATATTGGTGAGAAAGGTTGCATAAATGAGGCTCATGAATAGGCTAAGTTCATCACTTGATAAGAGGGTTGATTCCTTCATAGCCCACACTAGGCAAGAGGACTGAGCAGAGCTCCAAAATGGCTAAGAGTCGGACTAGTAGAGTAAGATAGGGAAATGCATCCGAACACAACTCAAAATTGGATCACAAACATGAAATCCATCAATACAATTCAAAAGGATACACAGGACTCATGGATAGAAATGACAACTAAACGACACTTATTTCTAAGTACGACAATTGAAACGACACATTACAACACTTAGAACACAAGTTGCGACAAAAGTGTCAATTGTGATCAAAAGGTGTGCTAAGTTGTAAGAATGTGTTAGCACATATTCCAATGATGTGTAAGACCATCTAATGCATAAGAGTGTGCCAAGACTAATTCTAGTGATGCACAAAGGTGCGACACATGCATGAGAGAAAACAACAAAAGGTGGCACCCACCACAGTAAGAAAACATGAAGACAACACTTGGAAAATGCGAATGACATTAAAAGCCACACATGTCAGAGCAAAGATAACATAAAAATGACACTTATTAAAGTGAAAGCAACCAAAAGAGATAGTCGCATGTGTGAAAGTGACACTTGTGAAAAAAAAGTATGTAAAAGAGACAATTGGGACAACTCACCGAAATAGGAGGGAAAATGCAACCAAAGTGAGGGAGACTTCCAATGAGACTGTCGACATGCGTTAAACATTGCATCGACATTGTCTTGATGTACTGTGCTACGCATTTTCAATCTTACATAAAAGGAGTGTTCTCATAGATTCAACATGGACTGAGCATGTGTGAGTAAGTGACTTTGACCATTGGAATCCAAGAAGAAGAATTAAACATTTAATACAATGTTAATCGATAGTGAAGTGACCATGGAAAACTGATCGTTAGGTCCTCAGTAGGATACAAAATTCAAGTGCAGGCAAATTTTTGGAGAGTGTTGACCGCAACATCAACACTTGACAACACACTAGTAGAACTCCAACGTCTTTGTTCAAGTTCCACCTTTAAGTGCAAGGCCTCATTTTTTCAAGAAGTATTAGTTTTCCAAGTGGATCACCTTGGCTTCCCCACTTATCTCTGTTAAATATATAGTTTCTTATTTTCCTTTCTTGACTTCAAACACATTAACATAAGATTAGTCACACCTCAACTGTTTACATATGGGAGAATGATAATAAGTATACCAAGTTTTTGAGCACATTCCCTGGTGTTGCTTTGCTGCCAGCGAGCTTAGTCAATACCTTGGCGGAGTTACCTCAAGGAACCACAAGCATTGCTTTTCTGCCAGCAAGCATGATCGATACCTCGGCGAAGTCACCTCAAGGAACCACAAGCATTGCTTCGCTACCAGCGAACCTGGTCAATACCCCAACAAAGTTTCCTACTTCACATCTTTTGCGTAGAAAGCCTTTCTCTTATTCACCTCTTTATTTAGTTACTAATATAATGTGCAAAGGAACTTATTTATTTTGATGGTGGAAGAGGGATCCCAACTTATTGAGAGTAGAAGAGGTTGGTTCCTTGTTTAAGGGATTTGAAAGATAATCGAAGTTAATATGATTGTTTAAATTTTTTCTCCTTTCCCTTCTCTAATCGATTGAGTCGACAAGTCAAAACACCATTTAATACAAGGTTGAGTCAGAATGGAAGATCCCAATAAAGATACGGGCTTCGTAGTTCAACCAAATGCTTTCCATCTGGAATGAATCGTATTTTCCATTTAGACATCATTGACTATAAACCCCATATAGAGAAGAGTATAACAAATAAACAAGCATTGCTCATTGTCACAACTACCCTTTTAAAGTTTTTCCATATTTTCTTTTGAGCCAAAAGGAGAATCTTTCATGCAGAGTCTTATTAAACAAAACATAGGAGAAAAGACTTGAAACAAAACCAAAAGAACAAAGAAAATGTAGAACTAAATTGAAACGACAAACATAACATAAAATAAGAAAACAAAACAAATGCAAAGACTAGATGGACAGAATGTGTAGGATGAGTTCAAAAAGAAAACTAAAATTTCGTGAGACCTACTACTAACATAACTGGCTAGAATATCAAGGTTAAGTGTAATGAAAATTCCAGTGTAACTAGCATAATTGCTCCTGACCTACTATCACAAAGATAAGAGCGATTAAAACCGATATAGACTAGTGTAATAAAAAAGATAAGAGTTGGAATAAATTGCACAAAAGGTTGAAGGTCTTTCCTAGAGGCACAAATATGTGGCATATCAACTAACTCTAACCAACCTTCCACCTTACCTTTTCGATGAGAAAAACATCGAAACAAACCTTGAAATCTTCTTGTGAATGCAACTGCATCTGCGTTTTCCTTCTTAACAAGCATAAGAAAATATTAAAGCTTGTTATTAGCAACATGGCTTGTTAAGTATGATGTTTCCAATTTATCATATATTGGATCATGAAATTCAAAACAATCCTCTTGAAAACCCTAAAATCCTTGAAAAAATTAATTTCCAATTAATGACATGGAATCGAGATGAGAATATTGTGAGAGAAAATGAATCTGATCACATTTAGAGGCTTGCCAAGATAGTGAGGACCTTACATAACCATAAGTGAAGGTTGAAGTGCCTCAACTGTTTGACTAGGACCCAAATAGTAAGACGATAAACCACAAAGATCAGTCAATGTGAAACAATCATCATCTGATATACTGGTGGGAAAATGATTAGCCGAATGACAGTTACTAGAATCAGCGTTATGATCAGATGGACAGATTAAATCATAAGATCCTCATTTATGAGACAACAAAGATAGATCATTTTGAACGACTTTACAAATGCTTTGAATAGTAGAATAATATTCCTCATATGTTGAATGTAACAAACCATTCCCTTGTAACTAGTTACAGATTAATCTAGCATCGCAATCCTTGAAAGAATTAAAAGGGAATGCCAATATAACAAACACATGAAACCAGTGAAAATGCAATGGGTGAAAAAGAGGAGCTTGATTCACCATGTAACTCAAGCATCCACATATACTTCAGAGGATAATTGGTGCAATAATAAAAATGATTAGCATCATAAGATTCACAAGAAAAACTAGGAGCTTATTAATTTCAAAAGAATATAACAGGCATGAATCCTTTGGCCAATGATAATCTTTAAAATGACTAGCTTCACAACTTTGTGCATCAAAGAAAGGTATATACTCCAAACCCAATTTTGATACTAGATATTTGCAAGAAAATGGACTAACATAAACAAAATCTTCAATATGATCAGAAACCAAATCTTCAATATGATCAGAAACCAAGTCTTGAAATTTGAAAGAAATAAATTCAAAATACCAAACATTTTTCAAGAAGGAATTTGCAATCAGTGAAACCATGTGAAGAAAAGAATCTTGCGAGAAAATTCAGATCTAATTTAGGTCAGGGAGCTTACCAGAGTAATGAGAACCCAACATAACCATCAACGGAAATTGAAACGCCTTGGCTCCCTGACAAGTCTTAGAACTTTCATGAACTATGAAATTACATTTTGAAAATTTGGTCAAATCATGCATGGGGTATGGACAGCTACTACTAGTGATTGCAACAAGATCACTACTATCAAAATGGTAACCACCTGCATCATTTATTTGATGGGACTTTGCATATTCAACAAACAGATTACTCAAGTAATAAGATTCTTCTAATTAAGCATCCAAGGATGGATAGACTGGACAAATATCATGAGTACCTCAACTAAGGAATTATCCTCATGCAAGACTGGAAATGATAAGGAATGGAATGGATACTTGATAAACTGCTTACCTTCTTCTTCATCATGGATGACCTCACTACCATGTGTCAACTGAAAACCCAACTCATCAGATGATGAACTTGAAGAGCATGGGGTATCTTCTTCATAAGTTATTGCATTACAAACAATAGAGCACAAGGGATAGTGAAGTGAAGAGGAAGTTTCCATAGGAACATCTTCTTTGACCGAATCAGACTCTTGATCTAAATTTTTCAAATTAAAATATTCTTGAGAAACTGAAAGATTAATAGGTACACTTGGGCATTCATCATCATATACTTCCATATAAACAACACCATCAGAATGATCATTATCCGAGACTTCAGATTGATTAGACAAACTGATTTCATTTGATTGACTACCAAGATTACCAAATTTAATAAAACTATCTTCACATTGAGGACTCTAAAAAGGAGAAGAAAGGTTGAAATAATCTTCGCCCTTTTGCTCCCCTACATGTGAAATGTGACCATCTTGCACCTAATCACTATTTAGATTAGCAAAAGAGTTTGAAAGACAGTGGTCAAGCAAATCAATGGGCAAGGGGGCATGAACATGATATGATAGAGGAGGACAAACATGCAAATCAAATTCAAAACTGAAGTTATGAGTGCTAGTATCTTCGCGAGGAATGGAGGGGTCAGTGTTTACCTTAGGGGTCATAAACCATTCCAAGGATTCCTTCATTGGATCTAGATCATGAGAAATGCATGAAGAGTAAAAGAATTGGTTAGGAATATGATTTGCAGATTTCCAAACTTGATCATTAATACATATAGGCACCCCGATTGGTACTGGAAAAGGAGGAGGACAAGAAACAAAAGGAATAGTAGGTTCCTCCTCTGAAATTGAAGGTGTGTCTCACAATTTACACAAGTTGGGAGAACAAAAACATAATGGGGTTCAGAATCACTGTGTAAAGAGATTTGAACCAAACTTTCAAACTTCCCTTCGAGAATTCCCAATCTGTATCCTCTCCAGGAAACTCATAACATAAGTGAAGGAATTGATTAGGAAAATCCTCAATTGATTCATTAGGGTACATTCTTAGTTGATTAATCCTTTTAAGAACATCTCAATAATCATACCTATCAAAATTTGTATGCTCTCTAGGAAACTCATAACATAAGTGAAGGAATCTATTAGAAAAATCCTCAATTGATTCATTAGGGTAAATTCTTAGTTGATTAATCCTTTTAAGAACATCTCAGTAATCATACCTATCAAAAGTTTTATGAATCTCCTTAAGGAATTAATCAAATGGATGGATGGAAACGGATGGTAAAGTATGACACCATCGGTTAAATCGACCTTGAAGAGTGAGGAAGAAAAGCACGCAAGCAATATCTTCATCTTTGATTTCATGAGATTCACAAAACTGAAAAACTGAAAGAAATGCTTAATTGTAGATATATTACCCTCACTATCAAACTTTAATTGAGATAAGTCATAAAAAATTTCCTCGGAGATGGAAAGTTTACCAGGGGATAGATTAGAAAAACACTCTTGGATTAAGATTTCAGAAAGAGTCATTAAAGATAAGAGATTCAAAACAAACTCGATGGGCACAGCATGTCATCTAGCCCTCCTTCTAGCACCAAAATCATTAGAGAAATTTTGAGGTCAAAAATGGGCCTCAAAACAAAAATGTACAACAAAAATCAACTTTATAAGAACCAATAGGATTCAATATGATGATGTCAACCATGACGGATGATTAACCATTTTTAGAGTTAAAAGGTAATAAGAAAAAAATAAAAAATTCAACTCATATTTTCAACTTATCTCCCTATAATTTTACTCAAATTTTGAGCAAAATGACTCGCTGGATGGGGAATTTAATTTTTCATCCAAGGAGTACCCATGTTGCATACTTTCGATAGACCCTACTATACGAAAAATGTGAAATACATGAAAAATGTGATTGCACAATTTCTTGTATTTCACATTTTTCGTGTAGTAAGGTCCATCGAAAGTATGCAACATGGATACTCCTTGGATTCAAAACTAAATTCCCCATCTGAAAATTACTCCCGCTCAAAATTTGAGTAAAATCGTAGGGAGATAAGTTGAAAATACGAATTGGAAAAATAGTTTTTTTCTTTTTTTCCTGGAAAACTTGATGAGGTAATCTAATTTTATTTTATTATTTTATTATTTCCACTATTATTTTATAATATTCTTTAAGAGGCCCATTTTCAACCTCAAAATTTCTCTAATGGTTGACGTGTTGGATACTGCCATCATATAGGGGGTTTCCTTGATGTGAAATTCTAAGTAGATCTCGTGTCGTTTAGAGTAGGAGCCCCATCTGGAGCATCGACCCAACCAACATAATACAAAGGTTCGTCTTGGTTTCAAGAGATAACATAAGAGATTATATATGTAACCCTTGAACAAACAAGTAAGTCAACATTGTGAAACATCAATTGCAATGTGTAAAAGGAGGCATTCACGAGAAAGAGACGAGAGTGAGTCTCTGGAAGGAAATAATAACACTAACCTAAGATAGACACACGAGAGCATGAAAAGATTTGTTAGTAATCTAGCGAAATAGTTCACATAGACATAATGATCATTAAAAAAAATACAACATACATTTAACTAGATAAGTACCAAAGTCAATGAAGTAGATCAATTTCCTTAGTGCATACAAATATAACATACACCGCAAACATTCAAAGAATAGTCACAAAACATCCATGATTCATGCATGAAAGTATGATGGCTCAATGAGATTCAATATTAGGTGAAAGATCCGAGTACACAATTACAATGGTGAGACACTAGTTCCAGTGGTGGAACATTAATTCACTTATTGCTTCTCCACAGAATAGTTTTCTCTCCTATGCCAAGTTATAGAAGCCAAGAATAGCTCTCCAAAACTCAAGCCTCCAAAAGTCTTGCTTGAGTTATGAGGGACTATTTATAACAATAGGAATGACCTTTCATCTCCCCTTGAATCTTGAATTACCCTCATGACTTTTGGACTTCTAATATGTCCTTTGGACTTCTAAACAATTATTGAACTTCTAAATGACTTTAGGACCTCTCTAAATGACTCTTGAACTTCTCCTAAAGACTCTTTTGTCTATATATGACTACGCGAATTTTCATATTCCACATATGACTCTTGGACTTCCACACATTATATTTTTCATTTTCTTGATAATACATCATTACATTCCACATGATGATATAGCATGAGACACAGACACATTTGACATGGAGATGACACATGTACAAGTTACAACTTGACAATGATGCATGAAGCTCATGATGAAGTGGCAATGCCAAGCTACTCCCTTTGTTGCTTTGTCTTGCATTCTTGATGGTAGATTTGATCTATGCTTCATCTTCATGTAAAGATCCACTTTGTAGCTTATCCTTACCCTCCAAAAGGTATTGGATCAGTATTGGAATCTTTTGAGTCAGTATGCAATGTCTTCTTTCTGTCATGGTCCAGGATCTACCTCAGTTCTTCTTTGCGCTTCTTCTTTGCAAGTGTTTTTTGTTCATTACCTTTACTATCTTCCTTGAGCATCACCTTATCATTTTGAGAAAGTACTTTTGCTAATGAAGATCATTCATGGTGATGAGCCCCAGAAATGGGTAATTATATGGGCTCATTCAGCCTCCTAATTCGACTTAATCCACCATTATCATTAGTTTATTGCATGTTTTTTATTATATTTATGCTAATAAAGTGAATTGGGTTAGTCATTATACCAACAAGTCTGATGTGTGCTTTATGCAAATTTTTGGTCAAGTTTGAGACAAAATCAAAGGTTTAAATGAGCACTTGGTAGCCAAATTCGTGGAGAGGATTTGTAGGAAGGTGTCCCCTTCATTTATGAGCCCTTACCTCGAATTCTCCATCAAAAACTCGAAGCACAAGGGGCAGCCAAGCAAGTCAAGTAGAACTGCTGTTAACTGCAGGTTTTGGCAGCCGAGTCCCTAAAGTTTAGAAGAACTGTTGGGGTCCTCAATTTGTATAAATAAGAAGGCTTAGGGCCTCATTCCAGTTAGTCATTTTTTAGTCAGTTTTTAGTCAGATGTTAGTTTGATTTTAGTCAATAGGTTAGCTCTGCATTTCAGCACATTTTCGAGCTTCTTCTTGTCGACAGTTTTTGGGATGTAACTATTCTTTTGATCAATAAAGATGAATCCAGCTTTGCACCAGCTCTAATATTCCTTAGGAGGCTGTAAATCTTGGGGTTGGGCCCAAACCAAGTGCCCAGTACCTCCTTTGTGTACTTTTACGTGTCTTTGTTGCATTCTTAAAATAAAATCTATTATTTAGGTTAAAATCTTGTTTTGTTACTTAGGTTGCTTTTGATTATCAAAATAGCTTTTTATGTTTCAAGTGATTTAATAGGTTGGTAACAGAAAATATCTTCGAAGAAGGCCATCAAGCAACCCTTGATCTCACCTCTCCCTCCTTGGGACCATGAGCTGAGACCAAGGTGTCCTTGCTGCCATAAAAACATTGTTCTTACTTCTTCATGCAATTTCTAGTGTTAGATTCTTAGTTGCAAAAGTTAGTACCAGTTGTGATTACATGCTCAGATCCATTCTTGCTTGGTTTCCATAGTTGTTTTACATGATTTTCTGCCAATAAACTTCTGTCCATCATGATTTCTGGTAATTAGGTCAAATTAGGTTAAAGTAGCTAGATCTTTGGTTTTCCTAGTATTCATTTGATCAGTTTGGAAAATAATGTGCAGAGCACCTATGATACCTCCTTAACTACGCTTACCCCATCAATGCAACCTGCTTCGTCCTCTAACTTAGATTCTTTCCTTTCATTTGCCACATTTTATCACTTTGCCCTAGTTCCTACATTCTTGCGCAACATTGCTTCCCCTATCTTCGAACCAACCCAATCGCCTTAACCACTCTTCATCCTCAATCCCCAAGTCCTAGACCTCCTCACACACTTATCTCACCTCCATACCTACTTCTTCACCTTTCTTCCACCATCAACCCTTCAAAATTCCCTTTCGAAACATCCTGTAGAACATCCTATAGAACCCCCGCAGACTTCCTGTAGAAGATCACGTGAGCAGTTTCTCGAGATCTGATCGATATGAAACTCTCTGGAAGGGTGCTAGGGACCCCTTAGGCCCTCTTCTCACCTTCCCAACCTCTTGCAAGCGCCCACTCCATTTCCTTTCTCCAATCAACCTCTGCATAATCAAAAATAGTTAAAGTACATGCATAATAATTCTACAAAATTACTCAAAAATACAAAAAGATGTTTCTTCCACATTTTCCTTCAGAAATAGCTTAAGTACATGCATTTCATATTGACAGTAATCCATGGCATCCATTTCAGTAGTTTCCTGTCTTTTTCTCGTAAAGGTAGGGTTAATGGGTAAAACTAGGGTTTTCTAGGGTTTGTGTTTCCTTTCAGCTTTCATCTTCTTTCTGCAAGTAGAATAGCCCTTTTGAGATTAGCTTTCTTCCATCACGATTAAAAGCTTCTTCTGAGAACTCATAGAAGTTGGCTTGAGCTCCTAGCGAACTTGTGCCAGCTGATCAAGTGACAGCCTGCAGTAAGAGCTAGTACTTGTGCATACAGCACCGTCGCTTCCAAGTTTGTTACAAACTACCGGGTTGATAAAATTAAAAAAGGCAATCCCCAGAGTTGCAGCATCATTTCTGCAATACTGGATCCCACCATATTTTTTGCGCCGTTGCCGGGGAAGCGTCAGAGTATTGGTGATTACTGCTTTTCTTCTATTTTCTACTACAACCTTCTGCTAAGTAGTTTATTTCATTTCCATTCTGCAATTTCATTTCTGCAAAAGTAGATTAGACATTTCCTGCTTTCATTTCATTTCAGCAAGCGTAGATTAGATATTTCCCGCTTTCATATATTAGCATTTCAATTCCGCAATTTCAATTCTGCAAGCGTAGATTAGCATTTCAATTCTGCAATTTCAATTCTGCAAGCGTAGCCTAGCATTTCATTCCTCTAATTTCATTTCAGCAAAATAGTGTAGTCATTTCCTGCTTTCATTTCAATTCCACATTTTCATTTCAGCAAGATAGATTTTAGTTAGTTGCAGTTCAATTTATTTCAATTTTGCAGGTACAAGCAAAAAAAAAAAACGTCATTTCATGCCTTGTAGGAGTAGAGATAAGTCAGAAAAATGTTTGCACAACACCCCCACTGCTTCACACAACCAACCTTCTCTTCTTCGATGGTTGTGATTAAGAAGAACCCCTAGGTAGACAGCAAAACATATTTGAAGAACCTCTAGGGGAGAAGAATAAAACATTCCTCTGAAGCAAATGGCTGGAAACATAAATGTTAGGAGCAATACATTTTCTTCCAACTCGTCCATTGAAGGTGGAATTGGAAACATGTGGGAAGATGTCAAGAGCGAGATGAGGCAGTTTCTTTCCATGCAAATGGATACCTTGCGGATCCAAAAGAAGCAAAAGAAAGCTGAGAGGTCTTTGGCCATCTTTTGTCCCAGGTGCACTAGAAAGCATCCGAGGAACGAATGTCCATTACACTCCATAGAAATGTGTTTTGTCTGTGAAGAAGACCATCTTACGAATCAGTGCCCCTCCTTACCCAGACTTAAAGCTACATATCAGAGGGCCAAAGGAGCCACTGAACCACTCTATTATATGAACCAAAGGAGACCACATGGACCCATACCTTACCAGCAAAGAATGCAAGGGACATCCCAGACCTATCACGACCCCTATCAAGCCACTTCCATGCCTTCTTGGGGTCCCCCTGCTCATCCTTCCTGGTCCACACCTCCTCCTCGGTCCTTCACATATCCATATTATGCCCAACCAGCTGCTCATTCATTTCACTCTTATGCTCAGCCACACCCTCAGTGGAATACACCTCATCAGGGGTGGAAGCTCCAGTACAACTCTCCTCCCGCTCCTTTGCCTCCATCACCTGCCCAACCACAACCCCATCCACATCTATCTCAAATATACACCCCCACTCAACTACCCGTACCACCATTTCCAAACCCGCACATTGTAATAGCTCAACCCAATTGCAAAGATAAGGCACAACATGTCCAAACGACTCCTCTTGAGCTCAATGATATTCATTGTAGCTCAAGAAGAGTATTACAAAAAAGAAACTATATTGAAAGCATTAAATGACCACATCCAGCAGAAGAAGATTCAAAAGAAAAGATCAAAGAACTATGAGCTGCACTTGATGAAGAGAAGGCATCAAAATCCGAGATCGAGAGAGTTCCCTCATGGTTACCATCAAATCTTCCATGTATTCAAGAGAAAAATTAGTGAAAAGAGGAAGATGAGAAGGTCATGGTAGAAGGTGACATGAAACATGATTCAAATCAGCAAAAGGACTAAGGATATCAGAGCTATATTGAGATATGGTTTTGGATGGTCACTAAGTTGCAGCAGTACTCTCTTCCTCAGCTATGCTTGATCCCTTCAAAGTCAAATCATTTGGTCTCTGAAATCCGGATCCCTGTCAAAGCATGCATTTCAAGCCTCCACATCATTTTGTCTCTAATCTCGATGTGCACATGGCTCCATTGGAAGTATTCTTATACTTGAAAATGATTTTGTTTTTCAAGTAGGGTAGGGTAGGAAAAAAGAAAAAAGAAAAAGAAAAAAATGAAAATAAGAGGAAAATAAAAATCCAAGGTGAAAACCTCCTTGAAGGCGCCTTAGATTGGCTCATTGATTGAAAACCTCCATGAGGCGGTCAATGGGTTGGAAAGAAGAGAAAATAAAAAGAGAATAAGATCCCTGGGTGAAAACCTCCCTTGGAGGCACCCAAGGCAGACAATTAGGGTGAAAACCTCCATGAGGCGCCCTAGTTGTTTTCAAAAAAAAGAGAAAAATAAAAATAAAAATAAACCTAATTTCCATTGAATAATTGCAGGTTGCAACAAGGACATTGCAGGTTAGGAGGATTGCTCAAAACAAAGACAGAGGAAGTTTTGTGCCTTCTACAGGAAGTTTTGTGTCTTCTACAGGAAGCCTACAAACAAGCCAAAATTGATCTCCGAAGAGGACCTGAAGGCTGGGAATATGTCCATGAGGCCTGCAAACATCCATGTTTCCATCCCTCACCCTTCTCCATTATTTTTTCCATCTCATTGTGCTTCTTTCCTAAAAACTGGGTGTTCTACAGGAAGTTCCTGTAGAAATTACAGGAAGCTAGGAATGGATTTTAAAAGGCAGTTTGGCGAACATGATAGCTTCCTAAAGGGTTCATAAGTCCTCCTACAATCTTCAAACCTCTCTCCCATCAATTCCAAGTCTGCATTATAGCCCAAGCTCGTTTTTTCTCACTGTGCAAAAAAACTGCAGAATGATTTGAAGCAAAAATACATAGAACATAAAAAATTTTCCCCTCACGTGAAAACCGTGCATCCATTTACAAAACTGTTTTACGGGGAGTTGTATAGGGATGATGGCAACATGCCCGAGCAATTTCAACCAATTCCAATGCACAGTTTCCAAGAAATTAGCCTCCATCGCCTTCAACCATTTTTGCATTTTCTCCATATTCTTGCATCCATTTCAAAGCTTGTTTCATGGGGAGATGCATATAGGTGATAGTAACCTACCCAAGCAGTTTCAGCCAATTCCGATGCACGGTTTCCGAGAAATTGACCTCTGTCATCTTCAGTCATTTTCAGATTTTCTCGATATCCATGCATCCATTGACCACAATTTTGCTATGGGAGGTGCATAACAATGATAGAAGCATGCTCAAAAAGTTTCAGGTCAATCCAATCTATCGTTTGGGAGCTATGGAGAAAACAAGTTGTTGTCTTGTAAAAATTCAGCATCAACAGCATGGGGGTGCAACTCTGAACGTTGAAGCAGGGTCATGTAGCGTAGATCTAGCCAGAGGATACCTGCACCAAAAAATAAGCCATGTATTAGCAAACAGACCAGCATGCATCCACAGAATATGAGCATGCAGCAGCAAAAAGGACCAAGTAGCACATCGACTTACAGGTAAGTGTCTAAACCAGTTCGAAAGTGCATAAACGAATGAAATGGTGGGATTAAGCCAGGAAGCTAGCAAGTTAACCCGACATCCTCAGCCAATTCGATTGCACTCATCCGGAGGTCACCCAACACGTGTATAGTCATTCACGGGAAATTTTAAAAAAACAGGTGGTGGCAGATGTTGAACTCCAGCACAGCTGATGGTAAGGGATCACACGCAGAAAACATCCAGTCCCATGATGACACTGCAGTAGGGACCAACGGTCCGAATAATGACAACGCACATTTCTGCCACCTCATCTTCTCACACGAATCATGATGTAGTTAAACAATGCTCGGCTGAAACTTTAACCACTTTTTGTTCACTGCATCTTCACGACATTCACAACTAAAGCACGCGTCCACCACTTCCAGATCAGCTAACCAGTGGTCCTCTGCAAGATTCCTGCATGATTTTTCGAGATTTCTACCGTTTTTTAAAAAATCTCCCACCTATCGGGCTCTACAAGAAGCATAGTTTCGTTCTACAAGAAACGAGAGCCTTCTACAGGAAGGCTTCTATAGGAAAGGCAGAAACAGCCATGCAAAAAGAAAACCCAGAATTTTCAACGAATTTCAAGCTCAAAACGAGGTAGGCTCAGGAAAACTTCTTTGTGCACAATTTGTTTATGCAAGGTGGTGAATTAAACATGGCATCAGATTGGAAAATCAGTGAAAAATATGCCTTGTATTGGAAATAAAATGTTTGCCTGTGTATTGCACTGAGTGTCCCAGTTTTTCTGCATCAAAATTCTCCTCCACGTTTCCTTTTTAAAAATTCTCCATAGGGAAGATATATGCAGCTGTGGAGGCCGGCCTGTGTGTGTAAAAAAAAAAATAAATTGAATTTGCATATCTGTCTGTGTGCTGAGAAGAAAACTTGATCTCTGTGCTCTATCTGTAAAAACAAAATTCTTCCTTTCATAAACAGAGAGTCAAATCCTGGGTGACAGCAGTTTTCAAACAAGGGAATTACTGCCATTTGATGTTGTAAGGAGCACATGAAAAATTCCTTCTTGGGTTTGGAAAAAACCGAATTCAGCTATCCTCTATTTCAGTGATTGACTGTGTTTTTTTCCCACTTGAGCATTTTTTTTTTTGTTAAAACACAAACTCAACACCATGCCAATTGAAGAAATTGAGAAGAACATTGATGAGAGAGCACAAGACATTCAAGCAGAGGAAAAAACAGAGGAAGAATAGAAGGAAAAAGAGGAATTTGACAAGACCACTGAGCATGAGACAGAAAAGGAGACAACAACAAAAACTGAGAAGACAAAAAAGGAAAAAGGTTGAGAAGAAAGAGGCCAATAAAGCCCAAAGGAAATCCGTCACAACCAAAGCAGACACACAGAAACAAAAGGGAAAGAAACAGCCTAAACTAGCAGCACCACAGACAGAAACAGTTGACACAGGGATTTCTACAGGAAGCAAGGAAAAAGAACAGCAAGAGGACAAATCACCTGAGATATGGGTAAGGGAGGCAGCAGCTGTGCTCGCTGCCTTAAGCACACCTCCAAAACAAAAAGGGAAGAGAAAGAGGCAAACCTCCATGTACTTTAAAGCAAGGATGAGCACACGGATCAAAGTGGGCAGACCCCAACCACAGTCAAAGGAGCCAATTATCATTGAGGACACCACAGCTAAACAAAAGGAGGAGTCTCCTTCAAAGATATCCATCACCTATGAACGAGGAAGCCCAAAAACCTCCACCTAGAGAGAGAGAATTAGGATGATGGACTCAAAGATAGCTCTACAGGAAGCTGAGACAGTTCTACAGGAAACTCTGGCTAAGTTAAAAGAGACCGAGAAATTGGAGGAAAAGGTAGCCAAACCATCACAGGAAGAAGAAAAGGCTGAGGAAATATTGGAACCCAGCCCTCAGCCTAGCTTGGGCTCATACTACAACCTGTTAGAAGCTGGGAAGATAATTCCTCAGAAATTTGCGGTACCACTCTTCTTTGCACTAGAACAAGAAAGGGTGAGGACTCACACTTGGATGAGGATTGCCAAGTCCAAGGGTGTGGTAGACATAGGCCACCTGGAAGAACAACTCAAGGAATCAAGAAAGAATTGGCCATGGTGAGGCATGTGGAAAGTAGTCAAAGGACCAAACTATAGGAGGAGAATGAGCTGCTGAAACAGAAACTACAACTACAGGGACGCTATAAGGAAGATAGGCCCTCCATTTTGGGGAGAACAGCAGTAGCAAGAAGGGCCTCCAGCAGACAAGGAAACATCTGATGAACAGCAGAGAGAGGACAAGCTGTAGGCTGAGGTTGAGGCACTAACAAAACTGCTACAGGAAAAGGAGCACAGGCAGTGGGAGGAAGTAGAGAGAAAAGCATGGTTTCATGACCGAGAAGAGGACATCACCTTAGAAGCCTAGGATGTGAGAGAGGCAGTCAAAGCAATCAAAGATAAAGAGATAGATTAGTTGCTCAGAAGATGAGCAACACTTTCAGGTGGGGGTGATGATGAGCCCCAAAAATGGGTAATTATATGGGCTCATTCAGCCTCCTAATTCGACTCAATCCACCATTATCATTATTTTATTGCATGTTTTTTATTATATTTATGCTAATAGAGTGAATTGGATTAGTCATTATGCCAACAAGTCTAATGTGTGCTTTATGCAGATTTTTGGTCAATTTTGAGACAAAATCAAAAGTTTAAATGAGCACTTGGCAGCGAAATTCGTGGAGAGGATTTGTAGGAAGATGTCCCCTTCATTTGTGAGCCCTTACCTCGAATTCTCCATCAAAAACTCAGAGCACAAGGGGCAGCCAAGCAAGTTAAGTAGGCTGCTGTTAACTGCAAGTTTTGGCAGCCGAGTCCCTAAAGTTTAGGAGGACTGTTGGAGTCCTCAATTTGTATAAATAAGAAAGCTTAGGGCCTCATTCCAGTTAGTCATATTTTAGTCAGTTTTTAGTCAAATTGTAGTCAGATGTTAGTTCGATTTTAGTCAGTAGGTTAGCTTTGCATTTCAACACATTTTCGAGCTTCTTCTTGTCAACAGTTTTTGGGATGTAACTATTATTTTGATCAATAAAGATGAATCCAGCGTTGCACCAGCTCTAATCTTCCTTAGGAGGTTGTAGCTCTTGGAGTTGGGCCCAATCCAAGTGTCCAGTACCTCATTTGTGTACTTTTATGTGTCTTTGCTGCATTTTTAGAATAAAATCTATTATTTAAGTTAAAATCTTGTTTTGTTACTTAGGTTTCTTTTGATGATCAATACAGCTTTTCATGTTTCAAGCGATTTAACAAGTTGGTAACAGAAAATATCTTCGAAAAAGGCCATCAAGCAACCATTGATCTCACCTCTCCCTCCTTGGGACCATGAGCTGAGACCAAGGTGTCATTGTTGCCATAAAAACATTGTTCTTGCTTCTTCATGCAATTTCTAGTGTTAGATTCTTAGTTGCAAAAGTTAGTACCAGTGGTGATTACATGCTCAGAGCCATTCTTGCTTGGTTTCCATAGTTTTTTTACATGATTTTCTGCCAATAAACTTCTGTCCATCATGATTTCTGGTAATTAGGTCAAATTAGGTTAAAGTAGCTAGATCTTTGGTTTTCCTAGTCTTCGTTTGATCAGTTTGGAAAATAATGTGCAGAGCACCTGTGATACCTCCTTACCTACCCTTACCCCATCAATGCAACCTGCTTCGTCCTCTAACTCAGATTCTTGCCTTTCATTTGCCACATTTTATCACTTTGCCCTAGTTCCTACATTCTTGCGCAGCATTGCTTCCCTTATCTTCGAACCAACCCAATCGCCTTAACCACTCTTCATCCTCAAACCCCAAGTCCTAGACTTCCTCACACACTTATCTCACCTCCATACCTTCCTTAACCACTCTTCATCCTCAAACCCCAAGTCCTAGACTTCCTCACACACTTATCTCACCTCCATACCTACTTCTTCACCTTTCTTCCACCATCAACCCTTCAAAATTCCCTTTCGGAACATCCTGTAGAACCCTTGCAGGCTTCCTGTAGAAGATCACGTGAGCAGTTTATCGAGATCTGACCGCTATGAAACTCTCTGAAAGGGTGCTAGAGACCCCTTAGGCCCTCTTCTCACCTTCCCAACCTCTTGCAAGCGCCCCCTCCATTTCCTTTCGCCAATCAACCTCTGCACAGTCAAAAATAGTTAAAGTACATGCATAATAATTCTGCAAAATTACTCAAAAATACAAAAAGATGTTTCTTCCACATTTTCCTTCAGAAATAGCTTAAGTACATGCATTTCATATTGACAGTAGTCCATGGCATCCATTTCAATAGTTTCCTCTCTTTTTCTCGCAAAGATAGGGTTAATGGGTAAAACTAGGGTTTGCTAGGGTTTGTGTTTCATTTCAGCTGCCATCTTCTTTCTGCAAGTAGAATAGCCCTTTTGAGATTAGCTTTCTTCCACCACGATTAAAAACTTCTTCTGAGAACTCATAGAAGTTGGCTTGAGCTCCTAGCGAACTTGTGCCAGCTGATCAAGTGACAGCCTGCAGTAAGAGCTAGTACTTGTGCATATACACCATCGCTTCCAAGTTTGTTACGAACTACCAGATTGATAAAATTAAAGAAGGAAGTCCCCGGAGTTGTAGCATCATTGCTGCAATACTGGAGCCCACCACATGGCACGATAAAATTAGTCTTAAAATCATCAACTCTATCACTACCTAGCTCATGGAATGAACTACATATAATATCCCTGTGGAAGGATTGGAGGAAGGAGATTTGATAAGGAAAACACAGTTGAACTCATCAATGACTTAGGAAGGCTCCAATGTTCATTGTTACTGCGTTATGCACTGTAAAGAGGGGCTCTCCTAGGTCTAGCGCAGTTAGGAAGCTCAAGGGACAAGGTGAAGAGCTTGTTGCTTAAGATTACGCCATTTTCCAAGAAAGAAAGAGAGGAAGACTTGGAAAGCACAATTTTATTGGTCAGACACTGGGAGGAGGCTTCCTTGAGCCTTGTTACTGCGCCATGCACTGAAGAAGAAAGACTTAAGCAAGTGTCAGCACAAAGGGGAACAACAAGGAACAAGGTTGAAGCCTTGAGGCTTGAGACTAGACTATGCGCTAAAAGGAAGAAGAGGCCTTAAGGAAAGCACAGTTTTCCTAAACAAGGATCCATTGTCTCTTAAGACTACGCAATGCACTGACGAAGGCTTGACAGGACAAGGCTCTAGCGCAGAGAGGAACAATAATGATCAATGGAAGCTACATTAAGCCTTGTTACTGCACCATGCGTTGAGCTTGAGGGGAGGCCTTTATAACAGTGTAGTTTTCTTCAACAAGGGCTCATAGTCCATTTGCAATGCACTTTTCCTTCTATGTTAGTGTAGTTTGACCCAACAATGAGTGCTTATTCATCTGGAATACGCTTTTCACTAAAGGAAGCCATAGGAAGGAAGTCACTTTGCCTAGGAGTGTTTTCACTGCGTTGTGAAGATAAGAGGGCCTTTGCATTGAATAATTTTCCTCTACAAGAGAGCGGAAGGGGTCCATGCTATCTACTAAGGGTGCTCTATGTGCTAAGCAAGGTAGAGGTGATCCAAAATTAATGCAGTGAGTCAATATGAATAAGAAGCGTTGGGTGACTATCCTTGGAAGGGTCCTAATGTGCACTAATTTGAGGTGGCCTTGAGAAGAATTTAATGCTTAAATCTTAGTGAGAAAGGTTACATCAATGACGCTCATGAATAGGCTAAGATTATCACTTGATAATAGGGTTGATGCCTTCACAACTCGCATTGGACAAGAAGACCGAAAAGAGCTCCAAAATGGCTAAGAGTGGGACTAGTAGAGTAAGAGAGGGAAATGCATCTGAACACAACTCAAACTTGGATCACAAACATGAAATCCATCAATACAAGCCAAAAGTATACACAGGACTCATGGATAGAAATGACACCTTGAAATGACAACAAAGCGACACTTATTTCTTAGTGTGACAGTTGAAACAACACATTACGACACTTAGAACACAAGTTGCGAAAAAAGTGTCCATTGTGATCAAAAGGTGTGCTAAGTTGTAGGAATGTGTTAGCACATATTCTAATGATATGTAAGACCATCTAATGCAGAAGAGTGTCTCATGACTAATTCTAGTGATGCGCAAAAATGCAACACATGCAGGAGTGAAAACAACAAAAAGCGACACATGCGGCAGTAAGAAAACATGAAGATGACACTCGCAAAATGTGAATTGACATTGTAAGCAACACATGCCAGAGCAAAGATAACATGAATATAACACTTATTAAAGTGAAAGCAAGCAAAAGCGACAGTCGCAGTATGAAAGCGACACTTGTGAAAACAAAGGTGCACAAAAGCGACAGTTGGGATAATTCACCAAAAAAGGGGTACAAATGCAACCAAATTGAGGGAGACTACCAATGAAAGAGTGTATTGACTGTCAACATAAAAGAAGCACACCTATAGATTCAACAGGGGCTGAGCATGTGTGAGCAAATGACTTTGACCGTTAGAATCCAAGAAGAAGACTTAAACATTTAATACAACGTCAATCGATAATGAAGTGACCATGGATGACAGATCATTAGATCCTCAATAGGCTCCAAAATTCAAGTGTAAGCAAAATTTTGGAGGGTGTTGATCGTAATGTCAACATGTAACTTTCCCAAAACTTGTTAATTCTCTTTCCACGAGTAAATTTGTATAGTGTGGCACATGTCCAATTATTCAAGAATAATCCTCAAATATGTACCTAAGGTACTTTTGTATGTCTCCGAAGATTCTTAAATATTTCGTAATCTGAAAAGTCCTAGAAAAGAAGTTATAATGAAAATACCAAGTTGCCTTGTTTGAAACTGATTTCAAGATCTCTCATAAACCCTAACTTCCACAGAGTATATCTCTGAAATTAGAATGAACCCAACTCTGAAATTCAAAACAGATGTTCATCGATATTTCTCCTCAGTGTGGTCATAGTTTCATCGTATAAGATTTCACAAGAAGAAAGATATAACAAAAATTTCAAACTGGCCTGTTTGAAACCAATTTCAGAGGCATTCAAAAACCCTAACTAGAGAATATTTCTAAAATTATGGCAACCAAGATTTGAAGTTTTAACCATATGCTCCAAAAAATTTATCCTCAATATGATCCAAACTTCACCATTTAAAACCTCCAAGGTTAAAAAACTAATAGCAAAAATATCAAAAAAAAATTGTTTGAAATTGGTTTTAAAAACACTTGAGAACCAAATATAGTGAACTAAGATATGAAATTTGAAACAAATGTTCTAAAAGATTTCTCCTCAATATGATCCAAGTTTCACCAACTAAAACTTCCAAAAAAACATATAGCAAAAATGTCACAATGACTATTTCAAGTAGCAAAACCATAGGATCATGAACTCTAATACCAAATGTTATGAACCTTGCGCCTAAAAAATGATAAGAAAGCAATAATTACAGACATCTCCGATAGGGAAACCTCTTTTTCTAATGAACATTATGTACAAAGTAAGATTTGATGATCTTAACACTAAGTCAAGAAGTCTCCTTAGTGTGTAGGAGATAAAGAGATCATGAAAAGTTCTAGCCTACATAACAATGTAATAATAAAAATATAATCATCCAATATTTAAGACTTAATAAAAAATTTATAGTTAATATCAAATTATATAATGCTTAACAACACCATCAAAAAAAATATGAAAAATAAATAAAATAACTAAAAAATCCGGAAACTTCTTTCCTAAATTTCAAAATAATAAAACAAAATTAACCTGAAAAATAAATAAAATAACTAAAAAAATCCAGAAACTTCTTTCCTAAATTTCAAAATAATAAAGCAAGATTAACCTTACCTTGGGTAATATATCTATATATACACTGATACAAAGAATCCCATATCCAACACCATTCTGAATTAAAAAATCCACCATTAAATATTTCCATTTTAATTTATTCACTACATACTAAAACGTTATTTCGTTATTTTCAATTATTATTTCAAGGTTATTATAACTTTCTTTTTTACTATTAAAAATTAAATATTTGCGACTTTCTAATGTGGAGTTATATTCATTTATATTAATTTAATGTCCACACATTCATTATAAACCATTCCATGAATATTTTATTTTATTCCCCACTTTATATTCCATGAATTTTAGATTTTTCCATTTTATATTTTCCATAAATATTATATGCTTCATTTTAAATTATACAATTAAAAATTAAATATTAAATATTTGTGACTTCTTAATGTGGAGTTATATTCATTTATATTAATTTAATGTCCACTCATTCATTATAAACCATTCCAGGAATATTTTATTTTATTCCCCACTTTATATTCCATGAATTTTAGATTTTTCCATTTTAAATTTTATATTCCATAAATATTATATGCTTCATTTTAAATTATTCAATGGTATTAAATGAAGGGGCATTTTTTTAAATTATTCAATAGATATTAAACATTTCTTTAGTTGAGAATTTTCAATTCCATTTTGAATAATTTAACGGATTATACCTGTTTTTAAGGATTCTGATGACGTTGACGAATAACTCACCGATCAAGGAGAATCCATATGAGAAAATGCTGCCATCCGAAAAAATGTTGAATAACATTGTCGAATGGCTCAGTGAGCAACGATATACAGTGTAAGGAACGAAATGCTTCATGTGAGGGAACTCTGAAGTATGCATGAGTTCAAGGTCGAGTAGAGTGCTGTCAGATGAAGGATGAGAAAAGATCCAGAAATGATAATACAAGTAAAGGAGAGGAGGCTGTGTTAATCTAGTATATTACTTAATTGGGTGAACTTCCAGCGATTTGTTTGAATGTGAGGGGCTAATGCAAAGCAAGCGCTATTCAATTTTGAAATTACCCAAAGGAGAGGAGGCTGTGTTAATCTAGTATATTACTTAATTGGGTGAACTTCCAGCGATTTGTTTGAATGTGAGGGGCTAATGCAAAGCAAGCGCTATTCAATTTTGAAATTACCCTTTAAAACAGTGTTGATAAAATTGCCAATTTTTCTCTTGGTGATTTTTCCTTTTTCCCAGATTTTTGACAATTTTTGCTGATTTTTCTAGATTTTGAAAAATCTAAAATATTCTTAACAATTTTTGCTGATTCTTGAAAATCTAAAATATTCTGTGATCTATATTATGAATGTTGAGAGATCTTTAGGTAAATGAACTTCTCCGGAATATAGTTTCTCCTAATTTTACCAATTTTCCCAACGATATTTCTAAAAAGATGTTTTCTGCGCTCATCAATTTTTTTGCCCCTTTTTTGGGCAACTGGCTTTTAAACATGTGTCAATCTTCGAATACGAATGACAGTGCTTTAGGAACCTGATTTCATGTAGTAATCTGAAACATATCTACCCAAAAACTATTGGCATTTACGGGGCTTGATCAACCTCACCTCATTGATTGCCGAAGTTAAACATTCAATTAGATAAACATCCAGTCTTAGGCAATCCGATATGGCAAGCAGATATTGTCGCTATGGAGTTAAATAAATATTTCCCAACCCAATAACCATCAGCAAGTACCCCATATTTCAGAACCCAATAACTATTAGCAACCACCCCGCTTGATCAACCTCGCCATAGATAAAAACTCACGGTTTTAGGAAATCTGAAATTGTCCCAGGAGAAGGTGAAAACATGGGTCCCTTCCTCTCAAGACGGTGATGATAACTGGGTCCATATGGAATTCTCCCAAAATAAGAAACAAGGTGGGAACTCTCTCCCAAAACAAGAAACAAGGTGAGAAAACAAAGTGAGAATTCGGGTCCCCATGGATTAGAACAGGACAAGGTAAGAATTTTGGGACAAGGTGAAAACTTTGAGCTCTCCCAAAACAAGAAACAAGGTGAAAACTTGGGTCCCTATGGAACTCTCTCAGAACAGGACAAGGTAAGAAATTTAGGACAAGGCCAAAACTTTGGTACTTATGAGACCCTCCCTAAGCAAGACCAGGTGAAAATTTGATGAGAACCTCCCTAAGCAAGACCAGGTGAAAATTTGGATCCCGGTCCAAGACAAAATGAGAATTTAGATCCCCGTGAAGCTCTCCCAAAACAAGACAAGCTGAGAATTTGGGTCCCTAATAAAGACAAGGTGAGAACTTGGGTCCATGTAGAACTCTCTAAAAACACGAGAAGTTGAGAATTTGGGTCCCAACTTGGGCCCATATGAAACCCTCGTAAAGCAAGACAAGGTGAGAATTTGGGTCCTCAATAAAGACAAGGTGAGATTTTGGGTCCCTATGAAACCCAACTAAGACAAGACAAGATGAGAATTTAGGTCCTTACGTCCTTAATAAAGAGAATGTATGAAATCAAGGTGAGAATTTGGGTCATTAATAAAGAGATGGTATGAAATTTCTTTAGACCTTAGGTCCTTAATAAAGAAGGTATTAAATCCTTCCGACCAAAACGAAGAGAGGATTTGGATCCCTAATAAAGACAAGGTGAGAACTTGGGTCCCTATGAAACTCTCCAAACACAAGACAAGTTGAGAATTTGGTTGCCTCGTAAAGCCAAAAAGGTGAGAATTTGGGTCTCATAAAGACAAGGTGAACACAAGACAAGGTGAGAATTTAGGCCCTTAGGTCCTTCATAAAAAGAAGGTATTAAATCCTTCAGACCAAAACGAGGTGAGAATCCTCCCAGAACAAAACGAAGTGAGGATTTGGACCCCTCATAAAGACAAGGTGAGAACTTGGGTCCCTCAAAACAAGACACCGTGGGTCCCTACTAAAGACAAGTGAGATCTCGGGTACCTATGGAACTCTCCCAAGTGAAGCTGAGCCCCTCTAGAACACTCCCAAGACAAGGTGAGAACTTGGGTCCCTGAGATCTCGGGTCCCTATGGAACTCTCCCAGGTGAAGCTGAGTCCCTCTAGAAGAACTCGGGTCCCTGATAAGCACAAGCATAGAGTTAGGTTTGAGCTGAGCTCTTAACTTGGAACTCTCCCAGGTGGAGCTGAGTCCCTCTAGAACGCTCCCAAGGCTCCCAAGACGGGGTGAGAACTTGGGTCCCTGATAAGCACAAGCATAAAGTTAGGTTTAAGCTGAGCTCTTAACTTTGAACTCTCCCAGTTGGAGCTGAGTCCCTCTAGAACGCTCCCAAGACAGGGTGAGAACTTGGGTCCCTGATAAGCACAAGCATAGAGTTAGGTTTGAGCTGAGCTCTTAACTTGGAACTCTCCCAGGTGGAGCTGAGTCCCTCTAGAACGATCCCTGATAAGCACAAGCATAGAGTTCTGTTTGAGCTGAGCTCTTAACTTGTTTCCAGTTAAAAATACTGCCTTGATTGTTTAGAGTCTTAGACATTCCTGACTCTAAAAAGGCATACGACATGAACAGCATAGCCATAGGGGTTAGGGTTATGTTTGAAAAATACCGTCTTGATTGTTTAGACATTCCTGGCCCTAACAAGGCATACGAGATGAACATTTTTGGTGCTGTGGCAATCAACATGAACAGCATAGGCGTAGGGTTAGGGTTATGTTTGAAAAATACTGTCTTGATTGTTTGGACATTCCTGTCCCTAAAAGGGCATACGAGGAGATGAACATTTTTGGTGCTGTTGTTTTTTCAATATATAACAGCATTAACTTGTGTTATTTTATAGCATCGGACTAAAACTCAGATGTAAGTAAAAGAATGAACCCAATCCTCCGCGCAGGAAGACAACACGTATATAGTGTGGATGAATCACAGCTCTTCTGAATTTTATGTCTGTAAAGACACATAATAAGATCATATAATCTTTATATAGCATATAGAGGCCAACTGAAGAATATCCCATCACATATGTGCTGCTTTCTATTGTTCAAGTAAATATCAATGCCCAAATTGTGAACAGTTGCCGAACATCAATCTGACCCTAGATGTCAAATGTATTGCAGAGTTTTTCTGAGCAAATGCAAAGGCTAGTAAAAAGACAACTACTATTTTCAAAGAATGGTACGTGCAGATTTATAAGAGGAGGAAAAATAAGAATGGTACATACAAATTTATAAGAGGAAAAATAGAAAAGTTGCCAAGCATATAACCTCTTCCCTAATAGTTAACAAACGCCATGAAACAAAACATGTATGACAGGATTCATCTTTTCAGGCATTGAAATACCAGAGGCCAAGATAAAAGAGAACATGAGATAGTATAGAAATTAGATAAATTAAGCATAGCCAAAAAAATTCTACATGTACAGAGGCAAGTGCAGAATGCACCTGAAACAAGTCAAAAATGTGATTAAGATTGTTAAAAATCACCAACCCAATACAAGGAAGAATCTTGAAAGACAGGAATTGCCTGCTTACTGAAAGATGGTGAAATGCACTGAGATGCATGGATCTATTCTGGAATAATTTCGTTTCGGGCATTGCAAGGAAGCCCTAAGATACATGACTGAGTTTCATAAACAAACAATAGTGTTCTGGAAATACGATATCAGGTACTGGATTTGGAAATACAATATGAGGTACTGGATTTCAAATTACATATTATAGATCTGATCAAACAGAAACATGTACCTACAACAAGAAACAAAATAGGCTCTAACTTCAACATCATGTAGACCTGTTAGGAAATAATCCAGTTCGGAATAGAATATAAAGGTTTACAAAGAATGGCTACAAGAATTTCCGGATATTCACAACAGTCATGCGTCCTAGAGGTTCCTTGCAAAGAGAGAATCGTCAAAGGAAATCAATAAAATACAATAAGCATCCTTTCATATATCTATCTCAGAAACTTAACCATGAGACTGGCCACCAGAAAAAGACCCTCTAAGCAAATTGGAAGCTGCTGTGCCCAATTTTGTCTTGATTAAGTGACCTCTGCTTCCGCATAGCACATGAGTTGATTCTCTAATGACTCTGTCATCCCCAAGCTGAAGAGACCTGCTCTGATCATCCTCTCCTGCTGTCTGTGAACCACCATCAACAGCAACGATTAGAGAGGCTCTTTTTTTCTGAACCTGACAGACACTTTTGGATGTTACTGCTTTACACCTTTTCACCTTTAATTTTATAAGGCTAGGGCAGCCGCTGGCAATCGTCACAAGACCTTCATCAGATATTGGGCAATTTTTAATGCATAGCTTCTTCAATGCTATGAACTTACCTGAAATACAAGACATCTCCTTGTCCCCAACACTATCACTGTTGCAGAGTGCCATTCTTTCCAGCACAGGGCAATTGGAAGCCAAGGCACTCAAACTCTCAACCGAAATAGCAATGCCCATCAAGACAAGTTCTTGCATCTGATGACATTTGTTTGCAATGGACAGTAACCCTTCCTCGCCAATTCTTTTGGACTTGCCACTATCAAGGTGCACCTTTCTCAGTTTCCTACATCCATTTGCAACTGCATAAATACCTCGATCAGGACAATCAGACACCCTGCTCATATAAAATACTTCCAGCTTTGAGCACTTTGAAACAGCCATCAAACCTCTATCACCTAAATGCATGTTTTCAATTTGCAATTCCGTCAGCTGTTGCAAGTTTCTAGTGCTGATTTCCAACAACTGATCCCAAGACCCTGAATTCCGTGATAAAATGAGCGTCCTTAGACACTTGGATCCCGATAATAGTGGGGCAAATAGCTGCCCGTTATAAAGATCTTTAAGGCACAATCTCTGTAGCTTACCTTGCCCTGGCCCTATTCTTTCCGTTTGAGCATCTAATCTTCTAAGTCTTTTAGCTGTAAGATCTTCCAGTTCGTTGCAATTCTTAAGTATTGAGTTCAAACCCTTTGCTCCAAATCCACATGACCCGCATGAAAATTTCTTAATAGGACCACATACAAGTGAGAAGGACTCTAGACCCTCATCAGTAATCTCGATGCATCCCTTCAGTTTGATCTTCTTGAGATGAGTGAAACTCTTTCCAATTAAAGAAAGTGCCTTGTTGTCAATACTGGGAAATTTTCTGGAGCATTTCAAAGCCAGAACAGTCACATGTTCAAATCTCGTGATCAGGGCTGGAAGCAAGGAGGAAAGCTCAGTTCGAGCAAGGAGAACTAGGCGTTGCCTGCTTTTCGATTCAATGCGGTGCCATCTACTGCAGACTAGGGAGCAAGCATTTCGATCTTCGTTTGTGAGCTTCTGGAAAATCGAGGCCAAGCATTCATCCGGTAAATATACAATGAGATCCTGCTCTGGATACACACCAAACTGTTCGACCTCGTTATTCTCCAGAAAAAGGCCCATTGGTGGAGGAGCTAAAGAAGAGCTGGATTGACCCATCAGACCTAAGAACTCAATCAGAAAATATTCAATTAGCTTAAGAATAAGTTTATGGGTTAAAAAACAGAAGGAAACAAACAAATTTGATCTGAAATTGCGCTTGACCAATTCTTAACCACCTAACAAAGGGAAAGCTGGATATTTTCGGCAAAACCTAAATTCTGAGACTTGAGGTAACAGTTCCTAACAGTCCAACAAATGAAAACCAAGAATTTTTATATGGTGAATCTCGAGGATCAAATGTAAATTCTTGCGTATGAGGCAAACATGTTGTCGCCATAGCTTAGGAGGTCTTCACCGGCAAACAGAATGGAATAAGTAAAATCTTGAATTTGAGGAATGGATGAATTTTCTAAGCAACGCAACATAGTCGAAGTGCCTCAAGAGAAGCTCTCCACCATTCAACAAGATAACTCCAGTATCTTAGCTTTCAATGCAAAGATTATGGGCAAGCCAATAAGGAAAACCTTAGTTCTCAGTAAGGAAAACCTCGAATTTCAGCATCTTAGATATGTCTTTTTCACAGAACCCAATACAGAAACCATGGATACGATATTCCAACAAAATCTTTATGAAGTACCCAAAGAAAAATGCTTGGATTTCAGGTTTTCGGGAAACTTTTCTGACAACCCCTCAAAGCAAGCATTGATTCAATGTCCCAACAAAGGATTCAAGAAATCCTAAACCAGTAAACGAAGAATCTAAGGATCCTGGTGAAGAATTCTACATTACCCAGCAATGGATTTACAAGGACTTGAGCTCCTTAACACATCCCTTTGAATTAAAATCCATAGATATGACGCTTGGAAAGGGGATTTTTGTCGCAGAAATCAATTAAAAAAGCAAGAAAAACTCAAATCATAATATTGAGCATTCGTAGTCATACCGTGTGAGATCCGTTTGGATTTGGATCAACCTCGGCAGCTGACTTAGTGGGTTAACAAGCATACCGCCATTCAAGCCCTTATCTCCATTATCATTGACTATCGACTTGTGTTCATGGATTCCTCAGCACAGAACTCTATAGAGCACCATTTCAGTGCCCAGGATTACACGGAAAATTGTATTCAATGCCCCCTGATTCTGCTCCTGCTCGTCGAGAACAGGTTTGCTTTTCTATTCTTTGTTGTCTGGTAAAAAAGCATACACGGGAATAATTAATTTTCTTTTGCTCTGCCACGGGTCATGACTGTTTTTCTGCTCCACGCCACCGCCGTTGGCATTAAATTAGAGAACGGTGACAGAGAGAACAAGCTTTGGAGTGATTCGATTTTGTGCACACCACGAGAAAAGAGCTTCGTGGGTCGAAGTAAATAATGGAAACAGTCATTTCGACAGTGTTGATATTCGGAAAAATCGGAGAGTGAAAAATCGAAGGGGCGCAATTTTATCAGTATGATGATTAATAACTTTAGCGCTCTGGGCTCTGGAGAACGCGTGGTACAACCTAATTTAAATGTGGGCCCGTGCGTTACTTACGGCCATCAAGATGATGTAAACAAAATTAACTATATGGGTTATGGGGTTGTGTTGACCCTATTCAACCAGTATATGGGACTTAGCTCCTTAGGTCATATAAGGAAATAAGTTAATTTTGTGGTAAATGAAATAGTTGTGGAGTAGGTTTTGGAGGCTTTTTTTAAGAGGGAAATTATCGAAAAAAAAAATATTAATTTTAAAGGATAAGATTTTTCTTTTATGGGTGTGGAACGTAAGTGAGAAGGAATATTTAGGTACTTCATTCAAGAGTATGAATTTATTTAGAATTTATGTAGGTGAGTTTGTTGAGGAACTAAGTATATAGCATGGCATAATGAGTACGTAAATGTAGTTAGTACATATATAAAGTGGACATCTACGGATATATCTTAGAATGAGTAGGTGGATATAGCTAGTAAATATATAAAGTGGACATTTACAGAAATATTAGACTTTTTCTTGGTAAGGCACTCATGTACTGCTACACTTCCAAAAATGACATGTTACTCTCCCTAAACGCATGCAATGGCAATTGGCTTTTATGAATTAATTGTTGGACAAAATTGAAAGACAATTGGGCATTCTTCTAGACCCAAGATGCTTTACTCACAACATCAAGGAGTTCATACTCACAACATCAAGGAGTTCATTCAAGTTGAGGCCACTAGAAAATTTTAGTTACTTTCTCTTTAGCTTTATGTTTTATTTTAGTAACACTTTATTTTTTAAAGACCAACTAGGCTTGATACTGTTTTTAGACTTCTAGTTTTAGCCAATAGGTTTAGAATTTGGATATGATTTATTATGAAAAACTTATATTTCTGTATTTGGTCAATGGACGGCTCAAATTTTAAGTTGCAACCCTTGTTTGCAGGCAATACAAAATTTTACTTTACAAACAAAAAAAAGTAATAAAATATATTTGGCTTGCAAGTTGTTGATTGTACTTTTGATTTACAAGTGGCAGAGCCAATAGGGTTAGAATTTGGATATGATTTATTATGAAAACTTATATTTTTGTATTTGGTCAGGACGCTTTAATAATGGACGGCTCAAATTTTAAGTTGCAACCCTTGTTTGCAGGCAATACAAAATTTTACTTTACAAACAAAAAAAAGTAATAAAATATATTTGGCTTGCAAGTTGTTGATTGTACTTTTGATTTACAGTGGCAGTGAGTTGACTTGACTTTAGACCTAATTTAGGGCACTTTAAAAAGTCACTAATTCTCATGTTTAAAAAGAAAAAGAAAAAGAAGATAAATAAATATTCTTCTTTAATATACATTTAGTAATAATTTGGTAAAATCTTAATTTTTGATAGACTCCTTGATTTGAAGTCACTGGTTCAGTTTCTTGCCCCTATGGGAGTGATATATTGGATGGACATGATGAAGACGGATTTTGCAAAGCTTACAAAAAAATACAATAATAATTTGGTAAAAAATAATTATAAATATATTTTTCTTTATCAAATTTGGTAGATGTTAAATTAAAATGTTTTCAAAAATTTTGTTTATTTTGAATTGATTTAGATGATAAAAAGTTCTATAAACTATATAAGATAGTCAAAGTATGAGGAGTCTTGATGCATACAATATGTCACAATATATAGTTTTTGCTTTCTTTTGTTAAGTGTTTTTTTTTCTTTTATTAAAGAATCTCCCAATTGGGGAGTCTTGTGCATTATAATTCTAGGTGAATTATGCAACCTGATAAATTAGAAGGATATAAATGTCAAATCTTATGGTAAGTAACACTTTATTATCATGACCATACTCAATGAAATTGTCTCCAAAAACTTTAATTTTTGTTTAATTATTATTAAAATTAAATTCATTTTATAATAAAATGATAAAATTAATAAAAAATTCTATTTTAAAATTAATTAATTTAAAAGAAAATTAAAAATAATCAAATTCTATATCATATTCAAAATTCATATAGGTTGCCTATGGCATAGAATAGACGCTGGTGGGATCTATTGTTAAGTCATTCTCTATGCTAAGGTCAATGGTCAAAATTTTATGGGCGAAAATCTAGCCAATCCTTGGGTGATTTTGAAGACTTAAATACCTCTGGGTCCTCATTTCTCAAACCTAGTATGATATCTAAAAAACTCATCCTATTCCACTAATATGTAATTTGATTATTCATAAGGTATATTTAATTATGAAAAATATATTTTTATTATAATATTTTGTGTACAACATCATATGATAAGATAAATTATATATAAATAATAATAATAACATTTTATGATTTTGATTTATTAAAAAAAATTATAAATTTCAACTTTATATTAAAATAATGAAAACATCATAACATGAAAAAAAAAAAATGGATATTTGAATTTTAATAAGTTTTATATTAAGGAAAATTAATGGACATTTGAATTTTAATAAGTTTTATATTAAGGAAAATTAGGTTTAAAGAAAGCAAGAAAATCCATTATTCAACTTGTACTTCCATGAGCTAGAGAAGGCGGTTGGGGTAGAGGACAATTTAGAAAGTTGACTCCAAGTGACCCTATTTTGCGTATAAATAACAAGCACAAACCAGAAAATCTAGAGACACGTGACACTGACACCACGACAATGATATTTAGTAAACCCCTTGGTTCTATATCCACAGAATTAGATTTAATATTAATAATAGTAAAGTCACTCCTTCATGATTCTCCCCTTGCTTTATTATCGTGTTACGGGATTTTGCAAGAACCGCAGTATTGAAAGACGAGAGTTGGTGGACATAATCACTGTTACACGTGGTCAAAAGATTTCGAAAGAAGTGTAATGTGATTTTATTTTCAAAACACAAGGGATCCAAGGTGTCTCAAATCATTTAGGAATGTATATCTATAATTAATAGAAATAAGAATTTTCGGAGAATTGGTAATTTAGAAAAATGAGTGGTCATTATTTTATTAAATATAATTATTTATAAAGGTTATAGATAGGTAGATGAGAATATTTAGAAAACTTAAACTTATTTAATTGGGAAACAAATAATTTATCAAATCAAATATTTTTCTAAATATAAATATATATTCAAATCACTCCAATTAAAATATTTTTTAAACATAAATATATATTTTGAATTTTATTATTTTTAAAATTAAATTATTTAAAAAAATATTTAAGTTGATATGAGATTTTTGTGATCTATATTATAGATAAATGTTTTCCCGAATAATTACATGAATAGTTAGTTTTTAACAATTAACTTTGGCAATGGTGTTGTCTATAATGCGACTTTTTGGAGATTCGGGGGAAGAAATTGAGGTTAAATCTTGATTTGTTGCAGTTAGAATGGTTTTTTAACTGCATATTTGGATTCGGTGGCGGAATCCGGCGGAAGAAATTGAGGTTAAATCTTGATTTGTTGCAGTTAGAATGGTTTTTTTAACTGTATATTTGGATTCGGTGACAGAATCCGGCAGAAGAAATTGAGGTTAAATCTTGATTTGTTGCAGTTAGAATGGTTTTTTAACTGCATATTTGGATTCAGCACGCTTTGATTGTGCAGAAACTAGCTATCAAACTTGCGATTCCAATAAATTGCTGCCTGAGTTTGACCGGAAAAGCTTCCAAAAAGTCGCATTATAGACAACTGCATTATTTATTCTTGAAAATTGTACGATTTTTTTTACCTTGTTCTAAGGATAAACCACATTGGTTGGTTGGTAAACAAAATCTTAATAATGTGATTATTCCGAAAAAACATTTATCTACAATATTTAAGTTATCAATTCAAAATTTTAGTAAACATTTTATTAATTAGCAAATCATCTTTCTATCCAATATTGAAATAGACATAATCTAAATTCAATTTAATTATTAAAACATGCATAATTTTCTCCGAAGGTGGCAAAAACTATCAAACTCAGGTGTCAAACCAATAGTGAGGACAGCCATCTCTGGCTACTATCCGGTTTGACTCATCACCCTTATCAAGGAAAACCACGCCACCTATAATAACCCGCTGG
This sequence comes from Pinus tabuliformis, assembly GCA_031772625.1. NCBI lineage: Eukaryota > Viridiplantae > Streptophyta > Pinopsida > Pinales > Pinaceae > Pinus > Pinus tabuliformis. The sequence goes on from CM062812.1 coordinate 622,417,323, forward strand.
TGGTCCGTAGGGAAGTAGGGTTTCACTCCTGCCAGACACCTCTGGGTCTTGGGCCGTTAACCTGTTTCCTTAGGTCCAAGGAATACGAGCTCTTAGCCAAGCAGAAGCAATTTTACGGTATACTCCAAACCGTAAAACATACATAATTTTATATATAAATAGTAAATTATTCTAAATTTAATTTAATTATTAAAAATATATAAATATATATATATGAATGATTCGGGCGTGCAAATAAGATTTTGAAATCTTTATTGTGAGTAGATTTGAAGTTATACGCACTCATTATTTCGTGAATTTTTTTTAAACAATATCTTGCTATTCATTATTTTGTAACATTATACCCTAGAATTTGCAGGTTACCAACAATCGTATGGAATAAAATAATGATCGATATCCAAATAACAAGAATCACATTTGTACCTTAGAGACGCATTAACTAATTTTATTCAATATAATGTGTGGATTTGCATACGTGGACTTATCGCAAGCTAATTTGTTTAGTATGTTGCGTTTATGTGTACACGTGGACTCATCAGCACCTTAGAAGGGGATAAGGCAGCATCATCATCCAAGGTTAAGATATTCATCGACCCTTGTTTTAATGGTATAATTATCTAACGTGTCAATTTCGATACGTCATGGGTTTATCAAGTGGGAAGAGATTAATAAAATAATTTCAAAAATGGTATAATTATCTAACGTGTCAAGTTCGATACGTCATGGGTTTCCCAAACGGGAAGAGATTAATAAAATAATTTCAAAGATGCCTAATGCAGCTAGCATCATCTAAACTGCTACCATTTAAAAGGTTAGGTTGGATATTTAATGTTAGATTAAATCATTATTATTATTATTATTGAAAAACAAATTTAGTTTATATGGGATGTTTGAAAAATCGATATATAGTTTATTTATTTTAAAAACCGTAGTTTAATTTATTTTTAAAAAATTATATTATTTTTAAAAGTTAAAATAACAATATAAAAATTATCACCAAAATAAGATCGACTATGGAAGAAATTGATATCATTTCATTGCATGTTAAAGATTTATCTTTAATAAAGATAAAATTGAAATTGAAAAAAGAAATTTAATATTGTTAAGTTAATTTGAAATATAGTTTAAAGATTTGTCTTTTAATTGAAATAAAAATAAGGTCATATAGTTAGTACGGTCGTTTAATTTAATAAAATATTTTAATGTCATGATGTGTTTTATGTACTCTAAATAATAATAAAATTCTAAAATGAGTTATATGAATATTTGTTTAACATTTTTTTATTAATTTTTTTAATATAATTAAACAGTGTTTCGGTAGATAAAGGTTATATATATATATCTATTTATATATATAATTGACATTGAAGATAATGATAACAAGTTAATAATTATTTATTTAATAATGATAACAAGTTAATAATTATTTATTTAATATTGAATGATGGCAATTTTTTTATATAATGCTCCTATTATAGTATACAAGTCATGTCATTAGAGTATAGATTGATATAAGAGTTGTACAAATTGTACACATATCATTTTTACATAACTTTTTCAAATTTATAGTTTTAAAATTATTTTTTTTAAATTAAAAAATAAAACCCATAAAAATTGTCTATTCAATACTTTACACCAATGAGAGAATGGAATTTTTGAATTTAATTATAAACCATTTGTGTTTATGGTACATAGTAATTAATATATAATGTTATTTTCCAAATTATTTATATTTATTGTACATAGAAATTAGTGATATAGTACATAGTAATTAATAATAGAGTACACAAAAGTCAATTCTTGCAATCATTACACAATTAGAGGGGAGATATTTCAACCAATCATATTTGAGATAAATAGAAATAAATTTTATTTCATAATGTTAAACTCTTTAATTTTTTTAGTCAATGAAAAATTGAATACGTTATAGGGGCAGGTATAATAAGACACTTGACATTATTAGGTAAAATTGGAATCAAACGAGAAACATTAATGTATAAGAAAACAAGAAAGTTTAATAGAAAGGTCAAATGATATATATATATATATATATAGGCTCGTTAATATTGTGTGCAAAACATTATTAATGGGCCTCTATAATCATTTGGTTTTTCTATTAGCCTTTGTTGTTTTCTTATACATTAATGTTCCTTGTTTTGTTTCTTGTGTGCAAAACATTATCTTTTCACTGAATCGTGGTTTACTTAGTTAGACAGTTTTGAGAAATTGATATTCATTATTAATTTACTTTAACGAAATGGTAGTTATAACGAAAGTTCGTATAATTGTGCGCTCAAGAATGGCGAGTGGAAAGACGAATGGACTAGAACATATGACGTTGGTCCCCAAGGTTTTGTTCGCAGATTAGGTCAGCGATTTGTTGGAACTGTGGGACGGAGATACGCCAGCCGACCAGATTGTGGTGGAGCCTTGCGTCATTGAGGTGTCGAAGACAGCCGAGAACTTCAACATGCTCTGCACTGGTGAGAAAGACACTGACCGATCTGGTAATCCCTGTTGAAGGAAGTGTAACTAGGTTCAGTCTTCACGACATTGTAATTATGATTTATAAGAAAATGAATTTATTATGCCTTGCTGCATGGGTTTCATGAGAAAGAGGTGTATTTATTAGCATTTCCCATTGAGAGCCTTAGGATAAGTCAAAGAGTCAATGTCATGTATTAAGAAGCTCTTCTTGAGCATGAGAAAAATATGAGTCTATAGAAATGATAAGTAGCCCTCCAAGACAAGCACAAGAAGAATCTTGCAAGCTAAACAGTGAAAAAGAACAGTCATGTCAACCTCAATACATATATAACTGTCAAGTCAGCTCATAAAAGGAGACACATCGGTTCAGTGTACATGTCAGCTTATTTATGGAGACATAACAACTATAAATAGGCAGGTAAAGTTCAGAATTACAGTCATACTTTTTCGGATAGCTCTGAAACTTCGATCAAGTACAGTACCTCTGAAATCTCGGTCATAATTACAGTACATACTCGGAAAACTCTCTAAAGTCTCGGTCAAGTTTAGGGTTATAGGAATATCTGATGAAAGAGTTGTACAATACCTCTGTTAGGAGAAGGACTCTATGGTTTTCGGATGAGTATGACAGGGGTATACAGTTCCACACAGTCTCGGCATAATCATGATAAGAAGTCAGTAATCCTACATTAATATATTCTTGGCATAGCCATGACAAGGAAGATCTCGGTGAATACAAGACTTCAATGCAATCATGATAAACACAGTCACATTCTTGGTCAAGGTGCAGACATGATACTATCATGGTTATGATCTCGGTGAAGGCTATGATGAGACTGCCATGATCTCAATGGATCAAAAGGAATCTCTCCAACACATATCTCAACGTGGAGATCTAGTTGATGAAGGGACAGCAAAGATGTTACAGTAGTAATGAAGTGGTGCAGTAATGGTGCAACAATGATGAGGAGCTCAGCATTGACAAAGAAAGAGGATTGGTGTCTTGGTCTTGGAGTGGCCTAATAGGTCAAGGGTCATGGTCTTGGTATTCGTCAATTGGAATCTCTATAAGAAGAATTTTGTGCAGGTTTTCCTCTCCAAAAAGGAGAGGTTTTGGCCCTCGCATAATGCCAACATCTTGTGTTCTTGTCTCTTTGTTTTGGAAGCTATTTGATGAACCAAAGAAGACACATTCTAATAATAATAAGTGAAGATTGGTATAAGAAGAAAAATTGAAAACACCTCGCAAATAGTTATCATGCTAAGAAGAATCACATTAACTACATTTGCCCTAGATTCTTCAACATGGTATCAGAGCTAAGGTGTTGAATTCAAAAGAAGGGCAACAAAAGACACATACAAGGATCAGTCTTCAAGAATGGCATCAAAGCAAGTTGAAGAGTTTTTTTCAAGATTAAAGTATCAAGTCGACAACATGCAGTCTACAACAACAAGAACTTGTGTCTCCACAACCATCATTCAAAGACCACCAAGACTCTCATCAAGATATCTACAAAGCTATGAAACTCAAAGGACCTCAAAATAAAGATCTCATCATCTTGGAAAAGATTGAAGCAATCCTGACCTACTCTACAAAAGAAGGCAAAACATATTGAAGGCAAGAAGGCATTGCCATCTTCAAGGTTATAATCAAGCAAGGATCATTTCCTTATTCGAGAAGAATATTATCCAAGGAAGCAACAAATCATCCCTATCAAAAAGGAGCAACCTTTTCTATTAAGAAAAGGTTTTCTCATTCGAACAAAGACATTCAAGGAGAAGCCATCATATATCTTCTTCAACCATCATCAAATAAATCAAGGTGAAGATTTCATCTTCACATGACAAGTAGGTATCTTTTCATTCTATAATCAAATTTGGTTAAATGACTTCATGAATTGCAAGGACATCTATAAGTTGATGGGTCATCAAGGTTCCTTGCATGAAGAAGTAGGATAGGCATAGTCCTCTCACATAGAAATATTGGAGACATCAAAGTGATACAGATGATAAACTCATTCTCTGAATGTGCAATAAAGAAGGTCACGTGAAATCCAATCTACATGAAAGTAAACGATATCAAAGGATGTAGGATATCTTCATAAGGTCTCATCTAAAAGATCTAGGAAGAAAGATAACCACCATTGATCTATAATGCACTAACATATAATCAAGGTAACAAATATCCATGGATAAGAAAGTTACCTCACTCTACAACTTATGGTCTCTATGCTAAATAGAGAAAGACAAGTTGTTGGAAAAAGTATTGAAGGTTAAAAGAACTCAACCATGTGTAGAAAGGAAAGGAAAGGTTGGTCCTCAAGCAAGACAGAATAAGTATAGCTAAGATTCAATGCTATGGAAAGATTTTGGGAGCTCGTATCACCAAATAGATGGAAGAAGCTGAAGAAAATGGCCAAGAAAAGAGGGAGTAACAAATCTCTTCTATGAGTAAGATGGTATCCCTCACAAAAGGGTCCTATCATAAGATTCTATTATAAGATATGACAATTATGATAAGATGCACCGTGGAATCATGGAAGAATTAGATACAAGAGCTTGTGACATCACCATGGGAATCATGAAGAACAAAATCCATGACAGACAAAACATGAAGGATAGATCTTGGAAACATTAGTGGACATTGAAGGAAAAATTCATCTAGGACAAGGCTCATCATACGTCAAGTCAAAAAGGAAACATATGCCAATTGGGGATATACAAGATCCTCAAAATTCTCTGATGGAATCCTCATCGGAGATTTCACTAAACTAGAGAGGAAGCAAGTGTTTCAACAAGAACTCCAACTTATGGAATCTGTGAGATGATGATGTGATGACATGAAGCAGATCAAGGGATTAAAGATCTTTTCAATCAAGGAAGCTACTGGAAGAGGCCTTGATGACCTGAAGATAAAATAGGGTATGTATGCTTGTGTTTAATATTATAATGTCATGTCATATGGTTGTAGGTAACATGGATCATTGCTTCTATATTAAGAGGCATGATCAAGAAGAAAAAGGATCTCCTCCTCTGAAAGGATACAGGAAGGCATAAGTCGCACTAGATGAAATCAACATAATATGTCCTCATACGAAGTATGAGGTGGTTGACTACAATGAAGAAACTCTGATTGAAAGCTATTGGGAATGAAATGTGTGAGGAAGGAAGAGATCATGATATATGCAACCCTGATGAAGGCGATCAACATCCAAAAGACTAAGAAGACATGACTAAGAAATCTCTCAGAAATATATGAATACTTTGATGGAAAAGATGAAGACCCTTGGCAATGGATATCTTTGGGGGATGTGTCAACATGTATGCAGGATGTTGATACCTGCAGGAAGATGTCATGATAAACATCCATCTCGTAAGGTATGATTTGATTTAATATGATGTTTTGATTTCTTGAATAATATCTGGATAATGCAGGGCTACTCAAACAAGAGTTGTAAATACAAGTACAACTAGCATTCATGTGGTGGATGGAAGAAGCATGATGAGAAAGAAGTAGTCATATAACGAAGGTTCCAGATATGAAGAAGGCCACTTTCCATGAAGAAAGGAATGACATGATGAACTAAGGAGGAAATTGATCGATGGTTGTTGCCCTACAAGGAAGAAGCTCAACTGATTTTCATGACATCAAGGAGAGAAGTTGATCAAGCAGCTGAAGGACCCACGAAGAAGAAGTTGTTAATGTATAGAAGAGTCCCTAGCAAATAGGGAGCTCTGACAGGTCTCTGATCTAAAGGGAGCTTGGATTGGATCACCTCTGATTAAAAAGGAGTGACAATTGTGTTTTTCTATTTCATATGTCATGCACTAGACCAGGACTAACAACCATAAGTTTAGGTGAAGGCTATGAAGAGAAATGTAGACACATGATATCCTCCCTAGTTGAGAGGGAGAGATAGACACAACATTCTTGTCTTCACTTTGGAAGAAACAATGGAGGATGGGGTAATCATCTAGCATCTGATGCTCTTTGAGGATGTGTAGGGCATCCAAGACAAGAGTAGGAAAGAGGACCAATATTGTTTGAGGGCTGGGAACCCAAGATAAGAATAGTCCTAGAAGGTCATAATCAGTGAACACTCGGGTGGGTATGTACCTTAAGAGATAATGATGAAGGTGTTTATAGTCATTGGTCTTGCCAACATTGTGCTCTGATCTGATGAGAGATAGAGCTGTCAGTCAAGGCCTTGTTGTGGAAGCAATTTTGGTTACTATGATTCTATACAGATGGGTTACCAATTCGATTCTTCTTATGAGAAATTCTTCAGATGGAGAATGACCAAGTACCATCATGAATACTTCCCTAGTTAAGAGGGAGTGTTGAAGAAAGTGTAACTAGGTTCGGTCTTCATGATATTGTAATTGTGATTTATAAGAAAATGAATTTATTATGCCTTGTTGCATGGGTTTCATGAGCAAGAGGTTTCTTATTAGTAGATCCCAATGAGAGCCTTTGGATGAGTCAGAGAGTCAATGTCATGTATTAAGAAGTTATTCTTGAGAATGAGAAAAATAAGAGTCTATAGGAATGACAAGTAGCCCTCCAAGACAAGCACAATCCTCTAAGACAAGTACAAGAAGAAGTCTGCAAACTAAACGATGAAAAAGAACAGTCATGTCGGCCTCAATACATATGTAACTATCAAGTCGGCTCATAAAAGGAGACACACCGGTTCAGTGTACATGTTGGCTTATTTATGGAGACATAACAACTATAAATAGGTGGGTAAAGTTCAGAATTACAATCATAATTTTTTGGATAGCTAGGAAACTTCGCTCAAGTACAATACCTCTGAAATATCGGTCATAATTACTGTGACATACTCGGACACCGCTCTGAAGTCTCGGTCAAGTTCAAGGTTATAGGAATATCAAATGAAAGAGTTGTACAGTACCGCAGTTAGGAGAAGGACTCTATGGTTTTTGGATGAGTATGACAGGGGTATACAGTCCCACATACTCTTGGCATAATCATGATAAGAAGTCAGTGATCTTACAGTGATATATTCTCGGCATAGCCATGAAAAGTAAGATCTCGGTGAATGCAAACTTCAGTGCAATCATGATAAACATAGTCACATTCTCGGTTAAGGTGCAAACATGATACTATCATGGTTATGATCTCGGTGAAGGCTATGATGAGACATTCATGATCTCGATGGATCAAAAGGAAGCTCTCCAACGCATATCTCAACATGGAGATCTAGTTGATGAAGACCTTGGTGAAGGGACAACAAAGATGTTACAACAACAATGAAGTGGTGCAGTAATGGTGCAACAATGATGAGGAGCTCAACATTGACAAAGAAAGAGGATTGGTGTCTTGGTCTTGGAGCAGCCTAATAGGTCAAGGGTCATGGTCTTGGTATTCATCAATTGGAATCTCTATAAGAAGAATTTTGTGCGGTTTTCCTCTCCAAGGAGAGGTTTTGGCCCTGGCATAATGCCAACATCTTGTGTTCTTGTCTCTTTATTTTGGTAGCTATTTGATGAACTAAATAAGACACACTCTAATAATAATAAGTGAAGATTGGTATAAGAAGAAAAATTGAAAACACCTCACAAATAGTTATCATGCTAAGAAGAATCATATTAACTACATTTGCCCTAGATTCTTCAACAACCCTTGCATTTTAAGGTTCCAATAATCCATCAATTGTTCCCAAGGCTCGTGAGTTATGGCGGTGAGGGTCTAGCCATTAAGAACTTTGTTATTCAGCACACGGGGCCCGACATGCTCTCCATGGCCACTACCAACCCTAATACTAATAGAATTACTGACAAGGCTGCCAGTGAACTATTGGACAGAAGTTTCCTGTTAGGCTTGGTATTCAAGAGGGTTCCTCTATTTCCAAAACCTCATGCCAATCAATCGTTGGATGGTATTGGCGATTTCAAGGTCAAGAATTTCCTAATATTTGTTAAAACCCTATCTAGAAAATCTTTGTGTCTCATGGTTTGTGAACGGGAGGTTGTATCTTCAGTTGCAGACAAAATTTATAAGCTAACAAGTATTCCAGCAGGGAGTATGAGACGACTTTATGGGGGGGACAAGTAAATATGGAAAACGCTCTAAGGGATTATGGAATCAAGAATGATGCCTATATTTCCCTTATTGTTGGACTACAAGGAGGGGCCAAAGGGAAGGGGACATCCTTTGCCTCAAAACCCCTCTCTTTTAAAGAAGCCCTCAATTCAACCTCTAGTTGTCAACCTTCAAAGCCTCTTGTTGGCCAGGCCTTTATGGTTGCATAGTCATTGCAAGCTCCAACGATCAAGATGAATATGCTCTATGCCCAATTATATATTCATTTCTATGGTCAGTATTCGATCATATGTCGTTTTAATGGATTCTGGCCCTCAGCTTCAACACTTAGGGAATGGATTTTTCAGAATTGGACATAGAACATAGATTTGTTATTTTGTTCCAAAGGTTATTTTGTTGTCGTCTTCAAGGATCTTGAAGACATGAAAAGGATTTTTTACGAGGGTCCTTGGTTCTGGGGTCGTGTGGGACTCTCAATTTAGTCATGGTTTCCAAAGTTCAACCCGCTCTCTATGAAGATTGTGGCCTCTCCGGTTTGGATAAGACTCCCAAACTTACCCCTGCAGTGGCTTCGATCAGATTTACTTGAAGTTATTGGAAACACTCTTTGACGCTTTGTTAAAATAGATAGTGAGATACTAACTAACAAGTTCATTTCATTTTCCCGCATCTGTGTTGAACTAGATTTAAGTGCAAACCTCTCAGAAAAAATCATCCTAAAATGGAATGACAAGGAACTCCATCAACCTCTAGACTATAAAATCATAGCTTGTAGATGCAGATCTTATCAGTAGCATGGGCATCTTCAAAGTGCATGTCTTGCCTCTACAAGGGTGTGAGGGTCCACGAAGCTGTGAAAGCCCAACTGTGGATGGCGTGATCAAAAGGCAACTTCAAACGTCACGAGCGTGACAAGTAATAAGAAGGTCAACCCTCATCAATAAAAGACATTTACTGATTCTTTAGCCTCGCAAGATCCTATGTAGCCCATAATCGATGCGCCTCCACCCTTAGTGGAAAAGAAGGCCCCGACAATGGAGAATGAAAATTCATCAACATTAATCATGGCTACAAACAATGGGCAAAAACACCCACAAAAGTCTGAGCATTCAGATAGTGATAAAGGTGTCCCACACTCTGAAGAGGCTGTAGAGATAGATCTTTCTTTGAAAAAAAAGGACATGCAATTATCCTCCATTGTATCTGATAATTTTGTAAGATAAGTAGATATACATAGGAGGAAAGGGAAAAAAGAAAAACCCCTCAACTCCTCTAGTGTTAGATAAAAAACATCTAATATATTATACCTGATAAGAGACAAAAACTCTCGAATCAATTTTTTGATTTGTTATTAACTATATATACTCAATATAAAATCTCATACCGTATTATTTTTTTTCTCAAAAGGTGGAAAAACCTATCAAACTCAGTTTTGTCAAACCAACATTCATATAATGTCAGTTGACACATCACTGTTATACCTGAAATAATGGTCCGTAAGGGAGCAGGCTATCATATATGTTTCCTTACGTCCGAAAGACGAGCTCTTAGCAGAAGCAGTTTTATGTACTCCAACTCATACCGTATTATTTACTATTAATATATTTTATTTTAAAAAACAAAAAAACAATTATATGCAAAACATTTACATCAATCCTAACTCCAAGACCAACTCATACAATATTCCAAAGTTTTCAAAACCAAATTATACAATATTCCAAAGTACAATATTCCAAGTTTTCAAAACCAAATTATACAATATTCCAAAGTTGTGTAAGAGAATTTTAGAAAAATAACACTTAACATTGTTGAGTCAAATTGAAATTAAAGTATAAGAAAACAACAAAGTACGATAAAAAGTTAAGGAATCGGGAAGAGTTTCATTAAATGCGTACAAAACATTTACATCAATCTTACAGTACAATCAATTCATTGTTTAAAAAAATTTCTAAATAAAAATTACCAGTAGAATTGGACTTAAATATTTTTTAAATTATTTAATAAAATTTATAAAATATAGCAATTTTGAGAGAATAAATTAAAATGCAATAATTTTGAGAGGAAAATATAAAAATAAAAACTATACATTTTAAATATTATAATACAAATTAATTATTTATAAGGTGTGTATTAAATGTTTTTGGATTTTTAACACTAATACACCTATCTATCTTTGATACGACCCATTTTTAAGTATTTATTATATTAAACTTAATCAAGTTCATTGTTGGATTATCTTCCCATCACAAACAAAAATATAACTTAAAAACATGGTATAAATACAATCGTACTTAATCGTACTTATATCATTGGGATATAATAGTATTATACTATCTAATTCTTGATTATCTGGTTGGAAAATTATTATCAAATTACTTAAGGATTAAAATTTAATATAATAAATAAATATAATTATTATTAAATTTAAATTAAAAATATTATATTAAATTAAATTACAGTTATCTTTCTATTTATATTTATATTTATATTTATATATATAATATTTGAGATTTAAAAGTTTCAAAATGATTAAAAGTTTACTTATAAATTAACCTTCTTTTTTTTTAATCGTAGTAATTGGTATTTAGTAAAGGAAAAATTATATAGCAAATGTCAAAGATAAAGAAATAAATTTCTCTTCATCGTACTAAGAGAAATAGACTCTTCACAATATCTATACACAATATACCATAATCCAAGGAGCCACGACAAGAGATGACAAGGTAATTTTAACCAACTACCTTGCATCCAAGAGCCAGAGGCAAATACAAAACAAAAAGAATGTGATACTTTAACTTAATGCCTCGCACCCAAGAGCTAGAGGCAACAATAGAACATCCATTGATAAGTCGCATATGTAAGATGCAACTAGGTAGTCCAAATTCACACCAACATCGAGCAACATATCCAACATATCCAAATAACAACCACCATTAGCAATTGACAAAGCTGAAATTGAAGAAACATCCCAAGATGTAATCACAAAGTCAATGCCCGTAGAAAACAGAGTCGTTGAGGTGAACCAATTATGTGTTGAGAAATCTAGGGCAATGAAGATTAGGAGATTTCTCTTGCTTGATAATTGCTTGTGATAGGCTTTTACTTCTTGTATTATGATCTTCGTTTCGTTATATTATCGATGTGTTCTTTTCATCAAGACAATTACCAAATAAGCAATAGAAGACAAGAGACATAGTATGTAGGCTTGTCATCCAGGGCCAAAACCTCTCACTCTTTGAGAGGAAAACCCAATCAAGAATTATTCTTATATATCTTCAATTGATGAATACCAAGACAAGGACAACGACCCTTGACTCTAGAATCCTCCAAGACCCTTGTCACTCAACCTTGATATTCTTCCTCTTCCCTTACTCGGCTTCTTTCGTCTCTTGAATTTCTCTTCTCAGCTCCCTCTAGAGAATCTCAGTCTCTATCCTTTCACACTGCTCTTCTCAGCTTCCTCTAGAGAATCTCGGTCTCTACTGCTCTTCTTGGCTTACCCAGAGAAAACTCGGTCTCCTAGGTTTAGCCCTAGATCAAAAACCCTAGAATAAAGTTTCTCCTCAGCTTCACTATTGTGAGATCTATGCCCAAACAATGTCCCAACAACAAGCTCTACTTCGATCTTCTCTTGATGCCTTCGGTCCTTCTTCGTTCACACGTTGGAGAGTATATGACCCAAAACAAGAACCCTAGAAGAATCTTCGTTATCCCTTCTTTGCACTTCTACTTGTAGGCCCTTCTTTGCACTTCTCTTCATCAAATTACTTGCTCCTAAGTGAGGCTGAGTGTGGCTATTTATACACATTGTCTCATGTCCCTTAGGACAATATGATCATTAGGAGGAAGGTCAACATCTTCTACCAATTTCTCCTTTCGTTGTAGGCCGACTTGAAGAGGATAAGTGACAAGGTCTTGGAGAAATACATTTCATAAACAATTGTGACTCTATAAAATGTGTAACATGACTTCAATACACGACAATGACTCTTTTATTCTTTAATTACTAGATGACAAAATTCCTAAAGGCTCTCAATGGGAGCCTTGACATAAAAATAAAATCCCTTGCTCATGAAACCCATGATGCAAGCATTACAATCTTTTATTTTTCTTTGTTACATCTCTTTACATAAAATCACAATTACATGTCATTATGAAGACCGAACCTAGTTACACTTTTCAACACTCCCTCTTAACTAGGGAGGTATTCATAATGGTACTTGGTCATTCTCAATCTGAAGAAATTCTCATAAGAAGAATTGGATTGGTAACCCATTTATTTAGCATCATGTCAACCAACATTGTCACATAGCCAGGCCTTGACTAACAACTTTATCTATCCACAAGATTTGAGCTCAATGTTGATGAGACCAATGATTTATAGACACTCTCATCATTGTCTCTCTCAGAACATACCCCATTCAGGTTCTCAGGGTGTGTTCCATAAGGACTACTCTTATATTAGATTCCCAGTCCTCAAAGAATATTGTTCCTTCACGACTACTCTTATATTGGATTCCCTAAATCATCCTCAAAGAGTATCGGATGCCAAATTATTACCCAATCCTCGCATTTAGTCTTCCTAGGTGAATACTAGAATGATGTGTCTATCTCTCCCTCTCAATTAGGGAGGACATCTCTATTCCAACAAAGGAATTTACTCATTCCTACAAGGAATGTACCTAAGCTCCCTCTTAGCTTAGGAATTTTCAAGTTTCTTCCAAGTAAGAAACTTTCCAGGTTCCCTCTTAATAGGGACCTACATCAGCTCCTTAGGTGGAGAATATGGGATAACCAATTGCTTGAAGAAATCCTTCCTTTGATGTCATGAAATTCTTTTTCACTAAGTCTTATTCCTTTTGGAACTTCTTCACAGGGCATAGACCATCCATCACTTTCATTCATGAGTTATTCATGTCATCATTCCTTTCATCAAAAATTGATCCATCAATCTTCATCTGGCCTTTCTTCATGTTATGTTGCCTTCATCATGTTATCTTTTTCGGAAGGATCTTACATCCTTCTACATTGTTCTCATGGAAGACATCCATAGTTCTTCCCTTTTGCAACCTTGCATAAGCTCATCGAGATACTAGTTCATAAATAAGAAATAAACACTTGAATCATAATTACCTTTGTGATGGTCTTTCACCATGACATCTTCCTATTTGCATCAACATCCTACATACATGTTGACATATCTCCCAAAGATATCCATTGTCAAGGATCTCCATCTTTTCAGACTTCCATCAAAGTCTTCATATCTTCCCGGGAGAGTTCCTAGTCAAATATTCTTGGTTTTCTTGATGTTGATTGCCTTTACCATGATTGGATATCTCACGATTTCTTCCTTCCTTTCTTCACACATTTCATTATATTCCTAGGAAATTCCAATCAGAGTTCCTCAATTGTAGTTAATTGTCTTATACTTCATATGAGGACATATTATGTTGATTTCATCTAATTGAATATGTGAACCACGCATTCTTTCATACCTTTGAAGGAGGAAATAATTTTGTTGATCACACCTTAGTGATCCCTGTTGTCTGCAACCATATGACATGAATTCCATGATATCAAATGTGAGCATACATACCTCATCTTTCTTTTGAATCATCCAGACTTCATGCAATAGTTTCTTTTGAATGAAGAGACTTCATTCCCTTGATTTGCTTCACGGTCATGTTATCATACCATCATTTTATGAATTCCACAAAATTGGAATTCTTGAAGAAACACTTCTTTTCATTCCAATCGGTGAATCTTATAATGAAGATTCCGTTGGAGAATCTTGAGGATCTTGCATATTTTATCTTGCAGATGTTATCTTTTTGACATATATATGATAACTCTTTTTCCTAGATGACTTCTTCCTTATTCATAAGTATCACTTGAGATTCTAATGAGGTTTACCAGGAGCTATATCCTACCTAGTTGACTTCCATAGGTTTTGTTCCAGACATTTATCATATTACATATGTCACGAGCTCTTGCTTCTAATGCTTCTATCATGATGCCATTTTCTAATAAGATGCATCCTATTTTAATTTTCAAAGTTTCCTATCTATAATACAACAAAAGAGTACCTTTTAGTGAAGGACATCCACTCAACCATAGTATAGATCTTTCACTTCCTCCTTCTTAGGTTTCTTTGTCTCAGGCTCTTCTACTTCTTCGGTAATATGGGCTTCTTCCTTATTCCTCTTGTTGTTCTCCCTTTTAAGTTTAGGAAAATATCTTCGATAGTTCCCATATTCTTGACATCCATAGCATTGTACTTTAGCCACGTTCTTCTTCTTCTTTTGAGGACAAAATTTTCCAAACTTTCCTTTTCTTCTTGACATAGCAACATAAGCTTGATTCTTCTCATTTTTTCTGACATCTGACTTTGCTTTCAGTATGGTTTCTTCGAGCTTACACAATGACCATAGATCTTGAAAGGGTGTGGCTTCTTTCTTCCCATAGATACTTGAAGTGAAGTTTCCCCATTCCTCCGGTAGTGCATTTAGTACTACAATGGTCACTCTTTGTTAGACATTATTTCACCTAGATCTTGAAGTTGATCTCTTATCTCAGAAATCCTCATAAAATATGAGGATATTCCTTCTTACCTAGAGATCTTCAATTTGTAGAGTTCTTGCCTTAGAGAGATTACTTCTCCAACAGTACTTACGTAAAATAACTCTACCAATTTGTCATATATATATTTTGCAGTGTCTAATTTTGATACATATGGGATGAGAGAGTTTTTTTATGGATTCTATAAGAATCTGGGATCTTACTTCCCCCTCATGAATCTAGCATGTGCTTGAGTATCTTCTTTGGGAGGTTGAGTTATTGACTCTTTGATGTGGTCCATGACTTCATTCTCAATGAGATTTAGGTATGTTCCTTTCTTCCTTGCAAGGAAGTTTGCAACCCCAATCAATTTGTTGATTTCCTTGCAAAAAGACATTTTGATAGTATCAGATAAGTCATAAACTTACTTGATTATTTGTTGCTTAATTCCTCCTTAATCTTGATGTTGGTAGAAGATTACTCCTTGAAAGATTGACAGAGAGTTTGCTTCACGACCCTTCTTGAATATTCTAGCCTTCTTTAAACGACGATCTTGGAAATGCTTCTAGGGTTTTGATCTTTCCTTCTGCTTCCTTCTTAAGTACGATTTTAAGACTTCTTGCTAGAGTAGATTTCTTCGATCTAGGGTTTCGGTATGTTGAAGAACTTGATCTCTTGTTTGGTTTCCTTGTACTTGCTTTGCTCCTTCTTTGAAACTTGATCCTTGTGTGTCTTCTTGATTAGATACCCCTTAATTGTTTTAGCACCTAAGCTCTAATTCCATGTTGAGAAATCTAGGGAAATGAAGATTAGGAAATTTCTCTCGCTTGATAATTGCTTGTGATATGCTTTTACTTCTTGTATTATGATCTTCGTTTCATTATATTATCAATGTGTTCTTTTCATCAAGACAATTACCAAACAAACAATAGAAGATAAGAGACACAGTATGTAGGCTTGTCAGCGAGGGCCAAAACCTCTTACTCTTTGAGAGGAAAACCCAATCAAGAATTATTCCCATAGATATTCAATTGATGAATACCAAGACCATGACAAAGACCCTTGACTCTAGGATCCTCCAAGACCCCTTGTCGCTTAACCTTGATGTTATGCCTCTTCCCTTACTTGACTTATTTCTTCTCTTGATTTGCTCTTCTCGGATCCCTTTAGAGAATCTCGATCTTTATCCTTCCACACATCTCTTCTTGGCATCCTCTAGAGAATCTTGGTCTCTACTACTCTTCTTGGCTTACCCAGAGAAAATTTAGTCTCCTAGGTTTAGCCCTAGATCAGAAACCCTGGAATAGAGTTTCTCCTCAGCTTCACTATTGCGAGATCTATGCCCAAACAAGGTCCCAACAACAAGATCTACCTCAATCTTCTCTTGATGCATTCGGTCCTTCTTTGTTCACACATGGGAGAGTATTGACCTAAGATAAGAACCCTAGAAGAATCTTCGCTATCCCTTCTTTGCACTTCCGCTTGTAGGCTCTTCGTACTTCTCTTGTAGTCTCTTCTTTGCACTTCTTTTCACCGAATTACTTGCTCCTAATTGAGGCCGAGTGTGGCTATTTATACACACTATCTCATGTCCCTTAGGCCGACATGATCATTAGGAGCAAGGTTGACATCTTCTAGCAAGTTCTCCATTCGTTGTAGGTCGACTTGAAGAGGATAAGTGACAAGGTCTTGGAGGAATACTTTTCATAGACAAGTGTGACTCTATACAATGTGTAACATGACTTAATTACATGATAATGACTAGATGAAAAAATTCCTAAAGGCTCTCAATGGGAGCCTTGACTCAAAAATAAAATCTCTTGCTCATGAAACCCATGATGCAAGCATTACAATATTTTATTTTTCTTCTTTACATGTCTTTAAATAAAATCATAATTACATGTCATTTTGAAGGTCGAACCTAGTTACACTTTTCAACACTCTAACCAACTTTGAGTAGGAAACACATCGTGTATAATGCACTTCAAACCCATGCTCACACCAAAACAATTACAAATCCAGGAAGGCCACAAAAAACACCAGATGTCCCCATAAACCATGTTTTCATAAGTAAGAAAACCATCATCATCTCTAGAAAAAGCTTCGTAAACAAGTGACAAAAACTTTGATACCAATTTATAATCCTAATTTGAGGAAATAAAAGTGAGATCTTGAGCATTGTCAACAGGTGGATCAATAGGATCACCAGAGGATTAGTACAGTCACTAGAAGCTGAATCTGACATCAGAACAATTTCCATGTCACCCAAACGAGAGTCTCGGAATTCGTTATCCACGATGGGTGAAATTGAACGTATGACCCCGGCTCAAAAGCAGACCCAAACTCTGCAACATTTATTTGCTAATTATTTTAATATAATGTGTTTATATGTACACATGGACTCATCACCACTTTAAAAGATGATAAGGAAGTATATTAAGATGTTCATTGACCACTTTTTTTATGGTATAATTATCTAATATATCAATTTTGATAAGTCATGAGTTCATCAAATGGAAATAAAATTAATAAAATAATGTCAAACAAACATCTAACGCAATTAGTATCACTGAAATAACTATTTGAAAATTTAATATATAATTTATTTTAAAAACCAATTTAATTAATAAATATATTGATTTTTTCCAAGACAAAATTAATTCGAAAAAATTTAAACAACACAAATTAAAATATATATATATATATATATATATATATATATATATATATAACTAAATTGAAGTACAATGGAAGAAATTGACTAAAATCTCTTTATTGAAATTGAAATATGAAACTTAACCTTCAATTTGCAATATAGTTCAAATATTTGTCCTTTAGTAAATGTCAAATTGAAATAAAAATGAAACACCTAACATTATTAGGTCAGATTGGAATAAAACAAAGAACATTAAGGTATAAGAAACAACAAAGTCAAATAGAGAAGTCAAATTGTTATAGAGGCTTATTAATATTTTGTGCAACACCAAGACCAATTCATGGAATATTCCAAAGTTGTCCAATTGATTTGCAAAATTTTCCCAAAGAATTTTGGAAAAATAACATTTAACATTATTAAGTTAAATAAATAAGACAAGGAACATTAAATAAGTCAAGGAATCATGAAAAGTTTCATTAATGTTGTGTAGAAAACATTTACATCAATCTTAATATTAAATCAAAATTAACATTTAACATAACTTATTTTTTTCATAGCAAAATATCAGGTATGTCTTTCTGGTTTCCTATATTTTGTATTTTGTTTTTTGCCACTAATTAGAACTGCAGGTGGTTATAGCGATCCTATATTATTCTGCAACATTGATGTTTGGAATTTTATCCACCATCGTCCTATTGAAGCTGTAGTATCTCCATCTTATGCATAATGCTGTCATATTCTGTCTATTAGGCCATATTGGGGATCATCATTTAGTTCCGACTAATCTGCAAATTTTGTTTCAATATATTGGTTGGACCTATTTTCTCAGCAAATGATGTAATATTTTGCCATTATATATCTTATATAATACTATCGAGCTTTTTTTCACTTGAAAAAAAAAAAAAAAAGAAAAGAAAAAAAGAAAAAAAAAGGAAAAAAAAAGAAAAAAAGAATCAAAAAATCGTGAAGAGTTTCATTAAAATTGTGTAGAAAACATTTACATCACTCCTAACACTAGAATCAATTCATTATTAAAACAAAACAAAGAAACAAGTAGAATTACTCTTAATTTTGAGAGAATAAAATCAAATACATCAATCCTAATACTAGAATCAATTCATTATTTAAAAATAAAAGGTGAAGTAGAATTATACTTAATTTTGAGAGAATAAAATAAAATGTAATAATTTTGAGAGAAAAAAATAGAGATAAAAATTATATTTTAACTAGCTATATGGTGTGTATTAATGTTTTTGGATTTTTAATATGCTTATTTTTATTTATCTTTCATACAACTTATTTTTAAGGGGGTGTTTATTGAGGTCATAATTTTGTCTTGATGACCATTTTCTGCTATAATTTGGTTTTTTTTTTTCTAAAAAAATTGATTATGAGAGTGCTTGAATCATTTTTTGATGGCCAAAATCTTGAAGCTTGACAACTGTAACCCGAATTTCCACTCGATTTTGTCAAAATCGCAACGGAATTTCCATTGTTTTATGAGAAAAAAATGTGGCTGTCTTAAACTACGTGATGTTTAAATATTTTTTTTCTATTAAATTTAATCAATTTCATTGTTGGATTGTCTTTTATGCGTAGAATATTGTTATGCAGACGAATATTGTCTTACAGACAAGACAGTATCTCCCTAGACTCAATGATTGGATCTAATAACAAACAAATAAACCAGTAAATCTTTCCCTAGGTCCATTCTATTGAATTGCAAGCAAGAGTAATGGAGTATGAAATTCATACCTTTCAAACGAAATGCCTGATGAAAATCTGTGTTATGGTTTGATGCAGCTTCCCAATGTTCAAAATCCAAACCTGCAAATACACTAACAAACAAAAGATCAAAGACACATGATATATAAATGATTCAATATGACCTATATTAGTGATCAAGGAGACTAGTACCTAATGTGATAACCAATGGAAAATAAATGTACACATTTGATATATCGGATCCAATGGACAATATAATGAGAAAAATAAAATAAAATTTATTATTATAATTGAATGAAAAGGAGAGACACAACCTAGCCTTGATGTTGACAAATCTCTTTCCAATAGTCTCCAATCCTCCCCTTAAGTGGCAAGCTTCCAACCTCAAATTGACAACATAATTTTACATCAAAAGACAACCCCTTCTCCTCTGGTTTGTGTGGAATTTATAGGCTGAGAAGAGGGTTAGAGATCCCTTTTTTAAAGATCAGTTCCACAAAGAAGGGGATTAAGGTTCCATAATGAGAGGGAATAGATTCATGAACCATTGGATGAGGCCCAAATAGGTAGGGGCTCAAGTTCCTTCTTGTTGGTATAATATTCCCCAACAAGGCTTCTAGAAATTGCTTTTTATTTGTACCTACGTTAAATGGCTGACACACTTTTTAATGCAAGATAGAGTGCACGATTGCGCAGGCTACAATGATCAAATCTTGGTTTGCGAAGTTAATGGCTAGGAAAAGTGTAACAATGTTTGAAATTAGGTTTTTAAGCAATGTAATCTAGTATTCTTGTTGTTTTCAGAATGGTTTTGCTTCCAACATTGTAGGGGATTGCTTGCAAGAGTTCACCGGATAGTGAGAGATCCAAATTTGCGGTCATTTTCCGAATGGTGACAAAATGATGTGTAACAAATATGTGAATTTAAAAAAACAAGTATAAACAAATATAACTTAAAATCATGATACCAAAAAGAAATCGTGCTTACATCATTTGGATATAATAGTATTAAATTATTCAATTTAGTATTATCTTCTTCAAAAATTATTCGGATTCTGTAAGAATTAAAATGTAATTTAACAAGTGCTACGTAGTAGCTAGTACCTGTCACTTAGTTTAAATATAGTTAAATTGGAGTCTGGATTGTTGACAGGCTACAAGCTGATCAATTAAAACCTTGATGAAAAATAGATACAAAAGTGAAAATGTTGTGCTAAAATGGTGCTTTTTGATGAGCACCTTACCTCATTGGATGTAATGAAGCTCTATAACTATATTTCTTTGGAAGTTTTTCACTCAAATTGATATGGAGAAGCATAGTTTCAATTGAATGAGATGTGAATTCTAGGAAATGTGTTTTGCACGAACATTTGTTTCCTACAATGTTCATGGGCATTGTATATGATTAATATAGAGATGAATGTAATTATGTTTATGGCAGTGAAGTCAGGGGCTATGGAACAATTTTTTTAGTGTTATCGCTCAAATTATAATTTCCATTATTCAATTCTAATATGCTAACTTTACCTATAAATAAAATCATAATTTCTGCAACACATACTTATCCTATACTATAATATTAAACGAGAAACATCGTATACAACAAATACATTTTAATCAGTGAAATGGAGCAGAAAATCAAATATCAATATGATCAACTACTACTTTTATTGAGTGAAATGGATTAGAAAAACAAATACCAATATGTTCAACTACTTAAATAAATAATGATATTTAAAAAGAAACCTAGACATTAATATAAACAAAAGCATATACTCGAACAATAGTGAAAATCGAGAATTGAAAAAATATATATGAAAAAGAGTATTTATACTTACTAAACGAGCACAACTGAAAATAAACCATAGGCTTACTTCGCAAGTTCAACTTCCATCACAGTCCTGCAAATCTTGAAAAAATAAATATAAATGAGACATAGATTTATACTTTCTAAACAAACACAAATGAAAGAAAACATTTATCCTTAGGTTGCAAGAAAAATTAAAATGTGTTGCATATGGTATTGTTATGTTTTGTACACTAGGAAAGCAAAATCACCAATAAAATCATCAAATATTCCATAGATAACATTGAGGTAGTTTTTTTCAAAGAAAAAAATATGTTAACTTAGTCAATCCTACTCCTTGTAATGATATAAAACTAGTCTACATATTCTGTGGAGAAATTGTTTAACAATAAATAGAATAAAAAATGCCCAACCAAAATCCAATATCTAAATTTGAAACAAGTTAATCAAATTGCTATGTTGTGATTATTTGATACGGTTTTATACCATGATCTCGGATTTCAAGAAATCGAGAAACAACAACAAATCATAGGAGGAAATGGAAATTAAAAAGAAGAGGAAAAAGGAAACAGTGGCAAATGTCACCGCAAAGAAGGGGAGGATGCATGGTAGCGTTCCACTGGAATAAAAAATGAGAAAGAGAAATGATTCTTGCTTTCAAGGAAAGAAAAAAACTATGATTAATGGATTTGGAATTGGAATTGAAAATAGAGGAAAAAAAGTCAGACGAAAAGACAAAAAAAAAATTAACTCAAATTAAAAAGTAATAAAACTAAAAATTTAAAAAAGAGAGGGAAAAAGTTTTTTTAATTATTTTTTCTTTTCTTTAAAATTTGTATTCATGAAAATGGAAATAATAGAAAAAAGAAAAAAGTCAAAATGAAAAAGTTAAATAAAAAGGAAATAAAACAAAAAACAAATAAAATAGTAACTAATAGAAAAATGAAAGTTACTAAACAACACCCATAATAACACTTTAATCATTTACCTTACAAATAGATAAATTTAAATAATAATATAAATTGAATTCACAAAGTTAAACATTATATAAAAGGCAATTTTTTTAGCTAAAGATAAATTAATGTACACTCAAAGGAAAAACTCCCTAATGCATATTGCCATACTTATTGCAGGTATAATAAAGAATAAATAAACATAATTATTATTAATTTTATATTAAAAATACTATATTAAATAAAATAAGTATTATATATATAATTTCAAAATTGTTAAAAATTCACTTACAAACTAAGTTGTCTTTACCGTGTTTTTCATAAAATTATACAACTTTGCAACTCTAATTCATGATGGTCTTATTAGAAATAATGTGTTTTAAAATTTTATGAAAATTGAAACATATAATAAAAACTAAGTGGATATAATCAAATTTTTTAATTGAAATATAATTTTATTAAAACAAAGTTTATATATATGTGTGTGTATGACAAAAATAAGTAGTATTTGTATTAAGTTTGCGTCTGATTGTAGCAAAGTACACGAGAAGCGATTACAATGAGCTCCTAATTGTTGGTTCTTCAGAAAAGCACATGAGAGGAGATCCAAAATTGTTATCTAGGAAAATTCTACCGACACACATACAACCAACCAAACTGCAACTAAAAGTCTTATAGAATTGTCCAAACAAAAATATAACCTTACAAAAAGAGATCATTGCTTAAGTGGAGGATCAATAGACATGTTGTCAAAATGACTTCTAGAGGCACTAGTAGTTGTGCATTGTTGGTCTCCAATATTACGTTGAATTTGGGACTCTGCCAATTGGCTTTGAATGGATCCAATTTCATCGTCCTCTTTGTTCACTTGATTTTTCAGACTTTTCAATTCTTTAGCCATGAGTAAAATAGTGTTGGACTATTGTTGGGTTATGCATTGTATTTCCAGGATCTCAGTTTGGTTATCAACTAGATGGTGCGAGAAACTATGATAAGCATTGCCCCATCCAGAAGTGCCCGAGGAAGGAAATCAATGCTCCATAAGTGGCTTCATACAATGCAGTATACAAACAAGCAAAGGGACTGAGGGTCGGCTTTGCTTAGACTTGGGGTTCACGTGAAGGACAACCTAGAACTGAGGGTAGGGTGGTATGAAGCATTGGGCACTGAAAACACAACCAAAAGAGAAGAAAAACCACACCAAAGAGACCAGAGTAGAGCCAAGTCCACAAATTTTCTAGAAAAGCTTCAGAACAAGAGGAGGAATAACATGCCAAGATCTACAAGAAAATTTATGTGTGGCCACCACAAATTACCAGAACCTTTGTGCAAAGTGTGAAGAATTGAAGAAGCAGAAACCAATAAAGAGTCCCTAAATCCTTCAGAGGCTTAGAAATCATAACCATTAAGGGTCCCAATGATACAAGGGATTGTGAATTGGCCAACCCATGACAAACTCCCCACCAAATCAGAAACAGGGAATTATCCACACCACCTCGAAGATTCTGATTCCCTTTCAAATTGGGACAACGATGAAATTCCAGGGAGAACTTCTAACACAATACTTGTCCATAGACTCCAGTTTCTCTCTGGAGCTACACTTTGACTTGTTCGCTCATGAACAGTGTGAACCCCTCCACTCCAATAGAAGATAACTAGGCACTCAAACAAATCACAACTTCTAGAGGCTTGGATGTGACTCACCATGACACCTCTCTGCATTTTAATCCATTTTCTTGAAGGCTCACACACTATAGTAATCTCATCCAAATTGAATATCATTACTCTCCACCACCTTTGAGTCTTTAATGGATCAAAGGCACATAGCTCACGATACAGTCTAATAGAAGGAGATGCCACATGCGAAGATCTAGAGAACTTGGCAAGCACGTGGCCAACACGTTCTATGTTAGCCACATCAACCATCATGTCAGGTCCCTCAATTGGATACCTTCACCATTAAATTTCTAATACTTTTAAGGGTGGAGGTATTATTAAATATTGATATGTTTGGCTAAAACATTGCTCCCTTATCTACATATCTACTGCCACTATTGAGACTTTGACATAAAACAGTTGGATAATACCTCATGGGATTGTCTTACATCCTAATAAACCATTAGTGACAAGTTGACCTGCCTCAAGATGACAAGCTAGATTGGCTTGTTCATCCACTTCCTTGTTCTGACTCCTCAGGATGTGGCAAAAAGACATGAGGGGAAAATTCCAAAATACTAAGGATTACGATGAAAAGAAGACTTAGTTGGTTGCTCTTAGAGAATAATCCTTTGTGAAAGCGTTGAATGGTGAGAATGGTGTCTCCTAGAATATATAGCTTGGGAGGATTCCTTTATTTAACCAATTGGAACCCAAGAAGAAGCCCATACATCTACTCCAATTGTTCATCCTTTCTCCAAGTCCCCAAGAATACTTGATTTCATGATTTTCTTCGGGATTTAAAATAATATCTCCCGCTCTTGCCACCCCTCGATTCTTTTTAGAAGCTTCATCAAAGAAAAGGATCCAAGGCTTTTGTGAATTCTTCCATGTTTCAAATTCAACATCTGATAAGTGGAGCTTCCTAGCTGGATCTAAGGGATAATGAGCAGGAAGAGGAAGAGGGAGAGAACCTAGAGGATTGAATAATGAGGTTGTCCATTGGCCCTCTTGTCAGTCTAAGAAAGGATCACAATCTTTCAACTTTTCTTTGTTATATTCCACACAGAAAAAGAGAGCCTTTAAGGTCATTGCTCTAGGGGCAATGGAAATATTTTTTAAGATAATGTTATTTCTGGACAACCAAATCTTCCTACACATATACTTCAGAAGAGAGGACCACAACCATTTGAAACGAGGTTTCCCAGAGAAAGACACTGTATATTGTTTGTGCAAGTTGAAGATTAAGATAGAGAGGTCAATTGGTTTCTTCAACAAGATGGACAAAGGGCCCAAAGCTATATTACAGACTTGAGAGGAGAAGGGATATAATAAGAAAAGATGTTGGACAATTTCTTCATGTTGATTACAAAGGGAGCACCTCAATGGACCTTGAATGCCTCTTTTTTTAAGATTTTTTGAAGTCAAAATTTTCTTATGAGTAAGATGCTTGCATAAGGTGTTGACTTTGGGGATGGAATTTTTCAACCACTATTTTTTCCAGAGAGAGGACTTAGGGGGGCCTGCGTAGAGTAAAAATTCTTCATAACTAACCTTGACCGTGTAAAAATGAAACTTCCATCCCAATTTGTCTTCCTCTTGCTAACTCCAAGGGGCACAACCTATTAAATTGACTTTAAGAGTCTCCCAGAGTGGAAGACGATTGTTGGGAATATTATCCAACTTCCATCCTAACCATGAGCCTGAACTGTCGGAAAGGGAAATATGCGCTAACGTCAAGATCCCTTGACTGGATAAGAAGAGCTTAAAAGTCATCAAGGGGCTATAGATTTGAAGAGGAGGGTGATTCAAAATAGAATTAGACTAGAGATTGATCATGTAACATTTCCAAGAGTCTAGCTAATATCTGAGGTAGAGATGAGTTTCCAAATTAGGGAGAAGTGCCTTGAAGGGGGGAGGGTCATTTCGATCTCCATTGCTTTGATGCAGATATTTTACGGTGAGGACTTTAACCCACCAAGCTTCCATATTGGATTTGATTTTCGACTCCAATTTTTCTCCCATGACCTAGTTCATCATATTCGAGTCTCATATTCCTAATCCTCCATGCTCTCTAGGGGTGTGAATGGTGGCCCAACTAACAAAATGAAACTTTTTATTAGAATATTTGTTCCCTTCCCATAGAAATTTCCTAATATATTTCCCAAGACATTGCAGAATATACTAAGGGGCTAACATTGTTGAGAATTGATACAAGGGAATGGTAGACATAACAACTTTAATGAGAACTATGCAACCTGGTAAAGTAAGCCATCTTGCCCCCCAAGAATCCAGTTTATTGTTGACTTTGGATAAGACATTTTGCCAGACCCGCAGAGTGTGGGATTTGAGGCAAATTGAAACACCTAGATACTTGAACTCTTTCTAGTTATCAATAGTGTTGAAGCCAAAGAGCCCTCGATCTAGATTCTCTTGGATGCTGAGATATTTCATGTGAAGATATGAGACTTTGTATAATTGGCGAATCCTCCTGAGGTTGCTAAAAAATTGTTCAGCACTAGTTTAAATTGTTTATCTATTGCCACCGAGGTGCCCTTGAGAAGAATAGTGTCATCTGCAAACTAAGAGTGGTTGACACTTTTGGTGTTCTGTGTGAAAAGAAGCCCGGGGAGGCGCTTAATTCTATGCTTGTATTCCATATGTTGACTCATTGTATCTGCAACTAGAATGTAAAGTAATGGGGAAAGTGAACATCCTTGCCTTAATCCCTTGGAGGATTTGAAAAATTAGTGACTCAACCATTCACAAGAGGAGCAATCCGGGGGGAGTCAATAGAAAGGGAAATTCACTGAATAAAGGAATTATCAAATCCTAATTTTCCCAAAACTTTGTAAAGGAAATTATAGTTGACTATGTCAAAGGAATTAGCCATGTCAAGCTTGATGGACATCCCCTTGCCCCCCCTCGATCTACTGGAGATTATGGCTTCTTGAACAAGAATAATGTTGTTAAAAAATTGTCTCCCTGACACAGAACGACATTGGTTCTCATATATGATAAAAGGGAGAAGCTTTTTGAGTCTTTCCACAAGAATTTTGGAAACAATTTTATAGGAAACATTACACAAGGAGATGGGTCTAAACTTGTTGAATGAGGAGGCATTATTTTCTTTTGGGATAATGACAAGGAACGATGAGTTTACAACCCCCCCAATGCAAAATTGCTTTAAGGAGTAACCAATCATATTGTTGAGATAATGTTGGATTATATCCCAAAAGAATTGATAAAAGTGGGAGAGAACCCATTTGGCCCTGGGGCTGTGTTAAGGTGATAGGAGAAGGCTATTTTTCGGATTTCTTCTTCTAAGGGGAGGATAATTAACTAGTGATTCATATCCTTTGTAATCATTTGAGGGATTTGCTCTATCATGTACATGAGAGGGTTTCTTTGAGAGTAGAGATTTTGAAAGTAAGTTGCAAATTCCAAGTCTTCTACCTTGATACCATTAACGATGATTTCTTGAATTATCTTTTTCCTCTCCCAATTTTTTGGTTGGCTTATCTTTTATATGTAATTTTTTTGGTTGGCTTATCTTTTATATGTAATTTTTTTTTAAACAATATCTTCCTTTGTAATATTATATCCTAGAGTTTGAAGGTTACACACATTCGTATGGAATAATGGTTGGCTTATCTTTTATATATAATTTTTTTTTAAACAATATCTTCCTTTGTAATATTATACCCTAGAGTTTGAAGGTTACACACATTCATATGGAATAAAATAAGGATCGAGATCCAAATGACAAGAATCGCATTTGTACCTCAGACACGCATTGACTAATTTTATTCAATATAATGTGTGGATTTGCATACGTGGACTTATCGCAAGCTAATTTTTTTAATATTTTGGGTTTATGTGCGTACACGTGGACTCATCAGCACCTTAGAAGAGGATAAGGTAGCATTATTCAAGATTAAGATATTCATCAACTTCTTTTTTAATGGTATAATTAGCTAACGTGTCAATTTCGATAGGTCACGGGTTTCTCAAATGGGAAGAGATTAATAAAATAATTTCAAAGATGCCTAATGCAGCTAGCATCATCTAAATGGATATCTTTTAAAGGTGAGGTTGGATATTTAATGTTATATTAAATTATTATTATTATTAATATTATATATATATTTTTAAAATTTAATTTAGACTAGATGTTTGAAAAATTGATATATAGTTTATTTATTTTAAAAAGCGTAATTTATTTATTTTAAAAAGCTTAGTTTAATTAATAATGTTTTATGATTTTAATTTTGTTTTGTTAAAGTTAAATGAAATTAAAAAAAAAATATTTATTAAAAAAGTTATACTATTTTTAAAAGTTAAAAGAACTATATAAAAATTATCACCAAAATATATATAGATGGACCATTGAAGAACAAAATATATATAGATGGACCATTGAAGAAATTGACATCATTTCATTGTATGTTACATATTTATCTTTAATAAAGATAAAATTGAAATTGAAATAAGAAACTTAACATTATTAAGTCAATTTGAAATATAGTTTAAAGATTTGTTCTGGAATTGTCTCTACTGATTAGTAAAAAAATAATAAGGTTATGTACTATATATTAAAAGAGAGTTAGTTACTATGTTTTTTTTACATGGTTGAGTTGTATGATTATGGTCGAGTTGTATGATTTGATAATATGTTTATTAATTTTTAATTTATTGTATGAATAGTGTAATGATTTTTTTTTGTAAAGTTTTAAGAATAATAAAGCTATGTACTATATATTAAATGAATTAGTTACTATGTTTCTTTTACATGGTTGAGTTGTATGATTTGATAATATGTTTATTAATTTTTAATTTATTGCACAAATAGTGTAATGATTTTTTTTTGCAAAATTGAAACTATAGTTCCTTCTTAATTTTGAAACATAATTTACATTTATTCTTCATAATTTCAAATTTATCATATTTCCTAAAAATATAATATCAATTTAATTTATTGTTTAAATCTTGGAATTAGATGTTCCTTTAATTTAAACTTAAAAAGTAATTATATTCCCTATTTAAACAATTGCATGACCACTTTTTTAGTTTCATTTTTTAACTCGTTTTATGGTAACTTAAATAATAAAATTTGTATATATTAAACCTCCCAATATACACAACTTATTTTATGATTTGAAAAATTATCTACAGAAATGCCCTCACTTCCAATGTTATTTGCAAGTTTTTTTAACGCAAGGCTTTAATGTCATAGAACATTAATACATGAAACATTATGTGAGGAATAATATTAAATCACATCACGTTGTCAGTTATGTTATCACTCCAAAATTTCTTCAAAGTTGTTAGAAAAAGAAATGATAGAGGTAACCACAAACCAACTTTGGAGATTAGGATCTAGCCTTCCTAATTCTCAGAGAGGGCTCTCTCTTTATGATTTAACTTTATTTAAGTTAATTGATTTTAGGCTAGTTATGATTGTACTTGGGTTTTGATTTGGATTTGGTGGTGGGATAACTTACTTAGATGAAAAGAGGGATGTTTTTACCATTGGGCTATGGGGTCAAGTGTCTAGCAAATAGGACTGGATCAAGTTCTAAAAACAATGTCTATAGGGAAAGATAGTTGAGTTACTACAGATCTTCAAAGGCTATATGGTGAAGTGTTTTCAATCGAGTCCAGGGAGCAACTAAGGGTTCCTTAGGCCAGATTATGAAGAGAATAAAGAGATCAATCGAGATGTGAGAGCAATTAAGGGTTCTTAAATTCGGATATCAAAGGAAAACATGTAAATGATTAACTCTGGAAAATAGAGTGTACTTAAACAAATTCTGAGATAAATTTCCAGTTAGTTCATTCAACTTTAGATAGCATTTAAGTTTGTGAAAGACATAAGAGAAGAACAAATTGACAAAGAAAATACTTCACTGTAATAGCTCTACACATGAATCCTGTAATGCAGTCTCTTTATTACTTGGTCTAGTCTGTTGACTTGAAAATTGGTACAATAACCCTCAGGATTATGATCAAAATAACTCTACAAATGTATAACAATCCACACTCAATACTTCGAATTATGAAGTATTTATACAAAAATAATTTACAAAATATCCCAAACTATCTTGGGAACTAATCTAAGAGAAAGAAAAATCTTCATGCAAGAAGATATAGATAGTTATTGAAGTGATGCTTGTTGTCCCTGCTTATTAGGTTGTGCTAGCTTTAATCTTTGATATTTTGCACTCTAATTTGTGCTTTGCTATTTGGTTTTCACGTTGGATGTTCTATTTACTTCTAGCCTTTCAACTGATACACTTTCATATGATACACTTTGACTTTGCTGACCTGTCAATATCGTTTTACTGTGCCCTTTTACTTTTACTGTACATTTTTACAATTTTACTGTGTATTCTACAGTAAATCATTTAGTTTCTCCCATGTTTCAGCATCTGGTAATTGGATATTGATCATTTTCCTGAAAATCTCACTTGCCTTTGTATACTTGGCAAAAGTAGGCTTATTGACAAAAAGGTGTTTTACGTCATGCTGGAGGTAAAACAAATTCTCAAAAGTTTGATATCATACTTTGCCAGTAGGTATGACCTTCATGGATGAAGTATTCACCTGATCCTTGGCTACTTCCCGGATTTTTCTGTTATAGTCCTCATGTGTCATCAGCTTATCATTTATTACCAAGGGATTTGGTAAACCTTTTTGCCTCAAAATTTCAAATTTAACCATGAATCTATCAATGGCCAGTTGCATGGTTTGGAACTTATCCTCTAGGTTCAACATCAAATTCCTCTTGGTGAGGACCCTTTTAACTTCTAAAATTGTACATGTTCTGTTAGGTACCTCTAATTCCTATAGCTCATACTTGTTCTTGGAGTTGAGGAAGTGAATGATCCTTGTAGCTTCCTCTGGCATGTCTCCAAGTTCTGCTTTGACTCTTTGTATGGCTTCTGTAGCCTGTTTTATTAAATCAATCTATTCAAAAATAACTTGGATGGATGGCCAAATATCATTGACAGAGTCAATGATATTGGCCCACAATTGTTCCTTAGCCTGACCTAGGGGTTCATTTAATGTTAGTTCCTTCTCCAGGCTTTTTATTTGTTCATTCATTCTTGTAGACTTCTGCTGTTCTTCTTTGTGCATGATTTGGGCAAGTTTGTAATCTGTTTCCAGGCTGGTCACTTTTTCCTTAAGCCTGTTCATCTTAGTGGTTTGAATGGACATTTCTTCCATTGCTTTGACCAACCTATTTGCTTCATCACCTGTAGACCTTGTTGTTGATGTAGATGGTGTAGATGCTGGCAGTGTCATGGCCATTGGAGCTGTGGGAGCTAAGGATGCTACCAAAGTAGAAGGCACTGCGGTAGTAACTGTTGGGATAACAGTGACAGGGGCATCCTCAAGACTAGCTTGTTTTTGCTGAATCAAGCTATCCAACTCTTTTTCCATCTCCTTTAATTGATCATTTAGTTGTAGCACTAGGTCCATCATCTCTTCATGATTGGTTTGGCTCTCCAAGACCTCTTTAGTTTGTGGGTGTTCTAAATGAGGTAGCTTTAGTTGTTTCTTGAGAGCTGCTATATCCTCATTCTTCTTTTTGATCAACTTCTCAGCAACCTTAATGTCACTAGGATCATGGCCTAGCTCAATGACCAAGTCCTCCAATGACTTGATCCTGTTGTCTTTGGCTTGTGAGGAGGCCTTCTCCAATTTGTATTGGGTTGTGATGTTGTCCAGTGAACCCTGCAGCCTATGTGCAGCCATGGCCTTTCTTGTTAGGGTGGAGTAAATCATCTCTCCAGCTTGTTTATGAAACTCTATCTGGTCAATGGGATGAACATCCCTGGCCAATACCTCAAAATCAGTCTTCCTATAATCAACTGAGGTCTTTGGTTGCTAAACAGTGGGTTGCATAAATGAGACCTGCATCTTTCCTGCTTTGATGTCAAAAGCTGACATCAACCTGCTCTGGTTGGCTGGTGTATGCTTGAAGTATTGGGCGTATGTCTCAGCCTTCAACTTCTCATTCCTCATCTTTATTTCCTTATACCTGTCTTTAATGTCCTTTTCTCTGTCAACTGGCCTAATGAAAGAGGAAACCTCAACACTTTGTTGTCTCTCAATCATTTGAGTGTTTGAGGTTGATGGCTGAATGTTTCACCTGAAGCAACTGTGCTTTTTCTCCTCTGCCCCATTGTTTCAATGTCAGTTATTTCCACTGATTCAATGTTTTCTTCCTGTTCAGACACATGATTCAACTTGGGCCTTTTCCTGAGTTCAAAGTATTCATCTGTAGTCTCCATGGCAGAACTAGAACCCTCCTCCCTGTTTCTTTTTGGATTCCTGTCCTCATTGGCTGGGGTCTGTAAAACAAGAGGATTACTCATTGGTTCCCCTAGTTCTGGAACCTGCAGGAAAGAACTCTGGTCAATTTGCTTTTCAACATCAATTAGTGTGTTTTCAACATCCACTACTGTGCTATCCATGTCAATCAATGTATTTTCCAACCACTTAGATTGGTTGGCAAACTGTTCAATATCAGGTCTTGGATGGTGGATGAAAGGTCCCAATTTGACCTTGATTCTCAATTTGTTTATGACCCCATGAGGGTCATACTGCCATATGAAGTTGTTTCTGAATTTCATCTGTTACAATATCTTGTTAGCCTCAGGTCCAACTTCTCTGTTATTACATATGAACACTAGTAGAAAATGAGTAATTAGTGACTAAGTGACTAAAAGCGTTAGTCACCACAGCTTTTCCAAGTGAAATACTACCAAAAATGAGCAATATTAAGTGACCGAACTAAAAATGACTAACAGAAATCACTAATTTAGTCGTCGGTTAAAATGTGTGACCAGATAATAAGTAATACAAGTAAAAATGACTAACACGAATGACTGCTTTAGTCTAAGAACAAAAATACAACTACCTAACAAGTAATACAATAATATGAATCAGTTTTTTATGTTAGTCATCTTAATTGTGTCAAGCAACCTAAACTTACAAGTGACAGGGGATTGAAAGGTCATTAAAGATTGGTTGAAAGGTTATCCTTCCTTAAGCACTTCTTCATCCTCACATGGTGTATAGGTGAGCCAACTTTGCACTATGTATCTCTAATAATTTGTAATTTTAAAAATATATTTTTTAATAAAAAAATATTTTATGTATTTTTAAAAAATCTATTCATTTAATCTAATTGGGTCTAGTTCTAATTTGAAATTAATTTAAAGGGAATTTTTAATGTTTAAGACTACAATATCAAATAAAAACTATTTTAATTTCATATTAATTGACCTACATCCATATTAACCCCGGATCTATCGAGCGTTGAGAGGGGTCCAATCTCTCGAGGCGCAAACTTTTTTTCCTAGTGAAAAACTTGAGGAAATGTTTTCACCTCGAGATATTGGGTCCCTCTTGGCACTTGATAATTATATGGTTAATATGGATCTAGGTTGGTTATATAATACTATATAATATCTATATTTGTATTTGTGTCTCTTTGTTATTCCCTCTCTCTATATCACCCCCGAAACATACACACACTCTTTCTCCCTCTCTTCCCCTTCTCTGTCTATCTCTCTCTTCCCCTTCTCTCCCTCTCTATCTATATCCTTCTCTCTATTCCCTCCCGCTCTCCTCTCTTCCTCACTTTCTCTCCATGACTCCCTTGTCACCCCTTCTCTCTCTCCACCTTTCTCCCTCTATATTTTTCTTGTTCCCTCCCTCTCCTACCCCCTCCAATTCCATCTCTCTCTCCTCATCTCTATCTTCCTTCCTCTCTATCCCTTATCTCCCACCTCCCTCTATGTCTCCCCCCCAAATCACTCTCCCTCTCTTTCTCTCTCTTCCATCCAACTCTATCACTCTCTCCCCCTTCCTTATCTTTCTCCATCTCTATGTCTCCATCTCTCTCCCTTCCCCTTCTATCCCTATCTCTATCCTCTCCTCTTATTTCTCTTCCCTCCTCTCCTCTCTCCCTCACTCTCTCTCCATCTCTCCCTTCTCACTCCTCTCTCTCTCCACCTCTATCTCTCTATGTCTTTGTTCTTTCCTCCCTCTCTCTCCCACTCTAACTCCATCTCTCTCTCTCTCTCTCTCTCTCCTCTCTCTTCCTTCCTCTCACTCCCTCTCTCCCACCTCACTCTCTCTCCCTCCATCACTCTCTCTTTCTCTCTCTCTATCCTCCAACTTTTTCACCGTCTCACTCTTTCTCTCCACTCCCTCCCCAACCCTCTCTTAACTTTGATCACATTGTATTGTGTATAAGAAATTATATAAATTAGAAAAACTTAATTGGTTGTAAAATATTAAACCTATATTTTGGATCAATCATGTCAAAGAAAATAAAATAATGAAAAACTTTAAAAAATCATGCACTATATTTAATCTATTATAATTAGTCAATTTGCTTGCTTTCATCCCTTGGATCCTTAGCTATGATGGTTCCATGCCAAACCGGCATAGATACATCTTAGCTTAATTTTATTAAAACCTTATTTTAATTTCTATGGGAATATTTTTAGTAGTCGTGAGGATTGAGGGTTTAGATATATCTCTTCCGAAGGTGGAAAAACCTATCAAACTCAGGTGTCAAACTAATAGTGAGGACAACCATTTCTGGCTGCTATCCACGAATATCGGTTTGACTCATCACCGTTATCAAGGAAAACCATGCCACCTGTAATAACCCGCTGGTGGTCCGTAAGGGAGCAGGCTTTCACTCCTGCCAGATGCCTCTGGGTCTTGGGCCGTTAACCTGTTTCCTTACGTCCGAGGAAGACGAGCTCTTAGCCAAGCAGAAGCAGTTTTACGGCATACTCCAGGCCAAGCAGGTTTAGATATATCTCAAATTGTAACATTTTCCCTTTTAGATTCAATTAAAAAAATGTCGTAAAATTAAATTAAAATAAAATATTTTTACTATGAAATAAGTTATGGTTTTTTGGCATGTGGTATTGATAAGCCATGGTATTGTAACAAAGCTGATTTACAAGTTAATATCCATCCATGGTAAAGTGAGGGTGAATATCCATGGTTAACAATCTTGTCATATTGTTATAAAATATTTGATTGTGAAATAATTTATGTTTTTTGGGCATGTGGTATTGTTATAAAATATTTTGATTGTGAAATAATTTATGTTTTTTGGGCATGTGGTATTGACCCATGGTATTGTAACAAAAGCTAATTTTTACAAGTTAATATTATCTACCGTAATGTGGGGGTGAATATCCACGGTTGAGAATCTTGTCATATTGTTGTAAGTTATGTTTTTGGACTTGTAGTATTGATAAACCATGGTATTGGCTCATGGTATCATGGTATTGTAACAAAGCCTATTCACAAGTTAATAACAAAATCAAAATATAACAAAAATTAAATTTTATTATTTTTATTAATTTAACTTTTTATTATTAATTGAGGTCATATTTAAATGTTTACACTCATCCCAATATCATTTTTAACTTCTTTTTCTTTTTAATTTAGCATCTAGGCAAAAATAACAAATTATTATTAAAAATAAATCATTTAACCCAATTGAAATTTATATATTTTATTTTATATTATAAATATTTATTTTATTTTTTCTATTATAAATATTTCTTTTCTTTTTCATTTCCAGTTTAGCACTCGTTTCAAATAAAATGTTCAGAGATTACAACATCACATTGTAGCATTGCATTTTTCTCGGGATTCGAACCTCAGATGGAGTTTGCATGGGAAACACCTTAGGAGAGCATCAACGATTAGATGGAGGAAGGGCAAGGTCACTTCGCATGGATATTTTGGTAATCTATACATGGGTATGAATTTGGACTCTGTTCTTCCTTTTTACTAAAGAGGATTTTTGTTTGTATGGGTAAATAATTTCAAGGATTTGTATGATCAAAGAATGAATTTTATCTAGAGTTGTTCTTCCTTTTTACTAAAGAGGATTTTTATTTGTATGGGTAAATAATTTCAAGGGTTTATATGATCAAAGAATAAATTTTATCTAGAGTTGAGGGTTTAATGATTTTGAAAAGGGCAAGGTCATTAGGCGTGGATATTTTGGTAATTTGTACATAGCTTTTCTACTAAAGAGAATTTTTGTTTGTATGGGTAAATAATTTCGAGGGTTTATATGATCAAAGCATAAATTTTATCTAGAGTTGAGGGTTTAATGATTTTGATAAGAGCAAGGTCATTGGGCATGGATATTTTGGTAATTTGTACATGGCCTTTTTACTAAAGAGGATTTTTGTTTGTATGGGTAAATAATTTCGAGGGTTTATATGATCAAAGCATAAATTTTATCTAGAGTTGAGGGTATAATGATTTTGATAAGGGCAAGGTCATTGGGTGTGGATATTTTGGTAAAGGGTTTAATGATTTTGATAACGGCAAGGTCATTTGGCATGGATATTTTGGTAATTTTTACATGGCCTTTTTACTAAAGAGGATTTTTGTTTGTATGGATAAATAATTTCGAGGGTTTATATGATCAAAGCATAAATTTATCTAAAGTTGAGGGTATAATGATTTTGATAAGGGCAAGGTCATTAGGTGTGGATATTTTGGTAATTCGTACATGGGTATGAATTTGGACTCTGTTCTTCCTTGTTACTAAAGAGGATTTTTGGTCTTATGGGTAAATAATTTTGAGAGTTTATATGATCAAAGCATAAATTTTATCTAGAGTTGAGGGTTTAATGATTGTGATATTTTTGTAATTTGTACATGGGTATGAATTTGGACTATGGTCTTCCTTTTTACTAAAGAGGATTTTTGTTTGTATGGGTAAATAATTTCGAGGCTTTACATGATCAAAGCATAAATTTTATCTAGAGTTGAGGGTTTAATGATTTTGATAAGGGCAAGGTCATTGGGCGTGGATATTTGGTAATTTGTACATAGGTATGAATTTGGACTTTCTTCTTCCTTTTTAGTAAAGAGGATTTTTGTTCTTATGGGTAAATAATTTTGAGGGTTTATATGATCAAAGCATAGATTTTATCTAAAGTTGAGGGTTTAATGATTATGATATTTTGGTAATTTGTACGTGGGTATGAATTTGGACTATGTTCTTCCTTTTTACTAAAGAAGATTTTTGTTCTTATGGGTAAATAATTTTGAGGGTTTATATGATCAAATCATAAATTCTATCTAGAGTTGAGAGTTTAATGATTATGATGCAAATCTTGATTGCAACCAACAATTCATCAAAAGGCAATGCACAAGTAAGCATTTTTCATGTCCTTATTATACAAAGGGTTTAATGATTATGATAATGCAGATCTTGATTGCGGCCAACAATTCATCAAAAGACAATGGACAAGTAAACATTTTGCATGTCCTTATTGTATATATCAGTTCGATCCTCCCTAACTTTTCTAGGGTCAGAATGCATGAAATTTTATTTATTCTTTTTCACCTTTTTTTAGTGGTTGATTGTTTGTGTAATGGACTCTACCATGCCCAAATTAAAAGGGCTCAAGTGATGCAAGAAAATTTTCTGGTAGGATGCAAATGCTAGACCTTCCTCAAACTTTGTTACATGAAATTAAAATTTCTTGTAATCATGAACATAAAATCTTTTATGTTTCATCCTTAGATTCTGATCTCAATGCCTACATTTTTAAACCATGTTACTATATTTTAAGTAGAATATACTTATATCCATTAAACCTTACAACTCTCCAAAGCTTAGGTTAATTTCAACTAAAAATAAGGAACCTGAATGACTTTTTCAATTTAGATTCAATTCTTACAGACAATGATTAAAAATGGAAGAACTCAATGGTATGATAACTTTTACCCACCCATCAATTTTGAAGACCTTTGGTAATATTTTTAACCTAAACATAAAGAGTAGTAGCAGAAGAGGATCCTGGATGAGGTGGACCTTGACCTACTTGATACTTTTCAAAAGTTGGGCATGCCCTTGACTAGAAGAAGAGATTGACCAACATTGTTGTAGATGTTGTTTTCGACAGTGTTTTCATTGCTACCATGCATAGGTAGACTCTATAGGTAGTTGAGGTTATCTTTTGTTCATTATAAGAGGTAATTCAGGAGTATCTTTATCTAGTTAGGAAGTAGCTTGGCAGGGTTGTTTCTCCTGCTGATAACTATTATGCTGCATTGTATTTTTATTTTTTTAGTGATAGCTCCTTCTATTAAATCTCCAAGCACACTTTGTCACCCATGGAAATATCCACTTATTTCAGGATGAATGAGATGGAGACCAGACATTTGAGAGGACTCTTATTTTTGTAGATGAGAGGAGTTATGTGAGGTGAGAGGAGTTCTGTGACATATATTGAAGGATAAACTGTACCATTTATGACACTAATCATCTCCATGCCACAGTAGTGGATCTCTATTGCACCGAGGGAGCAATGATAAAGTATTCCACTGTAAAGAATTGGTATGTCGGGGATGAGGAATGCAGATATGGGATTTATAATTTTATTACAAAAAGAGGTTTGTGCGATGGAGACAAATCAAGGATTTCATGGACCTGAGTAGAGACTAGTTCAATAATCACCTGGAAATACTCAAGCATTGTTTTGAAAGGAGATGATGCAATTGGAGAGTTCTATTCTATTGCCTTGAAAAATAATTATCAATAAGGGGTACAAAGATGATCCATATAGGGAAGAATTGTAAGAGTAGGATTGTTTCTAAAATTATATCTATAGGCAAGTCAAGGGACTACTACAGAGGATTAGTGCAGGTGCAACCAAATTATCATAATGCAAGGAATTTTTAACAGTGTGATTTGATGCTCATCAGTGACCAAGAAGCTGCAAATACTTATCGTTACATTTAGGTAAAATTGAGTTGCATTCTAAAGTCTTTAATTTCATTTATTGATAGTCCTTCTTGTGTCCTTGTCTCTCTTAATTTAATTATGGTAGGATTGGAATGGATTAAAAAATCAAGCATATCATTGAGTCAAATAGACACCCACATGTCACTACATGTCATTGTGCATACTCTTTGTTTTTTATACAATTAGAAGTGAGCAATATGATGTGTGCACACACAAAAAATCATAGCATGCATGACGAGTCCAGCTCCAATTCCATTTTCTTTGGTGACATTTTATTTGCTTTATTTATACATGTCATCTAGCCACATAGTGGCCACTATCGAATGTTGAGGTATATGTCATATAAATCTTTTATAGTCTACTTTATTTTATATTCAAGTATTCATCATCTTTCATGTCTTATACTCTGCATTGTATCTTCTTTCATTTTCAGGAGAGGAACTCAATATTGATGGTAAGAAGCAACAATTGAAGAAAGAGGAGAACAATAACACTGGAGCGACAAATGCAAAATGAGAGAGAGAAGAGAATCTGTCTAGTGATACCCTTAGAGCCAATATCTTGCATAAGACACACTCATAGAGACTGATGGTCAAGCCTTTAGAGTTGGTGAATTCACTTGCAATGCTTTGGCAACACAGTGATAATGTTTTGAAATGATGAAACAATATTTCATGTGTAAATTGTAGCCCAACCCATATTAAGTTGGAAACTCATATTGTAATACTTGATATTTTACATAATAAAATTTATATCATTGAAATTATTTTTATTTGCACTTGATATTATTTAGTCTTGTAATTAACATATGTAACTTTGTGTTATCATATTAGATAAACATGCACATTGTATGACATTTTCTTAAAATTTAGTCGCAAAATCATACTAATTAATTTATGGTGATTAATAATAAACACATAAAATCAATCTAAAACTACTAAATTAGTAGTTTATATTAATTAATGATGAACACGAATAAAATTAATATATGACTAAATTAGTTGTTTATAATGATTATGAATGAAATTAAATGAAATGAATAGAAACTACTAAATCAGTCGTTTATATAATGAATATGAAAATACCAAAAAAAGATAAATGACTACTATAAATGATAAAAAAATTATTATTAAATGATGACTAATTTTTGCATATATACGACTAAAATTTAGTCATATTTCTTTGGTCATTAATTGGTTTTAAATGATGACTAAAATTTGCATATATATGATTATTAGTAGCTAATTTACAATATCTTATAACATGGCCAACGTTTTGGTCATATTTCTTTGGTCATTAATTGGTTTTCTCGAGGATTCATATAGTAATATATTTTGCTATATATTTGGTCATTAATTGCGACAATTAATGACTAAACCAATGAAAAATTAATGACTAAATATACTACTAGATGGTAAAATTGAGGAAACCAATGAATGACTAAGTTAAAAATGACTAAAAGTTGGTCGCGTTATAAGATATTGTAAATTAGCTACTATTGGTCGCCAACTGATGGTCGTTTATATGCAAATTTTAGTTTTTTTAGTAACTAATTAGTCATTTTGTACTAGTGGAAGGGACCCAATTGGTTCTTTATTTTAAATTGGGTCTTCTTCCTAGCTGCTAGGAAGTTGACCTCATCTGAATTAATGATTTGCCTAAAATACTCAAGTGAAAATATCCTCATAGGGAGGTATTTGGACAGCTTATAAGGGGCTAGTTGGCAGCCACAAACCCTGATTTCAGTGTGGTTTTGGTACAAGTACCAGTCTCCCACATTTCTGTTCTTAGCCAACTGTATCACCCTCTTGTTTTCTTGGTTGATTATGGGTTGAGTGCTACTGGTCAGCATGTTCATGACTGGGTAGACAAATGAATCTATGAAGTCTTTGTAGGTGAATGATGTGGAGTATTTCTGGATCAAGGGTGTCCAATAGACCACTGATCTCTCTTTTCCCTTGGTATCCAACTTCTGGATGCTTACAGGGAACTTATCTGCTTGGTAATACAAAAACATGTGAAATAACACTGAAGAGTACTTGAAAACTCTTTCAGTGGGTAGTCTTGTGAATTGTTCATGCATCATGTCTACAATGAACTGAGCATAATTGTACATGATAGCAGGAGGCTTGCCTGGGGTGAAGATGGATAGGAAGGCCAGGATAACCTCATCCACATGCTCATCTGTGGTATATCCTAGGATGCAAGAGAGCATGATGATTATATGTCTGCTTGTCTCTGAAAAAATGGTGGCAACATAAGGTGTAGTACCTGTGGGAGTAGGGCGGTCTTCAATGATGAAGGTATGGAATATTTGTATTATCTTAACCATGCACTAGTAGAAAATGATCAAATTAGTTACTAGGTGACTAAAAAAGTTAGTCACTATAGCTTTTCCAAGTGAAATACTACCAAAAATAAGAAATCTCAACTGACCCAACTAAAAATGACTAGCATAAACGACTAATTTAGTTGCGGATTAAAATATACAACTAGCTAATAAGTAATACAACTAAAAATGACTAACATGAATGACTAATTTAGTCTACGAACAAAAATATGATTACCTAGCAATTACTACAATAATAGAAATTAGTCATTTAAGTTAGTCATTTTAATTGTGTGACTTCTTCAATCTAAACTTATAAGTAATAGGGGATTCAAAGGTTTTATGGATTGGTTGAAAGGTTATACTTCCTTAAATGCTTCTTCATTGGATTAGTGGATGGTTACAATTAGGGAGTTGATTAGAATCTTCAAGGTTATATCATTTGACAACATTTAGTACAAGGAATTAAATTCAAATCATTTGTCAAGAGTGAATGCACATAACATCCTTGTGAACCCTCAACTTTAACAACAACCTCACACAACTTCTACACATCGTCTAGAAATATTGATAGACAAATACAACAATGCCAACATCCAACAAAAACCCACATAATGAAGAGGAAACACTAATAAACATACACAAAATCCTCAATCCTTAGTTCTAAATATTACACAACCCTGTATGATGCTCAAATCAACTAAGCAAAATCTAGGCTATGGGTTATTAATGTGGTAATATGAATGAGAAGGGAAAAAATATTAGCAAATCATTGACTCCAACTTCACTCTCACCCGCCACATTGCACCGAGCACAACAAATTTTCTAAAGCATCTACAATACTAACAAGTAGGAGTAAATAAATATATTCTCATATGCCTATCATAATTATATTTAGCCTCTCTAACATGCTCTTGGTTTTTTAATGTATTCTATATATGAGTTCACTCTATATCTAGCTTAACATTATAGCAAAAACTAAATAACGATTTGAATTTGCAAAAACTAATAGGATATAGTTTACACTCAATGAAAGAAACCATTGGATTATAACTTACAAGTAAGAACATATTTTATATCAATATAGTAATCAATATTTTGAAATTGTTTTCCATGATGAATCCATTTAATTTAATAATTTGTGTTATCAATGCACCAAATCATTACGATTTGAATTTGCAAAAATTAATAGGATATAATTCACACTCAATTAAAGAAAGCATTGGATTATAACTTACAAGAAAGAACATCTTTTATATCATAGTAATCAACATTTTGAATTTTTTTTCCATGATGAATCCATTTAATTTAATACTTTTTGTTATGAATGCACCAAATCATTTTTCAATTTACTAATAGTGAAATCAATGCACCTTATTGATTTGGATTATATGATTGTATTTTTTTCTTAAGTGAAAGTGTTTTAATTCCATCAAATCATTATTTTACATCAAAAGAGGTTGAAATATTTCATGGTTTGCCACTATAGAAACCAGACCAAGCACACAATTTCATTTTCCTTAAGAGCCACACAAAAAGTTTACTAATAGTGTACCAAAAAACGAACAAGTTTGTCAAAAATACATGGGCTATAGGGATATATTGAAGCAAAAAAACAAAGTGAGTGGGACTTGATATAGTAGATAATTAGAGAA
Source organism: Pinus tabuliformis (assembly GCA_031772625.1). NCBI lineage: Eukaryota > Viridiplantae > Streptophyta > Pinopsida > Pinales > Pinaceae > Pinus > Pinus tabuliformis. The sequence continues at coordinate 622,460,040 of CM062812.1, forward strand.
CATAATTAACATTTAATATTTTCTATATTCTAAGGCTTCCACAGGGATATGATCCCTTTCACTTCCTAGAGAACAACCTAGAGTAGGGGGCATGTCAAAGTGGGCTTTAATTTTTCGTAGTTTGTTGTCCATGAAGCACATTAACACCTACAATTCATCCAATTAAAAACCATCTCTTCTTAGGTAGTGTTCTTCTCCATCATCATGCAACTGAACAATAACTTGAGGTGCCAATAAAGATTGACTATATGTATATAATGATTGAGGAAACTCTAGTAGTGGGCCATGTTTGCAACCCATCTCTCCACCTTAGTAAGCACCTAAAAGTTAATAATGCATTGTATTTCATCTACAATGTCACATTTATCTTGAAAAAATCCCTCTTGAACACTTCTAGGAGTAAAATCTTGACAAGGAGTAGCAAAGCTTTCAACTCATTCTTCGGTTTTGGGGCTTCCAAAGTCCCTATAATAGGCAGTTCCATGGTAGACCGATGCTCTCTATCTCACCATGGTCTTCATAGGAGAAGGAAACTATAAGAAATCAGAAAGAAAGAGTTTATAGGAGGGACAATTCCACAAAGATAGGCTAGTGGGAAGTGGAAGGTGAATGTGGTGGGGCCTGATGAGGTTAGAGGGCGAGATTGTGTGCCTAAAAAGGGGAGAGGAATTCAAGCTAAGAAAATATAGTGATGAAGTAATTAGCTAAAGGCCAAGAAAAAATGAGGAAAATTCAGTAGAAGTAGCTCTGATGGACTGGGGGAATGGTCTCAACATAGCAATTTCAGTTAGAAATACCACCAAATTTATCGAGGGGGATGAATCACTACAGGGTGAAAAACATAAAATGATACAAAAATGACCAATGTTCCTTCTAAATACCTATGATCAGGCTTGAAACTCACAAAATATACCAGACACCATTACACCATTACTGCACAATATACAATTGCATACAAACTATTAGCCTGACCCTCATGTATAGAGAGATGGCTTAGGTGCCATCATAATTGTTTACCTCCTAGAATGACTAATGTGGAAATTTAGAGTAGGCTTACAAACCATGTTAGTCTTCCAAGTACAAGAGGGGTTAAAAGACTAATGAGCCAAGGGAAATATGCCATTAGACAAACACGGGTGACATGATTGATGGGGTGGTAACATAATTATGGCACACAATGCAATTGTATGTGCATTTTAATTCATTGGGGGCAATGATGGAATGTCTCCCTCCTCTTGTAGTGAGTGGGACTATGGTCTCATTCCCCCATCTGTCTCACGCTAGCTAACCCATCTAGGGATACATTATATGATTATTATTTTTTTTCTGCGTAAATACTAATTCTATTAAAAAAGAGAAAATTTATGTACAATGAGGTCGAGACCTCAGAGGAGGCAGATGCCAACCCTCAGCCAGATATTCAGAGATATTACATTTCATGCTTTCTGTTGATTTCACATTGTAGACTTCAAAAGATTTTGTTTGGACCATGACCCCCTGAGATAATTCTATTTAGCATCTAACATGGCAAAGCTAGCATCTTTAGAAATTTTACTAAGACGCTTACTATCATGCTTGCCATTAATGAAAAATACAAAAAGGTACCCATCAAACCCACAGTTGTAGCAGTAAACAGAGAGAAGGTTGGCTAGCGCCACGATCTTGAATAAGAACATAAACCAGACATAGGACCATAGACTTGGAAACGAAGACACATAGTCAAAATTACACAGAGCAGAGGCAAGAATGTCGCCCGTCGGTGAAGAACCGGCCTGAATCTGCATGCTGTGGAGAGTCAGGCGTGTCCCTATCCGCCTGGCTGGAAGAAGCGACCCAGGTGACGAAGCCATTGTCATCATTTCCTTCAATGCCGCCTTTAGGAGTAGTCACCAGATTGAGAATACAGCCTTCACGCTGAGACGACCCACAGGCCAGAATCTCGTTCTGAGTTGGGTCGACCGGATGCTGAGGCTCTTCAGAAATGTAGGAATTTACAGGGTAAGTTCCTCAGAAAGAATACCAAAAGGACACCGCTCACAACCAGATCTCAAATCAATACACCAGTATTTTTGACGTGGTTAAAACCCTCAGAGTGCAAGGAGGGAAACAGTCCACGGCCTGTCCCAACGTGGGTACTACAGGCAATTTATTAATCAAAGAATGAAAATTTACATAAGCTTCTCTCATGCACGGATTACCCGAACAATGACCCTCCATGCGCTTTAAATAGAACTCATGGACCAATCGGGTGTCAAGCCACGGATCAAGTGTCGATAATACCGAGGTGAGAGTGAACCGTCGGATCACTACATATCGTGACCGTCGGATTGAAGTTACAAAATGTACAACGGTAAAGAAACACACTTTACCTAACTCTAACCTAACTCTATACTAGACCAAGTTGAACTTAACTATATCCTATGTGTCGGAATATCCTAACATCCCCCCTTAAGAACAACTTGGGATAGGATTGAAGGATTTACAAATATGACACAATAGGAGAAGGAAGGAGGCACTAGAGCCTATCCCCCCTTAGTGACAACTTCCTGAACTCCAAGCATATATCGAAGTTTAGTGAACTTCGCCTCTGTGAGAGCCTTTGTGAAGATGTCTGCAACCTGATCATCTGTTGGACAATATTGCACTTCAAGAACATGGTCATGAATGAGCTTTCTGATGAAGTGCATGTGTAGTTCGATGTGTTTGCTGCGCTGATGCTGGACTGGATCTTTGCATAGCTGAATGGCACTTTGATTATCACACCAAAGTGTGGTTGGATGCTGCTGCTCAAAGCCAAACTCTGATAGGATCTGACGAAGCCACAAGGCTTCCTTACTAGCTTCCACAGCACCACGATACTCTGCTTCTGCTGACGAAAGAGAAATGGCAGCCTGTTTCTTACAAGCCCATGTAATAGGTCCTGAACCAAGAGTGAAGACATAACCGGCAGTAGACTTCCGATCATCAGGGTCACCAGCCCAATCAGAATCAGTGAAACCAACTAACAGAGGAGCTGCTTTGGCACTGTAATGAATCCCAAACTGTACTGTACCTCGAACATAACGAAGTATTCTTTTGGCTGCTTTCCAATGACTTTCACGGGGGTTTTGCATAAAACGAGCAACAAGGCCAACAGCAAAGGAAAGATCAGGACGAGTATGGGTTAAGTACAAGAGTTTTCCTACAAGTTGACGGTATAAGGTAGCATCAACTTCAGGAGAAGTACAAGAGACTGAAAGTTTGACTCCAGACTGAAAGGGAGAAGGGGCTGGCTTACAGTCTTCCATGTGAAAATGACGAAGAATATCACAAGCATACTTGGACTGGGAAAGGGAAATACCCTCCTTGGATTGCAAGACTTGAAGACCGAGAAAATAGTGTAAGTGTCCTAAGTCTGTCATTTCAAATTTCTTTTTAAGGCTAGACTTCACATGGTTTATAAGGTTGGGATCACTACCAGTAAGGATAAGATCATCAACATAAAGAACAAGGATGATAAGAGAGTCACCCACTTTCTTGGTGTAGACAGTATTGTCAGAATGACACCTAGAAAAGCCAGATTCTAAAAGAAAGCTATCCATTTTGGCATACCAAGCCCGAGGAGCTTGCTTGAGACCATAAAGGGATTTCTTAAGTCGACACACAAGGCTGGAGTCTGTTTGTATGAAGCCAATGGGTTGTTCCATATAGATTTCTTCCTGCAAGTCCCCATGCAAGAAGGCAGATTTAACATCCATCTGATGGACTTCCCATTTTAAAGAGGCAGCAAGGGAAAAAACAAGGCGGATAGAGTTCATTTTGGCAACAGGGGAGAAGGTTTCAGTGTAGTCAATGCCTTCAACCTGTGAAAAGCCCTTAGCAACAAGACGAGCTTTATGTTTATCAATTTTCCCATCTGGTCCATACTTGGTTCTGTAAACCCATTTACATCTAACAAGTTTTCGTCCCTTTGGTAGAGGAACAAGATCCCATGTATCATTTGTCATCAATGAATGATATTCTTCATTCATAGCTGCTTCCCAATGTGGATGGCCTGAAGCTTCTGCAAAAGTGTCAGGATCATGATTTACTGGAGCTTGAGCCAGTAAAGAAGAGGCTCTTTCAAACTGAGAACGTGTACGTCGCTGATCTGTAGGATCACCGGCAAGATCACCTGCTGCATCTCGAGTAGCACGGACCCATCTTGGAAGTTGAGGATCCTGAGAAGGTGGGGGAGGAATGTCATCCTCACTTTCATCATCTGAAGAAGAAATGTTTTCAAAAGTAGAAGAGATAGGAAGAGGTGGCACATCCGCCGGACTAGGCTCGCAGGCCGATTTATTTTCATCAAATTTTACATCTCTTCTAATGATAACATTTTTGGACTTAAATGGAATAAGTCTATAACCTTTTACATCTTCAGAATATCCAACAAAAGTACATTTCTCACTCTTAGGTTCTAAAGCTTTATGCTTTTCATCTGGAATATGGGCCCATGCTTCACTTCCAAACACACGAAAGTGACTTACATCTGGTTTAATGGAACTCCAAGCTTCTTCTGGAGTGATATTCTCTAGAACCTTAGTAGGAGTGCGATTGATTATATAATTTGCACAATTAATTGCTTCGGCCCAAAAACTAAGACTGAGTCCTTTAGATTGCAGCATACAATTAGCCATTTCCTTTAAGGTGCGATTTTTCCTTTCAGCTACACCATTTTGTTGTGGAGTGTATGGAACAGTATGTTGCATTTGAATTCCATTTTCGGTGCAAAAGTTGATGAATGTGTTTTTAACATATTCTCCACCATTATCAGTTCTTAGCTTAAGAATTTGATGTCCAGATTGTTTTTCAACAAAGGCTTTGAAGGCCAAAAAAGTGTTAAATACTTCGCTCTTGAGTTTTAAGAAGTATACCCAAGTGCGTCTGGAGAAATCATCAATGAAAGTTAAGAAGTACTTGCAGCCAGAGAATGAAGCAACAGGAAGAGGACCACATAAATCACTGTGCACAAGCTGTAAAGGGGCTGAGGCGTGCCAAGAGGCACGTTTGTCAAAACTGTCCCGATGATGTTTTCCGAGTACACATCCGGAACAAACACCATCTCTGCAAGATACCATAGGAAGACCTGTCACCATATTTTCTTTACATAGATGCTGAAGGGAGCGATAGTTTAAGTGACCAAATCGCTCATGCCAAAGTTTGCTCACTTCATCATTATGAGCAACAAATACTGAGGGAAGATTTGATGACCCAAAGTTGTGAAACTTATACAACCTTTTGGAATCATCAGCAAGACCAGTAGCTAGAATCTGTTTAGGATCTTTTAGATCCTTGATTACAACATCATGAGGTGAAAATTCAACAATTTTACCTTCACCTGAATGAGTTATCTGATAGACAGATAGAAGGTTGCAGGATAAGGTTGGAACACATAATACATCATTAAACTGACCATTGTCTAGATGAACAGTTCCAGTCCCTACAACATTAAGAGATCTATCATCACCAATATATATATTTTTGGTGTTACAATCATTTAAAGAAGAAAACATGGCTTGGTTTTTGGCCATGTGACAAGAGGCTCCAGAATCAATGAGCCACTCATGAGAATGAGAAGAAGAAGAAGATACATTTAATGCATAACCAGACTGAGATGATTGACAATGACATGCAGAAAGTGCCATTCCGGAAGTTGAAGTTGAAGTAGGCTCCACATGGATGTTATGTTTCTTCATTGCGGCTTCCAAGGCTTCCATCTTCTTAAAGCATTTAGATTCTAAGTGGCCATCTCGATTACAAAAGTTACAATGTCTATCAGTCTTCTTCCATTTGTTTTTATTGGTCTTATCATTTTGCTGAAATGATCTTTCATTTTGAGGCTGAGATGGTTTAGGACCATTCTTTTGAGGATATGACTTCTTAGGATTCTTTGAATTTGGTTGCTGCTGGGCGGCTAACGCTTTCGTGGAAGAGTTTCCAAGATTAAGAAGACCAAGGTGTAAGAGTTTTTCTTGTTCTCTTATTAAGGAATCACAAAAGGAGTCAAAGGAAGGGGCCTTGTAGTCTTGTCCTTGACAAATGAAAGCTTCCCTTGTAGAATGGAAAGTGGAAACAAATACAGAGTAGGCTGGTCCCAACTTAGTAAGGATGGAATAAATAAGGTTACCATCTTCTTTCTTAACTTTAACACCTTCCAAGAGATATCTAAGGGTCTTGAATTTGGACAAGAAATCTTCAATGCAAGAAAAATTATTAGGATCCAAAGTAAGCAGCTCATTTTCAAGTTGATGGGCTCTAATTTCATTTTTAATTCCAAAAACTTTAGCAAGTTTTTCTAATGCTTCATGAGGAGTCTCAAGTTCTGCAATGTGGAATCTAAGATCAGGAGAAACAGACATCCCTATCAAACCACGTGCTTGATCTTGTCTATTTTCCCATTTTGCCGCCTTGTCTTCATCTTTTGGTTTCTTCTCTTGGTCTGTGGCTATTCTGTAGAGACCTTTACTTCTAAGTAAATCTCCCATGTAGGCTACCCATTGGAAGTAGTTAGTGCTGTCAAGAATGACTTGGCATGGACTTTCCATTTTTTGAAAAAAACTGAAGCTGAAGATGCTGAAAGTAAGTGGTCCAATGGATAGATCTCGAAAAAATAGGCGGTTTTAAAAAAAACGGCTCTGAAAAAGGCTTCCGGATGAAGAAGTTATGGCTTTTTAAAAAAAAATTGTTGACGTTGCCGGCAAAGTGCGCGAATGTGCGGGAATGAAAAAATCCGCCCCCACAAAATGGAGACTTGAACCCAAGACCTCTACTCTCTTAAAATAGCTTTGAACCAATTGATCTATACAAAAAATTTGAGAGAGAGAGAGAGAGAGAGAGAGAGAGAGAGAGGGGGGGGGGCCTTGATTTGCGTGCTTGCCTTGAGAAAGCTCTTTTTCCCTACAAAACACAAAACACAAAACCCAACACGAATATGCAAAGAAAAACGAACCTTGCGGCTCGAAGTTAGCTTTAGCCAAAAAACTAGAAATTTTAAAAAAAAAATTCAAAGTTAGCTTTAGCCGAAAAACTAAATATTTTTCTCAATGTTTCTGATTTTCCGAGATCACACTAAGGTGCAGGGAAAAGAGCATACGCATGAGAAAAATCCTTCCTTTCTGTTTCTGATTTGCCCAGATCGCACAGAGTCGCAGGGCAAAGAGCATACGCAGAAATGAAAGGTATAGATCCGGTTAAAAAAAAAGGCTAAATAAACCGAAACCGAAATAAGCAGAGAGAAAATAACAGTAAACTGCAAAAAACACTGTATACCTCCCGATCTGAAAAATGACGCAGCTAGGGCTACCGGAAACCTTTTCGCGTGAAACGAAAGGGGTTCCTCACTGAAACAGATGCTCCGAACGCAACAGAGCAGTCCTCTCGGCCCGAAAGCAGTCAGAAACAACAGCCGCATGCAGTTCTACCGGCTTCAGATTTGGATCACCAACGGACGCGGCCCTCAAATAGCTCTGATACCATGTAGGAATTTACAGGGTAAGTTCCTCAGAAAGAATACCAAAAGGACACCGCTCACAACCAGATCTCAAATCAATACACCAGTATTTTTGACGTGGTTAAAACCCTCAGAGTGCAAGGAGGGAAACAGTCCACGACCTGTCCCAACGTGGGTACTACAGGCAATTTATTAATCAAAGAATGAAAATTTACATAAGCTTCTCTCATGCACGGATTACCCGAACAATGACCCTCCATGCGCTTTAAATAGAACTCATGGACCAATCGGGTGTCAAGCCACGGATCAAGTGTCGATAATACCGAGGTGAGAGTGAACCGTCGGATCACTACATATCGTGACCGTCGGATTGAAGTTACAAAATGTACAACGGTAAAGAAACACACTTTACCTAACTCTAACCTAACTCTATACTAGACCAAGTTGAACTTAACTATATCCTATGTGTCGGAATATCCTAACAAGAAACAGGGGTGTCCTCCTGCATATTGTCCACGTTAGACACCACCCCGGCCATTTCCCCTTGAAGAACGCTGTCTTCCTGAGATTGAGAGGAAGTAGCGTGAGCCGAGCTGATAGGATTGCTTTCTTCCTCAGCGAGAATAACTGTGATGCTTGCCGTCAATACAGGCCTGTTGAGCCTACTGTGGAATGTGAACCTGGTAGTCTGAAAAGAATTGTGCGGAAGAGACCCAGCTTGACCCGGGGGTGGAGAAGAAGGGGAGGCTGAGGCAATGGGAATGCCATTCTACGGAGCAGGTCGAGAGGTTTTGCCTCTATTTCCAGTGTTGCTTCCTCTGTGCGGGATTCCTCGACGGCGAGGCATGCTTAGGATAACAGGCTGACTGAGAAAGGGGTTGAGGCGGAGCAGACGGGTGAGAATTTGAGCGCAGAGGAGCCCAATGACATCAAAAGACCAGGCGAGCTTCCAAATACGATGAACCAGGCAAGGGTGCGGGAAGAATTCCGCGCGGAGGTGAAATAAACCAGTGACAATGGCGTGAATTAAGAACGAAGCCATACATAAAATCTTACCTAAATGCTCTTGAACCAGGCGCTCATAAATGCCGAACTGTGTGACCAACATACCGTTCTGCAGCGGAGTCAATTCACGTGCCTTTGAAGGCGTCTGCCAGCCCGAGGCGCATGCGATGGGGGCCGTCCGCCAGCCAGGTGCAAGGCCAGCTGCCTGCTCTGTGTGGCTCTTCATTAATATCATTGAATGCCACCCGCATTCAGGTGATACATTATATGATTATTGAAATCAATGCAATTACTTGATTTTTGTCAGGCTTAATTGATACATTGCATATACTGAATGAGTGACAAAATGGATTGTATTTTCAATAAAAATCAATGCATCACATTCATTGGTTAAACATTTATCATCAAAAAATTATTCTAAAAGACTAGTATTGGATAAATAAAGTGTTGGTCTTTACCTTGTAATAGAATATTTATTTTATAGCATTATTATATGTATTTCTAAATTATTTTGCAATATATTAGTTTTGAAATCACTTAGATAATTTTCACTATATTAGAATTGAAATCAATACATATCAATTTTCCCACTACTATTTCTTAAATCAATGCATATAATCATTTTGCATTGTATAATTATTTAAATTAATGCACCCAATATAAGCTATGGATTATTAATGTAGTAATATAAATGGAATATATATATATATATATATATATATATATATATATATATATATATATATAAGCAAATCATAGATTCCAACTTCCCTTTTACCCTCCCACATAGCACTAAGCACAAGGCTATGGATTATTAATGTAGTAATATAAATGGAAAAATATCTATATATATATATATATATATATAAAAGGAAATCATATATTCCAACTTCACTTTCACCCTCCCACATGGCATTATTCCAAACCATCTACAATACTAAGAAATAAGAGAAAATTTGAGAAAATGTAAATACTAATAGTTAAAGAGACCAAGCCAAATCCATCCAATTGTATACCATAATGGAGATGATTGCAACATCAACAACAAAAAATCACAAAATATGCTAGATCCATCCAGTTATAGACTGCAATATTGCAACATCATCCCGCCAATTTGGCACCAATTTGCTTAATTTGAAAGAACATTTTGAATTTGTGCATTTCATTTTTTTCAAATTACTCTAATGGACGACTTTGAAGCTCCTAACCAGGTCTTCAATGTGAAAGGATATGTGAACTAGGGGTACCACTATCCAAGCTATTTATTTGAACCAGAAAATAAGAGCTCCTTTTCTGTCTTAGTTCCCGTAGCTCGTTCCAGGGGCATGATGCAGGCAGTAGGGGCTTTGGGATGACCTTCTGATCTTTTCTGATCGGCTAGCTCAAAGCACAATTGATTTCCTGAATGTATTTAAACCTTATATTTAGTGCAAGGTACAGTGGGGGGGAATACATTTTCTATAACTGATAGCCACCTATCCAAGTCTGAGGCCTCAATTTTGAATGGAAACGTTGGTCATTCACCCTTGGCTTTGACAATAATGACGAAGAATATGAAAACCCAGCCATTTGTAACCAAGATCATGAAATCAAATGCCGTCGAGAGATCATTGACATATCAGAATCATTCCATGGGCCCAAGGCTTCCAACAACAGGATTCGAGCCCAGTAACTCAATATTTCCCAGATTAAGACATGAAGATCTACAATGCTACAATGAAGAGTTAATTCCAAGACTCAAGATACTAAGGCGATGACCCCTGCTAATGATAATATGATCCTCACTGCTAAATCCCATTGTCAAAATTTAGGTCAAGGGATCGTACTCAAAAAACCCCAGATCAATTTCAATGATACTGAAGATTTTTCCACAGATGACAAATTTCTCAGAGGTTAGTTTAAATTAACCCTCAAGCAAGAGAAATTTTCTGTTTTAACTTCTACCTTGAACTCCTAACTATGTACAAATTCCTGATATGTGGGGAAAACCCTTAACGACATCTGTAAGTAACATGCTTTTTATTGTTAGTTCATTTTTGTAATTGCAGTATAAACAACTGTTTTATTGGAATTCGGATCTAAATGGTAATATTAAATTTAGATTGTCAATATTAGTCTCGTTGTCTTAGGAACGTGCTGCACACACATTGAAGAAAATTGTTAGTGTTGTTGAAGAGATCAAAGATTCAAGATATGACATGACTAAATTCGTGTAACATGAGGCCGAATCAAAGGATCTACAATTCTTGTTCACAAATTATCTGTGTGTAAGGGCAGGGAGAAAAGTATACAGAGTAGAAGTAGAAATTTAACAGAGTCTTTAGGATGGATATAAATCTTAATATTTTTACAATATTTTGTATTTTGACATTCTACGATATCTTTTTTAGATACCTGGAAGCAAATTTCCAACAAACAACTTTCCTAGAAATGCAAAAAGTAAAAAATTTGACAAACTGCATAGTTTTTTTATTAGTAAGAGTTGTAATCTATCATCTCGATGCGTTGTCACTGGAGATGCATATAGAAGGATAAATGAAATTTGTATGCCTGTAGAGATAGCCAAGAGAGTAACATTTGCAGAGCGTGTAAATGTTTACAATAGGGAAAAATTGCAGAAAATTGTAGACTATGTTGACAAAGGAGGTAATTATTGTTCAAATGCATTCAGAAAAGCAATGAAGAAAGTTGAAATTGGTGAAGTGATCAACCGTGGACTTCATGATGGGGATTTTTTTTGATTAATCGTCCTCCAAGTGTCCAAAAACATTCATTGTAGGCATTAAAAATGTACATACATCTGGGATCTACAGTGATTATTAATCCTCTCATAAGTTGGCCACTTGGTGCAGATTTTGATGGGGATTTCATTCATGTTTTTTATCCCCAATCTTTAGAATATCAAGCTGAGATTTTGCAGCTTCTAAGTGTGGATCAACAAATGTTTAGTTCCCATTGTGGAGAGGTAAACATAGCACTGAGTGTTGATAGTAGATACATTGTTGGTTGGTTAGTGATGAGGACATGATCCAATAGTTAGGCTGGGAGCTTTGGTTACCACAGTTGTTAGCAATCCTAGGCAGGACTATGTACACCCTAGAGCTATTCTAAATGTTGTTTCTCCAGTTGAAAGAAAATAGATACATTGTTGGTTGCCAAGCTTCTATCCAGAAAACCTATGTTGGATAAAACCACATTGAATCAACTATAATTATGGAATTTTGGAACCTTGCGTGAACCAACAATCACTGAAGTGCATGATGGAGGGCCATTTTAGATAGCTAGCCAACTTTTCCAGATGACTTTACCTTGGAATTTAACTGTGAGGAGAATGGGCTTCTCATAAGCAACAATGAAATACTATTATTCAATGGTGATAGAACATAATTGCTAAGTTCTTTGACTCAAATTTTTAATGCAATTGTTAAATAAAAAGGTCCAGGAGTGACAATGAATTGTTTGAATTTAGTTCAATGTTTTTCATTGAATTTTTAACCTTAAATGGTTTTAGTGCAGGTTTGGATGATTTGGTTCTTGCTCACGGTGTTTCTTGGAGAAAGATATATTTGGAAGAGCTAGGAAATGAACTTATTCAAATTTCTAGGCTTATGAAGCATGTGAGGGGAGGAAGATATGATAATGCCATCATTTCCCAAGTGGAGAAGCATCTACTTGGAGTGAGGGAAAATGTTACCAAGGCTATTTATTCTTCAACTTCCCTCTTTTTTTTTTTTTTTTTTTTTCTCTGATGGTTGACAGTGGAAATGCAAGACCTACTAAGAAAGTGGTTCAACAGCTTGGCTTCTTAGGGCTTAAAATGTTTTGAGGAAAATGTTTCCTAGAGATTGGCTTAAAAATATTTTCTCACATCTTCCATTCAATGATTCTCATCCTTTGGATCTACACAAGAAAGATGATTCACCTATAAGTTTGTGGACTCGTTAAATCACCCTATGTTTGTGGATTAAATCACTGTGAGGCATTTATTCATTCGATCTCTTACAGAGAAGGTCTTTTATGTCAGAAGATGGGAATGAAAGAACTCAAAATTATTTATAAGAATCTAATGGCCTTTCTACTTGATCTAACGATTTTCTATGATGGGACGGTCAAAGATGCTTATGGAAAATTTCTCATTTAGTTTGAATATGGGAACATAAACTCTTCAGTAGCATGTAATTCCTCAAACAAGATGGAGTCTGGGAGTAGCTTGGATCATTCATCTCCAGGAGAATAGGTAGGGACTCTGGTTGCTACAACAATTGCAAACTCAGCTTACAAAGCACTTGTTGAATCCTATTCCCCCTTTGGACATCCTTAAGGTAGTTGAGATCACGTTCCTTAGATGTCATTAATGTTCTATTTCATTATGATTTCCTTTTGTACAGTGGGAGGGCTGAATTTGAAGCCAATGACAACAAGAAACGTTAATGAGTAGATATAATTATACCTTACAACCAAATCATAGATGGGTAAGTATTCACATGAGAAGATGTTGTGCGGATGAAACACATACATTTTGAGTAGAAAGCTACAAGAATTCAAGAATCTTTGAAGAGGATTCCTTTGAAATATTTTGCTCTCCAATTGGTTGTTGAGTAAGTAGATCTCTATATTGCACCTTTTGTTTCAGTTGTGTTACACATAATCATAAAGGTGTCTTACTCTCCAGGTCAATCATCTAACCAATTTGATTTAGAATGCATTTTTGTATTTGAAGGTTGACCCTAATAAAAAATTATGAATGAACTGCTTGTTGTTTCAAAATTTCTAGTTGATAATTGTCTTCAACATTAATATTAAACAAAAATACACCCTAGAATCTTCGATATTCAATGTTCTCATGTTTAATGAGATCCCTTTAAAAATTGTGGAGTTCAAAATTTCAAACTAAATGTGAATATCAAATCCATCTTTTAATGCAAATGCAATAGAAAATGCATGCATGGTAAACTATTTTTGTGTTGTTTTTTGAATAGATGTTCCAAGCTTCTCATATGGACTCACTAAGTACACCCACCAAGTAATCACCAAATCTTGGAAAATTTGCTTAGTTTTGACAGACTCGGCTTGTTTTGAAGGCAAGCCGAGAGCATATTTTGTAGTGTAATCAACTGAGATTAATATGCACAGTGTGCATACCAAACACTTTATATGACATATGTACAATGTAACAAAAGATATAATTAGAGAATGGTTCAACCATTCCATAATTCAAACACATGAACATTCCATCAAAATGTGTGTACAAATGGTCAGACTGAATACCTTGTGAAATATTTGAAACATGTTTTTTTCTAAACATTATTTTCAGAGTGTCCAATCCAATTGAATCGTGTACTAATGCTAATCAAGATTCAATTGGAAAATCAAAAATTAAAACCAGCTGGGCATCCTCTTCCCAAAGTTTGAGCAAGGGGAGCACTGAAGCAATTATCCATCACAGTTGAGATTTTATAACCCCATGGGCAAGCTCTTTAAGTTATTGCAGTCGAAAGCAGGTAAGACCATGTACAAGTCGAGAGTAATTTAGTGAGAAATATATATCCATTAGTCAATACATCTACACCAAAGATAGGATTTGATGGTAAGGATGGCATCTATGTGAAGGTGAAACCATGGTAGACATGAGTTTCCTTCATACAACATTCACACTGGTATATGAAACAATCATTCCACCTTCAAATTTTTGAGAATGTTTCATTAATAAATTGAGTTGCTCAACCACATCCCTCTTCAAGTCACAAATACCTTTGCATCTGAAGTACAAGGTTGTAAATATATTATTATATTTGGATGTTTAGTGCAAGAATCTATTCTCAGCCTGAACCCAATTTGAAAATGTTGGCATTATGATACAAGTGTTGTCCTTGATGACAACTCACTCAGAGGTATGATATAGGTGATGGCAACTCAATCAGAGGATAGATCTTAGTACAACATGTCAAGAGAGAGATATATACAGGTTAACCTTGATTAAAGTGCGTATACATGCGGGCGAGAAGAACAAAATGTGCGTATACGTACACACGCAGGTTCACAGTAGGAAAGGTGCGCACATGTTGGAAAACTAAGTTTTGGTCCGTGGTATTTGGTCCATGGTATTTGGTCCGAAGTGTTGACCTCAAGTATTGGGTCCAAGGTATTGGTTCAACATGGTTTTGGACCATGGTATTGAGAGAAGCCTAAACCTATATAAAGAGAAGATAATTAGGCGAAGGGGGGCAAGCGTGCAAGTGATGAATATCTTATGAAGTGTGAGATCTAGTATGCTGGTTATTGGTTTGTGATGTTGTGCTTGATCTGAATTAAGGATGCACCTATGCTGTTGATGATGGATGATGGATCGGGATCATAAGGCTTGGAATGTATTATCATTATGTGGTTTGATCATGGATAAACTAGATCTGAACTATTGACGCATGTTTTATTGTATGAATGTTATGATCTGGGTATGACTGTGTCTGAAACAACTGCAAAGTTCTGAGTTAATATTTGCAGATGTGTACGAGGGTTAGCTTTGGTAAAAGCGCGTATGTACGCCGATTTGGTTCATCGTAGTAGCGTATACATTATGAAGTATGATATTTGAAGTTGCATTTGGGTCTGATTGTTATTGCAGAGTTCTGTTGTTTGTTCTGTGTTCTGGTGACTGTGTTGTTGACAGGGTTTCAGTGGTTCAGTATTGGGTGATTCAAAGATTGATGATGCAGGTGTAGTTGATGGATGTATTGCAGTGATGGTTAATTTTGTGCTTCAATGATATTGATGGGTCCAGTATGAAAGTTGGATGAAACGTGGCCTTCAGATTATGGTGTTATGCTTCAGGAGTATCCAGTATGAAAATTTATGAAACGTGGTCCCTGGAGGAAGAAAGAATATCGTAGAGTTCTGTAGGCCGGCGCCTACGTACTGGTAAACATATTGGCCAATACAAGAGCCAGGGGGTTGTAGCTCCCTTCCAGGAGCAGTTGGAAAACGAGTGAAGGTTGGAGCCTTTAGTAGGCCAGCGCCTACGTACTAGTAAATGGATCGGCTAGTACAAGAGCTAAGGGGGTTGTAGCTCCCTGCAGGTAGAAGCCTGCGTATTGGCATAAGACTGCACCAGTACATAAATATTGTAAACAGAAGTTTCTTAATAAAGGAAGATAGAGACAGATTGCAGTAGGTGGTTTTCACCCACATTGGGTTTCCACCTTATATCTTGGTGTTCATGTGTGCTCCTTATGTGTGATGATCTATTTTGTTTTACTGTACCTGTTTACTATTTATATGGTTAATAATGTTCTGATGCACTCATTAAGGATCAACTAACTGAATCATAAGTTTACTGGATATACACTTGTTGCAATACTCATAGTTGCATATACACGTGGTTTACCTTAACTAAAGTAGCGTATATGAATCTGAATATGGAAATGAAAAAGTTATATTGATTTGATAATACTGATTCACCCCCCCCTCTCAGTATTATTCCCAACAGAAAATCCCAATACCAAATCCATGATAACTGAAAAAAAAATGCATTAGTTTTTGTTTTGATTCTCTTTGTTCTTTTATATTTTAAATTTTAAAGCAAACAAAATAGAAAATGCATATGTGATAAACTATTTTTCATCTTCTATAAGAAAAATGAAGATTTCTTCATGGTAGACATGGATTTCTTTCACATAGCATTCACCGGTATAAGAAACAATCATTTTACCTTCTACCTATTGAGAATGTTTCATGAAGAAGAAATTGATTTTCTCAACCACATCTTCCTTTAAGTTACAAGTACCTTTGCGTTTTATGTACAAGGTTGCAAATTGATTTTTGTTTTCAGAAGTTTAGTGCAAGAATCTATTGTCAGCCTAAATCCAGTTTGATTTCAATTATGAGGTTAGGTGGAAATCAATTTAAGCTCATTATAGATTTTGATAATCATGATTCCTTTGATGCTACAACAAGAATCTGTTACGATGGTGGAACATCTCTCTTTGGATAAGAATACTTCCAAAATACCATTGAGGCTTATTGAAACATTCAAGTAATATGTAGTACCCTTTTATGTTAGTTTCAGTCAATTGTCCATTTGCATCATGTTCATGGTTATAAGAAAGTACATGGATGAGAATTTTTTTAGTAGTGGTAGCAAGGAACTACTTTTCAATGATATTCCTTATAGTGCAGTTGCAACTGTTTCAGGTGAGTTCCTTTATGCTATAGTGAGAAAGTATTGGATTCAAGAGGATGTTATATTATTCAAGGATGTACCTCCAAGATACCATTGAGGCTTCTTGAAACATTCAGGTAATATGGGTTCCCTTCTATGTAAATTAGATTATTCATTCCTCTATCTGCATTATATTCCTTTCATGGTTTGAAAAAAGTACATGGACAAGGTGGAAGTTTTATAATGTTAGCAAGCTACAACGTTTTGATTATTGTCCTTGTAGCTCAACAACTATTATAGGTGAGTCCCTTTGAGATTTAGTGTTTAAGAGTTGTAATATATCATCAAATGTGTTGTCATTGGAAATGCATATAGAAGGATAATTGAAATTGGTATATCTATAGAAATAGCCAAGAGAGGAACATTTGTGGAGCGTGTAAATTTTTACGACAGGGAAAAATTGTAGAAAATTGTACAGAAGGAACAGTGTAGAATCTATGTTGACTAAGGAGGTAATTTTTGTTCAAATGCTTTTGGAAAAACAATGAAGAAATTTGAAATCGGTGAAGTGATTAACTGTGGACTTCATGATGGGGATTTTGTTTTGATTAATCGTTCTCTAAGTGTCCACAAATTTTCATTGGAGGCATTAAAAGCATACGTACATCCGGGCTCTACAATCATTATTAACCCTCTCATATGTTGGCCACTTGGTGTAGATCTTGATGGGGATGGCCTTCATGTTTTTTATCCCCAACCTTTAAAATCTCAAGCTGAGATTTATCAAATTCTAAGTGTGGATCAAAAAATGTTTAGTTCCCATTTTGAAGAGGCAAACAAAACTAAGTGTTGATAGTAGATACATTGTTGGCTTCCAAGCTTCTATCCAGAAAATCTATGCTGGATAAAACCACACTGAATCAACTATGAATGTAGACTTAAAAAAAAATTCTTGAACCTGTAGTCAGTAAAGTGCATGATGGAGGGCCTTTTTGCACAACTAGCCAAATTCTTCATATGGGTTTACCTCTAGAATTGAACTGTGAGAAGAATGGGCTTCTCATAAGCAATAGTGAAATAATATTATTCAATCCTGATAAAACCCAATTGCTGAGCTCTTTGACTAAAATTTTTAATGCAATTGTTAAGTGTAAAGGTCTACCAGTGGCAGTGAAGTGCTTCAATTCAATTGAACATTTTTTTTTTTATCCTTAGATGGTTTTAGTGCAGGTTTGGATGATTTGGTTCTTGCTCACTGTGTTTGTGTTAGGTCCCTATGATACTAGTGATTACCCCATTACTATTGTAGTTATATCCCTTGTTAATATGTTGTGCCCCTATTGTCCCCATATTGTTATTACTGTGCCCCATAGAATCTCTCTATTGTTATTTTTGTGCCTTTATATTATTATTGTTAGGTCGGCTGGGTTATATTGTGACTCCTTAGACTCTTATATATAGAAAGGAGGTTTTGTCATTTGAATCATCAAAGAATCATTCATTTGTGTAATGCAAAGGAGGTTTCCCCCTCGAAGAGGCTGAATTCTAAGGTGTTGATCTATCTTTTCTATCTCTTTGTGAGTTGGTTTCATAACTGTTGTGGGGAAAAATGCCTATGCAGGACGATCCTATCCACCTAAGGTGTGACAGTACCTTAGCAACAAACGAACACAGCTACTTCGGTTTCTTCCTTTATGAAATATGAAAGAGAGGAGATTGGTAGACTTACCGTTATCTTTCGGTTGTCCCTCGATCTAGATCCTCTCCTCTTTGTGTGTCCACAGCTACTTGCCTCCTTGCTTTTGCTCCCACGAGATCACAAGAGAACAGCTACCTGTGACAAGAGAACAGCTACATGCAACAAGAGAAGGACACAATACAAAGGCAAATATACATATTCATAAATGATTCAGGATTAGAAGTAAATCAAATACACTAATGCAAATCATACAATAAACACCAGCATATAGGAAAGAACCAAGAAGCTTTATTGATTGATAAACAAGGTTCAGGAAGAGATACAACCCATAGGGTTCCAATCCAGCATCTCCTTCCCAGCAGAATAGAATTCCTTCTTCAGCCCCTTTCAAAGCATAAGCACCCAATGATCCAACCACAAACCAACAACAATTCTTTGCAAATACAATATTCTAGCCCCCCATGACCTCCTGAGAGAGATCTATATATAGGAGTTTTGGAGAAAGGATGAGTCAGCTTGAGGCTGGCATGGAGCTGACTAGTGTCCTCTCCCACTTCAGTTCTTGAGTCCACTTGGAGGTTCTTGCTTCCACTTGGAGATTTGGAACCTCTTACTCATCACCAGTCGAATTCCCTGATCCAAGTGTCATTTTGGAAGCTTCCTGGGCATTGACACCTTGAGAAATGAGTCTGCCACTTGTCCAGTTACGCTCAGCGCAGGTAGCCTTCTTTGCAGTTGACATTCAGCGCAGGTAGACAGTGGAGCAGTTGACATTCAGCGCAGATGCTCAGTGGAGCAGTTGACATGATCCAGAAATGGCCTGTTTTTGAGTGTTTTCAGGTGGAGAACTTTTGTGAATTGCTGTGGTTTGCTGGCCTTGTTCCTCTAGGGGTAGGAACAACATGTTTAGGGACTTTGGATCCCTTAATTATTGACATTTCATGCTCAGTGATGTAAGGCACAAAAATGTCTATAACAGTTGCCCCCTAAAGTATGAGGCCGTTTATCGGGTGAAATGCTTTATCCAGGGGAGTCCGAAGTTCATCCATTTGCTGGGAGGAGACCTATAATAAGATACAATACAATACATTATGATTCATACAGCTTTCATGATCTAGCTGAGGCGGGCATTCCCATGCTCAGCTTTATAAATACATTTTGGTACATAGAACAGACGATCGTCTGATGGTAGACTGATAATTCTGGCGAAACTATCATCCTTTGAGTAGGATGATCATCTGCTGCAATGATGTACATGTCAAATGTCTTTATATTTCCTGAATATATATCGCAGCCCGGATGGATGAAACTAGATCCGGGGTCTTCAATCTCGTTCGATCTTCACTCTAAGTACAAGTCAATCCATGTGAGAATTGCGCTGAAGTCGAACATGGAAAGACATCGCTTGATTACCGGTCAATGATGTAAACCGTTAACAAGCGCGAGAGGAATCACCGATAATGATAATGACCCTCAAGGTACTGCAGTACAATTCACGTGGTGTGAATAAAGGACTTGGCGTCGAACACCACGCAAAATCTTCTGGTCGAAGGTCATTGATGTATACTTGTCGCTGGAAGTGAGAAACTTGCCATTGAGGCATGCAAGCTTCAAAGCACTGAAGGGGTTGTTCCTAGATCAAATTCTTGGATAATGAGCTGATGTCGACAAGAAGCGATCTGTCAAAGGAGGGCCTTAATGAATCCCACATCAGTGACATGGAACGGAGCTAATGATTTTAATGGAGGTGAAAACAATCTGTGACATATGATTCAGGGTGGCGGTCATGAAATGGATGAAGGATAATGTATGGTAGTGGATGGGACCGGGTTGACTCTTTCTGAACGACTTCTCTTGAACATATGGCGACACTGATGCGATGGATTGGTAGCATTACCCCAAATATGGATGGTGTGGCAAAGACCATGGTGATGTGACCGGTGAATGAAACAACCCAACCCGATGTGGTACGGAGGAAAAGTGTCATGTTCAAGAGCGACTTGCTACCATCAAAGACTTCTTGATTTTTCCCAATTTTTCCCCAGTCATTGCTGACCAGTACCTCTTTATTTTTGTCAAGCTTGAGGAGGATAACATATGCTTGTTCTATAACCTGCCCTTCGGGCAAGACCATCGCTATGTTTTAATGAGCCTAGCGATAGGGAAACTCGTTCTCGTCTAAAGACAAGTTTGTCGCTATTTAGTGATTTTAACGAGTCTAACGACAAGGAAAACTCGGCCCTTTTCATTTTTAGAGAGTCTGAAAAGGTACATAAAGTTAACTCCAAAATTCCTTTTTCGTCATCTAATCCCTTAAGTCCGAAAAAGTATAAAACAATACAGAAGGGATGAGTTTTCGATAGTTTTAACGAGCCGAACAAAACAAGCGCTCGATCTTTTTGTGCAATAATCCCTCAGGTCCAAAAAGATTAAAATCTAGAGGAGGGATAGCTCTTCCAGTCGTTTAATGAGCTGGAAGGCCAAAACTCGGCAATCTTTTCATATTTTACGAGTCAGTTGAAAAGAGCTTAAAGAAGACTCGTCTTCCGAGGAACGAGTGATGAACAGGGATAGCAGCTGATTCCAGGTACAGGTTGGAATTTTCCAATCACGGCAGTGTCACAAGGTTGGCTAGGTGAAATCACTCTTCGCAGCTGTTCCTCAAAATGGGTAAACAATCATATGGAGGTAAACAATCGGCCAAATGAAAAGTGGAGGTGACGGTACACAAACACGACCAAGGCTTTTATGGTTGATCAGGTTACATACTTCAATGGTTATTTACTGGGATGGGTTCATTTTTTAATGAGCTTGAATGCGCTAAAACACTGCTCAAGCTTATGTTTATTTTTTAACGAGCATGAATTCCGCGTTAAAACTGCTCGGATCTCGCTTTTCTATTTTTTAACGAGCATAAATTCCGCGGTAAAACTGCTCGATATACCAGTCATATGATATGAGTGTCTCAATGGAGATTGCTATTTTTTAAGGAGCTTCATCTCTCTTGCGCTTTACTCCTCATCCTTTCTTTATGCAAGTTCAGAAACGGCTAACCCAAAAAGCAGATAAATAACCGCTCTTAGCTTGCACTCCAAAAGGTTTGCATGCCCCCAGGTATAAAATACAATTTCAAGGTTGCCCCTCCTCCTTCTCACCTTTGCTTTTCTTTGGGTGTTCACAGCTACTTGTCGTCTTGCTAGTTTAGTTTTAACGATACTTGTCTTCTCGTTAGTTTTAACGGGTCTATACGATACTTGTCTTCTCGTCAGCCCAACTTTCAATAGATTTTTCGCAAGATCGCAAGAGAACAGCTACTTGCGATAAGAGAGCAGCTACTTGCGACAAGAGAAGAACACTACTCAAAGACAAAACATTTGTGTTACTGAGGGAGGCTTACCTCTTTCTGGTTACCCAAAGATTGTCTCGTTAATCAAAACACTTCCTTGGCCTACCTTTTTCAGGTTACCTAAAGATTGTCTCGTTAAACAAAACACTTCCTCGGCAATGCCTACCGAAATAGACAAAGGTGGGCGAAAAGCAGATTGTTTCACTCACATAACTTTGACAAAAGAATCTTTTTCCAGAACAACCCTCTTTCCTTCACGGACGGGGTACGGACTAGTCATATTCTTCCGCGGAAATCCTACCTTATACCCAAAGTTCTCTGCCGAAGCAGACCAGGACGCATGCTCCCTGGGTTCCAGTCATATCCTCCCGGATTACTCGCGCTCATCAGGAGGACAGACCGTGGGTTGAGACACTTCTTGCGTGAATAGACCATTTAGGGATGGTATATGACTATTTGCGATGTGTGATCCGGGAAACGAAAGTTGGTCCACGAGCTTGACCATTCTTCCTCCATGCGGAAAACACATTACTCTAAAGAGTGAGGAGACTACTGCTTCCATGCAATATATATAGTCTCATCCAAGGAGTAGGTTATAATCCAAGGGTCCTTGAATGACCATCACGTTCATTTGAACGGTCTTCCCTTTCAATGTTATTGGCACATTGGGGAGGATCCCTAAAGGGCGACTGGTTCCCTTATCAAAGCCTGATAGATTTCTCATTTCAGGCAAAAGCGCAGGCGAACCAAGCGCTTTCCAAGCAATAGAGGAAAGGATACTCACAGATGCCCCTTCATCAATAACTGTACCAGCCATTACCATTCTATATATTTGGACAATAATTCTGAATGGTATGCTAGCTGGCAAGCGGGGTCTGCCTAGTTGGTTCCAGTCAAAGGACACAACCAGGTTGCTTGGTGGTGGGACCGAGTAAACGGCCGGATAGCGCTCTGATGAATTTCCTTCCTGCGATAAAGGAATGGCAGCATTGCCCCCTTGATCATCAGAGTCAGTGCTGATGAAGAGAATTTGGACGGTGTCGTCTTTACTCTCCTCTGTGATGGTGTCATTCGAAGATAGAGCCTCTGAAGGCAAAACCGGGTCAACTGCCGTTTCAACCTTTAGACTTTCGTCAGGTATGGATTCAGACGGTTCATCTTCAATGACAGGTGCTTCGGCTGACCACCTGGGCGGGTCAACCGGATTCTCAACTAGCGAGGGACTTGGCAAGAGTTTTTGATATCCAGGAGGAAGATTCGCTCGTAATATCGGGCGATCTTCCATAACTCTTTTCGCCTCGTCTAAGAAGGGACAACGGTGGATGGCGTGATCGCCTTCACACAGTCTGCAGGGAAATTTAGCTTTCCCGTTCTGTCCTGGAGCTTCACTCCCACTAGTTGACGGTGAACAATCGACATGGCTATCAGAGGTCGATGCTACCGAATTGTGCAAACGGGGGGACCAGTCTCTTAGTATCCGGGGGATACATGGACAATCTCTATGGAAGTGGTCTCCCCTGCATATGACGCATGGCGATTTAGGCCTTACGAGTGTTGTGTGTGGATTTTTGTTAGATGACGCTTGTTTGCCCCCAGTCGCCTTAGGCTCCTTCTGCTTCTTTTCTTTCTTCTTCTTCTCCTTCTTCTCCTTAGGAACTCGGTTCTTTGAACGACCAGTTCCATCAAGCGAAGAGGAAGGAGGAGAGGAAGATGAAGTGGAAGGCTGGTGGGCAACTCTTGTCTGATCTAACTGTTGACTCGACTGTTCAGGAATGGTGGTATTCTGAACGATATTGGTTGAAAAGAGCCATACTGGTAGGCCGATTGTCAGTCCTGGAAGCGACAATGTGGCCATGTGGGGCGCACCAACATCTCCCCAAGAGGAGAAAGGACTAGGATTCCCATCAAGGGGAACTCCTTGTTTGGTGTGCTCCATCTCTTCAACCTAAAGATCAACGCGGGAATAAGGGTGATTGTTCCGTTTAAAATAAATTGTTAACGACGCTTTAGACACAACTTGCTTTTTCACTTTTAAAGAGTCGAGAAAAAGCTAAAGATGACTCTAGTCTCCTTCGATGTTTTAACAAGCCCGAAGTGACAAATTCTCGGATGGACTTTTTCTGTTATAGAGTCTGAAAAAGGCCAAAAGAAACTGCTCTGGAGATCTAGGCAGAGGGTGTGCCAAACTTTTCGCAAAACCACAGAATACTTTTTACGGTACGGGTGGTCGATCTTCGTGAATGCTGTGTTCACTGCATTGCGATCAGTAGGGCGGCCGACACGGCTTCCTAAGGATAAAGGATATATGCCTATAGGGGTCTCCCAATATATACGCGACGGTACGTGGGAGTACAAGTCCGTATTAGTGCTATCGTCCCTCAGGAGGAATCACCCACCTTCTTAGAGATCGACAGTCACTACGTTTAACGACGCCGGAACACGTCTCTACCTAGACCTCTATGTTGTGTGTTATGTTGCAAAGTGTTGTTAGGTTCATTCAATATATTTTAAGTTGATCTTTTTAAAGTTTGTCTTTCAGGATCACCACGAGATGTATTGGTACAAATTCCTAAATGCAGTCTAAGATGATAAGCAAGCTTTATAATCTTTCAACTTTGAAAATCCTAGCTACTAAGGGAAAAGAGAGCAACTATCTTTTCTCAAAGAGCAATCAGCACACTCTAATGCACTCTTCCTAAATCACACATGCAAACTTATCAAAATGCAAATGCACAATGCAGGTGTTTGTTTTCACTTTATTAGTATAAATGCCTACAAAGAAAGCTTTTTGTACAACTTCGAATTTGCTTTTAAATGACTGAAAATAAACAAGTTTACTTTTTCCAAAATCAGCAAGGGTAGAAGAGATTACAAGCACTTTGCGATTTTTCGAAAGAAATACTTGTTTCGACACTTAAAAGTGACAAATTCGAACCAATAAGCAAAAGCAAATGATAATCAAACTGCAAACAGCCAATGAACTCTCTCCTAAGATCACAATCAATCAATCAATCAGATCTGAATCAAGGCTACAGGATGACTATTTCGCTCATGCAAAGGAAAACTGTAAATGACGCCACAAACACATAAAAACACTTACAGTCTTTTTGTACAAAAATGAGGCGGAATTCAAGCAAAGAAAAGGGGTATCAGAGGTGGTACCTATGCTGGTTAAAGGCTGCAAAAACAGAGATCAAACAGGGCAAAAGACAGCAAGGAACCCCAGCTGCACAAGGCCACACTGGTTCAGCGCAAGTGTAACACTGTCAGTTTGACATTCAGCGCAGGTAGCCTTCACGGGACCTGCGTTGAAATGCAGACTGCCTTCACAGTGTCTGCGCTGAAAGGAGAAACTCTCGTTTCTCTTGGTTTCCGGGTCATAAAATGCTCAAAAATCAACTGTTTCAGGCCAAATCAGAAACACAAGCAAGGTATAAACAGAGGGATGCATTGAAAGGGTACTAAAGACTATCACAAAGGATCATCAAGTCATTTGTGAGTCCATTGTTGAGATCATAGACAAAAAACCCAGTGAAGGATCAAAGCAGCAACATTCTACTTTGCAAAGCAGTTCGATTGTTGCTGTTAAGTCTATGAGGTAAACAATGATGCAAACAAACAAAATGACTAAAACAAAGTTCTTCCCCAGTGGAGTCGCCAATTTTTTGTGGGGAAAAATGCCTATGCAGGACGATCTTATCCACCTAAGGGTGACAGTACCTTAGCAACAAACGAACACAACTACTTCGGTTTCTTCCTTTATGAAATATGAAAGAGAGGAGATTGGTAGACTTACCATTATCTTTCGGTTGTCCCTCGATCTAGAGCCTCTCCTCTTTGTGTGTCCACAACTACTTGCCTCCTTGCTTTTGCTCCCACGAGATCACAAGAGAACAGCTACCTGTGACAAGAGAACAGCTACATGCAACAAGAGAAGGACACAATACAAAGGCAAATATACATATTCATAAATGATTCAGGATTAGAAGTAAATCAAATACACTAATGCAAATCATACAATAAACACCAGCATATAGGAAAGAACCAAGAAGCTTTATTGATTGATAAACAAGGTTCAGGAAGAGATACAACCCAAAGGGTTCCAACCCAGCATCTCCTTCCCAGCAGAATAGAATTCCTTCTTCAGCCCCTTTCAAAGCATAAGCACCCAATGATCCAACCACAAACCAACAACAATTCTTTGCAAATACAATATTCCAGCCCCCCCATGACCTCCTGAGAGAGATCTATATATAGGAGTTTTGGAGAAAGGATGAGTCAGCTTGAGGCTGGCATGGAGCTGACTAGTGTCCTCTCCCACTTCAGTTCTTGAGTCCACTTGGAGGTTCTTGCTTCCACTTGGAGATTTGGAACCTCTTACTCATCACCAGTCGAATTCCCTGATCCAAGTGTCATTTTGGAAGCTTCCTGGGCATTGACACCTTGAGAAATGAGTCTGCCACTTGTCCAGTTACGCTCAGCGCAGGTAGCCTTCTTTGCAGTTGACATTCAGCGTAGGTAGACAGTGGAGCAGTTGACATTCAGCGCAGATGCTCAGTGGAGCAGTTGACATGATCCAGAAATGGCCTGTTTTTGAGTGTTTTCAGGTGGAGAACTTTTGTGAATTGCTGTGGTTTGCTGGCCTTGTTCCTCTAGGGGTAGGAACAACATGTTTAGGGACTTTGGATCCCTTAATTATTGACATTTCATGCTCAGTGATGTAAGGCACAAAAATGTCTATAACAATAACATTTGGTATCAGAGCTTTGGATTCTAGGGTTTCGCTGTTCCTAATAGGTCATCATGGCATTTTCGCTATAACTTCTTTCCTGCGACATTTCAGAAGCGAAAAAAAAAACACAATTGAGATGAAATCACACTGAACCTTGGGTCCGAATTTCAGAGATTTTTGCGCTATATTTCCTGAGATATGATCTGAGGAAGTCGGTCTTTTTGCAGACTCCTGAATTACATTCCAAATAGGTGACCTGGGGAAAATCATCATAACTTTCTCTCTGAGCATTGGGTTGAAGTTTCGTAAGAAGGTGCAGAAAGAGGATGGACTTTAGTTTCTTGTATATATTTTTCAGAGCCAAAGGTTGCAAGAGGGGCACGTGGCATGTCGTACAAGTTCACTCTACTAAACAAGTCTATAATAAGGTCATTGTGGGAGATTTGGCATAACTCTTCCTTGAAGAATCCAATTTGGATCAGACTGGTGGCATTGGAAAGAGGACATAGAGGGCTACTTCAGGTCACAATTTTAGAACTGGATGAGCCGAAATTACAGATATACATCAGAGGCAATATCGAGCTCCTACAAAGTGAAAAAAGGTGTGTAGATTTTTTAAAATTTTTGTTTAATCTTGGTTTGAAAAATTATTTTGAAGGAATTCAAAGGGCATAGTAGAGCACTATTATTGGTAACTGATGCCTCGAGGAAAGAAAATGCAAACACCTAGTAAGCAACCTGAAATCTCTAGCATGACTCATGAAGAAGAGGAAGAAATGCTACATGATATATCAAAATTACAAGACCAAGTGCAACAAATGTCACTCTCACAAAAGCTAACAGAAGCTAAGATAAATGGCGTGGAATCTAAGATAAAGGGCATGGAAGCTAAGATGGATGATTTGAAGACATATTTGAAGAGAGACATGGTAGATTTGAAGACAGATTTGACAAATTTTCTACAAGAAATACTTACAAATGGTGAAAGGGTAGTAAAGGAAACTCATGATGTGAACAAAAGAAATGTTAATCATGATTTCACAGACTCTAATGTTGGATCGAAGACCCACCATATTCCAAAAATCAATATGAGGAAGTTTGATGGCAAGGATCCCGCAACATGGATATTACAGATGGAGCAATTTTTCGATCTCAATAATGTGCAAAACACACAAAAGGTACGTATTGCAACTTTATATTTGGAACCAAATCAGTTTGTATGGTATCAATGGCTTTGCTCTTATAAACAAATTATCACTTGGGCAATTTTTATGGAGGAATTGACAAGACATTATGAGGATACAAAAAGCAACACTTTTTTTAGCCAATTGATAAGTCTCAAACAAAAGGGTTCAATAATGGAGCACATTGAAGAGTTCCAAAAATTGAACATAAGGGTAAAAAATATTCCAGAGGAGCATAGGATTGATGTGTTCATAGGGACTTTAAAGGATAATATCCAACATGATGTTCGCCTTTGGGAACTTGATTCATTAGAGAAGGCATTCAGGTTAGCAAGAAAAATGGAAAGCAAAATTATGGCAACCAGGAAGCATACCACTCACAACTATAAAGATGGAAGTGTTGTTGCCCCTAGTCTTCCACAACCTATAAGGTTGACACCACAACAATTGGAAGAAAAAAGAGCAAAAGGGCTTTGTTACAGTTGTGATAGCAAATACACTAAAGGTCATAAGTGTGCTGAGAAGAAATTATTCTACATAGATTGTGAAGAGGAAGAAGAAAAGGAGCAAGAAAGGTCAAAAGAAGAGGATATACTCCAGGAACAAAGCCTAGATAAAGAAGAAATGAATCCGACCATATCTTGTAATGCATTGGCGGGAATTACCACTCCTCAAACCATCAAGATAGAAGGACAAATCAAGAAGAAAAAGGTAATAGTGTTGATTGATTCAGGAAGTACCCACAATTTTATTCATTGTAAGGTAGCAAAAGAATTGAATTGCTTCCTATATCCAGCACCAGAGTGTCAAGTGATGGTTGCAAATGGAGGAACAATAAATTGCTCTGGAAAGTGCCATAATATCAAGCTATCCATGGGAGAATATGTATTGACTAGCCCAATGCTTTCCATTCCAATGGGAGTTGCTGATGTTGTACTAGGAGTCCAATGGCTACAATCCTTGGGTACAATAGCTTTTAATTTTCAAGAACTTTTCATGAAATTTTCTGTGGAAGGAAAGGAAGTTGAATTAAGGGGTATTGCAGGGAAACGAGAAAGATAATCAGCTCTAACAGTATGACAAAGCTTCTAAAAAAGGAACAAAGAGGTGTAATTGCACAATTATGTTTGCTAGATGTTTCCACATTGAAATCATCTATTTCTCCAGATCTCCAAAAAGTCTTGGACAATCATTCCAAGGTATTTGAGACTCCCAAAGGTCTCCCACCTATTCATGATCATGATCATGCTATTCATCTGATTCCAGGAAGTGTTCCTCCAAACATCAGGCCGTACAGATATCCCTATGCCCAAAAGAGTGAAATTGAACGTATGGTTGCAGAAATGCTAGAGGCTGGTATAATTCAACCTAGTCAAAGTTCTTTCTCTGCTCCAGTAGTATTGGTGCACAAGAAGGATGGATCATGGCGCATGTGTCTGGATTATAGGGAGCTCAACAAGCTCACTATTAAAGATAAGTTTCCCATTCCTGTCATTGATGAATTACTGGATGAATTGCATGGATCAATTTACTTCACCAAGTTGGATCTTCGTTTAGGATATCATCAAATCAGAATGAAGACTGAAGACATTCTGAAAATAGAATTTAGAACTCATGAGGGTCATTATGAATTTTTGGTCATGCCTTTTGGCCTTACCAATGCACCTTCTACATTTCAAGGTTGGATGAATTCCATTTTCAAACCCTTCCTTAGAAAATTTGTGTTAGTATTTTTTGATGATATACTAATCTACAGCAAGTCTTGGAAGGATCATGTTGAACATGTTGACAGGGTGCTACAACTATTGGAGGAGAAACAATTATATGCAAAAAGATCCAAATGTTTCTTTGGAGTACAAGAGGTGAAATATTTGGGTCATATTGTATCTCATGAAGGAGTTAAGGTAGACCCTAGCAAAATTAAAGCCATTAAGGAATGGAAAATCCCCACATCCATAAAGCATCTGCGAGGATTTCTTGGGTTGACAGGGTATTATCGCAAGTTTGTTAAAAATTATGGGAGAATAACAGCACCTCTAACAACATTATTGAAGAAAGATGCATTTTCATGGACTCCAGAAGCAACAAAGGCCTTCGAACATCTTAAAGAGGCAATGTGCCAAGCACCGGTCTTAGCTACACCAGACTTCACAAAAACCTTTATTGTGGAATGTGATGCTTCAGGAAATGGAATTGGTGTTGTTTTAATGCAAGATGAAAGACCCATTGCTTTTGAAAGTCGTCCAATCAAGGGAAAGTTTTTAGACAAAGCTATTTATGAGAAGGAAATGTTGGCAATACTACATGCACTTAAGAAATGGCGACCCTACCTAATGGGAAGACACTTCAAGGTAAAAATGGATCATGATAGCCTTAAATACTTTTTAGAACAAAGATTATCCTCTGAAGAGCAACCAAAGTGGGTCACAAAGATGTTGGGTTATGACTTTGAAATCATCTACAAAAAAGGGAAGCAAAATGTGGTGGCAGATGAACTCTCAAGAAAGGATGAGGATGTGGAAGCATTGTTGTGCGCCATTTCTATTATCCAACCAGATTGGATAAACGAAGCAAGGGAGGAATGGAAGAATGATGAAGAAGTGTGGGCACTTATTCAAAAGTTACAACAAGATTCCAGTACATCTGATACATTTAGCTGGCAAAATGATTCGTTATGGTACAAAGATCACTTATACCTCTGTAAGAATTCCCAACTCAAACAAAAGATTCTTATGGAATTGCACACTTCTCCCTTAGGAGGGCACTCAAGATTTTTAAAAACTTACCACAGGGTTAAGAAGGAATTTTTTTGGGATGGCCTTAAATTGGATATTCAAAAGTTTGTGGTAGAATGTTTGGTTTGCCAACAAAATAAAGTTGAAACAATTAAGATCCCAGGTCTATTACAACCTTTATCCATTCCAAGCCAACGTTGGGAGGAGGTTTCAATGGATTTTATCACAGGTTTACCCAAGTCTGAGGGAAAGAGTGTCATCATGGTGGTAGTTGATAGACTTACCAAGTATGCACACTTTTGTGCATTATCACATCCATTTAAAGCCAATACAGTTTCTACTGCATTTATGGAAACAATTCAAAAGCTACATGGAAACCCAAAGATTATTGTAAGTGACAGAGATCCCATTTTCACTGGAAATTTTTGGACATAATTATTTTCTTGTCTCGGTACTCAGTTAGCTCATAGCTCATCTTATCATCCTCAATCTGATGGGCAAACTGAGATAGTAAACAAATGTTTGGAAGGATATCTTCATTGCTTTGTATCTGATAAACAGACACAATGGGTCAAATGGTTTCCTCTGGCTGAATGGTGGTATAACACTTCCTTCCATACAACAACAAAAATGACCCCATTTATGGCACTTTATGGATATCAGCCACCATCCATCACATCATATTTAAGAGAAAATTCTAAGGTTCAAGCAGTGGAACATCACATCGAGCATCAACAACAAGTCCTCCAACTCTTAAAGGATAACCTCATGTTGGCGCAGAATAGAATGAAACAACAGGCAGATCAACATCGTAGTGAAAGAAGTTTTGATGTAGGTGATTGGTATTCCTATGGCTACAACCATATAAACAAATTTCCCTCAAGCAAGCTAAGAAGGATAATAAATTATCACCAAAGTATTATGGTCCGTACAAGGTGTTGCAAAAGATTGGTACTATGGCATACAAATTGGAGCTTCCTGCAGCTTCTTGAGTGCACCTAGTTTTCCATGTTTCATGTTTAAAGAAGGTTATAGGCGACAAGCTCCCAGTTCAAACAATATTGCCAGAACTTGACGAGGAAGGAAAAATTATATTGGAACCGGAAGCAGTCACAGAAACAAGAACTCGACAGCTACGAAATCGATCAATTTCAGAGTATCTCATCAAGTGGAAGAACTTATCCTCTAAAGATTCCACATGGGAGGATGAGAATTTTATACAGAAGCATCCAGAACTACTCAAGCATTGAGGACAACACTTTTTTGAAGGAGAGGGGCATGTTAGGTCCCTATAATACTAGTGATTACCCCATTACTATTGTAGTTATATCCATTATTAATATTGTTGTGCCCCTATTGTCCCCATATTATTATTATTGTGCCCCATAGAATCCTTCTATTGTTATTTTTGTGCCTTTATATTATTATTGTTAGGTCAGCTGGGTTATATTGTGACTCCTTAGACTCCTATATATAGAAAGGAGGTTTTGTCATTTGAATCATCAAAGAATCATTCATTTGTGTAATGTAAAGGAGGTTGCCCCCTCGAAGAGGCTGAATTCTAAGGCGTTGATGTATCTTTTCTATATTTTTTTGAGCTGGTTGCATAACATTTGGTATCAGAGCTTTGGATTCTAGGGTTTCGCTGCTCCAAATAGGTCATCATAGCATTTTCGCTATAACTTTTTTTTTTGCGACGTTTTAGAAGCGGGAAAAAAACCCATTTGAGACGAAATCGCATTGAACCTCGGGTTCGAATTTAAAATTTCTCATTTAGTTTGAATATGGGAACATAAACTCTTTAGTATCATGTAATTCCTCAAACAAGAGGGAGTCTAGTAGTAGCTTGGATCATTCATATCCAAGAGAATAGGTAGCGACTCTGGTTTCTAAAACAATTGCAAACTCAGCTTACAAAGCACTTGTTGATTCCTTTCAAAATGTATTTCCCTTTGGGACATCCTTAAGGTAGTTGAGATCACATTCCTTACCTGTCATTAATGTTCTATTTTATTATTATTTCCTTTTGTATGGTGCTAGAGGGCTGAATTTGAAGCCAATGAAAATAGGAAACGTTAATGAGTAGATATAATTCTACCTTACAAACAAATGATCGATGGGTAATTCTTCACATTTTGAGGAGAAAGCTGCAAGAATTCAAGAATCTTTGAAGAGGATTCCTTTGAAATATTTTGCTCTCCAAATTATTGTTGAGTAAGTGGATCTCTATGTTGCACCTTTTGTTTCAGTTGTGTTACACATAATCATAAAGGTGTCTTACCCTCCAGGTCAATCATCTAACCAATCTGATTAAGAATGCATTTTTGTATGTGAAGGTTGACCTTGATAAAAAATTATGAATGAACTACTTGTTGTTTCAAGGTCTCTAGTTGATATATGTCTTCAATTTTAATATTAAATAAAACTACACCCTAGAAGCTTTGATATTCAATGTTCTCATGTTTAATGGGATCTCTAAAATTTGTGCAATTATCAATGTCAAACTAAATGTGAATATCAAATCCATGATAATTGTAAAAACTGGACATTAGGCTCAAAACACTTACAGGTCTTTTATTCCATGACACTAAACTATCAAGAAGGGCATCTAATGCATACACAACAATTTTTTTGATTACCATCATGGATAAAATATTGAGTT
This sequence comes from Pinus tabuliformis, assembly GCA_031772625.1. Taxonomy (NCBI): domain Eukaryota; kingdom Viridiplantae; phylum Streptophyta; class Pinopsida; order Pinales; family Pinaceae; genus Pinus; species Pinus tabuliformis. The sequence goes on from CM062812.1 coordinate 622,493,029, forward strand.
CATTCATATAAAATGAATAGAAAAAATATAATTAGGTACGTTTCCTTAGAATGTTACAGTTAATTGCGTTTACTTTCCTAAGAAGCCATTGTCTAACTTTAGACCATGATATGCGGTTACTACAAAGATCTTGACAAACCTAACCAATCATTTATACCTATTGTCAAGTAAATATGTAACAAATATCAATTTTCAATCAAGGGTGCCATTAAGAGTTTTAACCAAGAAAGGGTAGGCAATGAGTCTCTAGATCTCACTAACCTAATTCTGCTCTACCTACCAAGCTACTGGTCTGGCTTGAAATTAGCAAAAATTCCAATGGTTATTACAGTTTACACATGTGACAAATGTAGTCATAGGTTCATTTTCACTTCTTGTTTGCAACTAATAGTAAGTACACTTCCGCTGGCCACATTTACCACACTTGAATTGGTCTGTTGTAGCTTTAGGATTTATCCCACGCTCACACTCAAAAAGTGCATTGTCTTTGATAGTTTTGTTCTCAATATTTCTTTGATCACTAGCCATTTCTTCCATTGTCATGACAATAAGTTTCTCTAGCTTAGTTTCCTTGAGAAGAGCTCTCCTTCTCAAATCTGGATTGTTTGCATCTTTCAGGTTGAACATGATGGACCTATATTTCATCTCTGGGCTCCAGTGGATATTTCAAACATTAGGGTCTCAACAAAAAATGCAACTTGTACTAGATCACATGCATTTACTCTCACCAGGTTGTCACCCTCAACTTCGTTACCTACTTTGGTAAAAGCATCATGAAGAAGCTCACGGTTCCTATCCCATACTGTGTTATTACACTTAATCATACTTGTTAGCTTTGGAGGGCCATTTGAAGAGGAAGATACCTTCTTATTTCTAATAGATGCTCCTTCTTCCTTTGGTTTCTTCTCAACCTTTACAGACTCTTGCTTAACAACATTGACCTTCACTTTAATAGTCTTGGACTGCTTATCTTCTGACTTTGTGGCTTTGTTTCCATTGTTAAAAAGAGTTTCTATTGTCATAACCTTCTTCCAAGAATCAAGTAAGCAAGTGGATAACACAAATACTTTCTTGAGGATGCTTTGTGAGATGTCGGAGGCATTTGCCAACCAGATAATCAAAGTATTATAACAAAATGAAGTTACTAACATCCATAAGAAAACAATCCTATGAAAAAAGCTGCACACTCATTAACTAAACAGTTTACCTTGACTACTTTAAATCAGAGAAAAATGTACCTTTAAAAGGCCCATTAAACTTAGAGAGAGGCATTAACAAAATTAGTGGACTTCAAAAGAGAATGAGACTAAACTTTCAAGATAGAGGTAAATTTTTAAGAGCACTATTCAAAGATAAATGAAAAGAGCAAAGAAAATGAAGGAAAAACTAAATTTATACAAATGATACCAATACTTTTCTTTCAGATATGTTCTCCATGCTACAAATCCTAATGAAGTACCCAAAGTAAAAGAATCTTTACATTATAGCTCACAATAACCATCTATATAGGCATGTGCAAAACAACCATCTTCAAGAAGTAAATCTGGACTTACATTCTTCAATTTATGTCATAGCATAAATGTATTTCAGTGTAAGAAAAAGACTGAAATAAAATTTCATGCACCACAAGTTAAATTTACAATTCAAATCAATAAAAACGTGTGCCAACATAATACTTTTAAAAAAGCATGTTCTTGACTTGTACACCACAAAATGGAACAATCAAAGCAGACGTTCGCATAAGGGTATGAACAAACAGTCTAAAGCTTACAAATCCAACTTTGTTTATAACTTACAAGTTACAACTTTACTGATAACAACCTCTACAGTACACCCACTACCTGCACAAGATGATACCACTGTACTGGGGAATCTGATAACACAAATCTTAAATCATACAAAAAATATTGTTAAAAATGTTGTAATGAGACATGATGAATATGGAGTGGCTAGAGATAACTCTGGAAGAACAGAGCTAGAGAGGCGTTGTTATCACCTCAAAATTACAGAACTTCTAATAAACTCTAATAACACAATGAAAATGTTATCTCTAGAAATTAATTAAACAAAAAAAAAAACTCTGGACTTAGTCATGGCAAAATGCTATGGGGATTACAAGCTCACCCTAGGCTCATAGACAATGTTGTTAGTAGTAGCACATAGTCCATCAACATTAGGAAACTAAAGGCACTACTTGATGGGAAAACATTTTTTTTGACAGGATTGTATTCTCACCCACCAGGCATTTGTTTAAGGTGACTGGCATTTTTGCAAATAAGGGGGCTGATCTGGCTTCAAATTCATTGAAAGTAAAGACAGTCTGATATGACTCCCCTCTTTATAAGTTGATATGGCAAGGCTTTGAAAGCATTCAAATTGCAAAAAGTGGGTGTGTGGTTAGAGAGAGGTCTCTTTCTCATTCATTTCCACCACTCAAATACTTCCCTGAGAGTAATGGTTGCAAAATAGGAGAGAACCCAATTGGTAATTCTGCCTGAGCAAGTCTTAGCTCTAAAAGACAAGGTTTCTGTGCTTGAATATTGAATTTCAGATGTGAACATCAGGAGCATGAGTTTTAAGAAAACCTGTAAGTTATGACTGCAAACAAAAACTCAAAGATTGACTTGCATATTCAGGGTCTCAAGATTCAAAGGCACAAGTCTAAATCTCATAACTTCGAAGAGAATAAAATATGATTGGGGATAGAGAGCCATAAAAGAGGAAGATGGATGCAACACCTAAAAGATAACCAATTAAAGTAACTAGTCAATAAAGTTGATGATAAGCATTGCCACTGCCAATGTAGGTAGAGGGGAAGTATCGAAAACTAAAGATCAGATTCCTTCCATTTTTTCCCTGTATAACACCCACTTCATTATCAATATTCTCTGTAATTTTCCTTGAATTTCATGTATCGATTAGTGAATCTACAGTGGCAAGCCTAACAGAGAGTTTGAAAAATGGAACGACTTCAGTCCAAATACAAGAGCAATGTTGAATTGTCTCAGAGGGCTCAGGTTAGCACCTGCTAACCAGCTCCAAATATTTCCAGAATGTATGAAAAAAGTAATGTCAGACAAATAGAGAAATCTGAAAACTTGAAAGTACAGTAGCCTCCACTAATGTGGAATCAAACCAAATACAACAAGATCATAACATGGTCAAACTCCATACATACAATAGAATGGAAAAAGATTAACATAGACTCTAAGCCAATAGAAGGAACAAGAGAATCACTGCATCTATTAGACTTGCTGCTGAGAAGTACAAGGGGAATCCCTCTATTTATAGCAACCTGGGAGGAGTACATCATTTAAGAAGGATAGTTGGCAAGTATACACGTATTTAATGATTTACCCAAGTTAACTTGCAACTGTCTATACACTAACAAACCCCTTAAGTGAAACTTAGGTGAGTACTAAAAAGGAGGCTAAATTCCAAAAATGGGTCTCGGCTACATGGCCATGATAGGTACCCATGTCCAAAATGCTTATAACAGTTGAAAAAGAGAGGGAGGATCATTTTGTTGTGGACAGTAGAGCACCATATGTTGCAATTGAATACAATCAATGCTGAGTAGTCTTCAAATTTGAGGTTGACATATTCAATACCATTATGTCTCTAACTCTCTACAAACATTTGATAAACATTTCCAGATTGCTTCAAGAAAAGTGTCAAAAGCCTCACTTTTGTTCTTTAAAAAGTAGACCCAAGTTTGTTTGGAGTTGTCATCAATGGATGTAAGTAGATAATAGGCCCTTTGAAATGACAAGGTAGGAATAAGACCTGCAACATCATTGTGAACAAGTTGAAGACCTTTAGAAGCTCTCCAAGATTTGTCCTTAACAAAAGTACCTTGAGGATGCTTGCCAAGAACACACCCAGTACAAACACCATCAAAAAGAGAAATAAACATAAGATTAGTGACCAAAGTTTACTTAGTTGATAATCATAGCAAGAGTTTAAGTGACGAAATCTCATGTCATAATTTAGTTAACTCATTTGAGTGATGAAGTAATACATTGATAGGAGGCTTGTTACAGATCCATTTGGGTATATCACTCACATCATCCAGATCAACATTTTAGGGCTCATCAAACCCTAATTTCAGTTGCTACATGCCCTAAACAGGTCAACCTTTTGAATGCCTCCTTCCCAGACAATTTCATGACTTGAAGATATCTTGAAATGATCCCTAAAGGGACCAGCGTAGGTAAGCCCATGTAAGGGTGCGCTGCAGAGCAGTTGAGTCCATGCCAGGGTGCTCTGCAGAGAACTTAGGCCCTCTTTGACCTACATTGGGTGATATTGAGCAAAATTCACATAGGGTTTGGGGAATATTATTATCTCTTCGAGTCTTCTAGAAGTTTCCCTCACTTATCAACTCCTATGAGCTCGAAAATGGATGAGTAATGAGTTAAGATGCATCCTATCCTCTCATCCCTTCCTCCATGGAACTAATTCTAAGTATGGAAGCCCATTCAATACCCCCATTTATGACATAACCTCCTCCATCTTCCTATAAATTGAGCACTCATATAAGTGATCAAGGGCTAGAATTTGATGAATTGTAAGGAGATAATGTTGCTATGAGAATTGACTTTGAGACAAGTATTGTTATGCTACAAGTTTGTCATGCTTTTGATGTGATGTGGATGGGATCAAAGCTGGAGGAGTGACTTCGAATCAGATTTCATGGTCGTAATTCTTCCTTCTATTCAATAAAGTATTTGAACCTTTTTTCCCATATGCTTATTTTGTTATATGATGCTTATATGTGTGAATGTATATGATTCCATTTACTTGTAATCAATAGATCTTTTGCTTTGATTGGTTCTTTGTCTTTTGTTGATGTTTACAGGTACTTCTCAAGCGTGTTAAGTACGGGAAGGAGTGACGGGACCGATACAAAGGAGACAAGAGGAAAGCAAAACTACAAGTAGGTCTTCTCATCCTCTTTGTCTTATCTATTGCTTATAGGAAAAGGCTAAAGTGCTTTAAACTGTTGTTCTAGATATGGCTACTTATCTAGGGAATTAGTATTTATCTGTAGATACCAAATTCTCCAAAACAAGGCTCCACTACAAAATTAGAAAATAAGTTCAACTGTGCATGATGATCCACTTTCCCTATGGCAACAATTTGTGAAGGGTCCTTAATTTCATGAAACAAAAATAAAGACTAAACAAAATAGTTTTCCTTGAAACAAAATTTGTAATCTGATAAGTTAAGTGAAAATTAGTTGAAATATTAGAAACATATAGAACATTGTTGATCATGTCATCTATCATCACAATGGAACATTTCCCTTGAAGAGGTAAAGGTGAAGAGTTGACCATAAAGATATGCTCTGTATTGCATGAATTAATGGAAGCAAACAAATCCTTAGGTGCAGCCATGTGACGGGTTGCTCCATAATCAATTATCCATTTAGGTGAGAAGAAACTTGCAAAAATAGAGATCAGTTTAGCATTTCTTGTATGATTGCCAAAAGAAGATAGATTGACAATTAAATTGTTTTCTGAAGTGAAGGAAACCAATTTCTACAAACAAGATTTTGAATTACCTTTCCATAAAAATCACATTTAAGAGGTCTATTCTTTCCTTTAAAATCTTGTTTCAGTGAGGGATTTGAAAAGTTAGAACTCCTTTGTACTTTTCATTTTTTTCCCTTAGATGCCTTTTTATGTTGTATTCTTGAATTTGAAGGTGAGATAGCTATAAAAATTCCACAGCCAAGAGCTCCCATTTCAATGGGTTTATCCTGCTCGCAAGTAGTTGTTCAATAAAAGCATAAAAAACAGGTAGACTCATAAAAGATTGGCCCAAGGCATCTTGAGTTCAATATAAATGTGGAAACAAACACTGAATAAAACTCGCCTAACTTAGAGAGCACTGCCAAAATGAGTTGTTCATCACTTTTCTTAATTTTACAATCTTTTAGTTGAGGCCAGAGAGATATAATTTGGAAATGATAACTTAAGTACTATCAAAATTACTAGGATTGAGAGTAATTAATTCATTTTCCAATTGATGACCACAAATTGCATCCATTTTTCCATGATGCTTCCATCACTGTGTTTATCATTTAGAACCAAGATAAAATACATTCATCTATTTGAAATCCAAGTACCTTTAGAGCTAGAACTTTGTAGCAGTACTTGCAAGAGTATCGAACTTGAGGGCGTCCTATGAAGACACGAAGAAAGAGGAGTGTGTATAGTGAAGTGCAAGACACGTGTTTGATACTTCCACACATTTTGAGGGCATGCCAATAAAAATGTATTTGTTGTTGGATACACTGGCGTTAGTTAGTTTAAGAAAAGTTCTATGTCAAATATGTTATTTTCATGAAGTAATATTTCCAACCAAGAGGATAAAGACTTGGCATGCCTAGGACATAGTGGTGTTATTTCTTGCATGTATTTGTGATTTATTAGTATTCCACCACTAATAAATTCATTATGTAGCTGCTCATTTAGTAATATATTACAACAATGACTTGTTAAAGGAAAAAGATTTCGGTTTGTTTGAATGCCATAAACTGGAAGGAAATTTAGCTTTGAATTAGAAAAATGGAATATATTTTGAAAAATATGTTTTTTGATCAAATATTATATAGGCCCATTGCATGATCATTAAAAAAAAGAAGTCATGACAATAAGAAATGATTTTGGACACAATGAATTACATAACTCTCCAACTCAAAAACATGTTAGCCTATTCAGTTTTGTCTGCACTAGAGAAGAATGAATGAGTAACATTAAGTTTGCTTTGAATATTTATAGAATCATTTCAGAGATTATAAATGGAAATTTCATGTGCTAATCTTGCTCAATTAATTACAGGGAAAACAAGAGGCATACATAATTTGTTGGCTTCTGGGAATTGGATTCCTTTTCTCCCAGAATGGTACGCTGACAATTGAAGATTACTATGTTGAAGTTATATTCCCAGTTAGTATCGCAATTTACAAAGTTTTGTCTTATCTAGTTTATTGTTGTAATCTTGTGTCAGTAATACTTTGCTCCACCCATTAGATTTCTACTGATCAGTTTTATTGTTGAAGTGTCACTACTTCTTAAAGATAACTTGAGGAAACAATACAACTACAAAAGTGAAACATGAAACATTCTTGATAGAAATTGCTAGCTCCGATGTGTTTGATTATGTTGGATAAAATCAAAATTTCAATGTACCATAAGCATGAGAATTCAAAATATTGGGATAAAAATGTGTGCGTCTATTTGCATTTATTACTTTAGTTGAAGATAACATTTCCTAAACAAGAGAACATAGTACGTACATAATTTATTTTATGGTGACGTTTTATTTGCTTTGTTTATATAAGTCATCTGGCCAGATAGTGGCCACTATTTCCCAACTAAAGAAAACTTGTTCGAGTTTCTTGCTTTTATGGGGAAAAATGACATTAACAATATTGCTGATGTTGAGGTATATATCGTATAAATCCTTTATAATCTACTTTAATTTATATTCAAGTTTTTATCGACTTTCATGTCTTATACTTTGCATTGCATCTCTTTTTCCAGGAAAGGAACTTAGTATTGATGGTAAGAAGCAGGAATTGAAGAAAGAGGAGAACAATAACACTAGAGTGACAAAATGCAAATTAAAGAGAAAGAGAAGAGCACTGGTCTAATGGTACCCATAGAGCCAATATCTCGCATAAGGCACACATAAATACTAATGGTCAAATCTTCAGAGTTGGTGAATTCACCTGCAATGTCTTGGCAACACAATGATAATGTTTTGAAGTGATGAAATAATATTTCATGTGTAAATTGTACTCCAACCAATATTAAGTTGGAAACTCATATTGTAATACTTGAAATTTTATATAATATAATTTATGTGGTTGAAATTATTTATAGTTGCACTTGATATTACTTAGTATTGCAATTAACATATGTAACATTGCATTTTCATATTATATGAACATGTACATTGTATGCCATTTAAAAAAAATTTAGTAGCAAAATCATACTAATTAATTTATGTTAATTAATAATAAAAACCTAAAATCAATCTAAAACTACTAAATTAATAGTTTATGTTTATTAATGATGAACACATAAAATGAATATACGACTAAATTAGTTGCTTATAAGATTGTTAATGAAAATAAATGAAATGAATATAAACTACTAAAGTAGTAATTTATATTATGAATATGATACAACCAAAAATATAAATGACTAATGCAAATGATAATTTTGGGATTACAAATGATGACTAAATTTTGCATATATACGACTATTAGTAGCTAATTTACAGTATCTTATAACATGACTAAAATTTAGTCATATATCTTTGGTCATTAATAGGTTTCAAACAATGACTAAAATTTGCATATATATGACTATTAGTATCTAATTTACAGTATTTTATAACATGACCAACATGTTGGTCATATTTATTTGGTCATTAATTGGTTTTCTCGGGTGATTTTTTAGTAATATATTAAATCAATGACCAAATTAATGACTAATTTAATGTCTAAATTAATGACTAGATATACTACTAGACAATAAAATTGAGACAACCAATTAATGACTAAGCTAAAAATGATTAAAAGTTGGTCGTGTTATAATATACTGTAAATTAGCTACTATTGGTCACTGATCGAAAAATAGTCATTTATATGCAAATTTTAGTTATTTTTTAGTAATTAATTAGTCATTTTCTACTAGTGAGGTCTAGTGTGATATACAAGTCCAATAGGTCTCCAATAGATAATGGGGTCTCATTAGGGCTAGGTTGGACTTGCAACATTTGATTGATAAAATTTGGAGTGATGGTAAATAAGAGTTGCTGGTTAAGAGCAACAATAGCCTTTTGGCTATGGATATAGCAGGCATGACAAAAATGTATTATTTCAGGGAATGGGTGAATGTCTGGGAATAGGTATTTGGGTAAATTGGATTCCCACAGATGGATGTCATCTGTATGGTTCAGGAATCTGTCCTTACTCCAACAATGGAGCTTTAGAAGGTAGGCTAGGGTAGCAATATCTTTTATCTGGAAATCCTTGTCTGCTAGTGCCAAATGGTTGATGTCCAGGTGAGGGGTTGACACAGGTCTCACATCCAGAGAGGTCTAGGAAGCCATTACTGAGTTTATGGATTGGGATTAGGCCTGTATTGGCTGTAGAAGTGAGGTTTGAGAAACTCTAGTATAATGAGAGGGTAATTTACAGTTTGAAAAGAGGGGTTTTGGTTATACAGGTAAATTACTCTTTAATCAAGCAAATGTATTAATTAATTTCAATTAATTAATCTTTAAACTTGATTGTACGTTTTCAAATTTAGAGGGTCATTCTGGTTTTCCCAAAAATACATGGAATTTGGTGGTTGCGCTGCAAACTGGTTCAATGGTGAGTGCAGAGGGTACGACTACTTTAGTTGTGAATTGGATGCTCAAATTGGGTGTCCGGAGCTTCTTTGGGTGGTAGACAGCGGTCAATTTTGGTCACAGAGGCTTAGGGCGTCGCAGAAAAGATTGAGAAGTATTCACAATGCAAACGAGCGAAAAGAGTCGAAATGGGGCTTCTCTAGCCTTTTAACTGGAAATGGCTAGAAATTGGCGCGAATTCACAAATGAACAATGTATGGTTTTTGGTATTGGCAGGGAGGCAGTTTTACAGGTCATTGCACCGCTTTTGGCAGGTAGGCAGTATTTCCTTGAGAGCACACGATTTCGCCTGGGGCTGCCACGTAGCATAACAGTGCTCGGGAAAAACCGCGAATCTCGCGTGCTCTTGGGCTGGTAATGATCAGATAGTGAACGAGCGTGATATGGATGCATGTTGTCGGATCTAGGGTTGGAAGACCGGACGACTGTCGCGTGGTCAATATGCATGGAGGGAAATAGAGTCAGGATTTGCGGGGCCTGGGGGGTTAATTAAAATTAATTTTAATTAATTAATAACTAAGGCGGGGATTTAAAATATTATTAGCAGGTCTAATGGAGTGGGACCAGGGGTTAATGTGGCGGGGTTAGTTTAACTGCACCAAGGGTTGGTGGGTTAAAAGGTTTATGTCGGGGAAATATAATGTTATGAAACCAGCTCACAAAAGATAGAAAAGATAGATCAACACCTTAGAATTCAGCCTCTTCGAGGGGGCAACCTCCTTTACATTACACAAATGAATGATTCTTTGATGATTCAAATGACAAAACCTCATTTCTATATATAGGAGTCTAAGGAGTCACAATATAACCCAGCCGACCTAACAATAATAATATAAAGCCACAAAAGTAACAATAGAGGGATTCTATGGGGCACAATAATAACAATATGGGGACAATAGGGGCACAACAATATTAATAAGGGATACAACTACAATAGTAATGGGGTAATCACTAGTATTATAGGGACCTAACATGCCCCTCTCCTTCAAAAAAGTGTTGTCCTCAACGCTTGAGTAGTTTTGGATGCTTCTGTATAAAATTCTCATCCTCCCATGTGGAATCTTCAGCGGATAAGTTCCTCCACTTGATGAGATACTCTAAAATTGATTGATTTCGTAGCTGTCGAGTTCTTGTTTCTATGACTGCTTTCGTTTCCAATATAATTTTTCCTTCCTCATCAAGTTCTGGCAATATTGTTTGAACTGGGAGCTTGTCGCCTATAACCTTCTTTAAACATGAAACATGGAAAACTAGGTGCACTCGAGAAGTTGCAGGAAGCTCCAATTTGTATGACATAGTACCAATCTTTTGCAACACCTTGTACGAACCATAATACTTTGGTGATAATTTATTATCCTTCTTAGCCTGCTTGAGGGACATTTGTTTATATGGTTGTAGCCGTAGGAATACCCAATCACCTACATCAAAACTTCTTTCGCTGCGATGTTGATCTGCTTGTTGTTTCATTCTATTCTGCGCCAACATGAGGTTATCCTTTAAGAGTTGGAGGACTTGTTTTTGATGCTCGATGTAATGTTCCACTGCTTGAACCTTAGAATTTTGTCTTAAATATGATGTGATGGATGGTCGCTGATATCCATAAAATGCCATAAATGGGGTCATTTTTGTTGCTGTATGGAAGGAAGTGTTATACCACCATTCAGCCAGAGGCAACCATTTGACCCATTGTGTCTGTTTATCAGATACAAAGCAACGAAGATATCCTTCCAAGCATTTGTTTACTATCTCAGTTTGCCCATCAGATTGAGGATGATAAGATGAGCTATGAGCTAACTGAGTACCAAGACAAGAAAATAATTCTGTCCAAAAATTTCCAATGAAAATGGGATCTTTGTCACTTACAATAATCTTTGGGTTTCCATGTAGCTTTTGAATTGTTTCCATAAATGCAGTAGAAACGGTACTGGCTTTAAATGGATGTGATAATGCACAAAAGTGTGCATACTTGGTAAGTTTGTCAACTACCACCATGATGACACTCTTTCCCTCAGACTTGGGTAAGCCTGTGATAAAATCCATTGTAACCTCCTCCCAACGTTGGCTTGGAATGGATAAAGGTTGTAATAGACTTGGGATCTTAATTGTTTCAACTTTATTTTGTTGGAAAACCAAACATTCTGCCACAAACTTTTGAATATATGATTTAAGGCCATCCCAAAAAAATGCCTTCTTAACCCTGTGGTAAGTTTTTAGAAACCCTGTGTTGGGTCCCTATAATACTAGTGATTACCGAATTACTATTGTAGTTGTACCCCTTATTAATATTGCTGTACCCCTATTATCCCCATATTGTTATTACTGTGCCCCATAGAATCCCTCTATTGTTATTTTTGTGGCTTTATATTATTATTGTTAGGTCGGCTGGGTTATATTGTGACTCCTTATACTCCTATATATAGAAAGGAGGTTTTGTCATTTTAATCATCCAAGAATTGTTCATTTATGTAATGTAAAGAAGGTTGCCCCCTCGAAGAGACTGAATTCTAAGGCGTTGATCTATCTTTTCTATCATTTTCTTGAGTTGGTTTCATAACATTTGGTATCAAAGCTTTGGATTCTAGGGTTTCGCTGCTCCAAACAGGTCATCGTGGAATTTTCGCTAGAACTTTTTTTCTACGACATTTCAGAAGATAAAAAAAACCCATTTGAGAAGACATCGTGATAAATCTCAGATCCGAATTTCAGAGCTTTTCCCGCTATATTTGCAGAGATATGATCTGAGGAAGTTGGTCTTTTTGCAGACTCCTGAATTACATTCCAAACACGTGATCTGGGGAAATCGTCATAACTTTCTCTCTGAGCATCGGATTGAAATTTCATAAAAAGCTACAGAAAGAGGATAGACTATAGTTTCTTATATATCTTTTTTCAGAGCCAAAGGTCAAAACAGGGACACGTGGCACATCGTACAAGTTCGCTCTACTGAACTAGTATATAATCAACTCACTGTGGGAGATTTGAAATAACTCTTCCTTGGAGAATCCAATTGGGATCAGACTGGTGGCATTGGAAATAGGACACAGAGGGCTACTACAGATCGCAATTTCAGAACTGGATGATCAGAAATTACAAAGATACATCAGAGGCAATATTGAGCTCCTACAAAGTGAAAAAAGGTGTGTAGATTTTTTTTAAATGTTTGCTTAAGCTTGGTTTGAAAAATTATTTTAAAGGAATTCAAAGGGCATAGTAGAGCATTGTTATCAGTAACCGATGCCTAGAGGAAAGAAAATTCAAACACCTAGTAAGCAACCTGAAAGCAGTAGCATGACTCATGAAGAAGACGAAGAAATGTTACATGATATATCAAAATTACAAGACCAAGTGCAACAAATGTCAGTCTCACAAAATCTAACAGAAGCTAAGATAAATGGCATGGAATCTAAGATAAAGGGCGTGGAAGCTAAGATGAATGGCATGGAAGCTAAGATGGATGATTGGAAGACAGATTTGAAGACAGACATGGAAGAATTGAAGATAAATATGAATAAGTTGCTACAAGAAATGGTCACTAGTGGTGAAAGGGTAGTAAAGGAAACTCATGATGAGAACAAAAGAAATGTTAATCATGATTCCATAGACCCTAATGTTGGATCGAAGACCCACCATATTCCAAAAATCAAGATGAGGAAGTTTGATGGTAGGGATCCCGCAACATGGATATTACAGATGGAGCAATTTTTTGATCTCAATAATGTGCAAAACACACAAAAGGTACGTATTGCAACTTTTTATTTGGAACCAAATCAGTTTGTATGGTATCAATGGCTTTTCTCTCGTAAACAAATTATCACTTAGGCAATTTTTACGGAAGAATTGACAGCACATTATGAGGATACAAAAAACAACACTATTTTTAGCCAATTGATAAGTCTCAAACAAAAGGGTTCAATAATGGAGCACAATGAGGAGTTCCAAAAATTGAACATAAGGGTAAAAAATATTCCAGAGGAGCATAGGATTGATGTGTTCATAGGGACTTTAAAGGATAATATCCAACATGATGTTCGCCTTTGGGAACCTGATTCATTAGAGAAGGCATTCAGGTTAGCAAGAAAAATGGAAAGCAAAATTATGGCAACCAGGAAGCATACCACTCACAACTATAAAGATGGAAGTGTTGTTGCCTCTAGTCTTCCACAAACTATAAGGTTGACACCACAAAAATTGGAAGAAAAAAGAGCAAAAGGCCTTTGTTACAGTTGCGATAGCAAATACACTAAAGGTCATAAGTGTGCTGAGAAGAAATTATTCTACATAGATTGTGAAGAGGAAGAAGAAAAGGAGCAAGAATGGTCAAAATAAGAGGATATACTCCAGGAACAAAGCCTATATAAAGAAGAAATGAATCCGACCATATCTTGTAATGCATTGGCGGGAATTACCACTCCTCAAACCATCAAGATAGAAGGACAAATCAAGAAGAAAAAGGTAATAGTGTTGATTGATTCGGGAAGTACCCACAATTTTATTCATTGTAAGGTAGCAAAGAATTGAATTGCTTCTTATATCCAGTACCAGAGTGTCAAGTGATGGTTGCAAATGGAGGAACAATAAATTACTCTGGAAAGTGCCATAATATCAAGCTATCCAGGGAGAATATGTATTGACTAGCCCAATGCTTTCCATTCCAATGGGAGGTGCTGATGTTGTACTAGGAGTCCAATGGCTACAATCCTTGGGTACAATAGCTTTTAATTTTCAAGAACTTTTCATGAAATTTTCTGTGGAAGGAAAGGAAGTTGAATTAAAGGGTATTGCAGAGAAACCGAGAAAGATAATCAGCTCTAACGGTATGACAAAGCTTCTAAAAAGGGAACAAAGAGGTGTAATTGCACAATTATGTTCACTAGATGTTTCCACATTGGAATCATCTATCTCTCCAGATCTCCAAAAAGCCTTGGACAATCATTCCAAGGTATTTGAGACTCCCAAAGGTCTCCCACCTATTCGTGATCATGATCATGCTATTCATCTAATTCCAGGAAGTGTTCCTCCAAACATCAGGCCGTACAAATATCCCTATGCCCAAAAGAGTGAAATTGAACGTATGGTTGTAGAAATGCTAGAGACTAGTATAATTCAACCGAGTCAAAGTTCTTTCTCTGCTCCAGTAGTATTGGTTCACAAGAAGGATGGATCATGGCGCATGTGTCCGGATTATAGGGAGCTCAACAAGCTCACTATTCAAGATAAGTTTCCCATTCCTGTCATTGATGAATTACTGGATGAATTGCATGGATCAATTTACTGCACCAAGTTGGATCGTCGTTCAGGATATCATCAAATCAAAATGAAGACTGAAGACATTCTGAAAACAACATTTAGAACTCATGAGGGTCATTATGAATTTTTGGTCATGCCTTTTGGCCTTACCAATGCACCTTCAACATTTCAAGGTTTGATGAATTCAATTTTCAAACCATTCCTTAGAAAATTTGTGTTAGTATTTTTTGATGATATACTAATCTACAGCAAGTCTTGGAAGGATCATGTTGAACATGTTGACAGAGTGCTACAACTATTGGAGGAGAAACAATTATATGCAAAAATATCCAAATGTTTCTTTGGAGTACAAGAGGTGGAATATCTGGGTCATATTGTATCTCATGAAGGCGTTAAGGTAGACCCTAGCAAAATTAAAGCCATTAAGGAATGGAAAATTCCCACATCCATAAAGCATCTGCGAGGATTTCTCGGGTTGACAGGGTATTATCGCAAGTTTGTTAAGAATTATGGGAGAATAGCAACACCTCTAACAACATTATTGAAGAAAGATGCATTTTCATGGACTCCATATGCAACAAAGGCATTCAAACATCTTAAAGAGGCAATGTGCCAAGCACCAGTCTTAGCTACACCAGACTTCACAAAAACCTTTGTTGTGGAATGTGATGCTTCAGGAAATGGAATTGGTGCTGTTTTAATGCAAGATGAAAGACCCATTGCTTTTGAAAGTCGTCCAATCAAGGGAAAGTTTTTAAACAAAGCTATTTATGAGAAGGAAATGTTGGCAATACTCCATGCACTTAAGAAATGGCGACCCTACCTAATGGGAAGACACTTCAAGGTAAAAACAGATCATGATAGCCTTAAATACTTTTTAGAACAAAGGTTATCCTCTGAAGAGCAACAAAAGTGGGTCAAAAAGATGTTGGGTTATGACTTTGAAATCATCTACAAGAAAGGGAAGCAAAATGTGGTGGCAAATGCACTCTCAAGAAAGGATGAGGATGTGGAAGCATTGTTGTGCGCCATTTCTATTATCCAACCATATTGGATAAACGAAGCAAGGGAGGAATGGAAGAATGACGAAGAAGTGTGGGAACTTATTCGAAAGTTACAACAAGATTCCAGTATGTCTGATACATTTAGCTGGCAAAATGATTCGTTATGGTACAAAGATCGCTTATACCTCTGTAAGAATTCCCAGCTAAAACAAAAGATTCTTATGGAATCGCACACTTCTCCCTTAGGAGGGCACTCAGGATTTTTAAAAACTTACCACAGGGTTAAGAAGGAATTTTTTTGGGATGGCCTTAAATAAGATATTCAAAAGTTTGTGGCAGAATGTTTGGTTTGCCAACAAAATAAAGTTGAAACAATTAAGACACCGGGTCTATTACAACCTTTATCCATTCCAAGCTAACTTTGGGAGGAGGTTTTAATGGATTTTATCATAGGTTTACCCAAGTCTGAGGGAAAGAGTGTCATCATGGTGGTAGTTGACAGACTTACCAAGTATGCACACTTTTGTGTATTATCACATCCATTTAAAGCCAGTATAGTTTCTACTGCATTTATGGAAACAATTCAAAAGCTACATGGAAACCCAGAGATTATTGTAAGTGACAGAGATCCCATTTTCACTCGAAATTTTTGGACAGAATTATTTTCTTGTCTTGGTTCTCAGTTAGCTCATAGCTCATCTTATCATCCTCAATCTGATGGGAAAACTGAGATAGTAAACAAATGTTTGGAAGGATATCTTCGTTGCTTTGTATCTGATAAACAGATACAATGGGTCAAATGGTTGCCTCTGGCTGAATGGTGGTATAACACTTCCTTCCATACAGTAACAAAAATGACCCCATTTATGGCTCTTTATGGATATCATCCACCATCCATCACATCATATTTAAGAGAAAATTCTAAGGTTCAAGCAGTGGAACATCACATCGAACATCAAAAACAAGTCCTCCAACTCTTAAAGGATAACCTCGTGTTGGAACAGAATAGAATGAAACAATAGGCAGATCAATATCGTAGTGAAATAAGTTTTGATGTAGGTGATTGGGTATTCCTACGGCTACAACCATATAAGCAAATGTCCCTCAAGCAAGCTAAGAAGGATAATAAATTATCACCAAAGTATTATGGTCCATACAAGGTGTTGCAAAAGATTGGTACTATGGCAACAAATTGTAGCTTCCTACAGCTTCTCGATTGCACCCAATTTTCAATTTTTGATGTTTAAAGAAGGTTATAGGTGACAAGCTCCTAGTTCAAACAATATTGCCAGAACTTGACGAGGAAGGAAAAATTATATTGGAACCGGAAGCAGTCACAGAAACAAGAACTTGACAACTATGAAATCGATCAATTTCGGAGTATCTTATCAAGTGGAAGAACTTATCTGCTGAAGATTCCACATGGGAGGATGAGCATTTTATATAGAAACATCCAGAACTTCTCAAGCATTGAGGACAACACTTTTTTGAAGGAGAGGGGCATGTTGGGTCCCTATAATACTAGTGATTACCCCATTACTATTGTAGTTGTACCCCTTATTAATATTGTTTTGCCCCTATTATCCCCATATTGTTATTACTCTGCCCCATAGAATCCCTCTATTGTTATTTTTGTGGCTTTATATTATTATTGTTAGGTCGGCTGGGTTATATTGTGACTCCTTATACTCCTATATATAGAAAGGAGGTTTTGTCATTTGAATCATCCAAGAATTGTTCATTTATGTAATGTAAAGGAGGTTGCCCCCTCGAAGAGGCTGAATTCTAAGGCGTTGATCTATCTTTTCTATAAATTTATTGAGCTGGTTTCATAACACCCTGAGTGCCCTCCTAAGGGAGAAGTGTGCAATTCCATAAGAATCTTTTGTTTGAGTTGGGAATTCTTACAGAGGTATAAGCGATCTTTGTACCATAACGAATCATTTTGCTAGCTAAATGTATCAGATGTATTGGAATCTTGTTGTAACTTTTGAATAAGTGCCCACACTTCTTCATCATTCTTCCATTCCTCCCTTGTTTCGTTTATCCAATCTGGTTGGATAATAGAAATGGCACACAACAATGCTTCCACATCCTCATCCTTTCTTGAGAGTGCATCTGCCACCACATTTTGCTTTCCCTTTTTGTAGATGATTTCAAAGTCATAACCCAACATCTTTGTGACCCACTTTTGTTGCTCTTCAGAGGATAATCTTTGTTCTAAAAAGTATTTAAGGCTATCATGATCTGTTTTTACCTTGAAGTGTCTTCCCATTAGGTAGGGTCATCATTTCTTATGTGCATGTAGTATTGCCAACATTTCCTTCTCATAAATAGCTTTATGTAAAAACTTTCCCTTGATTGGATGACTTTCAAAAGCAATGGGTCTTTCATCTTGCATTAAAACAACACCAATTCCATTTCCTAAAGCATCACATTCCACAATAAAGGTTTTTGTGAAGTCCAGTGTAGCTAAGACTGGTGCTTGGCACATTGCCTCTTTAAGATGTTCGAAGGCCTTTGTTGCTTCTGGAGTCCATGAAAATGCATCTTTCTTCCATAATGTTGTTAGAGGTGCTGCTATTCTCCCATAATTCTTAACAAACTTGCGATAATACCCTGTCAACCCGAGAAATCCTCACAGATGCTTTATGCATGTGGGGATTTTCCATTCCTTAATGGCTTTAATTTTGCTAGGGTCTACCTTAACTCCTTCATAAGATACAATATGACCCAGATATTCCACCTCTTGTACTCCAAAGAAACATTTGGATCTTTTTGCATATAATTGTTTCTCCTCCAATAGTTGTAGCACCCTGTCAACATGTTCAACATGATCCTTCCAAGACTTGCTGTAGATTAGTATATCATCAAAAAATACTAACACAAATTTTCTAAGGAAGGGTTTGAAAATGGAATTCATCAAACCTTGAAATGTAGAAGGTGCATTGGTAAGGCCAAAAGGCATGACCAAAAATTCATAATGAACCTCATGAGTTCTAAATGTTGTTTTCGGAATGTCTTCAGTCCTCATTCTGATTTGATGATATCTTGAATGAAGATTCAACTTGGTGAAGTAAATTGGTATATGCAATTCATCCAATAATTCATCAATGACAGGAATGGAAACTTATCTTTAATAGTGAGCTTGTTGAGCTCCCTATAATCTAGACACATGCACCATGATCCATCCTTCTTGTGCACCAATACTACTGGAGCAGAGAAAGAACTTTGACTAGGTTGAATTATACCAGCCTCTAGCATTTCTGCAACCATACATTCAATTTCACTCTTTTGGGCATAGGGATATATGTATGGCCTGATGTTTGGAGGAACACTTCCTGGAATCAGATGAATAGCATGATCATGATCACGAATAGGTGGGAGATCTTTGGGAGTCTCAAATAACTTGGAATGATTGTCCAAGACTTTTTGGAGATCTAGAGAAATAGATGATTTCGATGTGGAAACATCTAGCGAACATAATTGTGCAACTAAACCTCTTTGTTCCTTTTTTAGAATCTTTGTCATACCATTAGAGCTGATTATCTTTCCTGATTTCCCTGCAATACCCCTTAATTTAACTTCCTTTCCTTCCGCAGAAAATTTCATGAAAAGTTCTTGAAAATTAAAAGCTATTATACCCAAGGATTGTAGCCATTGGACTCCTAATACAACATCAACACCTCCCATTGGAATGGAAAGCATTGGGCTAGTCAATACATATTCTCCCATGGATAGCTTGATATTATGGCACTTTCAAGAGAAATTTATTGTTCCTCCATTTGCAACCATCACTTGACACTCTGGTGCTGGATATAGCAACCAATTCAATTCTTTTGCTACCTTACAATGAATAAAATTGTGGGTACTTCCTGAATCAATCAACACTATTACCTTTTTCTTCTTGATTTGTCCTTCTATCTTGATGGTTTGAGGAGTGGTAATTCCAGCCAATGCATTACAAGATATGGTCGGATTCATTTCTTCTTTATCTAGGCTTTGTTCCTGGAGTATATCCTCTTCTTTTGACCTTTCTTGCTCCTTTTCTTCTTCCTCTTCACAATCTATGTAGAATAATTTCTTCTCAGCACACTTATGACCTTTAGTGTATTTGCTATCACAACTGTAACAAAGCCCTTTTGCTATTTTTTCTTCCAATTGTTGTGGTGTCAACCTTATAGGTTGTGTAAGACTAGGGGCAACAACACTTCCATCTTTATAGTTGTGAGTGGTATGCTTCCTGGTTGCCATAATTTTGCTTTCCATTTTTCTTGCTAACCTGAATGCCTTCTCTAATGAATCAGGTTCCTAAAGGCAAACATCATGTTGGATATTATCCTTTAAAGTCCCTATGAGCACATCAATCCTATGCTCCTCTGGAATATTTTTTACCCTTATGTTCAATTTTTGGAACTCTTCAATGTGCTCCATTATTGAACCTTTTTGTTTGAGACTTATCAATTGGCTAAAAAAAGTGTTGCTTTTTGTATCCTCATAATGTGCTGTTAATTCTTCCATAAAAATTTCCCAAGTGATAGTTTGTTTACGAGAGCAAAGCCATTGATACCATACAAACTGATTTGGTTCCAAATATAAAGTTGCAATACGTACCTTTTGTGTGTTTTGCACATTATTGAGATCGAAAAATTGCTCCATCTGTAATATCCATGTTGCAGGATCATTGCCATCAAACTTCCTCATATCTATTTTTGGAATACGGTGGGTCTTCGATCCGACATTAGAGTCTATGAAATCATGATTAACATTTCTTTTGTTCGCATCATGAGTCTCCTTTACTACCCTTTCACCATTAGTATGTATTTCTTGTAGAAAATTTGTCAAATCTGTCATGTCTGTCTTCAAATGTATCTTCAAATCATCCATCTTAGCTTCCATGCCATTCATCTTAGCTTCCATGCCCTTTATCTTAGATTCCACGCCATTTATCTTAGCTTTTGTTAGCTTTTGTGAGAGTGACATTTGTTGCACTTGGTCTTGTAGTTTTGATATATCATGTTGCATTTCTTCCTCTTCTTCATGAGTCATGCTAGAGATTTCAGGTTGCTTACTAGGTGTTTGCAGTTTCTTTCCTCAGGGCATCAGTTACTGATAATAATTCTCTACTATGCCCTTTGAATTCCTTCAAAATAATTTTTCAAACCAAGCTTAAGCAAAAATTTAAAAAAATCTACACACCTTTTTTCACTTTGTAGGAGCTCGATATTGCCTCTGATTTATCTCTGTAATTTTGGATCATCCAGTTCTGAAATTGAAACCTGCAGTAGCCCTCTGTTTCCTCTTTCCAATGCCACCAGTCTGATCCAAATTAGATTCTCCAAGGAAGAGTTATGCCAAATCTCCCACAATGACCTGATTATAGACTAGTTCAGTAGAGCGAATTTGTACGACGTGCCACGTGTCCCTGTTTCGACCTTTGACTCTGAAAAATATAAACAAGAAACTACAGTCTGTCCTCTTTCTGTACCTTATTACAAAATTTCAATCCGATGCTTAGAGAGAAAGTTATGATGATTTTCTCCAGGTCACCTGTTTGGAATGTAATTTAGGAGTCTGCAATAAGACTAAATTCCTCAGATCATATCTCCGCAAATATAGCTCTAAAAGCTCTAAAATTCAGACCCGAGGTTCAGTGTGATTTCGTCTCAAATGGGTTTTTGTTTTTGTTTTTTGTTTTTGTTTTTTTTTTTTGTTTTTTTTTTTCGCTTCTGAAACGTCACATAAAAAAAGTTATAGTGAAAATGCCACGATGACCTATTTGGAGCAGCAAAACCCTAGAATCCAAAGCTCTGATACCAAATGTTATGAAACCAACTCACAAAAAAATATAAAAGATAGGTCAACGCCTTAGAATTCAGCCTATTCGAGGGAGCAACCTCCTTTACATTACACAAATGAATGATTCTTTAATGATTCAAATGACAAAACCTCCTTTCTATATATAGGAGTTTAAGGAGTCATAATATAACCCAGCCGACCTAGCAATAATAATATAAAGGCACAAAAATAACAATAGAGGGATTCTATGGGGCATAGTAATAACAATATGGGGACAATAGGGGCACAACAATATTAATAAGGGATACAACTACAATAGTAATGGGGTAATCACTAGTATTATAGGGACCTAACATATAAATCAAGGAATTAATTTAAATAATGTGGAGGGGGGATAAAAGCTTAGGATAAGGAGTTTTTATGGGTTTTGAAGCGAAAATAAGGAAATTAATAAGGGGGAAGGTGCTTTTTGAAATGGGAAATGGGTTTCACACTAGGGAAAAGGGGTTTTGGGTAAGGGGGTGAATTTTTCAAGGTAATTTACTAGGGAAATGTGTGAAACCAAGGGATAAGGGTCAAAATGAAGGGAAAAATGGTATTTAATGAAAAATGATGAGATAATGGGGAAATTAGTAAGTATGTATGTGGGGGTGAAATGAAATGAGGGGAAGTTAATCAAACAAGCTTGTGAACATCTTTTCACTCTCATAAATGCTCCTGCACATGAAACATAGGATTAAGCATGATAAATGTGCTTTTGACTGAGCAACCTTGTACATTTGCAACCTTTCTTCTACCTACCCATTATTTATCCTAACATTTTTTCTTCACTTTCTTGGGTGCATTTAAGCTAGCAGACCCTTTATTTCTTTTTTATTTTGACAAGCAAACTATCTAATTCTAACCTTATAATTCCCAATGGCTCAGATTAAGCTGATGAGCACATTTTTATTCTCTACCTAACTACTGATCTGCCAAGGTTAAACAGTTTGGCTAGATCTTTATTCTCTATCTATCAACATAAAATTCAAAACATGAATGAGTCAAGATTAAGCTGTTTGACCATCATGGATTGTGGCATTTATGACAAGATGTACACAACCATTATTTTGCATAGTAAAGTAACAAGTAGTGGCACTTGAATTTTCACACTTTCACGATCTGTTTTATTTTTTGTTTGGAGTTCATATTTTTCACTTTTTATCTTTGTTTTTCCTTTGATTATTCTTTTAGGACATACCCTCTTTACATTTTTTAATTTTTAATATGAAAAACATTTTGTAGAAAGAAAAAGTATGTATAATATTACAAGACTAACCATAGCCAATTTAAAATTATGAATTCTATTATTATAGGACCCTAATAGTGGCTCAACATGGGGATGGAATTTCCTGGTGAAATTTCAAAAACTTCAAGATCAATAGCCTTTTAAAATGTGGTTGAAGTTACCTTGTAAACTATTCTTTAGTGATTCTTCTTTATTCATACTTATGATGGTGAACCCTTCAAAGCCCAGGGCCTTCTCTCCGGGCTTCAACTTCAAAAGATTACCATCCAATCCAATCTGAACTCTGCACTGTTATATATAATGAGTAAAATAAAGTGAACTATTGTTAATCTGTGGAAAAGTAATGCTTTAGCATTCTACCATTGACAGGTCCTCCTGGTAGATCTGATCCATCTATCTCTCTCAAGAAAAAAACATTGTTACCTCTGTAACCATAAATGACATAAGGGCCTTGCCACAGAAAGTCAAATTTTCCATGCTTTCCCTTGTCTTATCTTCTAGAATCCCATCTAAATACTTTGTCACCTATGTAAAAATCATCAACTTTAGTCTTTTTATCAAAAATCTTTTTGATTTTATCTTGGATTACTTGTGATTTTACATATACTTCTTCTCTGGTTTGTTGCAAGTGTATTGTTTGATTTATCCTCCTCTGGATATCATTTTGTTCTACCTGCAACTCCTGGATTATCTTCATCACTGGAACTCCTAAATATGATGGAAAAACAATATCCATCCCATATACTAACTCGTAGGGAGATGTACCAATGGACTTTTTGGTAGTCAGTCTGTTTGTCCATAAGGCATTGACCAACTTTTTGTTCCATGTCTTTTTGTTGTCTTCCAGTAATTTCTTAATGATATTGACAAGGCTTTTGTTAGAGGATTCTGCAATTCCATTACCTTGAGGGTAGTAGGCAGTGGAGTGGCAAAGGGTGATGTGGTATTTGTTACAAAAGTCTACCTTTTTCTTGGATTTAAAAGCATCTATATTATCAGTAATGAACTTTTGGGGGCATCCAAATCTTGACAGGATATTATTTTCAAGGAAGGATATAATGACAGTGTTTGTAGCTTGTCTAGAAGGGAAGACTTCTATCCATTTGGTAAAATAATCAGTGGTTGTCAAAATCCATTTATGCTGGGCTAAGGAGGTTGGGTGAATTTCTCCAATGAAGTCTAAACCCCATTGTTGAAATGGCAATTCTGTGGAGATGAGTTTGAGAGGTAAAGGTAAAAGCTTTTTTTCCCTCAAATATCTGGCATTTATGACAGGAAGTCACATGTTTCTTAACATCTGCAAAAAGAGTGGGCCAATAAAAACCAGCCCTCAGAATTTTGTCAGCAGTAGTCTTCCAATACAAGTGTCCTCCACAAATTCCAACATGAAACTCTTGCATAAGTTTATCATCTTCATCTTTCAGTAAACAGTTTAATAGAATACCACCATTGTCTTTCCAAAATAAAGCATTATCTATGATACAATATCTCATTGATTTCATTTTCTAAAATATAGATTTAGTTCTAGATAAACTAGGAGGAGCTTGTAAGTTTAGTAACACAAATACGATATCTACATACCAAGGTGAACATGTAAAGGTTCACTGATCTGTGGAGTCACCATCTCTTCCTGATCATCAAGGGCACCAATGAAATTTATATCTAGGGCTTGATAGTTCAATTCAGCCATGAGTTTGGCTAAACCTTGGCCTTTGATAAGTTTAGTAGGCTTTATTTCTATGCCATATTCCAAAATAGTGGCAATCCATTTGCCTCTTTTCCCTTCAGGCCCATTTTGTGTCAAAATGTCCTTTACTACTGAGTTTGGAACATAAGCAATGATGTGCGAATACAAGATGTATACTCTAAAATCTTTAATAGCCTTCACTAAAGATAATGCCTGTTTTTCCATTATGTTGTATTTTAGCATTGCATCTATTAAATATTTACTGAAAATGCAATGGGTTGTTCATATCCTTGATCATTCTTTTGCAACAAGACTGCTGCAATAGTATGTTTTGAAGCAAAAGAAAAAAATATAAAATCTTTTTGAAAGTAAGGACTTACAAGGACTAGAGTTTTGGTAAGGACTTGTTTGATGGCCTCAAAAGATTGTTTAGAATCCACTGTCCATTTTAGTGCTGAATCTTTTCTTAACATGTTATTTAGTTCTCTAATAAATTCTGCTAAATTTAAAATGAATCTCCTAAGATTTTTTTTTTTTGCCTAGAAATGGCTGTAATTCTTTGATGTTTCTAGGATGGGTGATGGTCAATATTGCCTCTATTCTAGCAGGATCTATTCTAATTCCATCTTTGAATATTATATGTCCCAACAATTTACCTTCTAGACCAAAGAGTGTCTTTTTGGGATTTAAGGAAATCCCAATTTTTTTGCATTTAATGAAAACTCTTCTCAAGTGATCTAGATGTTCATTATCATATTTAGAAAAGACTGTGATGTCATCTTGGTAAACATCTAGGAATTCATGGATTTCCTTGGCAAAATATATATCCATAGCCCTTTGAAATGTTGCTCCTACGTTCATTAGTCCAAAAGGCATCTTCAAATACATGAAGGTACCCCAAGGAGTAGTAAATGCAGTTTTACGTTGGTCTTCTAGTTGAACCAATATTTGGTTATATCCAGAAAATCCATCAAGAAGTGAAATTCTGGAAGAACCTACTACACTTTGAAGAATATGGTCCATTTTTGGTAGAGGATAGTTGTCTTTCAATGAGACCTTGTTCAGATTTCTGAAATCAACGTAGAGTCTGATTTCTCCTGTCTTTTTCCTAGTAGTGACTAAGTTTGAGACCCAATCTGAATATCTAATAGGAGCTATAATTTGAGCATCATACATTCTCTTTACTTCCTTCTCAATAGATGACATAAGAACTGGGTTGATTCTCCTAAGTTTCTTTTTAAAAGGTTTATGATCCTCTTTGATAGGTATCTTGAGTTGAATTATGCTGGTGTCATAAGACTTTAGGTCTTCATAACTCCATGCAAATACATCCTGAAACTCTTTAAACATATTTATGTATTTAGCCTTTTAATCTGGAGGTAAGGCTTTTGGTAATTTAATGAGTTTAGGTTTTTCTTCAGTTCCTATGTTACATTCTTCTATATCTACTCTTAAAGGCTCCATTTTTGGTTTCCTAACTACATCATTTGAATCAAACAAATCCTTTAATGGGACTAATCCCTTAGGCAAAAAATTATTTTTAAGATTCAGATTTTCAGGATCATCATTCATTATTTCTTCTATTTCTACATTTTCTAAGTTATCTATTTCTAATTTAGTGAAATTAGTGGGTTTAACTATATCTAAAATATTTACGTCTATGTCACTATCTATGTTTTTTTTCTACTGTACAGTTTGTATCTATTTTACAATTTTGAAACTCACCTTCAACATTCATGAAATCATAAATGTGAGAATCCTGTGAGAAAATCTGCCAATACTTCAAATTGTCTGGTATAACAGGCCTATGTCTCACTTCTACAGTGTACTGATGGTTGGGCTGAAAGTGCAATTTGCATGTACTAGCAAAAGTGGCCAAACTGTGGGCTTGCATATTCTGTTTTCTAGGAATGGAAACAAAGTCTGTTTCCAGAAGGTATTTGATCAAATCTAGGACAATATCTCTATATTGACTCAGTTTGGGATTATTTACAGAGAATTATCCTTTGATTTGTTTAATAATAAATTCTGAGTCCCCATTATAGAAACTCTTTTGGCTCCATGTTTTCTGACCATTTGTAGCCCTAAGATTAGAGCTTCATATTCTACCATGTTATTTGTGCATTTAAAATTTAACCTAAATGCATGACCTTCAGAATAATTATTCTCCATGTCAGTTGTGAATCCACACTCCTGCACCTGCTCCTAGTCTATTCACAGATCCATCAAAATCTAAATGCCACAGTGATTCATGATTTTTTTTTTCATTGTCAGCTGTTTTGTATTTCTGTTCTACAACTGTGATTTGATTGTTGTCATGTTCTGAATTGTACAAGATAAAAGAGTCCATATCATAATGCATTGAGTATATAGGGAAGTTTTGTGGTTTTTCTGCACTACTCACCATGTATTTCATCAAGGTCTCTCTATATAGTTTCCTTTATTGACCAAAAACAGATATGGTGGCATATGACATATCTAATTGCAAGGATACCTACAATTTTTCTCCCCATGAGCGAGCTAAAAACATTCTATATTTTGGTGGGATGTCTGCAACTACTATGTCCATCACAATACTCTTTGTTGGGCATTGGACTAGAGTTACACATAAATCTTTAATCAAGCCAAGGCATTTAACTTGACTAGAGTCAAAGGAAAACAAGTCCTTATATGGTCTGGTGATATCTAAGTTTAGTCTCTCCATGATTGCTTTTGGCATCAAGTTATGGGATGCCCCTGAGTCTAGCATAGCATTATGTAATATTTTGTCATGAATGTTCAGGCTAATGTAGAAAGGAGGGATTCCTCCTTGCTGATGAGTACCATTTACCTCAGGGCCAAACAATAACTCAGGTTGATCATCATTCAAATTGATAGCATCTTCTCCTTCACCTATATTTAAAGTTTCTGTGATCTGTGATCTATAGGATTCATTCTTTACTAGCTCGGTCAATGGAACTGATATTTTCAATTTTTCTATTTCAGTCTTAATGTTGAAAGGCAATTGAGTTTTGCTTGATTGGATGATATCTTCCTTAACAAATGTGGTCTGTGTGTTTTTATCTTGTTTTTCAACACTTGGCATTTCAGTTTGTGTTTCAACAGTTTTGTTTTGATTACTCCTATTTGGAATGATTTCAGTAACAGTTTCAGTTTGAGTTTTAGATGAAGTTATATCTACAATTTTTGGGGTAGAAGTCTCCTGTGTTCCCCTAGGGAGGATTTGCAGGATTTTGGTTACAAGAGCTTCTGTTATCTTTTTAGTTTGGGTCTGGATTGATCTTTTAGTGGGAGCTTTATTTTTCTTTTTACTTCTTAGACTATACTGTTTGTGAACCTCACAAATGGTTGATTCATAGCCTTGTTTAAAGTCAAAGGACTCTCTAGATTCTAATTGCAATTGTTGCAGCATATACAATTCCTGTTCTTCTTGAGTAAAAAAAATAGCATCTTCATTTTTGATTCCTAATAAGTTTATCTGGGTGTCATCCTCTCCTTCATGGCTCTGTGAACCTTCAGCATAGTTTTCCTGGAAGGGTAGCCCAATTTGTTGATCTGGTATATCATTCTTTCTAGTGTTAGGATTCTTCCTAAAGTTGGGGTTTCTTATTTGGGTCTGCTGTTGATTCTCCCACTCAGTTTTTCTTTCCATGTTTTCTAATCTATCCATTATTCTCTCTACACTCTTTGCTAAACTACTATTTTACCATAAGAAGTGGAGGTTTCCTCTTTAATGACAACTCTCTTTTCATTTCTCATTCTAGCTTTCTTGGCTAATAGGTTGGCCTCTACACTAACAACATTAATTTGCATTTGTTCCAATGTTTCAGTGTTTCTTTCCCTTAATTGGTATGACATGTCAGTGTCAAAACCATCATGGAATTTGATTAATGCTAAGTCAGGTGGATGCTTAATATTAGCAGAGATTGCATTGTAGATGCTATTGAACCTGGTACAATAATCTTGAAATGACTCATTAGGAGCTCTTCTAATGTTATCATATTTAGAAAGTATTTGCAGAGGGTTTTTCTTTCTTTCCCATCTATCAATGAATAATCTATGAAAAGTAGCTAAATCTGCAATATGATTAGCTGGTAAAGCTTTGAACCATTTCTTAACATCCCCAGTTAATGTTTGGGCAAACAACCTCATTTGGACATCAGATTCATCAATCTCATGCAACTCAAAATAGTTAGTCATTTTGTTCACATGCTGTTGGGAAGTATATTGACCAGTAGCATCAAACAAAAAGATTTTGCTTTGGTAATCTTGGGGCATGACATGGAGTTGTGCTGGTAAAACCAAAGGTGCATATCGGTCTTCCATGGCTGAGATTCTGGTTTGACTAGGGGGTAAAGTAGTGGTGCTTGAGGAAGGTCTTGGAATGGATGGAGATGAAATAGATGAGGATGAGGAGTTTGGTTGGATAGGAAGCTGATGAATGACTGGTTTAGGGGAATGGACTGTGGTGGATACAATTGGTGGGGTGGTAGTAAATGAAGGTGTATTTACAGTATTTGAAGATTGTGCAGAAATTTCAGAGGCAACATCAGTAAGGGCAGTTAGTTCAACTGATTATTGAAGGTCAACATCATATATATGGCTTATCAATGTGGAGGTTAAAGCTTCTAACTTGTCAAAAGTATCCAACACAAATTTATCTAAATCTGGATGTATAGGCACCTTTTTTGACTCAATGAATTGAATAAAATTAGGGTCTAACACAGTTTCATGAATTGCATTCTCTAATTTAGTTCTAAACAATGAGAGATAAAATGACAAATCAAATGGAATTTCCTCTAAAGTTGATAATTCCTCGGGGAGTGAATTTGCTTTAATTAACTAGCTACTACTTGCTTGAGTTTCTACCTTTTTTGGTTTTCTTAAAATCCTATCTGGGTCATCAACTATTGTAGCAGGGTTTGGATCTGGATTTGCCCTGGTATAGTGAGTCTTCTTGGGAGCCAGAATTTTAATTTTTTAATTGTTTTTATGAAACTTTTTAAGAACAACTTATAAAAATGACTTTAAGGGGCTCAAGATGAAATTTAAGGTTTCCTTAAAGTTTTATTTGACTGAGGATCAGAGTCCCCACTATGTCGCCAATAATGTTATCACTCCAAAATTTCTTCAAAGTTGTTAGAAAAAGAAATGATAGAGGTAACCACAAACCAACTTTGGAGATCGGGATCTAGCTTTCATAATTTTCAGAGAGGGCTCTCTCTTTATGATTTAACTTTGTTTAAGTTAATTGATTTTAGGCTAGTTATGGTTGTGCTTGGGTTTTGATTTGGATTTGGTGGTGAGATCACTTACTTAGATCATGGCCCTACTCAATGACCAAGTCCTCCAATGACTTGATCCTGTTATCTTGGCCTGTGAGGAGGCCTTCTCCAATTTGTATTGGGTTGTGATGTTGTCCAGTGAACCCTGCAACCTGTGTGCAGCCATGGCCTTTCCTGTTAGGGTGGAGTAAATCATCTCTCCATCTTGTTTATGAAACCCTATCTGGTCAATGGGATAAACATCCCTGGCCAATACCTCAATATCAATCTTCCTATAATCAACGGAGGTATTTGGTTGCTGAGAAGTGGGCTACATAAATGAGACCTGCATCTTTCCTGCTTTGATGTCAAAAGCTAACATCAACCTGCTCTGGTTGGCTGGTGTATGCTTGAAGTATTGGGCATATGTCTCAATACCTTCAACTTCTCATTCCTCATATTTATTTCCTCATACTTATCTTTAATGTCCTTTTCTATGTTAGTTGGCCTAATGAAAGAGGAAACCTCAACACTTTTCCGTCGCTCAATCATTTAAGTGTTGGAGGCTGATGGCTGTTATGTTTCACCTGAAGTAGCTATGTCTTTGCTCCTTTGCTCCATTGTCTCAGTGTCAGTTATTTCCATTGATTCAATATTTTCTTCCTGTTAAGACACAAGATTCAACTTGAGCCTTTTCCTGAGTTCAAAGTATTCATCTATAGTCTCCATGGCAGAACTAGAACCCTCCTCCTTGTTTCTTTTTGGATTACTGTCCTCATTGGCTGGGGTCTATAAATCAGGAGGATTACTTATTAGTTCCCCTAGTTCTGGAACCCGCATGAAATAACTCTGTTCAATTTGCTTTTCAACATCAATTAGTGTGTTTTCAACATCCACTACTATGCTATCCATGTCAATCAATGTATTTTCCAACCACTTAGATTGGTTGGCGAACTGTTCAATATCAGGTCTTGGATGGTGGATGAAAGGTCCCAATTTGACCTTGATTCTCAATTTTTTTATGACCCCATGAGGGTCATACTGCCGCATGACGTTGTTTTTGAATTTCATTTGTTGCAATATATTGTCAGCCTCAGGTCCAACTTCTCTGTTATTACATATGAAGGGACCCAATTGGTTCTTTATTTTAAATTGGGTCTTCTTCCTAGCTACTAGGAAGTTGACCTCATCTAAATTAATGATTTTCCTAAAATACTCAAGTGCAAATATCCTCATAGGGAGGTATTTGGGCAGCTTATAAGGGGCTAGTTGGCAACCATAAACCCTGATTTCAGTGTGGTTCTGGTACAGGTACCAGTCTCCCACCTTGCTGTTCTTAGCCAATTGTAGCACCCTCTTGATTTCTTGGCTGATTCTGGGTTGAGTGTTATTGGTTAGCATGTTCATGACTGGGTAGACAAATGAATCTATGAAGTCTTTGTAGGTGAATGATGTGGAGTATTTCTGGATCAAGGGTGTCCAGTAGACCACTGATCTCTCTTTTCCCTTGGTATCCAACTTCTGGATGCTTACAGGGAACTTATCTGCTTGGTAATACAAAAACATGTGAAATAACACTAAAGAGTACTTGAAAACTCTTTCAGTGGGTAGTCTTGTGAATTGTTCATGCATCCTATATGCAATGAACTGAGCATAATTGTACATGATAGCAGGAGGCTTGCCTGGGGTGAAGATGGACAGGAAGGCCAGGATAACCTCATCCACATGCTCATCTGTGGTATATCCTAGGATGCAAGAGAGAATGGTGATTATATGGTTGTTTGTATCTGAAAAAAAGGTGGTAGTATAAGGTGGAGTATCTGTGGGAGTATGGCGGTCTTCAATGATGAAGGTATGGAAGATTTGTCTTATCTTAACTAGGTCTAGTGTGATATATAAGTCCAATAGGTATCCAATAGATAATGGGGTCTCATTAGGGCTAGGTTGGACTTGTAGCATTTGGTTGATAGACTCTAGAGTGATGCTGAATAAGAGCTGCTGGTTAGGAGCAACAATAGCCCTTTGGCTAGGGATATAATAGGCATGACAAAAATGTATGATATTAGGGAATGGGTGAACTTCTGGGAATAGGCTTTTTGGGTAAATTGGATTCCCACAGATGGATGTCACTTGTATGGTTCAGGAATCTGTCTTTACTCTAGCAGTGGAGCTTCAGAAGGTAGGCTAGGGTAGCATTATCTTTTATCTAGAAATCCCTGTCTGCTAGTGCCAAATGGTCGATGTCCAGGTGAGGGGTTGACACAGGTCTCACATCTAGAGAGGTCTGGGAAGCCATGACTGAGTTTATGGATTGGGATTAGGCCTGTATTGGCTGTAGAAGTGAGGTTTGGGAAACTCTGGTACAGTGAGAGGGTAATTTACAGTTTGCAAAAGAGGGGTTTTGGGTATACAGGAAAATTACTCTTTAATTAGGTAAATGTATTAATTAATTTCAATTAATTAATCTTTAAACTTGACTGTACGTTTTCAAATTTAGAGGGTTGTTTTGGTTTTCCCAAAAATACTTGGAATTTGGTGGTATGGGCTGCAAACTAGTTCAATGGTGAGTGCAAAGGGTACGACTGCTTTAGCTGTGAAATGGATGCTCAAATTGGGTGTTCGGAGCTTCTTCAGGTGGTAGAAAACGGTAAATTTTGGTCACAGAGGCTCAAGGTGTTGCATAAAATCTTGAGCAGTATTTACAGTGCAAACGAGCAAAAAGAGTTGAAATGGGGCTTCTCCAGCCTTTTAACCGGAAATGGTTAGAATTTGGCGCGGAATTTACAAATGAACAGTGTATGGTTTTTGGTATTGGTGGGGAGGCAGTTTTACGGGTCATCGCACCGCTTTTGGTAGGCAGGCGGTATTTCCTTGAGAGCACGCGATTTCGCCTGGGGCTATCATGTAGCAGAACAGTGCCCAGGAAAAACCGCGAATCTCGCGTGCTCTCAGGCTGGTAAGGGTCGGATAGTGAACGAGCACGATATGGATGTGCGCCCTCAAATTTGGGGGTGGAAGATTGGACAACTGTCGCATGGTCAATATGCACGGAGGGAAACAGAGTCAGGATTTGCGGGGCCTGGGGGATTAATTACAATTAATTGTAATTAATTAATAACTAAGGCAGGGATTTAAAATATAATCAGCGGGTCTAATGGAGTGGGACCAGGGGTTAATGTGGAGGGGTTAGTTTAATTGCACCAAGGGTTGGTGGGTTAAAATGTTTATGTCAGGGAAATATAAATCGAGGAATTAATTTAAATAATGTGGGGGGGGGGGGGGATAAAAACTTAGGATAAGGGGTTTTTATGGGTTTTGAAGGGAAAATAAGGAAATTAATAAGGGGGAAGGTGATTTTTGAAATGGGAAATGGGTTTCACACTAGGGAAAATGGGTTTTGGGTAAGGGGGTGAATTTTGCAAGGTGATTTACTAGGGAAATGTGTGAAACCAAGGGATAAGGGTCAAAATGAAGGGAAAAAGGGTATTTAATGAAAAATGATGAGATAATGGGGAAATTAGTAAGTATGTATGTGGGGGTGAAATGAAATGAGGGGAAGTTAATCAAACAAGCTTGTGAACATATTTTCACTCTCATAAATGCTCCCACACATGAAACATAGGATTAAGCATGATAAATGTGCTTTTGACTAAGAACCTTGTACATTTGCAGCCTTTCTTCTACTTACCCATTATTTATCCTCACATTTTTTCTTCACTTTCTTGGGTGCATTTAAGCTAGCAGACCCCTTATTTCTTTTTCTTTTGACAAACAAACTATCTAATTCTAACCTTATAACTTCCAATGGATCAGATTAAGCTGATGAGCACATTTTTATTCTCTACCTAACTACTGATCTGCCAAGGTTAAACAATTTGGCTAGATCTTTATTATCTATCTATCAACATAAAATTGAAAGCATGAATGAGTCAAGATTAAGATATTTGACCATCATGGATTGTGGCATTTATGACAAGCTGCACACAACCATTATTTTGCATAGTAAAGTAACAAGTAGTGGCACTTGAATTTGCACACTTTCATGATCTGTTTTATTTTTTGTTTGGGGTTCATATTTTTCACTTTTTTGATCTTTTTATCTTTTTTTTGTCATTTGATTATTCTTTTAGGACATACCCTCTTTACAATTTTTTTTAATTTTTAATGTGGAAAACATTTTGCAGAAAGAAAAAGTATGTACAATATTACAATACTAATCATAACCAATTCAAAATTATGAATCCTATTATTATAGGACCCTAACAAGTTATACTAAATAAACATTCCGCCTCAAGAACCAAAAAATTGAAAAAATTGATTACACACCTAATACTTGCTCTCCGAAATGTATAACATCAAATGTATATAAAATCCAAATTATGGTTTTGAGATTAAAAGAAAAAATTAAAACCTTGACTCTATTTCGATATAACAATGTATTTATTTCTTCAATGCAGTAGAGCGTGCTTGAGATCAATACATCGACGGATAAATGAATCACATGAGTATGGTTGCTTCAGATTTGTTTTAAATATTACACATATTATACTCCTCTATAATAATGTATTTATTTCTTCAATGTAGTAGAGTGCGCCTAAGGTCAATACATCAACGGATAAACAAATTGCATGAGTATGGTTGTTTTAGATTTGTTTTAAATATTACACATATCATACTCCTCTATATGGTTCACCAAATGATGCATTATGTAATAAGATTGACAAATGAATAACCAATTAGATTGCAGATAAAATATAAATAAAATTATTTTTAAAAATACAAAAAGATATTCTTATAGTTATAATTTATCAAATTAAAAGAAATTTTATAGATTTGACTAAATAATACGTAGCCAACTTGAAAACGAATGTGTTATCCTTGGCCTGGCGACAAGGATAATAAGATACTTAACATTATTAGGTAGAATTGGAATAAAACAATAAACGTTAATGTATAAGAAAACAACAAAGTTTAATAGAAAAGTCAAATGATTATTAAAAAAAAATGTGCAAAACATTATTAATGAGCCTCTATAATGATTTGGTTTTTCTATTAGCCTTTGTTGTTTTCTTATACATTAATGTTCCTTGTTTTGTTTTTTTGTGTGCAAAACATTATATTTTCATTGAATCATGGTTTACTTAGCTAGACAGTTCTGAGAAATTGATATTCAATATCAATTTACTTTAACGATATAGTAGTTATAAGGAAAGTTCGTATAATTATGAGCTCAATAATGGCGAGTGGAAAGACGAACAGATTGGAAAATATGATGTTGGTCATGTTACCCACCATTTTGTGGGTGATATCCCTAGGAGAACTTTTTTCTCCAAGATGGTCCTCAGTCGACAACCAACATCCCCTTATAGCCACCAACGAACTCATTGTGCCATTTCTCCACCACCTGAGCCAACCATGTGGTCCCTCACCCGTCTACCATGATCATATGTTTCATGGTGGGCCTCTCTAACCTAAAGGTATGCCTTGTCATTTGGTAATTGAGTATTCTAGTTTGTTTATCATGGACACTTCTGGGCATGGATTAATGGTAGGATTCGGTGAAAAGAATGCGCTAGGTCTGTGCTCCCGTACCCTATGCCCTTTTTGGATATTAACCTTGGATTATAGTCTTGTGGGATGTATTTTACTGACCATTTGGCCTTAGGGATGGTATTTCACGTGAAACCCCAATTTTGGTTGTGTGATCCTGCTCCCTTATTCACTTATATTACCCCCTTTCCACTCATTATTACCCCATTCATCATTTCTCCCACCCACATTCCTCCATTGGGTCCACATAGGGTTAACTTTTCCCTTCCCCTTTCCCACACCTTGGGTCATGGCCTGGAATAAAGCTCGGAGGTTGATGCAGCTAAAAAGAAAGATAAAAGCATATTTGGCCACATTCAACAGGAAAATGTACCACAAAATGCAAAAGATGGCCGGGACAAACACATTTAGCAGATGGGAAAAATCCAATACATGAACTCTACCCCATCCTCTTGATCATCACCTTGGTTCCTATAGGTTCTATGAACCTCCTTCATCCTATAGGAACCCATTATTGTCTGAACCCCTGGTGGGAAATGAACCTCCCTACCTTTAAAGTGGGTATTCACTGTTATATCCTATGCATAATGCTCTTACCCCTTGAGCCACGAGCAATTAATCAAAGAAAATCATAAAAATGCAAAAGGAATATAAAGAAGGGTGGAAAAATCAAGTTCGGGGCACCTCATGTACCACAATTGCTCCCTTTTATACATTATAAACCCAAGTGTGGGCTTCCCACTTATTAGATATCCCTGTACCCCAGCATGTGACCCAGGGCTGCCCCTTCTCATCCCCCACTATTCACCTATCTATCACATGCCACCACCTTTTGAATGATGTGCCTTGAATATATTATCCCCTTTAGAAGTAGAAACCACCTAATATGATTCTTGGTTAACCCCATCTCGAGTTTAGGAGACATTGGCACATATCGAAGCCCATTATGGAAGGGCAGGCCATTATGAAGTCCTCACCTGTGGTCCATGATTGGCAAGCTCATTTACTCAATTTCTCTAATGACTTGTTGTACTGGAAGACTAGGGGATGCATTGGATCTTATGCAGGATTGTAGATGGTCTCCATTTTGGGTTTGGTCTCCCTATATAGGGTCCTAATCCTCTTGAGGACCACATTGGCACATGTAGGGTGTGTGTTGAGAGCCATGTGCCTCCAAAGTAGCAGATAGCACTCCATGGATCACCACAACCATTCAAAGATTGTTTGTGGTTCATTTATTGGACGAGGAAGATGATCTTGATCCATCATGTCCAATTGGCCCTATATTTGCACCATACACTTGGCAGATGATCCAGGACTTGCACGATGATGTGGCATCACCTACACCATCATCATAGCCCTTGTAGGATATCTACATGCATCTTCGATTTGTTTGGATACCCATGAGGACACTTGTGTGCCCCCTCATAGCATTTGGATCACCACAAGTTAATACAAGGGGTCAACCCATTGTCCACTGCTTTTGAGGGTCCTCCTCTTCAGTATGGCACCCATGGACCTCATTAGGCCTCTTAGAGAGCCCTACGACATGCATAGATTATTATCTGACCTCTTGAGAGGTTTACTCTTTCATTTATGAGTTAGTTTGGTGGGCTTATCACCAAAAGTTGGATTATTAGAACATTATTTTATTTTTGGGGCTTATGTAGGCCAAGGAGGCTAATTCGAACTCCTAATTTGTGTATAAATAAAAGCGAGATGAGTTCATTTTCTCATCATCACTTTGGATTGGATCTCTTCTTTCTCTTGAGAATTTCACACTTTTTTCTAGAGGATGAATTGGAGCTTTATGGATGAATTTTGATGTGTGGATATTAGTTTAATTGTGGATGGTTGGATATACTTTGTTGCATGTAAGTACATGATTTTAATGTTATTATTTTTTTACTTCGTCATGTACATTGGACATGGATTTTCACTATTTCTAGGGCTAATTGCGACATGCATTTACTACTTAAAATTGTGGAATTTTGTCTCTATTATAACATCTCTCAATGTATGGGCCATGTAATATAAACGAAATCTCCTATGGGCAATTCTATAAAATAATTCGACCTTGATAAGCCATCTCCTTTGCACATCGAAGTATAAAAGCTGCAAGATTGCTTCTCCTTAACCTAGAAGGCCAACAGAGTGATCTTGAGGCCTCCTTGACCAAGAATCAACTCATTATTTCATCATAGACTCCATTCTCCCAAAACTAAGTAATTGATCTACCAAAATGTGGTCACCAAAAAATTGCATCCTTTCACCTTCATTCAAGTCTAGCCAAGTTGGGGTACCTAGGGCATCAATTTTCCGACAAGCTAGCCCTCCAAAAAGTTTGATCTCCTAGGGACTCCTATGTTGGTGTTTCCTTAAGGTCTCCTCCAATTTTGAAGCCATTCCGATGGTGGAGTTGGGAGAAAAGCTAAGCCCTAGGTCCGAGACCAAAATTTGCCTTAGCATCCCCAAGGCTAACACCTCATAGATCAAATCAACACTTTCAAGTGAAAATCCTTTCTTTGATGCTTTTCCCACCTTGTCTAGGGTAAGAACAACATTGGTTGTCATAGTTGTTCCTTCTATCCTATACCGGGTCCACTTGGTCCGGTGTGGTCCCATTCCTTTGAAAAGACAATTCTTCAAGAACCATCTGGGATACCAATTGCAATAAGGATTTTAGGGGTTGGGAAGTTCCTTCTTAAATCATATCTCAAAAACCTAACCCATTAAATCCTCCCTTCCTTTCTACCTTGCTTAGAAAGCGAGCAAGCCTGATATTTCTAACTTTTCTAGGAAAGGGATTATTAAGGTCGCCCTCATCATCTCATTTAATTATCCTTCATTGGTGACTCCATAATATACTGGGTCTCCTCCCATCGGTGAAAGTCCATAAATATAAGGGAGCCTTAGTTGAGGTGACAGTGGGCTATGTCTCCATTTGTTGCCGTTGGTCTAGCATTTGCCCCTTAGGGATCCCCTTTAGGTCCCTTGGTACTTTGAGTGGTAATAGGTCCTAAAGGTTTTGTTTGCAATGCAGGTCGGAAATTTGTTGGAATTGCGGGACAAAGATACCCCAGACGACCTGATTATGGTGAAGCCCTGCATTTTTAAGGTGTTGAAGACATCCAAGAACTTCAATATGCTCTGCACTGGCAAGAAAAGCATTGACCGACCTGGTAAGCCCCTGCATTTTAAGGTTCCAACAATCCATCAATTGTTCCCAGGGCTCATGAGCTATGGTGGTGAGAGTCTTGCAATTAAGAACTTTGTTATGCAGCACACAGGGCCCGACATGCTCTCCATGGCCACCGCCGACCCTAATACTTATAGAATTACTAACTAGGTTGTTAGTGATCTATTGGACATAAGTTTTTGGTTAGGCTCCGAATCCAAGAGGGTTCCTCTTTTTCTAGAACCTCATGCTAACCAGTCGTTGGACGGTATTGGTGATTTTGAGGTCAAGAATTTCCTAATATTTGTTAAATCCCTATATGGAAAATCTTTATGTCTCATGATTTGTGAATGGGAGGCTGTATCTTCAGTTGCAGAAATAATTTATAAACTAACAAGTATTCAAGCGGGGAGTATGAGACTCCTTTATGGGGGGAGACAATTAAATCTAGAAAACACTCCTAGGGATTATGGAATCAAGAATGATGTCTCTATTTCCCACTTTTTCAAGCGGGGAGTATGAGACTCCTTTATGGGGGGAGACAATTAAATCTAGAAAACACACCTAGGGATTATGGAATCAAGAATGATGTCTTTATTTCCCACTTTGTCAGACTACAAGGAGGGGCCAAAGGGATGGGGACGTCCTCTGCCTCAAAACCTCTCTCTTTTAAAGAAGCCCTCAATTCAGGCTCTTGCTCTTCGAAGCCTTTTGTTGGCCAGGCTTTTGCGGGTGAATAGTCATTGCAAGCTCCAACGATCAAGATGAATATTCTCTACGCCTAGTTACATATTCATTTCTATGGTCATCATGTAGTTATCTGTCATTTTAATGGATTTTGGCCCTCGGATTCAACCCTCGGGTAATGGGTTTTTCAGAATTGGACACAAAACATAGATCTATTATTTTGTTCCAACTGTTATTTTGTTGTCGTCTTTAAGGATCTTGAAGATAGGTAGAGGATTTTTTACTAGGGTCCCTGGTTTTGGGGTTGTGGGGGACTCTCAATTTAGCCATGGTTTCCAAATTTCAACCTGCTCTCTATGAAGACTATTTCCACTCTAGTTTGGGTAAGACTCCCAAATTTACCCTTACAGTGGCTTTAGACAGATTTCCTTGAATCTATTGGAAATGCTCTTGGACGGTTTGTTAAAATATATAGTGTGAGACTAGCTAGTGGGTTTATTTCATTTGCCTGCATCTGTGTTGAATTGGATTTAAGTGTAGATCTCTCAGACAAAATCATCCTAAAATGGAATGACAAGGAACTCCATCAACCTCTAGACTATGAAAACACAACTTTTAGATGCAAATATTGTAAGTAGCCTGAGCATCTTCAGAGTGCATGTCTTGCCTCTACGGGGGTGTCAAGGTCCATGGAGCTGCGAAAACCCAACCGTGGATGGCGTGACCAAAAGGCAACTTCAAACATCACGAATGTGACAAGTAATAAGAAGGTCAACCCTCAGCAAGAAAATACATTTACTGATTCTTCAGCCTCACAAGATCCTATGCAGCCCATAGTCGATACGCCTCCACCCTTAGTGGAAAAGAAGGCCCCGACAATGGAGAATGAAAATTCATCAGCATTAATCATGGCTACAAATAGTGGGTAGAAACGCCCACACGAGTCTGACCATTCAGATAGTGATAGGGATGTCTTGCACTCTGAGGAGGTGGTAGAGATGGATCTTTCTTTGAAAAACAAGGACATGCAATTATCCTCCGTTGTATCTGATAAATTTGTAGGATGGGTAGATGTACATAGGAGGAAAGGGAAAAAAGAAAAACTCCTGAACTCCTCTGGTGTTTGATAAAAAACATCTAATATGTTATACCTTATTGGAAGCAAGAACTCCCATGTCAGTTTTTTGATCTGTTATTAATTATATTTACTCAATGTAATATCTCATATAATACTATTTACTATCAATAAAAATATACATTGAAAATATTAAAAAAGGATAATCGCAGGCAAAACAGTTACATCAATCCTAACACCAATACCAATTCATACAATATTCCAAAATTTGCCAAACCAAATTATACAATATTCCAAAGTTGTGTAAGAGAATTTTGGAAGGAACATTAAAGTATAAAAAAACAACAAAGTAAGATAAAAGGTGAGGTATAGAAAAACAACAAAGTAAGATAATAAGTTAAGGAATCTTGAAGAGTTCCATTAATGTTGTGTACAAAACCTTTAAGTCAATCTTACATTACAATCCATTTATTGTTTAAAAAAAATCTAAATAAAAATTACAAGTAAAACTAGACTTAATTTTTTTTAATTATTTAATAAAATTTATAAAATATTATAATTTTGTGAAACAAAATTAAAATACAATAATTTTGAGAAGAAAAAATAAAAATTATATATTTTAAATATTATAATAAAATTTAATTATTTATATGGTGTGTATTCAATGTTTTTAGATTTTTAATACCGGTAGACCTCTCTATCTTTGACCCGTATTTATTATATTAAACTTATTTAATTTCGTTGCTGGATTATCTTCCATGCATTAAACTATGTGATTAAAATAAAACAATTATAAATAAAAATATAACTTAAAAACATGGTAATAAATACAATTGTATTTATCTCATTTGGATATAATAGCATTATATTATTTAATTCTGGCATTAAATTATGTGATTTAAAAAAACAATTATAAATAAAAATATAACTAACAAATATACTCGTATTTATATCATTTCGATATAATAGTCATTTGGATATAATATTATTATACACTTTAATTCTTATTATTTTTTGGAAAATTATTATTTAAATTATTTAAAAATTAAAACTTAATATAATAAGTTTATAGGGTTTTGGATAGACAGTGATTGAGTGTCTTGTTAAGGTACTCTTTGATGTAAAGTTATCGGTTCAATTCCATGCCCAAATGAGGGTGATATATTGGACATGATGAAGATGTAACCTTACCGAGCTTACCTAAAAAAAATAATATAAAAAATAAAATATATAATTATTATTAAATTTAAATTTAAATTATTATATTAAATAAAATTACAATTATATATATATATATATATATAATACTTGAGATTTAAAAGTTTCA
The DNA here is from genome assembly GCA_031772625.1 of Pinus tabuliformis. Taxonomy (NCBI): domain Eukaryota; kingdom Viridiplantae; phylum Streptophyta; class Pinopsida; order Pinales; family Pinaceae; genus Pinus; species Pinus tabuliformis. Next base: position 622,534,570 of record CM062812.1, read on the forward strand.
AAATGGTTAAAAGTTCACTTACAAATTAAGCTTTTTTTTGAATTGTAGCAATTGGTATTCAGTAAAGGAAAAATAACACAGCAAAAGTCAAAGATAAAGGAATAAACTTCTCCTCATAACAGAAAGAGAAATAGACTTCTCACAACATCCATACACAATATACCATACTCCAAGGAGCCGAGACAAGAGAGGACAAGGTAATTTAAACCAAATGCCTTTCATCTAAGAGCCATAGGCAAACACAAAATAAAAAGAACAAGATAATTTAAACTTAATGCCTCTCATCAGAGAGCTAGAGGCAAAATAGAACATCCTGTCAGGCCAGGAGGTAACTCCTCAAATGAAATTGTGTTATTCATTTAGGTTGTTCATTATTATATACAAGGGGGAGTCACTGTTCAATTTCATCTCCCGATGACTCTCCATTTCCTCTATTATTTATTTACACTAATTACAGTTGTTCACCCAATCCCTATGATTAGGTGTCAACATCCCCCCACTTAATCTGAAGGGATGTTGGTGAGTCCAAGCATCGTTCTAAATCTTTCAAGCTTTTCTCTTCCAAGCGCTTTGGTGAAGATCTCTGCAATCTGCTCATTAATGGAACAATGGCAAATATGGATTGTTTTGGCCTCAACATGATGTTGAATCAGATGATATTTTGTATTGATGTGCTTCGTTCGATCATGGAACTTTGGGTTCTTGGCAAACTTTATTGCTGAGGTATTGTCAATCATGAGTGGAGTCGATTGTACTTGTTTTACCTGCAAATCTTCTAGAATTTTCCTGAGCCACACAATTTCTTTTGTTGCCTCAACTGCTGCCACATATTCTGCCTCTGTTATGGAATCTGTTGGAACTGATTGTTTGCGTGATCTCCAGGAGACAGCTCCTGATCCAAGACTCATAGCATAACCCGAAGTAGATACCCCAGTTTCTTTGTCTCCATCGAAGTCTAAATCAGAGTATCCAATCAAGCTGAAGTCACCCACCTGTGTATACTTGAGTCCAAAGCCTTGAGTTCCCTTCAATTACTTTAGAACTCTTTTTGCAGCAGACCAATGTCCCTCACAAGGCTTTTGCATAAACCTGGAGAGGATTCCAACAACAAACGAAATGTCTGGTCTGGTAGTAGTCAGGTAGTTGAGACTTCCTACAAGTTGTCTATACTTTGTTGCATCCTCAAATTCTTTTCCTTCAATGGATGTGAGCTTTAAGTTTTGTTCCATTGGAGTAGTCAAAGGATTGCATTCAGTCATGCCAAACCTATTCAACAGATCTCCAATGTACTACTTTTGAGAAAGGAATATGGACTTCGGATTTTGAGTTACTTCAATACCAAGATAGTAATGAACATAGCCCAAATCAGTCATTTCAAAACCTTTCCTCAATTCCTTCTTTATGGATGCAATGTAGCTCTCATTGTTCCCTGTCATCAAAAGATCATCTACATATACCACAAGATATACAACTGTTTTGCCAACCTTCTTGACAAACAAAGTTGCATCATCAAGATCATAATATTTGAAATTGAGTTTCAGAAGATTCTCAATTAATTTTTCATACGAGGCTCATGGTGCTTGTTTGAGGCCATACAAGAATTTCACAAGTTTGCATACTTTATGTTCATGTCCTTTCATAGCAAATCCTTCAAGCTGGGTCATAATTTTTTTTTCTTTTAGATCTCCATTCAAGAAAGCAGTTTTTACATCCATTTGATGGAGTTTCCAACCGTTTTGAGCTGCTAGGGAAAAGATTGTACGGATGGTAGCCCATTTTTTTGTGGGGGCAAAAGTCTCCTCATAATCGACCCCTTCCTTCTGTGCAAAACCTTTTTCCATAAGCCTGTCTTTGTGCTTGTCAAGTGAGCCATCAACTTTATACTTGTTCTTGTAGACCCACTTGTAGCCAATTGGTTTGGTTCCCAATGGAGGATCAACTAGCTTCCAAGTGCCATTCTTTATCAAGGCATCACACTACTTTTGCATTGCTTCTTTCCATGCATCATGGGAAGCAACTTCTTTGAAGGAATTTGGTTCAAAATATGTAGACAAATTCAATTCACAATCATAAGAAACATCCATATCAACGGGTGAATCAGAGTCATCTACATCACCTCCATTTTGTCGGGTTGAATTTCTAGTTCTTGTCTTTCCAACCTCATTAGGATGAACACTTTCAAGTGTCGTTGTCAGCCACTTTGGAGGACCTTTCTGAGATGGTCCAGGCCGCTTTGTTGATTGAGTTGGGACTGAGTCAAGATTGAGTCTCCCAATTCTGTTAATCACATCACTCAAAGTATCGTCCGTTGTTGGAGTTTCATGCGGGGGAGAGAGTGCTTCAGAAGAAGATTCCATAGGTTGATCTAGTATAGGAATCCCCCCTTCAAGATGTGGAATCTGATTATCAAATTCTTGAAATGATTTTACGTTTGCGAATCTATCCAAGCGATCAAGTTGCCGCTCAACAACATTGTCAGTTTTGGATGGTTCAAGAAAGATTACATCTATAGATACAACAAACTTTTTATTGACTTCATCATAGAGACAGTATGCTTTGGAGGTGTTTGAATACCTCAGGAAGGTACACTTACGACTTCTTGCACCAAGTTTGTTTCTATGTACCTTTGGTATCAAGGCATAACATGTGGAACCAAAGACCCTGAGGTGCTTTACCGAAGGAATGTGCCCATACCATATTTCATAAGGAGTCTTGTTTCTAATAGCATTAGATGTACATCTATTCTTTACATATACAACACATGGAACTGCATCATCCCAAAACATCAATTTTACATATTTGAAAAACATCATGGAGCGCACCATATTTAAGATTGTCCTATTCATTCTTTCAGCTACTCTGTTCTGTTGGGGATTATAAGGCACAATTGTTTGTTGGTGAAGATAGTTTTCAAATTCATTTGAAGTGTATTATTTTCCATTATCAGTGCGAATAGAACCAATATGAGATTGTGCATCATTTTCAATCCATGTATGAAAGTTCTTGAATGTTTGAAAAGCATCAGATTTGTTCTTCAATAAATAAACCCAACACATTCTGGTGTAGTCATCAATAAATGTCATCATATATTTATTTCCATTTGTAGAAGGAACAAGCATTGGACCACATAACTGAATGAATGAGTTCAAGTTTTCTATGTACTCTGGAATGTGAATCATGAAAAGACTGTTTGCTATGCTTTCCTAGAATGCAAGCATCACATTGCTTAAGTTTCCTAGGAATTGTAGGCAAACCAGTAACACCATTTTTCTTCAACAAGCGGAGGTTGTCATAGTTCAAGTGTCCAAATATAGCATGCCATAATAAACTTGATGGAAATGTACCTTCTTCATAATGAGAATTGTATGAGAAATTTTGTGCACGAGCAGAGGTACCCTGCAACTTGAGAAGCCTTTCTTCTTCTATCCCCGTCATGACAAGTGAGTGATCTGATGCTTTTCTCACCTCAAGCTTGCCATCAAACATATGAATGGAGTGTCCTTACTGGCGGATGTGGACCAAGGACAACAAGTTTCTCCTCAGCTGTGAGAGATACAGAACATGCTGTAGAAGAAAGTCTGGAAGACCAGGCAATTTTAGCTTGATTGTGCCAAGCCCTGATGGCTTGAGTTTTGATTTGTTTGCAAAGTATACAACTCCATCAACATTGTCAGTAAATTCTTCAAAAAAATATCTTCTAAAATTCATGTGGCAAGTTGCTCTTGAATTAAGCAACCAATCATTTTTCCAAGAAGCAAGTGAAGCATTAAATAAGTCTTCATTTACTCCAATATTACAGTGTGCCACAACATAGTGAGCGGATTCAGATGCTTTACCTTTCTCTTTATCATTAGTTTTACCTTTGGGTTGGTTTCTTTCCTGCTCAATTCTGTCCCAAGGCAACTTGCATGTGCATGCATCATGTCATCCATCTCTTTTGCAGCGTATGCAGTGCAAATCTGACTTTTCTCCTTGAGAGTGTTTGCCCCCTTGCCTCTGAAATTTCTTCCTCTTCCTCTTCGACCACCTCTTCCCCTGGAAGAATCTTAAGCAAGATTCTTCTCTCTATGTGCAAAACACACAACCTCTTCAGAAGACTAAGGAGCTGTCTTCTTCACAAAACTGTTCTCTCTTTCAACAATTTTTTTCACAAGGGAGTCAAAGGTAATATATTTGAGGTTTCCATTTTCTTGCAATGACTCAAGATAATTTGAGTAAGTGGGATAAAGTGCCTTGAGAAAATCTATCAGAGGAATGTCCAGTTCAACATTAGTGACTTTGATATCATGCATAATAGATTTTACTTCTGATGCAAGAGCAAGAGGATCATCATTTTGTAATTCAAGGGTGAACAATTTAATCATGAGTTGAACAACTTCAAGTGCAGAGTGTGAATCATAGAGTTCCTTTAGTTTTTATAAGGCTTCAAAAGCATTTGAAAATGGCAAAATTGTTGAAATGTGGCAACAATAATATTCCAATTTTAATTTTTCCTTGAATTAAAATTCGAATTTAGTCTCACCAACTGCTTGAAAAATAATTAATTAGTTCATCTTGAGTAAATTAGTTGGAGAAATTCAAGCTAGAAGTCTTTGTGAAGTCATGCAATAGTTATTCCCTAAATTAAGGAGATTATCCCTTAGTTAAGGAGATAAGGTTGAGTTGTATTTGAGTTGTAATTAGTTAGCTCAGTTATCTGAGTTAAGTCCAGTTAAATTAGTTCCAAAACATTTTGAGGAACTAATTGTGAGTTCAGTTAGTTAATGCATTCATGCATGAAACTAGTGTACTCCAGATAACTGAAGATTCTCTCATAAATAACTCATGCATGTCAGTTCAGCCAAAGGCCCAATTGAGATTAAAGACAGGGACAATGTACTATCAGTTGCAAGAATTTTCCTATAAGAAAATCTCTTGCATGCAGAAGGAATTCATTCCTTGAGATTTGCACAGTTTTACAGAGTGTTGGAGGAGTGTGTGAGAGCAGTGTCACACAAGGTTACAGCTGGATCACCCAAGGAAAACTGCACAAGGAAATAGGAGGCTTGGAAGGTAGATGATAGGCATATGAATAGTCTATTCTGTCTATAAGCAATAGTGAGGGATCGTATTGAGAGTTGGATAGCTGTGAGAGCAAAAGTTGTGTGTAATCCTGAGATATTTCCACTTGTATGATAATACAGATAATGAGGTTTTTAGCCGAGGCTTTCCCCAGAGTATTATTTTGTGTTTCATGTGTATTGTTTCCTCTTCTAGTTATATGTGTTCCGTTTGATCTTGCTCAAATTGATTAAGCTTTCGCAAGTTTGATTGTAGAAGTAGATTAAGTATTTTTCTTTAGTTATATTGCATAACCAGATTGATCTACAGTGAGAATTTCTACAGAAATATGGCGAATCACCTCTTCATTTACTGATGTTTCAATCAATGCATAAGCCTTGCTGTTCTTATTTTCCCAAATGGCGAATTCCTTGTCTGAGGTAGGTTGTTCTGGCACTTTGTCTCCGTTTCCAACACACACTCCTTTCCACAGCTCATTAAAAATGAGAGTGTGTTTGATTTTCTGCGACCATTCTGGATAGTTCTCCTTCTCGATGAGAACCACTCCCACAATAAATATCAATGAATGCATTTTAAAAAAGTGTACCCTACTGCCAATATATAAAAAATGCACTTCTGGTGGTTAAAAATTGCACTTTGATATATTAAAAACAGAGGTATTATTTTGGGGAGGTAATATATGGGGGAGGGAATATTTAGGGAAGCAAGGATAATTTTAGGGGCGAATGTTCGCCCTTTGGCGAAATTAAGGGGTTTTAAATTTTTAGTGGGCGAATATTTTGTATCATAGTACATTTTTACAAATCACCTCAAATAGCCCACCTTATTTTAAGGGAGAGGGTAAAAAAGGTAAATTTAGCCCTTGAAATTAGGACTTACAACCTTCCATTCGCCCATTTTCAAGAATAGGCTTTATTTAAGTGAATCCATTCGCCCATTTTCAAGAATAGGTTTTATTTAAGTGAATCCTATGGGCCAAATACCATATTTATAAAAGAGGTATGGTAAATTAATAAAAATATAAATAAATGAGAGGTATGGTAAATAAATAAAACATTTTTTATATTTACTCCATAAGTCACCTTATATACATGTAAGGGTGTAAACAAATAAAAATATAAGTAAAGCGGAGATATGGTAAATAAATAAAACGTCTTTTTATACTTACTCAAAAGGTATGGTAAATAAATAAAAATATAAATAAACTAGACGTATCGTAAATAAATAAAACCTCTTTTTATATTTAGTCCATAACCCTCGTTCTATTTATGAAGGCTCAAGAAAGAGGTTTTATTTAAGTGAATCCTATGGGCAAAATACCATATTTGTAAAAGAGGTATGGTAAATTAATAAAAAATATAAATAAACGAGAGATATGGTAAACAAATAAAACATTTTTTTATATTTACTCCATAAGCCACCTTATATTTACGAACAATAAAAAAATGGGTTATATTTAGGTGAAACTTATTAATACCATGCAAAAAACCATTATTAACCCTAATATTAGAATTAATAAAAATAAAAATGGCACATGGTATTGACCCATGGTATTCACCAAAATGGCACATGGTATTGACCCATGGTATTCACCTGGAATGTAGCCTATTTAAATGGGGGAATCATGTAGCCTATGCTAAGATTCACTAGGACTTTACAAAGTTTTATTATTTAGTGAAAGACTCGCCAAGATCTTACAAGATTTTATAATTGAGTAAAATATTCTAATAAAAATAAAAATGGCACATGGTATTGACCCATGGTATTCACTTGGAATGTAGCCTATTTAAATGGGGGAATTAAACCAACATGTAACCTATGCTAAGATTCACTAGGAATTTACAAAGTTTTATTATTTAGTGAAAGACTCGCCAAGATCTTACAAGATTTTATAATTGAGTAAAATATTCGCCATGCCTGGTGAGAGATTCGCCAAAAAATTATATATACATATTATATTATTGATAAAATCGCCTTCCATTTTTCCTATATACCATGGAGATTCGCCCATTTATTATATTTATAAATTTAGGGGGGGTTCTTAAAATTTTCCCTGTAGGGAAGGTGGTATATGGGGGAAAACGTGGGAGCCAAACGCAGGAGCGTTAATAACATTCCAATACGGTTATACCGGACAACATGGGAGCCAAACGCAACATTGAAACAATGAAACAATGCATATCAACGTTATATATATATATATATATATATATATATATATATATATATATAACAACATGGTATATGGGGGACAACATTATATATGAAAACAACATTATACCAACGTTATATATATACCATGTGAAAACAACGTTATACCTGCGTTATATATATGGAACAACGTGGTATATGGGGGACATCGTGTTTAGGTAAATGTTGTGCAGGATATGAGAAACTGGAGTGGTGAGGGAGGTATGTTATGACATTGGGATATGAGAAACCTGAGTAGGAGGGAGGTATGGTATGACAATGGGATATGAAGTGATGAATCTGAAGGTTCAACGCAAGAGTGCACAGAGGTGGTTTAATACAGTGCGACAGAAGGAGAGGGTGTACAATGAATACACTTGTGGGAGCCGAGGGGACTGCGTACACAATCACTCCAGTGTATAGTGTATGGCAACGGTAGAGCAGTGAACACAGTCACTCCATCATACAATGCCATTCAACTGATTAAAAACGTCATGCATTCACCATATATGCCATTGACCATCAATGTTCTGCAATGTATGAGCTTGACAGTGCATTCCAATTATTGAAAGCACTTACCAAACGCCACAACACCTTCAGGTTTTGACCCAACTCACAGTCTTTTAGCGCACATGTTCCATCTCTCAGCACCAAGGCTCCAATGACTTCAACTACTGTTTGCAGGTCCGCTCCAAACAAATTCTATGAGAGTTATTCAGCTCAGAAATCTTTGCAGTCATCATAAAGATAATTCAAAAATGCATTGAATGTGGATGGTCTATCCAAATGAAGAGATTCGGCAGAGGGCTGGAAACTGACAGGAGTTACAATGCGGAAAAATAAAAATAGAGGTTGGCTCTGATACCATGTTAGGCCAGGAGGTAACTCCTCAAATGAAATTGTGTTATTCATTTAGGTTGTTCATTATTATATACAAGAGGGAGTGACAGTTTAGTTTCATCTCCTGATGACTCTCCATTTCCTTTATTATTTATTTACACTAATTATAGTTGTTCACCCAATCCCTATGATTCAGTGTCAACACATCCATTAATACGTCATAGATGTAAGATGTAGGTAGGTAGTCCAAATTCGCACCAACAACGAGCAACATATCCAAATATCCAAATAACAACCATCATTAGCAATTGACAAAGATGAAATTGAAGAACCATCCCAAGGTGTAAGCACAAAGTGAATGCCAGTAGAAAACAGACAGTTGTTGAGGCGAATAAGCTGTGACCAAATTTAAGCAAGAAACACAATGTGCATAATGCACTTCAAACCCTGCTTACACCAAAATAATTACAAATATAGGAAGGCCACAAAAAACACTAGATATCCCCACAAGTCAATGTTTTCATAAGCAAGAAAACCATCATCATCTCCAGAACAAGCTTGAAAAACAAGTGACAAAAACTTTGATACCAATTTCTAATTCTAATTTGAGGAAATGATAGTGAGATCTTGAGCATTATCAACAGGCGGATAAATAGGATCACCAAGAGGATCAATAAGGTCACTAAAATTTGAATTTTACACCAGAAAAATTTCCACCTGGCCCAAACGAGAGTCTCAAAATTCGTTATCCAGGATGGATGAAATTGAATGTATGACCCATGCTCAAAAGCATACCCAAGCTCTGCAACATTTATTTGCTAATTTTTTTAATATGATATGTTTATGTGTACACATGGACTCATCAACACCTTAAAAGAGGATAAGGGAGCATATTAAGATATTCATCGACGTCTTTTTTTATGGTATAATTATCTAACATATCAATTTTGATATGTCATGGGTTTATCAAATAGAAAGAAAATTAATAAAATAGTTTCAAACAGAGGTCTAATGCAATTAATATAATCTAAACAACTGTTTAAAATTTGATATATAATTTATTTAAAAAAATAGTTTAATTAATAAATATTTTGATTTTTCCCATTTAAATTTTTTTATTAAAATAAACAAAATTAATTTGAAAATATTAAAATAAAACAATTAAAAAAATAAAATAAAAAATATCATAAAAAGTAATTATAAAACTAAATTTAAGTACAATTGAAATTGAAATATGAAACTTATTAAATATTAAGTCAATTTACAATGTAGTTCAAATATTTCTCTTTTTTAAATGTCAAATTGAAATAAAAATGGAACACTTAACATTATTAGGCCACATTGGAATAAAACAAAGAACATTAAAGGATAAGGAACAACAAAGTCAAATAGAAAGGCCAAATTATTATAAAGGCTCATTAATATTGTGGGCAACACCAAGACCAATTCATGCAATATTCCAAAGTTGTAGGACCAATTCATTTGCAAAGTTTTCTTAGAGAATTTTGGAAAAATAATATTTAACATTATTAAGTCAAATTAATAAGACAAAGGAACATTAAATAAGTCAAGGAATAGTGAAGAGTTTCATTAATATTGTGCAGAAAACATTTACATCAATCCTAACACTAGGATCAATTTATCATAATAAAAAAAACTAGAAGTAGAATTACATTTAATTTTGAGAGAATAAAATTATAATTATATATATATAATATTTTTGAATTTTTAATATGTGTATTTTTATTTATTTTTGATAGATTTATTTTTAAGGTTGTTATTTATTGAGGCCATAATTTTGCTCAGACGATTATTTTTTGTTATAATTTGTTATTTTTCTAAAAGAACTGATTGTGAGAGTGTTTGAATTGTTTTTCTATGGTGGAAATAGTTTCAACACCATAAAAAATCTTTAAGGTACTCAAAATCCTAAAGATTCATAGATGTAACCCGAATTTCAAAAAATTTCCGCTAGATTTTGTCAAAATCGCAGCGAAATTTCCATTGTTTTTTGAGCGGAAAATGTGGTCATCTCTACGTGATGTTTAAATAATTTTTCTATTAAATTTAATCAATTTGATTGCTGGATTGTCTTTTATGCGTAGAATATTGTTAGGTGGAAAAATCTTGTCTTGCGGACAAGACACGATCTCTCTAGACTCAATGATTGAATCTAGTAACAAATAAACAAAGTAACTAGTAAATCTTTCCCTAGGTCCATTCTATTGAATCACACGCAAAAGTAATGGAGTATGAAATCTATACCTTTCAAATGAAATGCCTGATGAAGATCCTTGGTATGGTTTGATGCAGCTTCTGAATGTTCAGAATCCAAACTTGAAAATACACTAACAAACACAAGATGAAAGGCACATAATATATAAATGATTCAATAAGACCTATATTAATGATCAAGGAGACTAGTACCTAATGTCATAACCAATAGACAATAAAAGTAAACATTCGATATATCAGATCCAATGTACATTATAATGAGAAAGTTTATTTATTTATTTATTATTGTTATAATTGAATGAAAAGGAGAGACACAACATAGCCTTGATGTTGACAAATATATTTCCAATAGTCTCCAATCCTCCCCTTAAGTGACAAGCTTCCAGCCTCAAATTGACAACATAAGTTTACATCAAAAGTCAACCCCTTCCCCTCTGGTTTGTGCTGAATTTATAGGCCAAGAGGAGAGGGTTAGAGATCCTTTTTCTAAGGATCAAATCCACAAAGAAGGGGATTAGGGTTCCATAATGAGAGGGAATAGATTCATGAACCATGGGATGAGGCCCAAATAGGTAGGGGTTCGAGCCATTATTTTTGATATAATATTCCCCAACAAGGCTTATAGAAATTGATTTTTATTTTTACCTACATTAAAATACTGACACACTTTTTAATGGAAGACATAGTGTAGGATTGCACAGGATACAATGATTAGAATTGGGTTTCCGTAGGTAATGGATAGGAAATGTGAAATAGTGTTTGAAATTAGGTTTTTAAGCAATGTAATATAGGATTCTTGTTATTTTCAGAATGGTTTTGCTTCCAACATTGTAGGGGATTACTTGCAAGAGTTCATCGGATAGTGAGAGATCCAGAATTACGGTCATTTGCCTAATGGTGACAAAATGAAGTGTAAAAAATCGTGCTTACATCATTTGGATATAATAGTATTAAGTTATTCAATTTAGTGTTATCTTCTTCGAAAATTATTTCGATTTCGTAAGAATTAAAATGTAATTTAACAAGTGCTATGTAGTAGCTAGTACCGGTCGCTTAGTTTAAATATAGTTAAATTAGATTTTGGATTGTTTACAGGCTACGAGTTGATCAATTAAAGCCTTGATGAAAAAATAGATATGAAAGTGAAAATGTTGTGCTAAAATGGTGCTTTTTGATGAACACCCTACCTCATTGGCTATAATGAAGCTCTATAACTATATTTCCTTGGAAGTGTTTCACTAAAATTGATATGGAGAAGCATAGTTTCATTTAAATGAGATGTGAATTCTAGGAAACATGTTTTTCATGAACATTTGTCTCCTACAATGTTCACGGGAACATGATTGATGTAGAAATGAATGTAATTATGTCTATGGCAGTGAAGACATGGGATATGGAACAAAAGTTTTATTGTTATCGCTCAAATTATAATTTCCGTTATTCAATTCTAACATACTAACTTTAGCTATAATAAAACCATAATTTCTGCAACACATACTTATCCTATACTATAATATTAAACGAGAAACATTGTGTACAACAAATAAATTTTAATCGGTGAAATGGAGTAGAAAATCATATATCAATATGATCAACTACTAACAACTTTTATTGAGTGAAATGGATTAGAAAATCAAATACCAATATGCTCAACTACGTAAATAAATAATAATATTTAAAAAGAAACCTAGACATTAATACAAACAAAAGCATATACTTGAAAAATAGTGAAAATCAAAATTTGAAAAAATATAAATGTAAAAAACTATATATATCTACTATACGAGCACAACTGAAAATAAAACTTTTATTGAGTGAAATGGTTTAGAAAATCAAATATCAATATGCTCAACTATTTAAATAAATAATGATATTTAAAAAAAAACCTAGATATTAATATAAACAAAAGCATATACTCGAACAATAGTGAAAATCAATATTTGAAAAAATATAAATGAAAAAGACTATATATACTTACTAAACAAGCACAATTGAAAATAAACCATAGGCTTACTTCACAAGTTCAACTGCGATCACAGTCCTGCAAATCTTGAAAATAAATAAATAGATAAATAAATAAGTGAGACATAGATTTATACTTTCTAAACAAACATAAATGAAACAAAACATTTATCCTTAGGTTGCAAAAAAATTAAAATGTGTTGCATATGGTTTGTTATGTTTTGTAGACGGAGAAAATAAAATAACCAATAAAATCATTAAATATTCCATAGATAACATTGAGGTAGTTTTTTTCAAAGGAAAAAATTATGTTAACTTACTTGATCCTACTCCTTGTAATGATATAAAACTAGTCTACATTTTCTGTGGATAAATTGTTGAACAATAAATGGAATAAAAAATGCCCAACCGAAATCCAATATCTAAATTTGAAACAAGTTAACTGAATTGCTATGTTGTGCTTAGGGTTTTATGCCATGGTCTCATATTTCAAGAAATCGAGAAACAACAACAAAGCATAGGAGGAAATAGAAAAGGAAAAATGAAACAATAGCAAATGGTGCTGCAAAGAAGGGGAGGATACATGGTAGCCTTTCCAATGGAATCAAAAATAAGAAAGAGAAATAGTTGTTGCTTCAAAGGAAAGAAAATTATAGAAATGTGAACAGAAAAAATAAAGTCAAATTAAAATGAACAAAAAAACCTATGATTAATGGAATTGGAATTGAGAATAGAAAAAAGAAAGTTCAAATTAAAAAGCAATAAAACTAAAAATTAAAAAAGAAAAGGAAAATACTTTTTTTTTTTTTTTTTAAATTATTTTTTCTTCTTTAAAATTTCTATTCATGAAAATGGAAATAATAGAAAAAAGAAACAAAAATTAAAATGAAAAAGTTTAATAAAAAGGAAATAAAACTAAAAGAAAAAAAAATAGTAACTAATAAGAAAATAGAAGTTACTAAACAATACCCATAATAACACTTCAATCAATCACATTACAAATAATAGATTTAAATAATAATAAAAAAGAACATAAATTGAATTCACAAAGTTAAACTTTGTATAAGAGGGAAAAAAAAAATTTAGTTAAGACAAATTAATAAGCAGAAAAACTAAATACATAATACCATACTTTCTAAAATATAATAAAAAATAAATAAACATAATATTACTAATTTTAAATTAAAAATACTATATTAAATAAAATTAATATTATATATGATTCTTAACATTGAGTTGATATATAACACTTAAAAGGAGCGACCAGGTTCTAGGGTTCAACAAAGAAGGAGACAGGGGTCAACAAGTAACCATGGAAGCGCAGGGAGGAGGGAGCTCCACTCCCTCCTACAGTAATGTGGTTTCAAACAGAGGAAGAGCAGGGAATAGGAACAAGCCTCCACACTCCTTGGAGGACAAGACAAAAATTCCTGAAACCCAGAAGGCGGAAGGCAGCAAAACCCATGCAGAGCAAGGGACCCACGAGAAAGACCGACAGGAGGATAAAGCGGAAGACAGAGGTCAGGGAACAGAGAACAGAACCAAGATGGGGCCCTGCAAACCCAAGACCAACACTAAACCGCGGGTAATACTGAATGATCTTGCTCTACAAGTGCACAGGGATCATATGACAAACTACGCTATAATATGCAAGTTTATGGGAATCTGGCCGATAGAGAAAGCGCTATACACTTGGATAAAATACAACTAGAAACCAAAAGGGGAGTTAAATATACATTTGGGATCCAAAGGTTTCTTTACAGTGGTGTTCACGAACATGGAGGACAGAGATAGGATTTTTGAAGGAGGACCATACTTCTATGCGACAACTGGTCTCTATATGCGCCCATGGACGATGAACTTTGTGCCGGAGCGAGAAACTTTCACATCAGTATCGGTATGGATTAGACTCTACTCCTTACCCTTAGATTATTGGATGCCAGAGTCTTTAAAAGCTATAGGCAATAAATTAGGTCATTTTTTAAAGATTTCAGAAGCAACACTACGAGGAAAGTATACCTCCTATGCCCGTATATGTGTGGATATGGACCTATCAGGAGCTCTTCCAGATGAGGTCATTCTTGAAGTCTATGATGATGAATGGGTCCAGGCAGTTGACTATGAGCACATCCCATTCAAATGTCACAAATGTCATGAGCATGGACACCTATTCAGAGATTTCCCTCTTAACAAAAGGGAGGAATACCTAAACACCAGTAAAGGGAAAGACCACACCGGTTTTACTAAAGTGGGAGGAAAAGGGAAAGGAGGGGGAAGGAAGACACAAAAGAACCCTAATGATAACAAAACAAGAAGTCACAATGGTTTTGAGATCTTAGAAGAAAGAGAAGAAGATGAGGGAAATCAAATGCAAACAAAGAATCAGGCGGAAAGAGGGAAAGGAAAAGAGACAAGTATGGAGTTCACACAGGAACAGAATGAACACACAACAGACCCCTTGAGTACCATGGAAATAGAAAAAGACCATGAAATGACTCAAAGTGAAAGTGGTACAGAGGACCAAGACTTACAGGAGATCCTGGAAAGGGAGAACCTGGAGCTAGAAAAGTTTCTAGAACAAGGAGGAAGCCTGGGTATTAACTCCATACCTTAGGAGGAAGTTGACAAGGTTCAGCAGATATTCCTTAGCAAGTCACACCAAATAGCTGCAGGAGTAAAAAGAGGACATGACAATCAGGAAAACAAAGGGGTTTCCTCAACAGGATTAATAACAGGAAAATTGGCAAAAAACCCAGGCAGGAAGAGAGGAAGAAAGAGACAGAAAGAATTGCTGCTAGAATGTGGCAAACTCATGATTGACTCAGGAAGGATGAAATATTTGTCCAGTTACTCCTTCAAAACCCCACCTCAATGAAGATCACAACCTGGAACATTAGAGGACTAGGGAGCAGAAGGAAACAGAGGAATCTAAGCAATAGGATCAGAGAGGAGAAACCTGACATAGTGTTCATACAGGAAACAAAATGCTCTATGGAGAAGATCAGAGAAAAACACAACAAATGGTTAAATAGATATGAATATCTTGAGGTCAAGGAAAATAAATCGGCTGGTGGCATTCTCACTCTATGGGATCCTCAAAAATTTGGTATACAAGATGCGGAGGCGTCCAGACACCACCTTTCTTTGATCATCCAACCTGTGGGTGACAGGCAGTGTTATATGATCACCAATGTCTATGGTCCTCAACCAGTGGAGGACAAACTTCGGCTCCTTACTACACTGGAGGATATGAAAAAGAGATACCCAGCTTTACCTTGGATTCTAGGGGGAGATTTTAACATGATAAAATCTCTCACGGAGAAAAAAGGGGGAACTAGAACACTTGGTAGGGATTCAGAGGCCTTCCAGAACTTCCTCACCAATATGAAACTAGTGGATATGGACACTAACAATGGAATTTTCACTTGGAATAACAAAAGGGGGGGCTCTAACCAAGTAGCCTCAAAATTAGATAGATTTATTATCTCAGAGGAACTTCTACTCATGGGAAGAAGCCTAGCAGCGTTCATCCTACCTTTTGGTGGTTCAGACCATTGGCCCATCCAATTGGAAGCTTCTCTAATTGGTAAACCTAGGAACAACCCCTTCAGGTTTGAGAATGTATGGCTCACGCACTCAGATTTCCTCAAAAACATTGAAAAATGGTGGAAAGAAGAGATACACTTTCAAGGCACAAAGATGTTCCTTCTTCATTGCAGGCTCAAACACATTAAAGGCAGACTCAAAGAGTGGAATAAAAATGAATTTGGAAACATCTTCAAAGCTAAAGGAGAAGTGGAAAAGAAGCTAAAGGAAATAAACCAAATTCTTATCACAGAAGGCTACACAGAGGAAAGGAAAGAGCTTGTAGATTCACTTCAGCATGAATGGGAGAATAGATGTCTACAAGAGGAAATATTCTGGAGACAGAAATCCAGGGTCCAATGGATTAAGGAAGGGGAGAGAAACACCAAATTCTTTCACAGATCCACTATAGATCACAGAAACAACAATAGAATTGTGAAACTCACAGACCAACATGGAGTTGAAAGAAACACGCATGAGGAGATGGAAGAGGTTCTAGTCCAGCATTTTTAGAGAATTGCTGAGGAGACCACTGTTGATAGATCATAGTTTACGAAAAGATTTACGCAGTACATTCCTAAATTGGTCTCCAAAGAAGACAATTACAATCTCAATAGACCAGTAATAGAGGAAGAGCTTGAGGAAGTCATCACAGAGATGCACAATGGGAAAGCTCCAGGCCCTGATGGCTTCAATGCGGACTTTTTCAAAACTTGTTGGAGGATTGTAAAGCATGATATTCTGGAGGTGGTGGAAGACTCGCGAAGATCTAAAATAGTCTTGAGGGCGCTTAATGAATCTTTCATAGCCTTAATCCCCAAACAGGAAAAGGCCACCTCTCCAGATAGATTCAGACCTATAGCCTTATGCAATGTGGTGTACAAAATAATATCCAAAGTAATTGCCAACTAACTCAAACCACTCCTCCCTACCTTGGTGTCAGAGGAGCAAACGGGTTATGTGGAAGGAAGACAGATTCTTGATAACATAATTCAAGCTCATGAAGTGGTTCATTCACTCATTACCAATAAGCAGGCAGGGATGATAATTCAGCTGGACATAGCGAAAGCCTATGACAAACTTAGCTGGACTTACATAAGAGCAATGCTAAAAGCTTATGGCTTTGACTACAACTGGATTAGATGGGTCATGGCTCTAGTTACCACTGCCAGTTGTTCTATTCTTCTCAATGGCTCTCCCTCCAGAACCTTCAAGCCTACAAGAGGTCTCAGGCAAGGTGATCCTCTTTCCCCATTCCTTTTCATTCTCATGATGGAAGGGTTGGGTAGAGCTATAAGAGCTGCTAAGGTGGAAGGAAGAATTCAAGGTCTGAGACTCACTCGAGGTGGAGACACGGTGACACATCAACAATTTGTGGATGATACTATGCTTCAAGGCACACCCACAGTCAAGGAAGCCAAAGCATTCAAGCAAATTCTGTATGAGTTTGCAATGGAAGCAGGCACTGAGGTAAGTCTTACTAAATCAAAGATCTTCTTTTTCAATATTGATATTTCGATTCAAAGAAATATTTCCAGAATTTTGGGCTTTCAAAGAGATTCATTTCCCTCGAAGTATCTGGGAGTTCCCCTCACTGACAAACCGTTGCACAAGGACATCTGGGAGCCTGTTCTAAATAAATTGAAAGACAAAGTCAGTAAGTGGACAAACAGAGCCCTAAATCTAGCAGGGAGGCTGACTCTCACTAAGGCTATCCTCCAAACCATCCCTATTTATATGCTATCAGCCATTCCGGCACCAACTGGAGTCAGTACTCAAATAAGAAACATTCAAAGAGACTTTCTCTGGGGGAAAGGTGAAGAAAAGAAGAAATGGGCTCTGGTGGCATGGGAAAGGGTATGCATGCCTAAATCCCATGGTGGCCTGGGTCTCCATGACCCAGGAATTCTAAACAGAGTTCTGGGAGCTAAAGTTTGGTGGAGATGGCTAACGGAAATTCGAGCCCCCTGGGCAAAACTATGGAAACAAAAGTATGCAATGAATTGGCCGGATATGAACCTCATAAGAATGACAGGACAAGTAAAAGGTTCACAAGTTTGGAACAAAGCCTGGGAGAATAGGGCCTTAGTTCAAAAACACAGTTTCTGGGAGATCAGAAACGAAAATTTGGCCTGGTTCTGGGAGGACAATTGGCAACAGGAGGGCAATCTCAGTAGAGAGGAATTAGCAAGTATCCAAACGGATACCATCAACAAAGGCTTAAGAAGGGTAAGTGACTATTGGGATTAGTCAAGGAACAATTGAAAATGGAGAATATGGAAACTTCCAGTTTATAATGAGATGAACATGCTGCATACTCAGGCTAAGGCCCTCAAAGGTATTTTGGAAAAAAGGCAAATCTTAACCTCAACCTTAGATGATCAATTACGATGGGGGAGGAGTAAGGCAGGTCTCTTCACCCTCAAAGAGGCCAAAAGAATAGCTATAGGGTTTAACTTTCCAAGTATTGAAAAGACTTGGAAAGAACTCTGGGATAACCCTCATTGAATGAAGGTCAAACTGTTCAAGTGGCTGGTTCGTCAAGGCAAGATTTTGACATGGGATAATCTTAGAAAGAGAGGCTTTGTTGGCCCCTCAAGATGTCACCTGTGTGGACAACAGGAAGAAACCACTAATCGTCTCCTCAATAGTTGCTCCTTCACTGCCACACTATGGAACTAGGTTGGGAATGTCTTCGAGCAGATAGACAGGCATGAAAATGACATCATTGCCACGCTAAAAAATTGGAGGAAATTTTTTCAGATAATGAGACAATAAACTCAGCCTGGGCTTTGACTCCAGGGTTCTTGATCTGGAATGTATGGAAGGAGCGCAATAATAGGATTTTCAAAGATAAAATGGGCCCAGTGAGCAGCATCATAAAGCTAATCCTCAAGCAACTCAAGGAGACTGTCCACATCCTGGGGGGTGTTTCCTCTGGAAAACTCAGGGGACACAGAGAGGCTAGCATCCTGGAAAAGCTGGAGCTTCAGGTTCATCTCCCTCAGAGTCCTCTGCAGATTACCAAGCACAACTCAGAAGGAAAGGCTTTTTGGCAACCCCCTTCACAAGGTTTTTTGAAATTTAACATAGATGGAGCCTCAAAAGGAAATCTTGGAGACGCAGGGTATGGAGGGGTCATGAGAGATGAGGAGGGCAACATACAGGTCATTTTCCACAGTTATCTAGGGAAGGAAACCAACAACATGGTTGAGCTCATGGCGATGGAACTATGCTTGGAAATATTGCTGAAGCACAACATTCATAATGTCATCATTGAGGCTGACTCGGAGTTAGTCATTAATTCGGTCAAGTGGATAAGTGCAAGAGCAGCACCAGAGAAAATCTTAGGTCACTGGCGGCTTCTGCAAATCTACCAAAGAATTCAATCACACCTAAGAATTCTAAGAACTCTCAGGTTTGTGCATGTTTGCAGGGACACAAACAAAGTGGCGGACTGGCTAGCCAACGAGGGGGTTAGAAGCAAGCTTATTGACATGTGTTGCTGGTGGGAGGAGGTAATAGATGATAGAATGAGAGATGAATGCTCATCTCAGGCCCTCACAGATAGACAGCACTATTAGAACAGACAGAGAGACAATATTTCTCTCTCCATAAATGAAGAATAAAATCACATTAGATAGTTTCTCAGAGGATGTGCACTTTATGATCGCACAGGAATTTAACAAAGTCTACATTAGCCTAGGGGCTACTAGAAAATTGAATAGAGGAAGTCATCGGGCCAGAAGCTATCTGCTCAAAAGGAAGAGCTTCGAGGAGATGGGTTACTGTGAAGAACGACAATAGAGGCCAACGCAAATCTTAGTGTTTTCCGTGCAAGAAGCGACCCTTCAAGGCATGTCTTCCTCGTGCAATGCTTTGGGGACCGAGGGAGTAGAAAACTGGAGTCAAATACTGCTCGGGATAAACCACCTGCATCGGGCGCCATTTGACCCGAAAGCGGTTTTCCCAGACGGCATGCGATGCCACATAGCAAGCGACGCGTGGTGGGGGAAGAAGAAAGAATACTGCCCTCATCTCGCGGTATTCCTAGAGCTTATGTTCTGCGCAATATTGATTATGACTGTCGGAACAAGAGGGGAATGATCAATGGCCACATATGGTTGAGCGGGTTTGTGGGGACGAAAGGTCAAAACTGCTTACGGTTCACCACCTTTATCGGGTGCCCTCAAACCCAAAGATGGTTTTCTTGTAAAGCTAGCAATGCCGCTTGGAGAGCAACAAGTGGCGGGGGATGAGGAAGGAATACCACCCTCATCGTGCGGTATTCATTGAGCTTTTGAGTTGAGCGATATGGATACTAGCCGTCGGATCAGAAGGGGAACACTCGACGGTCATAATTGGTCAAGCAGTTTAGGGGGTATTCCACGGGCTACTTCTCCACGAGATTTGTTTTTAAACCGTCAGATTAAAAGGAGCAAGATCAATGGAGGCTAACTTGTGAGAGGACTAAGCGGTCCTCGTGCACGTTTTCGGTTCCAAGGCAGCTCTGGCCTTGGTTTTTTAATTCCGAGCTTTGTAGGGCAATTTTTCTTCCTTTGTGCGGGTTTGCACCTATGTGCACTTGTTGTAACCATTGTAATTTATTTTCTTTCCCAAGTCAATAGAAAGACTGTCTCTTACTTAAGCGAAAAAAATAAAATTAATATTATATATATATATATAATTTCAAAATTGTTAAAAGTTCACTCACAAACTGAGTTGTCTTTACTATCTTTTTCATAAAATTATACGACTTGCAACTCTAATTCATGATGGTCGTGTTAGAAATAACGTGTTTTAACATTTTATGAAAATTGAAACATATAATAAAAACTAAGTGGATATAATCAAATTTTTAATTGAAAGATAATTTTATTAAAATAAAGTTATATTATATTATATTAGAATTTTATGTGTGGAAAAAAATAAGTAGCATTTGTATTAAGTTTGAGCTTGAATGTAGTAAAGTACATGAGAAGGGATTACAATGAGTTCATAATGGTTGGTTCTTTAGAAAAGTACATGAGAGGAGATATAAAATTGTTATCTAGGAAATTTTCATTGATGCACATATAACTAATTAAATTGTAACTAAATGTTTTACATAATTTTCTAAATAAAAATATAATCTTATAAAAAGAGATTATTGTTCGAGTAGAGGATCAATAGACATGTTGTCAAAATGACTTCTAGAGGCACTGGTAGTTGTGCTTTGTTGGGCTCCAATATTATGTTGAATTTGGGACTCTCTCAATTGGCATTGAATGGCTCCAATTTCATCTTATATTTTCACTTGAGTTTTTAGTCTTTGCAATTCTTCATCCAGGAGTAAAATAGCGTTGGACTATTGTTAGATTATGCGTTGTAGTTCCAGGATTTGAGTTTGATTATCTACTAGATGGTGCGAGCAGCGATGATAAGCATTGCCCCATCCAGAAGTGTCAGAGGAAGGAAATCATTGCTCCATAAGTGGCTTCACACAATGCAGTATACAAACAAGCAAAGGGATCGAGGGTCGGCTTAGCTCAGACTTGGGGTTCACGTGAAGGAGAGCCTAGAATTGAGGGAATGATGGTATGAAGCATTTGACACCGAAAACACAACCAAAAGAGGAAGACAAACCACACCAAAGAGACTAGAGTAGAGCCAAGTCCACAAATTTTCTAGAAAAATATTCAAAACATGAGGAGGAATACATGTGTAGCATCAACATGCCAAGATCTGCAAGAAAATGTGTGGCCACCACCAATTGTTGGAACTTTTGCGCAAAGTGTGAAGAATTGAAGAAATACAAACCAATAAAGAGTCCCTAAAGCCTTCAGAGACATAGACATCATAACCATTAAGGGTCCCCAATATACAATGAATTGTGAATTTGCCAACCCATGAAAAACTCCCCACCAAACCAGAAACATGGAATTATCCACTCCACCTCGAAGATTCTGATTCCCTTTCAAATTGGGATGCCAAAGAAATTTTAGGGAGAACTTCTAACACAATAGTTGTCCAGAGACTCCAACTGCTCTTTGGAGCTAAACTTCGACTTGTTCACTCATGAATAGTGTGAACCCCTCCACTCCAAGAAAAGATAACTAGGTGCTCAAACAAATCACAACTTTCAGAGGCTTGGATGTGCCTCACCATGATGCCTCTCTGCATTTCAATCCATATTCCCTAAGGCTCACACACTATAGTAATCTCATCCAAATTGAATACCATTACTCTCCACCACCTTTGAATCTTTAATGGATCAAAGGCACATAGCTCACGGTAAATTCCGAGAGAAGGAGATGCCACATGTGAAGATCTAAAGGACTTGGCGAGCACGTGGCCAACACGTCCTACACTAGCCACATCAACCATTATGTCAGGTGCCTCAATTGAATAGCTTCACCATTAAATTGCCAATACTTTTAAGGGTGGAGGTCTTGTGAAAGATTTATATGTTTGGCTAAACCAATGCTCCCTTACCTACATATATACTGTCACTATTGAGATTTTGACATAAAACAGTTGGAGAATACCTCATGGGATTGTCTTCCATCCTAATAAACCATTGGTGACAAGTTGGCCTGCCTCTAGATGACAAGCTAGATTGGACTGCTCATCCACTTTGTTGTTCTGACTCCTTAGGATGTGATAGAAAGACTTATGAGGGGAAATTCCAGAATACTAAGGATTATGTTGAAAATAAGACTTAGATAGTTGTTCTTAGAGAGCGATCCTTTGTGCAAGTGTTGAATGGTCAGAATGGTGTCTCTTAGAATATATAGCTTGGGGTGATTCATTTCTTTAGCCAATTGGAACCCAAGAAGAAGCACATACATCTACTCCAAGTTGTTTTTCCTTTTTAAAAGCCCCAAAGAATAGTTGATTTCATGATTTTCTTCGAGATTTAAAATAGTCCCTCCCACTCTTGCCACCCTTGGATTATTTTTAGAAGCTCCATCAAAGAAAAGGATCCAAGACTTTTGTGAATTCTTCCATGTTTCAAATTCAACATCTGATAAGCAGAGCTTCCAGGGTGGAGTTAAGGGATAATGAGTAGGAAGAGGAAGATAGAGAGAACCCAGAGGATCGAACAATGAGGTTGTCCATTGGCCCTCTTGTTAGTCTAAGAAAGGATCATGATCTTTCGACTTTGCTCTGTTATATTTCACACAAAAAGAGAGAGCGTTTAAGGTCGTTTCTCTAGAAGGAATGGAAATATTTTTTAAGATAATGTTATTTTTGGACAACCAAATATTCCAACACATATACTTCGGAAGACAGGAACACAACCATTTGAAAAGATGTTTCCCAAAGAAATATACCATATACTGTTTATGCCAGTTGGAGGTTAAGATAGAGATGTCAATTGGTTTCTTCAACAACATGGATAGAGGGCCCAAAGCTATATTCTAGACTTGAGAGGAGAAGGGACATCATAAGAAAATATGTTGGATAGTTTCTTCATGTTGACTATAAAGGGAGCACCTCAATGGACCTTCAATGCCTCTTTTTTTAAGATTTTTTGAAGTCAGAATTTTCTGATGAGTAAGATGATTGCATAAGGTGTTGACTTTGGGGATGGAATTGTTCAACCACCGTTTTTTCCAGAGAGAGCACTTGGGGGGCCCGCGTAGAGTAAAAATTCTTCATAACTAACCTTGACTGTGTAAACACAAAACTTCCAACCTACTCCTTAGGCTAACACCAAGGGGCAAAACCTGTCAGTCTAACTTTAAGAGTCTCCCAGAGTGGAAGAAGATTGTTGGGAATATTATCCAACTTCCATCCTAACCATAAGCTTGAATTGTTAGAAAGGGAAATCTGCTCTAATGTCAAGATCCCTTGACTAGATAAGAAGAGCTTAAAAGTCATTAATGGGCTAGAGATTTGAAGAGGAGGGTGATTCAAAATATAATCAGACTAGAGATTGATTGCGTAACATTTCCAAGAGTGCAGCTAAGATTATTATTTATCAATATATCTTAGGTAGAGATGAGTTTCCAAATTGGGGAGAAGTTCCTTGAGGGGGGGAGAATCATTTCGATCTCCATTGCTTTGATGTAGATATTTTGTAGTGAGGAATTTAACCCACCAAGCTTCCATATTGGATTTGATTTTCCACACCAATTTTTCTCAAACGGCCTAGTTCATCAAATTTGGGTCTCATATTCCTAATTCTTCATGCTCTCTAGGGGTGTGAATGGTGGCCCAACCAACCAAATGAAACTTTTTATTAGAAGATATGTTGAATTCCCATAGAAATTTCCTAATAGCTTTCCCAAGGCATTGCAGAATATACTAAAGGGATAACATTGTTGAGAATTGATACAAAGGAATGGAAGATATAACAACTTTATTGAGAAATATTTGACCTACTCAAGTAAGCCATCTTTCCCCCCAAGAATCTAGTTTATTGCTGACTTTGGATAAGACATTTTGTCAGGCCTGTGGAGTGTGGGATTTGAGGCAAATCATAACAATAATATACTTGAAATATTTCTAGTTATCAATAGTGTTGAAGCCAAAGGCATCCTCGTTCTGGATTCTCTTGGATGTCGAGATATTCCACGTGAAGATCCAAGACTTTGTATAATTGGCGAATCCTCTTGAGGTTGCTAAAAAGTTGTCCAATACTAGTTTAAATTGTTTAGCTATTACAATCGAGGTGCCTCCAAGAAGAATAGTTTCATCCACAAACTAAGAGTGGTTGACACATTTGGTGTTCTGTGTGAAATGAAGCCTAGGGAGGCGCTTAATTTTGTGCTTGTGTTCCAGATGTTGAATGGTTGTATATTAAACTAGAATGTAAAGTAATGGGGAAATTAAACATCCTTGCCTTAATCCCTTGGAGGATTTGAAAAATTAGTGACTCGACCATTCACAAGAGGAGAAATCCAAGGGGATTCGATGCAAAGGGAAATTCACTGAATAAAGGAATTATCAAATCCTAATTATCCCAAAACTTTGTAAAGGAAGTTATGGTTGACTCTGTCAAAGGAATTATCCATGTCAAGATTCATGGACATCCCCTTCTCCCCCCTCGATCTCCTGGATATTATGGTTTCCTGAACAAGAATAATGTTGTCAAAAAATTGTCTTCCTAGCACAAAATCACCTTAATTCTCATATATGATAAAAGGGAGAAGCTTTTTGAGTCTTTCCATAATAATTTTGGAAACAATTTTATAGGAAACTTTACAGAAGGAGATGGGTTATTTTATTTTGGGACAATGACAAAGAACGATGAATTTACACCCCCCTAATGCAAAATTGCTTCAAGGAGTAACCAATCATTTTTTTGAGATCATGTTTGATTATATCCCAAAAGAATTTATAGAAGTGGGAAGAGAACCCATTTGGCCCTAGGGCTTTGTTAGGGTGATAGGAGTAGACTATTTTGCATATTTCTTCTTTTAAGGGGAGGATAATTAACTGGTGGTTCATATATTCTGTAATCATTTGAGGGATATGCTCTATCATGTTTCTTTGAGAGTATAGATTTTGAAAGTGGGTTGCAAATTCTTCCTTGATTTGGTGAACGCCTTATACCTTGGTACCATTAATCATGGTATCTTGAATTATATTTTTCCTCTCCCAATTTGTTGGCTAGCTTATGGAAAAATTTGGTGTTTTGGTCCCTCACCTGAAGCCACACACTTCTAGATTTTAATCTCCAATATTCTTCCTCTTCTTTCAACAAGGAGTGATATTTATCACATGAAGATTATCCTGAGTTAGCATATATGAGGACATTGGTTCTTCATCTATGGAGGAATATAGGAAACTCATTTATTTTATAATTCTTGAATAGCGACATGTTGAGAAAGAAATGAATATTTTGCGCAAGATTTAATGCAGACTTTGAGCCTTTTGATTTTTCTTTCCCAAATCTGGATTGGGCTTCCCTCCACCCAAGGGAGCCAGGATTGTTTGACCACATTGAAGAAATAGGGACGCTGGATCCATAAGGGGCTAAAGCTAAAAGGGATGGGACTATAATTGAGAGGAGGGGACATGATGAGCCTGATAGGGAAATGATCAGAGTCGCTCAAGGGAAGGATAGAAGATCTGAGGGAGAGGTTACACTGCAAGAAATATACATATTTGAGGAAGCGATCTAGTCTAGATGCAATATGATTAGAGCCAAATCCTTCACTATTCCAGGTATATTTAAGGCCACAACGTTTAATGTACATAAGCTTGGAGTGGTTAATAAATTCATCCATATGTTCTTGGAAAGGATATCTAACTGGAAATCCCCCTTTCTTCTCCCAACTATGCAAGGTGATATTGAAATTGCCTCCAAAAATGCTAAAGGTACCAAACTGTGGATCACCTAAGCTTTGAAATGACACCCAAAATTCTTGCTTTTCTTGGAAATGAACTGACCTATGAAAATTAATGACAGAACATACTTGATTAGTATAGAGGGCCAAAAACTTGGAAGTAATCTAGTGCACATTTTTGAGTGAATTAAGCATCCAAACCTAGGATGAATCCCAAAGAATGCAAAGACCTCCAGATGCACCTCTAGCATCGACAAAATCCATGTCACTGCCACTCCACATCTGGTGTTGATGAACTAAAATCTTGTACTCCTCCAACTTTGTCTCATGTAATAGAGAAATTGTGGGTCTTTCTTTGTTAATTAGAGATTTAACTTGAGATCTTTTTTTTTTCAGACCCTAACCCCCTACAGTTCCAAGAGAGGATAATCATTGTTTACTCTTTGATTGAGAATCACCTTTAGTTCGGGTAGCACTCGTGCTTCTTTTACTTCCCTTGCCTCCCATATTTCCCACTTGGAGATTTTTAAAGTAGTCTGGTGGCCAAGTTCTTTTTCTTTCTCTATTTTCTCTATTCTAATTTCTCAATTGGACTTCCTTCTAGATTAGTGGGATCGACGATCTTTCTCCTTAATCTTTTATGCTTGTGATTTTCCATTAGCTAAAGTAGAAAAATGTGACTCCAACCACTCCTTCCTATGATGAAAGGAAGTATTATTCACCTTCCGAGGAGTCCTCTAAAGTGCCTTCTGGTTCTTCATTAGAAATTGAATCAATCATTGGCTTGGTTGGGACTTGGGGAGCTTCTAGATTACTTGGCAAAGTTGTGACATTAATTCCTTTACAAGGAGTTTATCCTTCTTCCTCTTCTTGAACAAGATAATCATACCGATTGTCAATGTCTCCATGGTTGGTTGATTTTCTTATTCCTTCCCCAATGGAATTGGATTTATTTTTTGGGGAGATTTGCTCAGATCCCCTTTGTTAAGTTTTCTCTTGATGTTGATTTGAGGAGGGTTGTTGCCTTTGAGGCACATTCTTCATTTCTGCTTGTTTCCACCGATCTCCTGATTCCCCTTGTATTTCATATTCTTCCATTTTTTTGGGGAAATTTACGTAGAAATGTCCATTATCGTGAATTTTTTTTTTCATTTAAACAAAATCTAATCATAATTGACCTCCTGAATATGGGTCCAACTATCCAAAATGAGGTTGATTGCAATAAGTAAGCGTTTATTGAGGTTCAGCTCAACGCAGATTTAGGCACAAGAGAAAATTTTGTCGCGTGGCTTAGTACACTCCACATATTTCCCTAAAGCGTTTCCAATTATACTAAAAATACCATTGTTCCAGCAGTGTAGGGGGAGGAAGGGTAGCTTCACCCAAACTGGGATAGAAGTAGGGACGTCATAATCCAAATTGAAGTTAAGGCTCCAGTGATCTAGGTAAATGTTAGGTCCCTACACTACTACTGTAACCCCTTATTGTTATTAGTGCAACCCCCTTATTGTATTATTGTGCCCATATAGTCCCCATGTTGTTATTATTATGCCCCATAGAAGCCCACTATTGTTAATTTTGGGCCCCTACAATATTATTGTTATGTAGGCTTTGATTGTATTGGGACCCCTTAGACTTCTATATATATAAATGAGGTCTTGTCATTTGTATCATCCAAGAATTGTTCATTTGTGTAATGTAAAGGAGGTTTTCCCCTTGAAGAGGATTATTTTTAAGTTGTTTATCTATCTTTTCTATCTTTTTGTGAGTTGGTTTCATAACATTTGGTATTAGAGCTTTGGATTCCAGGGTTTCGCTGTTCCAAATAGGTCATCGTGGCATTTTCGCTATAACTTTTTTGCTACGAATTTTTACAAGCTAAACAAAAACCCATTTGAGCCGCAATAATTTTGAACAACGGGTCTAAATTTCAGATCTTGTATCACTATAATTTCGGAGATATGATCTGAGGAAGTTAGGGTTTTTCCAAGCTCCAGAATTCCTTCTCAAACAGGTCAGCGTGGAATTTTCTCTATAATTTATTTTCTACGAAGGTTAAAACTCTGAAATTAAAACCCATTTGCAAAGAAATATTGGTGAATCTTGGACCAAAATTTTAGAGCTTGTTTCCCTATATTTTGGGAGATACAATCCAAGACATTTAGGGTTTCTGCAGGATCCCAAATTACATCCCAAAATGTGACCTAGGGAAAATAGTCATAAATTTCACTCTGAGCATCAGATTGAAATTTCGTAAAAAGTTACAAAAATAGGATGACATGTAGTTTTCTGTGTATTAGTTTCAGGACCTAAGGTCGTATCAGTGAGACGTGGAAGGTCATCTAGGAGATTTGACATAACTCTTTATGGAAGAATCCAATATTGATCATACAGGTGGGGTTAGAAAGAGGACTCAGAGAGCTACCACAAAATGCAATTTCAGAAATTGGAGATCCAAAATTACAGAGTTACAGTCATCTGAAGATCGAGCTCCTAAAATGAAGAAAAATATCGATATGAAGAAGTTTGATGATAATGATCCCATAACATGGATACTACAGATGGAGAAATATTTTGATCTACATGATGTGAAATTGTTACAAAAGGTACATATTTTATCTTTATATTTAGAACCCAATTAATTTTTATGGTATAAAGGGCTTTGTTCTTGTAAACCACTTGTCACTTTGTCAATTTTCATGGAGGAAATGATAGCACATTATGAGGATACAAAGAGCAACACCTTCTTTAGCCAATTGATAAATCTCAAACAAAAGGGTTCAATGGCAGATCACATTGAGGAGTTCGAAAAATTGAATATAAGGGTAAATGATATTCCAGAGAAGCAGAGAATTGATGTCTTCATAGGGACTTTAAAGGATAACATTCAACACGAGGTTCATCTTTGGGGACCTGATTCATTGGAGAAGGCATTCAGGTTGGAAAGAAAAATTGAAAGAAAAATTATGGCAACAAGAAGTACTACCACTCACAATTATACATATGGAAGTGTTTTTGCTCCTAGCCTTCCACAACCTACAAGGTTGATACCCCAACAATTGGAATGAAGAGGATAAAACGACCTTTGTTACAGTTGTGATAGCAAATACACTAAAGGTCATAAGTGTGATGAGAAGAAATCATTTTACATAGATTGTGAAGAGGAGGAAGAGAAGGATCAAGAAATGTCAAAAGAAGATGAAATAAACCAGGAACCAACCCCAGAGAAAGAAGAAATGAATTCGACAATATCTTGTAAAGCATTGGCAAGAATTACCACTCCTCAAAATCTCAATATAGAAGGACATATTAAGAAGAAAAAGGTTCAAGAAGTGAAAGATCACATCGAGAATTAAGAAATGAATCCGACCATATCTTGTAATGCATTGGCAAGAATTACCACTCCCCATACTCTCAATATAGAAGGACATATCAAGAAGAAAAGGGTTCAAGAAGTGAAATATCACATCGAGCATCAACAACAAGTTCTCCAACCTTTAAAGGATAAACCGACTTTGGTGCAGAATCGAATGAAACAACAAGCAGATAACCATCAGAGTGAAAGAAGTTTTGATGTAGGCGATTGGGTATTTTTACGGCTACATCCATACAAACAAATGTCCCTCAAGCAAGCTAAGAAGGATAATAAATTATTACCAAATTACTATGTTCCTCACAAGGTGATGCAAAATATTGGTACTATGGAATACAAACTGGAGCGTCCTGCATCTTCCCGAGAGGTCACCCATCCCAATACTACTCAAGCATTGAGGACAACACTTTTTGAAGGAGAGAGGCATTTTATGTCCCTATACTACTAGTGTAACCCCTTATTGTTATTAGTGCAACCCCCTTATTGTATTATTGTTCCCATATAGTCCCCATGTTATTATTATTATGCCCCATAGAAGCCCACTATTGTTATTGTTGTGCCCCTACATTCTCCCATGAAATATGGGCCACTTTGAAAGGTCAAGTCATGATATGATTATTCTGAAAGAAGAAAGTGAAAAACCCCTTCCCGGATAAAAGAAGAGGTGACCTCTCCATTGGTGAAGGGTTTCCAATTTTTATCAATCCATATGTGTACATATCTAGGGGAATGCCATAAACACATAAACTTCCCCACAAGACCCTGATCTGCTAGTTGAAGGGAATGAAGCTTAACATGAGGTTCAAAAACCTCCACCTTTAGGATTTCATCCAATTTCTTAATGAACCAGGAGGAAGATTTTTTTTTAAAACTTAGGGTCATTTGAGACCAATGAATTGAATGTCGCGATCTCCTGGTTTAATTGAGAAGTTGAGGCCAGATTGGTCATGGCTGGCCACCCGTCCTGAGCAAGGCAGGATAGAATCAAGAGTCAAATGACTACAAATGGCTCTATGTAAGTAATCCTGAAAATCCACGTCGAGGCGATGAACGAAAGGGAAGGGGAATGGATGGGGCCTTCTGGGTAGATGCAATTAGGGCCTCAATGCCACTGAGCATGTCAGAGTAGAGGGTGAATAGGGGGGGGTGCTAAAAGCTACAAGGTCACAGAGCATAGTAGAGGGCGAATCAAGGGGGCTCCAGGCTGTAGGACCATAGAGTAGACTAGAGAAAGTTAGAATATAAGCACACAAATTTATTATTACAATGGAATAATATATTAAAATGATTAGTTTGATAGTTAAAATTTTAAAATTATTAAAAATCTATTTAAGAATTAAATTTTCTTTATATATATTTTTTACAAAATACTTTTTTTTATTAAAGCACTTTCTTAAACTTTATAACTGAAAGTTCCATATATTTTTTACAAAATTATAGAACTTGCAATTATAAAGTTTAAGAAAGTGCTTTAATAAAAAAAATATTTTTCAAAACATAGAAATTTGAGTATAATGAAAGACATGTTCATTTTGGGCATTTATCAGGTCTTCGTTAGATTTTAGAGTGACATTTAAATTTTTCCCTTGGATTTCATGGATTGTGTCATTCTATTTGAGAATTATTATAATAGACTATTGGCTTGTTGGGGCCTCACCCAGGTTCGGAGTTAATTAGCCAAACAAATCCCTGTACTCAATTGTAGAGTTGAGGCTTCTGTGATCCATAACAAGTTTATGATAGATTTTTCGGCGAAAATCACATGAGAAACCATTTGTCGACGCGTTTCGAACCAACCAGTGTGGTTCATCGTCAGGACAAGTTGAAAAACAGATCCAGCTTAGCCTGTTTAAATAGCTAGAGCAGAGACACCAACGGTTACCTGGGCAACGGTTACCGGTTTCTCATGTGATTTTCGCCGAAAAATCTATCATAAATTCCTGTACTACTGGCCCTTTCGGCAATAGTCCGCGGAGCATGGACTGAGGTCTCACCCGAAGTAGTATGGGGGGGTGATGGAACTAGGTTTCCGCACCCTTGATATGTCTGAGGGGTTGATTTAGTCCAACTATTAGTCCCTACACGCAGGTTACTTCGTGCACTTCCCTGGCCTTCACGCCCTAATATATTCACCTTCACGCAACCCTAACCAAGGGCTGTGGGGCTTCCACGCTGCTGGAGCAGTGCTTTGCACTATTCCCTTAAGTCACACTCGAGATCTTACTTATCTTCTTACACCAGTAGTTATCTTCATGTAAATGGATGCCTTATATTATATTTATTTATACAACACATTCATATGAGTTTGTGCCGCAAATGAATAGTAAACTTGCAATTCATACCTAATAATACTTAAAACAGGAAAAGATACACAGAAATATGATAAAATTTCTCTTTATTAATGCTTCCAACGGTTATAGATTCGACCTGCCCTGCGCACTCAGCTGCAAGGGTCTACGTACTGAGTTGTGGACTACTAGGCCTCTGCGCACTGAGCCGCAGAGCCGTCTCCTACTTTATGACCCAAAGACACAACTTACACTTCAAATCAATCAATTCCTTAGACTAATCTTGCTTCTCTTCCATTAACTATTTTCTACACTTAGAGCCTCGCTCTCTTTATACAATCCCATGGTCTGCGGACCATGGGTAGATCTTTAAAACCGACATCACATTACAAAAACAAGGGTGGATAACCATGTGACTCTATTATGACTTCGCACTTTGCGCCCAAAATTTGCGGAGTCTTTACAATGGACTTAGTCAAAACTTGGGCTTTAAGCCCCAGAACATGCCTTGGGGTGATTCCACGCCCAACAGGCCCCCGAAAAAAACATCATGACTCGCCCTTGAGTCACTTTGTTGGTGAGGAGATCTTTGCGCAGAGACCCTCCAACTTTGCTAGAACAACTGCAAGGTCGGCAGCACACTGAGCGGCTTTCTGCTGAATCTCCTGTACACATTGTTCCGAGACCATGGTGTCGAAATTTCTTCCCTGGATCTGTTCCTGCATCCCCTACATTTTCACAAGATTGCCTTCAGTTGTTGCTGTAATGACGAAGGCCTCGTCGATCCAAGGCTGAACGCCCGCCTTCAAGACTGCTTCTTTGTGCCGTGCTACGTCCACCTGCTCTTTCAAGGCTTTGGCCTATTGCATTTGCACGAGCCTTTGAGTGAGGGCCACTATCTGTGTGGTCCCTTTGACACTGTCATACTGTTGCTGGAGCTCATGCGCCTCTGTCATCCTCCTGTAGATTAGTGAGGACCTCGAATGACTCTTCCAACATCTTGGTGCAGTCCCTTACTGCACTGCTAATCTCTTCCATCCCCGATGTAATAGCACTAGTGCACTATTCTCTTACTTCTGGAGGGGTGGACAGTTGCGCCTTCAATCACAGCTCTGCTATCTTAAGGTTCAACTCTCGCTGAACCTTGGTCATTTCTTCTCACACCTCACGGACACCTACTACTAATCTGTGGATGTGCGCATTTGCTGGTGCATCTACTGGGATGGCCAACTCAGGGACCATCTGGCAGGCTTCTTCCAGTACCTGTACTATCTGCTTGTTCTGCGACACCACTTTGTCGCACTGCAAGCTCAAAGGCTCCATGTTGGGCTTTTTCTCGCTTAGCACTTGCAACGCCGGGCTCTCCTTAGCCCACAGCTCTATAGTAATCCCATCCTGTGAAACATAGAGCGTCTCCCGTGGAAGCCCAACAATGTTGATCCCTATCCCTTTGAGTGCATAACCATTGGCCCGTCGGCCTCATTTTTTGTAACCAGTACCCCCTCTGGCAGCACTATGGTGTTGGTTGTCCAAGTGTGTAAAATTTTCTCGGTTGCAACTATCCCTACTACGAGGTTGGTCAAAAGGGTGCCAGCTTGAGGAGTGAACACCTGAAACTTCTAACTATGCACTTTGAGGGCCCCCAACACAATTTGATTCTCCTTCGCAAAGTTCTGGAGGGCCTCGGTGGTGATGTCGCGCACTGTTTCACCTATGTCATGCAGATCACCCTCAATAAGGGTGATTGGGTCGATTGACAACTTGGATGATTTCACCTTTTTGCGTGGCTGGCGCTTCAGTAGTGTTGACGCTGTTTGTGGGTATGCGCTGCCCTCTTCTTCCTCTGTTTCCATCTCTTTCTGCTACCCATGGGACGACGACTTCTGGCTCTCGCGTGCCTTCTAGACTGCCTCCTATGCTGCTAATGCTACGACCTTTTTTGTTCTGGTATTGTATGCACAGTGTCTCATGCCTCCTGCGCTTTTGTTGTCGCTATTTCTTTCCTTCTCTTCTCTTCCAACTATGCCATGCGCAGTTTGGCCTCCTCTTTCTTCTTCTGCGCAGCAAACTTCTCCACCACCGCGATGTTTGGGGCACGCCACTCCGGTGGCCATGTCTCTAGTACACTGAAAATTACATCATCTTAGGCTATGAAGGGTAGCTCGCTCCATTTATTGGCCGGGTCCTTACGCGCTCTAATATATATGTTGTGGAAGTCCGCTTTAAATTCTACAAAACTTTGTAGGCTGTTGTAGACAGTGGGTGATAACCGTGGTTTGCGGTTAAACCCCATTCTGATGTTCATCTCCATGAAAACCCAGAATATCTTGCTGTCGCAGATATGGCTCGCGTCTTTTGTGGCCCACAGCGAAGTGTACTTCACGGCCTCCGATATATCCCTGTCAATTGTGGAGAACTAGGTTTCCTCCAGTAATTCTCCTACCACCAGCACTATGGATAGTGGAAGCCATGCATAGTGGAACGTTTTTCCTTGTTCTTAGGCCTCGCGACTATTTTCCAGGAACTCTTTGCATAAGAACTCCGACCAGTTAAACTGGACCCCCTTCGCACACTACTCAACAAGTGCAACCACCGGCATGGGCACCTCGTCTGCATGGCACTTCTGCATGAGCTTGCCTACCAGTACTTGGGTCGCCACTTTAACTGCTTTGTTGTTGATGTTGGATGTGGCATAGCCTCTTTGCTTCTTCTCCAGTTTGTATTTCTTCTTCATGGCCTTCGTGATGGCCAAATCGTTGCTCTTCCCCTCCGAGATGTCTGCGGGGTCCTCTCCTTTACACGAGAGCCGGGTAATGTGATGGATTAAGTGGTCTGTGATGGAGATGGGCTCCTCCAACCACAAACACTCACCATGCACCAGGCAAAGCAGCTTCCTGATGACGAATATCATTACTGGGGCGTGGTGGGAATGCGGCACCCAGAGCAGGTTTAATAACCCTGTCTTTTCCACTCTGCGTAACCACTTTCGCAGCTCTAATTTGATAACCCCCGTCGCGGTGTTCTGCTTGGGCTTCATGAGTTGCACGGTCTCTAAATGAGGGAATTTCTCATGGCCAGCGAGATCCCAATCTTCAAACTTCAAGTTTGGCACGTGCCCCAGGTGCGTGTCCTCAAAGGTGATGTCTTCCGGGAGGAGTGGAGGCTGGAGAGAGCTCTTATTCTCGTCGAGGTCCTTGGGAACTTGTGCCTTCCCCTTCCGCGGAGGGATATATGCAGTTAGCTTGGTTGGAGGGTGCGCAACCTCGGTTTCTACTTCCATGCCCTCGTCTTCTTCAATTATGAGATCCTCCAAGTATTCCTTCTCCTCGTCAGTTTCCAAGTTAACTGCTTTCCCTTTCTCTTCCATTGTTAATATGGTGCACAGTGGGTTTCGCGGGGACACATGCACCGAAATCATCGATTGTTTGTATTTCTTCAGCCTCGGTGTGCATGGTGATTTAAGGATTTCTGTGACAATCCCGACGCCTTTAGGGGCATCTTCCACAGTCAAGGCCTGCGCAGCCTCTTCGACGGTCATCTCTGCAATTTCCGTAGCTTCCCCAAATGCTGCCATCTTGCTCGTCCAAAAATATCTCAGTTGCTTAATCACGGGCTCAATCAATGTTCTGCATAGGGAAAATAGGTCTTGGCTAAGAATACGCGGGGCATATGACAACTCAATTTGCAAATGACCAAGTGTTGCTTTCTGGGCAGCCGTTTGTAATTTATAGAGTCTTTTGAATTTGAATTCTACCGCTCCCCCCAAATCCGGTTCATTAATGCTCCCTTGGCGGCAGATTTTCCAAAATCTTGCCCATAAAGCATGTCTTAAATGCCTGTCGCCTGCTCCATTTGGTCTCAAGTCGAGCATTACATTGTGAATAATGACTCCAATGGTCACTTTCCAGCCAACCGGCACAGCAGCGCAACCCCCCTTGCGCAGTCGTGGACCTTATGGCACTTTGCTCATGCGCACAACTCCAACATCACGCAGCTCTCGGGCAGAGTAGTTTATAGTCCCACGCCTCCTTTCAATTGCCTGGAGTGCTAAGACTGTACTTCCCGCGGTTAGTCAGGTGGCCGCACCACCTGTATAAGGTTTCGATCGGTCATCCATCACTTTTCCTGGAAAAGCTCCACCTATTATTGTTACTGGCTGCATTGCACACGTTATCATCTGCAGCATGCCACCATGGTTGACTCGTTTAGTAATATGTGGTCCAATCTAGGGAATCAAGCTGATCAACTCTCATTGGTAGTCCCCAAATTCGTCCTTGTGATTGTGCGCACCTTAGTTTATCACGCTGGTTTTTTTATCGAGAAAATATTCCTTTATTTCCTCCTCAAGCTTCTTGACTTTCACTTCCACCAGAACGCTTTTCTCCCTTAATTGCACCCTTTCTTTCATAAGTTCCTAGAGCCTAAGTGCATCCTGTTGGATTTCTTCCTCAGGTCCCAAGTGTTCTACAATGTTCGGCTGCGCGATCTCTTCTTCCAAGGCTCTGCGATCCGTCATATCTACCGGCACTGCTATGCGCGGACTAGGCATTTTATACTCTATGGGGATTACAGCGTTCGCTCCATACTGTAGCCTCGGAGGCGTCTACGCTGTCAGTTTCTTGCACATGGTCCTATAAGCCCACAAAACCGTTGGTACGTGCAGGTCCCAATTAGTCCGCTGAACACCATATACCTTGTTCAATGCTTCGCGTACTTTGTTAAAAGCTTTTGCGTGGACAACCTTCTGCACACTCATTCTTTCCATACTTTGTTATTCCAACCGGGGGGGTCGTTCGCGCAATTTTCTTGACCACACATGCTTACTCACTGTGTCTCCTAACGCAAAGTTTGTGTGCATCCGTGCATATTTTTTAAAATATGCCTGTATCCATCTGGATAGGTGCGCCGCAGATCGTTCTGCCTGACAATCTTGTCTATTAATCGCATCTGAGACTTCCCAAACTGTATGCACATCATTCTCCTGCATTCGCGCAAGTCCTCAAAGCTTCCTTGGTGCGTACCCCACCACTCGTGGGTGTAGCACACAGTACCCATTTGAAAGATTTGAAATGTTGTTGTTCCGGAACTGTTGAGCCTCAAACCTGCATCTTCCTATACACCCTCCCAGCCTTCTTTTTCCCACTTACTTCATCCATCAAGCTGTTAAATCATTGCATTATAGTCTAAAAAGAGCTTCTGACATGGTTTTCTAAGTATGCTTATGACTTTTGTTTGGTTTAGATTTTTGTTCAAGCAGCGGCGGAAACTTGTCAGTTTCCGCAGCCAGCACAGGTTTCTGCAGCCAACACAGGATTCCACAGCTATTTTGTTAAAGGCTATGCTACAGGTGTCCTATGAAGAAACGAGCCACATGGGCAAGCTACAGGTGACGGGTACATGGAACGTGTCCCTTCAAATCTGCCAAATCATCCATAGCAGGTCACAGTCAACAAGGGTCAAAGGCAAAGCCAACCAAGGAATTTAGCGGTGGCACGTCTCTGTTTGGAGCACGTGAAAGTTTACGTGGCACAGTCCTTAGCCCACGGAAACATCGGCACACCTAGAGATCATCCCCGTAACCTGAATCCAACAGCTACCACTCCGAAGATTTAATAGGCATGATGACAGTTACGCTAGATCTCGGCTGAGGAGATCTACGTGTCTTTGGCAACGCAGTTAATAGCATAGGATTCAGTTAGTCAGTTTCAACACTTTCTCATTATAAATAACGCGTTGATGAATGCTATAAAGAAGCTTTTGAATGTAAATTTTGGAATTGTTTCTATTGTCACCCCACTGTACTCTGTTTTATATATGTTGTTGCTGCTTTAATACATGAGAAGACTACTTTCTTGAGCTCGTTCTTGTGACTGTTCGTTGACTAGCTGAGGTGGCAGAGGGCCCCTGCGCACTAAAGCCCTATATAGTTGTCATTTGATTTTATTATGTTTCTGTTTTTA
This sequence comes from Pinus tabuliformis, assembly GCA_031772625.1. Classification (NCBI taxonomy): domain Eukaryota; kingdom Viridiplantae; phylum Streptophyta; class Pinopsida; order Pinales; family Pinaceae; genus Pinus; species Pinus tabuliformis. The sequence goes on from CM062812.1 coordinate 622,572,344, forward strand.
TAATTACTAGCTTGTATATAACATGCTGTTTTGATGTTTTTAATTCATTGTTGTTTACATTTTCACTTCTGTTTTCTTATAGCTGTCAGCTGATCAACACTTTTCTGTAGGTTTTCTTAGGCAGCCCGGGAAAATTTTCATCTTTTTGATAACTATTGGCATATGAGATCATCTTGTCCTTCCTGCTAATTTCCATTTTCTGAAGTTTAATTCCAACACTGTCCTTTTTCAAGTTGTGATTTGCTTATTTCTTTTTCTGCTACTTAGACATCATACTACTCATTTGTTTATGGTTTCTTTCTATAGTCAAGTGACTCTATTAGTAAGGAATCAAAATATTACTTATTGTAGTGTGATTTAGTTATCATATTGCTTAGACTTATTCATGATTGCTTCCCATAAGGTAGATTGAGCTGAAGGGTAAAGGATCAGAAGAGTTGAAGTAGTGTGATTAGTTTCCTTTATGCAATTTAATTTCTTGCCACTTAGTTATCATATTGCTTAAACTTATTCATGATTGCTTCCCATAAGGTAGATTGAGCTGAAGGGTAAAGGATCAGAAGAGTTGAAGTAGTGTGATTAGTTTCTTTTATGCAATTTAATTTCTTGCCATTTAGATATCATATTACTTGACTTGTTCATGATTGTTTCCCACAAGGTAGATTGAGCTGAAGGGTAAAGGATCTGAAGAGTTGAAGTAGTGTGAATTAGTTGCTTTGCTTTTAATTTGAGTTGCTTTAAGTTCAGTTTTTACTTTCTTTTCATTCAGCAGCAAGGATACTGGGCCATTGTCATTAGTTCACTGTTTGATACATTTACTTCCTCTTAAGAATTGATTTCATTTCAGTTGTTTTAAAGCTTTCTTTTTGATCACTTTTAAGTTTGGGAAAATCACTGTAGAAATCACCATCACCATCCATACTTAACTTTCATTTTCGCCATCACACATTAGGAAAAGATAAATCCAAAAACAAACTAAAAAAAAAAAACTCAAAAACAACTAAAGACTAAGGAAATGGTTATCTTGTACATATAGTACACTTCACTTCATCAGTTTACGAATCCCGGATTGACATTTTAAATAGAAATTTAGAACACACTAAATTGACCAAACAGGAACCTCTCTTTCAAATTTTTTCAGGAAGTCATCTACCTCGCTTAACCCGTCATACGTAGGCAGATCCCTTACCTCCGTTGATATGCAACACAATGATCTTGTCATCATTTTGTAGTTCAGCGTGGTTACCTCATGTAACTGGTTCTGCCATCACTCTATCTCTTCGTTACAATCTGATGTACATGAGATTTTGTGCTCCCATGAGATTTGTCCATCCACAGTGGGATTTACTAGTGTTGCTCTCACACAGTTATCTTGTAGATGCAGTCCAAGTCGTCCTCACTTCCATAGTTGTGCACTGGCTCTATATAGCGCGATCCTTCTACAGGGTCCAAAGGTACAACTACGCGCAGAGACTTTTTCTCAAAAATCATCTTGCACTTCTTTAGATTTATCACCCCATTCATATCAGTGGCCCAATATATCCCTAATAGCGCAGGGTAGGGATTGATGTCATCAACAATCTCTATCACTTCAAAATCTGCTAATGTGCTTGCTCCTTCAATATCCATTGTGATTCCCTGCAATCTTACCATAGGTAGGATCTTTTTCTGGTTCACCATTCACAGATGGATATGAGACCATTGCAGTGTAGGCCTTCCCATGTGCTCCCATGTCTGCTTCGACAGAACGTTCACGTCTGATCCTAGGTCCAGAATCACTTGGTCCATCTCATATTCTCCAATCTGTGCGGTTAATCTCATCTCCCTTCCCATCCTCGTCGCGTGCTTTTCGATCTTCCGTACTATGCGCGGTTCTCCTGGCGTAGTCCCAACACATCTATTTATGAGTTCCTGTATCTCTTTTACAACCTTGTTGTTGCGCAACAACTTCATGCATGTTTCCAGGAACATTGTGAGCATCGATGGGTCCATTTCTAGCTCTGGTCTGTCTTTTCTTCTTGAAGTGGAGGCATCAGTGAAGCTCTTCCTAGCTTCCATGAAGGTTTCCTTAGCACACTCCAAATCGAACTCTAGTTCTTTTGTCGGAGCCTTGCGAACCCAAGTACTATCTTCAGGCTGCTTGCCTTTGTAATCCCTTGTTGTAATTCCACTTCGGAGCACAATGTTCACATTAGGGTCTTCCTCGCGTAGCTCAAACCTCATCATTTGTAGGTTCTGAGTCGGGGGAGGTTGGAGCGCTCCCTTGTCGTGTAACCCTACTATTAGTGTGGGACAATCCTTCGTTTCATGATCAAACAATGTACAATACAAGCACGATGGACGCGTCAGATTCGTACAATCACGGGCATAATATCTCGGCCCTCCGTAATTGTAACATATCAGCTGTCCGCGACCTCTTCTAGGTCCTCCTCCACCTTGGCCTCGTCCGCACCCATGAAATCCGGCTCACACCATCCCTGCGTTTTGATCAAGGGGCCGCGTTTCGGCTTGAACTCTGTAGGTAGGATTCCTATCTATCATCAGCTCATAACTTCTACAGGTGCATTCATCATGTCCCATTGACCTACAAAAATTATAGAACAACTGCTTCGAATTCTGCATGTACTTCTGCAATAAATGGCAGTTATCCGTAGCATGCTTTCCTCCTATATGTCAAATTGTGCACCACAACACAGGTGCTGCTCTAGGTCTTGCTTATGTCTCTGGTATCAATGGCATTGGTCCTCCTCCCGTGAGGTAATTAGCAAACACCAGACAGTGGTCCTTGTCATGTCCCTGACCCTTGCACTTTATGCACCATACCTCATCGCGCACTTCTGGGCGAGTTGTCCTATCTTGTTTCAGACTCTGCATCTCAAGGCACAAGTTTTTCAACTGCGCGTGAATATGCTGAACTCCTAGGTTGGGATCCTATATCGGGGTCTCGTGCAGTCTCATTGCGATCTCCAAGGCCTTGGCCTGAGTTGTTAGCCTCTGTTGTGACAGCGCATTCCTTAGATGCAACGTTAACGATGCTACAAACCATTCGTGGTGTTGTCCATCCGTCAATGTCATGTTAGCTTCACGAATTGTGCACTTCAGTCTTTGATCCAACTCCTAAGGGGTCTCACCTAGTAGCATTGTGATTTCCTTGAACCCAATGATTGATTACACCTCTGAATTCGGCCTGCTAAATTCCCTATTCAGCGTAGTTTGGATGTTTGCGATCCCCGCATTTGGATTGTCATTAGAATGCTTAATGTACCGGGTCAGCACGTGACCCTGTAGAGCACTGACCAACGTTGCTTTATTTATATTGTCATTCGTGAATCCCTGTGCTACCCATACAACTTTTCTCACGAACCAAAACTAGTCTGGATCTTCATTTCCTACTCCATTGAACACCGACAACTTTATTTCGCTTGCCATATTATCTCGCGGTGGTGGCAAAGGTGGTATGGGCGAAGATGGGGGTGAAGACGATGAAACTGGTGGTGGTGTGGGTGGAGGTGGTATGTGCGGAATCCTATGGCTTATCAAATTGATTGCACTTCTTGGTGAGACCTTCGCGAGCTCTTCCTCATCCCCTTGCGGAGGTGAAATCAAGGGGCTAGTTTCTAGTTCTACACTACCTTCGTTTCTGTAAATTCTCCCACTTCGCATAGCCCCAAACATCAATTTATTCACATAACCCATTTTTCACACAGTAGCATTTTAATCCAAGTGTTCAAAGACTTAACGTACTTACCTCGTGGTCCTTTGAGGAAGCATCACTCTACCTCGCTGTAGCTGACTGAAGTATCTACCACGAATTCAGTAATGAATCCTCCTATAATTCGATCGAGCCAGTGATCAACAATGCGCACGATCTTATCCTCTGATGCTTCCAATCTGCACACCAATTTTGGAGTCCACACAATAGGTCTGTCAAGCTTGCACCTTCCTTGGCTATATGCTAGCTTCGCGATCCACTCGTATAGCTTAGCAGGGAAAGATGCGAAGAAAATTTCATGGATCTTTGTGTATAAGTAGTAGTCTAACCACTCTTCTTTTGATAGTCGTGGATTCCTATTCTCCTGTGCCGCAAACTCGTGAATCTTCCTATCCAACCAATCTTCAATTCCTTTCTTAGTTGGATTCCAGTGATATGACATCAGACATCTCTATGCAAATCCTGGTCTCGGCAATGAAACCATTTGTTGGCTTGTTGGGGCTTGAAATAGTTAACTAGTCAAACAAATCCTTGTATTGCTGGCCCTTTCAGCAATAGTCTGCGGAGTGCGGACTGAGGTCTCACTTGAAGTAGTATGGGGGGGGGGGGGGTGTTGGAACCAGGTTTTCGCACCCTTGAGATGTCTGAGGGGTTGATTCGGTCCAACTGTTAGTCCCTGCGCGCAGGTTACTTCGCGCACTTCCCTGGCCTTCGCGCCCTGATATATTCGCCTTCGCGCAGCCCTAACCAGGGGTTGTGGGGCTTCCGTGCTGCTGGAGTAGCGCTCTGCACTATTCCCCTAAGTCACACCCGAGATCTTACTTATCTTCTTACACCAGTTAGTTATCTTCGTGTAAATGGATGCCTTATGTTATATTTATTTATACAACACATTCATATGAGTTCGCGCAACAAATAAACAGTAAACTTGCAATTCATACCCAATAATACATAAAACAGGAAAAGATACACAGAAATATGATAAAACTTCTCTTTATTAATGCTTCCAACGGTTATAGACTTGACCTGCCCTGTGCACTCAACTGCAGACTACTAGGCCTCTGCGCACTCAGCTGCAGAGCCTTCTCCTACTCTACGACCCAAAGACACAACTTACACTTCGACTCAATCAATTCCTTAGACTCATCTTGCTTCGCTTCCATTAACTATTTTCTACACTTAGAGCCTCACTCTATTTATACAATCCCATGGTCCACGAACCATGGGTAGATCTTTCAAATCGACATCACATTACAAAAACAAGGACAAATAACCCTATGACTCTATTATGACTTCGCGCTCCGCGCCCACAATTCGCGGAGGCTTTACAATGGACTTAGTCAAAACTTGGGCTTTAAGCCCCAAAACATGCCATAGGGGGATTCCATGCCCAACATAGACCAATTAAGACTTTTGGAGAAGAAACCAAAGATTGAGAGCTCCTTACTAAACCCAACATCAATCAATATTATATGTTTTGGTCTACTATGAGTTTCTAGATTTCCTTGCCTTGGATAGCCACCCTTAATCCCATTTCTACATACCTCACTAACTAAACTTCACACTGAGAACATATCATGTTTATTGGGATGGGAAACTATAAAATATTAATGTTTAATTTGGTGCGGAATCCATTGCTAAACCCAACAAAGATCGACAGTCTCAGAAGGAGCACAATTGTCGACACGACAATAAATCTCTATGGAAGAGGGACATAAACTAATAAAACCAAAGCCAAAAATTATACTAAATAAGGACCACCTCTAAATATAGACAAATTGAGTTAAAACTCACCAGAAATAGTAGGCTAGACCCACAACTCTAAGATGCGTCAAATCCAAGTGGTGAAGAGAACAAAGAAGTTACCAGAATAAATGCAATGTAACTCTAGCAAAGGATGACAAGGAACGTAATCCCAACGTTTCCAAATCAACCCATCTCGACAAACTTCAATCTAGTCCCTTGAATAAGCTTGTTGGTATGAGTGGTGAGTATGGGGATAGGGGATGTTGTAATAACCTATCTTAATTGCATTAAGGAGTTGTACCACTTGTCCTTCTTTTTAAATGGCATGTCATTTCTATATTTTGATTTGATTAATTTCATGGGATGAAAGCTAAGGAAGTGCACCCCTCGCCCCCTGAATAACACCATTTTGTCTTAACATTTCTTGGTTCAACTACACTCCTTTCTTTCTAGAATATTCCACCTAGGTATTGAGAGTTCTAATACCCTAGTAGAACTCAACAAAGTCAAAACTCCTAGATTCCAAGGATCAATCTAGAGAGGATTATGGTATGCAAGGGGTATGAGTTTCACATCATTAAACAATAACTGAAGAATCATATATTAAAATATAAGGGATATGATCTCCTTTGATTTGATAATATTCATTCCTTGTCATAAATCCAAGTTTTCTGCTTGATTTTTTATGGATTTTCCTAGGCCCCAAGCATAGGCTAGTTCATGTTTTCCCTCAGGGTTAAGAACAACAACCCCATCAAAACCACCTTATCCCTCATCCCCAACCATGTATACCTTCCAACCCAAGTGGACATAATAACTATTAGTATACTATGATAGGTATTCCTATATTCATTAATACGGAAGAGATCCATAGTGGTTTACATCATTTTTTTTGTTTGAAGGCCCTATTTTTCATTAATACAAAGAGATGTTACATAAGAGAATTTGTTTCCCTGTTGGTATGCTCGTAGGGAAACCATACCAGTCTGCCTGTAGGGAAAACATACCAATAGGACAAGTAGATGATATTGAGGTTATGCCCGTAGGGAAACCATACCAATAGGACAAGTAGATGATATTGAGGTTATGCCCGTAGGGAAACCATACCAATAGGACAAGTAGATGATATTGAGGTTATGCCCGTAGGGAAACCATACCAATAGGACAAGTCGATGATGTTGAGGTTATGTAAACCTTGCTTGACTAGAATATTAAACAAAATAAAGGAGTTCCCAGAGTACATTATCTTTGTTATTGAAATGAAAAATGACAAAATTGAGCCTACAAGTGTTTACATACTTCATTTACTTAAGAAAAAAAGAATGAGCCCAAGGCTATGTTCAACTGAGCAAAACATGTTGTAATGCATAGGAGGAGAAAGAGTTATACATAATCGAAGGCTGAGATCCTTAGCCTTAGACCACAATTGCGAAGAACATCCAAATTGTGAACAGAGCATCGGCCACGAGCAACTACAACCACCAATGTCCCTACCTTGATCATGGCTTTAGTGGGAAGTGCGCGACCCCGAGCACCACAACTGTGAGGCTACGACATCCAATAGTATGACCACGATGATGAGCACCCCTACCTTGGGCACCCTAGCCACAGACACCTGATTGCTGAGCTTTGCAATGACTATGACCAAAATTGTTGCCTCTTTTGCTGCAATTCTCTTACCTACGTAATATAAAGCTTAGAACGAAGGAGCGATTGATGGCAAAGTTTCTCTCTGATGACATTGAAAGGCCAATTATGCAAGGGTGCCATAACTCTTGAGCGTCATGATAAATTCTTGAGCTTCTTGTTGAATTTTTCGCCACTCATGAAATTCCTTTTCTAGGTCCATAGCCCATAGAGTGGTGACCCCAACACTTTATTTACTACCATCCATTGCATCTAGCGGATGTAGAGAAGACAAGAGAGTCTGGGCATGAGATGGACCAGGAGGTTGAGGTTAACTAATCATCCTAATCCCCATAGTGCTCATGCATATGCCTAATTGTGTTGAATGCGTAATACGAGATGCATCGAGATGCATACTTTCCACCCTAGTAAAAACCAGAGAATTCCAAAGGAGGGGTTGACGGATGTAAACATAACTGCGAGAAGGACCATCGACATGATAATTGAGAGAGTTTAGACTTCTGTGATCCATACTCGATTGTAAGAGATTTCAGCAAAATCACATAGAGAATCATTTGTCGACGCGTTTCGAACCAACCAATGTGGTTCATCGTCAGGACAAGTTGAGGAACAAATCTGAGCGATCCGTTAAATAGAGTATGCAGGTCCTTCAACGGCTATATGAATAGGCAATGGTTAAAAAGACCTTTAACGGTTATAATATGTATATATATATATATATATATATATATATATATATAATTCTTATTATTAATATTATTTAATTAATTAATTAATTATTTATTTATTTACAGTAATATTATTGTATTATATTATTATGTAAACTTCAAGCTAATATTATTATATTAATTTTAAATTAAAATTTTTAATATTATCAATAATAGATTAGGGTAATTTATATTTTATCTTTAAATTTTATTATTATTATTATTAAAATAATTTATTTTATTATTATTATTATTATTATTATTTTTTAATCAAATTATTAAAATATTGTCATTAATAGTAATATTATTGTAATAACTTTTAGTAATATCATAAGATTAACTCGAAGCTAATATTATAATATTAATTTCCAACTAATATTAATAATATTAGTCACATGTAAAATTATTATTATTCTAATTTATTTTTATTTATTTATTTATTTTTTATTTTTTTATATGAGCGAAATGAATAACATTACAATAGTTAATTATTAAAAATCTAGGATTAGGGGGAATAATTAAAAGAGTGATATTACTATTACTAAACTAACGAAAACAAGAGAAAACAACGACCAGCTAAACAAACCGAGAGGGGTCAGGTGAAGAAGAGGCTAAGGTAAAAGGGCTGGGATCCAACACCTACTAATCTTCTAGCCGTCATCCCTATTGAGATTCAAAGGTCTTTCTCAATCTCAAGGGCTTCCCTTAATTTTCGATGGTGAAATTGCGCCACTATTGCGATAACTTGAGCCTCTTTGATACAGACTTGATGTTTAGTTTTCTTGGCATGCTCAGCAAGGGCTGAGGACTTGGCCCTACCATGCCTCAAGTCTGCTACATGCTCACTAATCCTTTGATTAATTGAGCGACCAGTTTCACCAATGTATGGGGCCCCGCAGGAACAGGGAATGACATAGATCCCTTTCATGTCTTTAGGGTTGACATGATCTTTAACAGATCTCAGCAAGCTACGGATGGTGTTAAGAGGTCTAAAGGTCGAGGGAATATTATGCTTCTTAAGAATCCTGGCGATCCTATCAGTGGTTCCTTGGATGTAGAGGAGGTGTACACCCAGGATTCGGTCTCTAGGATCTTTTTGGACAGAGGGCTCCTTCTGGGCCTTGAGGAAGGCTTTTTGACCTAGGTGTCTACTGTAACCATTTTTAACGAAGACATCCAAGAGATGAGCCTTCTCCTTTGCTAAGTTTTTCTCATCAGAGATTCTTAATGCACGAGTAGCCAGCGTGTTGAGAACACCTAACTTCTGAGCGGGGAAATGATGAGAGCTGGCGTGGAGATATTGGTCAGTATGAGTCTTTTTTCGAAAGACCTGGTGGGAGAAGGAACCATCAATATTCTTTGAGATGAGAACATCAAGAAAGGGAAGGCAACCGTTGTGGGGTGGCCATGGGCTCCCCCTTATCCCCAGTCGTCGCAAATCTTTTTATAGAATATTTCGAGTCCAGAGCTTTGTCCTCAGCCCGTCTCTTGCCAAAGCTTTGGAAGAGGTTTGTAGATGACACTGGTGTCGTTTGGTCTCATGGTCATGATGAGTTGGATCTCTTCTTCCGTCATCTCAATAAACAATCCTCTGCCATTAAGTTCACTATGGAAAAGGAAGTCAACAGTTGCCTTCCCTTTCTTGATGTTCTCATCTCAAAGAATATTGATGGTTCCTTCTCCCACTAGGTCTTTCGAAAAAAGACTCATACTGACCAATATCTCCACGCCATCTCTCATCATTTCCCCGCTCAGAAGTTAGGTGTTCTCAACACGCTGGCTACTCGTGCATTAAGAATCTCTGATGAGAAAAACTTAGCAAAGGAGAAGGCTCATCTCTTGGATGTCTTCGTTAAAAATGGTTACAGTAGACACCTAGGTCAAAAAGCCATCCTCAAGGCCCGAAAGGAGCCCTCTGTCCAAAAAGATCCTAGAGACTGGATCCTGGGTGTACACCTCCCCTACATCCAAGGAACCATTGATAGGATCGCCAGGATTCTTAAGAAGCATAATATTCCCTCGACCTTTAGACTTCTTAACACCATCTGTAGCTTGTTGAGATCTGTTAAAGATCCTGTCGACCCTAAAGACATGAAAGGGGTCTATGTCATTCCTTGTTCCTGCGGGGCCCCATACATTGGTGAAACTGGTCGCTCAATTAATCAAAGGATTAGTGAGCATGTAGCAGACTTGAGGCATGGTAGGGCCAAGTCCTCAGCCCTTGCTGAACATGCCGAGAAAACTAAACATCAAGTCTGTATCGAAGAGGCTCAAGTTATTGCAAAAGTGGCACAATTTCACCATCGAAAATTGAGGGAAGCCCTTGAGATTGAGAAAAGACCTTTGAATCTCAATAGGGATGACGACTGGAAGATTAGTAGGTGTTGGATCCCAACCCTTTTACCTTAGCCTCTTCTTCACCTGACCCCTCTCGGTTTGTTTAGCTGGTTGTTGTTTTCTCTTGTTTTCATTAGTTTAGTAATAGTAATATCACTCTTTTAATTATTCCCCCTAATCCTAGATTTTTAATAATTAACTATTGTAATGTTATTCATTTTGCTCATATAAAAAATAAAATAAATAAATAAATAAATAAAAAAATAAAAAATAAAAATAAAAATAAAAATAAATTAGAATAATAATAATTTTACATGTGACTAATATTATTAATATTAGTTGGAAATTAATATTATAATATTAGCTTCGAGTTAATCTTATGATATTACTAAAGGTTATTACAATAATATTACTATTAATGACAATATTTTAATAATTTGATTAAAATAATAATAATAATAATAAAAATAAAATAAAATAAAATAAAATAAAAATATTTTAATAATAATAATAATAATAATAATAGAATTTAAAGATAAAATATAAATTACTCTAATCTATTATTGATAATATTAAAAATTTTAATTTAAAATTAATATAGTAATATTAGATATTATAACCGTTAAAGGTCTTTTTAACCGTTGCCTATTCATATAGTCGTTGAAGAACCTGCATACTCTATTTAACGGATCGCTCAGATTTGTTCCTCAACTTGTCCTGACGATGAACCACACTGGTTGGTTCGAAACGCGTCGACAAATGATTCTCTATGTGATTTTGCTGAAATCTCTTACAATCAATGATAATTGAGATTTAGCTTCTCTTGCAGAGGAGTGGGATCCACTGTACAGATATAGCGTGACCTATGGTGGGCTAAATAAGGAAGTTGCCAAGCTTTGTGATGATCCCCTGCTTGCAGATCAAGGTGCCAAGCAATGCCATAATTGTTTGTCACCATATCCCTGAAATCTAGAGACAAGCGAACGTACCTGCGCATTGAATTCATTAAGGCTCCCAACGTGTGAGGAGATAAATTATGGGGCCGTAGTCTAACGAGATTGTTTTTTTTTTTCCTGAAATTCATGGAAATTCTGGTCATATTTTGAGAAAATTTGGCAGGGATTTTTGTAAATCCAAATTACAGTTGTTAAACTTTAAAATTTTAGGTGCTCTAGATGTTTTTGATGGTGTTGAATCTATTTCCACTATCAAAAACATTATTCAAACACTGTCTCTACAAGATTTTTTGAATTTTTTTTGCCCAGATTCCAGCCACTTTTAGCAGTCCAGACAATTCCTACACATCCCTAGACGACTCCAATTACAGGGCCCTTGCATTGGAATAAGCATTCGATCGGGCAGGTGGCTAGGATCAACATTCATTTTAATCATGAGGATGACGTTTGTCACGTACTCACACCTGTCGTGGGGATGGTGGCTTACAATATTTATTTAAATATGTGATAAGGTGTTTATTTTGCAAATTTTAGGTTGATAAATAAAGTGGAAAACTAAACCATAATATAGTTGGATATGTATTACTAAAAGTAGAGAGATAAAAGGACTTTCGTGAACTTGTTTGTGACAAGTAGGTTGTTGGTTCAATTCAAATTCATAGTAGCTTATGAATTATCTGCAAATATATTTTTGGATGAATCAATTGCAAGAGAGATACAAGGATTGTAAGTGTTTGTGGCAAGTAAGTTATTGGTTCAATTCAAATTATTTTTAAATGTATCAATTTATGAGAGATAAAAAGATTGCCTTGAGTGTTTGTAATAATTTGCTAGTTAAATTTAAATCGATAGTAGCTTGTGAGCTTCTTGCAAAATTATTTTTGTACTAAACTATTTCTGACAAATAAATTGTTGGTTCAATTTAAAATGATAATAGGTCATGAATTGCTTGTAAAGTTATGTTTGGACTAAACAATTATATGATAGATAAAATGATTGTCTTAATTGCTAGTGACAAAAAAAATGGTTAATTCAATTAAAATTGATACTAAATTTTTATAATTGATTGCTAAATTAATTATATGAGGAATAAAAATATTATCTTTGGTGAATACAAATTTAATTTAAATTAATAAAATTGTAAAACCATCCCAAAATTATTAAAAAACAAAATTTCTTCTTATAAAATAAATAAAATAAAATTCACAAAATTATTCTTTATAATCAATTAATCATTGAATAATTGAAAAATTATTAACAACATTTTTTTTTTAATGTTGGCATTTAACGTTAACTAAGATATATGTAAAGTCTTTTGCCGAATACACATTTAAATGTGTACAAGTATTCAAAACAACAATCAAAATTGCATCTTTCTATTTACACTTTAAATTTAATCTTTTATCACGTTTGGATTTTAATAGTAATTAATTTGCTACAAAATTTTAATTTGAACTAGATTTGATTATAATTCCTCATCCCACATTGAACTAGATTTGATTATAATTTATTTTTCATCCCACATTGTGTATATGCAGTTATTTATAAAATATGCATATATGGAATATATAGAAAAAAAAAATTATTTTAATGTTTACAAGGCTAAAGATAGCTTATGGGATAAATTTATTTTTCATCTCGTTGATGTATTTGACTTTTTTTTTAAAATCCATGTAAAAAACATATAAGACCATGGTCACGGGACACATATTCCAAGCTGAATGGTGGGAAAAACATCCCGGTGGGTGTTCATTCAGTTTATTATGGATAAGGAAATTGGAAAAGGCAATGGAAAAGGCTTTGGAAAGACACGAGGCATTTATTTTTATTTTATTTATGAAAATAAAGGAAATTAGGAGAAAAGGGAGGTGAAAGGTCATAGGTCGCATGTGAGGAGGAAAATGAAGGAAAATAATGCAAAATGAAAAAAATAGAGGTCTCATTAATATAAAGGCTTATGAGAATCAGTGGGCAGGCTTGGTCAGTGAAGCTTTGTTAGTTCAGTTTTGGAGCTCTCTCATTATTTTCTCTCTCTCTCTCATACTCTTGGATACTTAGAGTTTTCTTGAAGCACTCTTAGAGAGTGTGGCATACTTGGATTTTTGGAGCAAGAAGGCAAAGGAAGAGAAGGAAAGCACAAGAGGATATAAGGATCAACAACTACAACAGGTTTTGCTTGCAGGTACCAAGTTGTATGTATGTTTTCCTCACTAGTTTTGGCATGCATGGCATATGCATGTGGTTTATTGGTTATGATCTGTCATTGGCATGGAGGATGGTCAAGATTGACAATGGATTACCTAGCCTTGCCATTTCTTGGATAGCCATGGAGATTGTGGATTCATTTTCCTTGTTTATTTTGGTTGGTTCTCATGTTTCCTTAGCTTGGGTTGAGTTATTAGTCCTGGAAGCCCTGGTTGGAAAAACGCTCTAGAAGCCTTGTAACATCTTGGGTTGAGTTACTAGTGCTGGAATCCTCGGTTGGAAAAACGCTTTGGAATCCCTTGGTGGGTTGAGTTACTAGTCTTGGAAGCCCTGGTTGGACAAACACTTTGGAAGCTTGGTAAAATTTGTGAGTTGAGTTACTAGCCTTGGAAGCCTTGGTTGGACAAATGCTCTAGAAGCCTTAGAAGGCTTGGCTAGAGACCAATATGATGATGGTTTTGTGATGTCTCACTGTGAGTTGGAATCACTTTTTGATTGGTTGATGAGGATGACCTCTAGATGGTTTTGGATTGATGTGTTCTATGAGATCCCACATTCATGCTTGGAATATGGCACGAGGGTGAATGGCTAAAGAGAGATTTGGCTTAGCCATTCTACGGTCCGGTGGAAAGTGGAAGTCCCATCTGGGGTTTGGATTTTACATCATCAATATGAGGTTATTTCTCCTTATAATTATATGAGTATTATACTGGTTATATGTGGTTTATAAGACTATGATTTCATTGGTATTTCTGTTGCTATTATGTTGGTTATATATATGTTTTTATGATAGTAGCTATGTGTGGATCTCATTATGTTTTTATGGGTAAATGAATGAACAATGTATCTATGACCTAGTGGATGAAATGGCAGTTGATGTGCTGAGGCATCAATGTTTCTTAGCAATTCTTAGCTAAGTATGAGACCGATATGCTCAGATCTGTTATTTACATGTGTAGATTACATATTTGTGATATGTTTGATGAAATTCCTATCATGGCTAGTAGGGGTCCAGTCAAGGTCTTATTCAAGTAATTGCATTGTACTATCATTTCTCTGTTATTTTACTGTTTTGAAGATGTCATTCAATTCTGGGCAGTGACCTGGGCTTTGGGCCTGAAAAAGTGGCTCAAATCCCGGGGACATTGGCACAACACTATGCAAAATAGTCCCTGGATGCTGGCTTGCAAGCCTGTGAGAGCGTCTAGAGATCCCTCGACGCTAGCATGCCCATAACATGAGAGAATCCAAAGGTCAAGTGGTCCAAAATCTCAGTGGGACCTAGGGGATGGTTGGCAAAAAGGTTGGATTGGTTCTTGAGGGTCCTAATGCTGATGTTGAATGTTTGTATGGTGTGTTTCCATCGGTTCTACTTCCTTAACGTGACTTAGGAGGTCGAATCATATCATAGTGGCCTCTCGTAGCATGTTTAACCTGGCTGGACGGTTGCTTGGGTAGATGTGGGAGGAGGGTATTACAGAGTGGTATCAGAGCATGGTTCACCCCTCAACTTGGATGGGTGGTGTGTTGGTCATGCATTCATCTCGATTGCATATGTGTTCCTTATGCTTGTAGTCCATGTGTTTGTTTCATTTGCATGGTCTTGATCATGGTTGTAGTGATGTCACCATGTGGAAGTTGATGGTGTTGTTGTGGGATGTGTCACCATGAGTGTATGGGTATATATGCGTTTGTTGTGCATGTCAGTGTCTATATGTTGTTATGAATGCATTTTCATGGTTATGGTTATGAATGTATGGTAGGTCAGACCTACATTGTGATGTCATTGTATTCAATTAGGTCATCATGATGATATTGGTATGTTATGATGTTGATATGTTGGTTGAGATAGAACAGGAGATGAAGACCATCAAAGTAAAGTTGCAGCATTGGACCTCGAGGAAAGAGCATGTCTTCATATAGGTTGTACGTTGGGCATGCAAGTATGTAGGGTTGTTATATTCATTATGGTTATGTGTATACCTTTCATTCTATTTATGTTATGGTTACATACAACATAGATACTAGTTGATTAATGTAGTCATATGCATATGTGTCGAATAGTCATGAATGATATTAACTTGTTGTTATATGCATTGTTATTGTTGTTTTACGTTAGTTAACTTGATGATTATGATATATGTTGTTGATGAGTATGTTATAGGTTCAATTGTTGTTGCTATATGATAGTTAGCTTGATGATTAGGTTATATGTTGTTGATGAGCATGATATATAACTTGTTGTTGTTATATGCTTGTAACTTGATGATTAGGGTTATTACATTAAGATCTTGTATTTATATGTATATACTAAGTTCGATTGATCTATGAAAATGGTTAGGGTTCTGACATTCACATATGAGTTAAAATGTCATGATATTATGCCATACTAATCTAGACTAGTTGTGCAGATGTGATTATTATATATGAATGATAAATGTTTATGAGCTTATGATGTGGACAATTTAGCTAGTGACTATTATGGATATCATGACCTTATTTATGGTTGAGTTGATATATTGTGAAATTATATCGTGCCAATCTAGCTTGGTTGTGCAGACAAGATAGCCTCCCTTGATATACATTAAGGTATGAGTTTGCTTATGACGTATACTTGGTGCTTCATTGTTTGATTATGTTGTCTATTTGGTGTTTGAGTGTTTGGTGTTTAATATGTCATCTAGTTGATTTATTTAACATGGTATGTTTGAAATTTGGTTGAATGTTTGATGAATTGCATAACAAGAGTATGTGTTCAAATGATCTTGTTTTAAGTTGATTGTACTAGCACATATATGTTGAGACAACTGATATGTACTTGAGTGTAAGTAGGTGATAGTTGTAGCATTATGTATTATGTATGATGAATGTGAGTTGATTGTTGATAATTACATGGTTGCTAGTCTTGGTGAAGGTTGATTTCAGATTGATATATATGATTGTCTCGATATTCAGAACAAGTGGTTGACATGTGTGAGAAGTTGTAGGAAACATGCTTGGTATTAGCATGACGAGGTAACAATTGATGTGTTTGTATAAAAAACAGTTGGATGATGTGATAGCACATAATAAGACTCAATTGTAGCAAGGTAATTGGTAAAAGAAAGGAATTGGGTTCCTTTGGCCATGTTTGGAAACCCTAATTCCAAACGAATGAGTGCTTTACATACAAGAAGTCTTATTAACCTTGAATTTGTTTGACATTATGGGGATATATTATATCTTCATGAACATGTATTTGAAAGTTATATTAGCTAGTCTCTAGTTACAGGTGGATCTACCAATGGAATTTGAGTTCCTCAAGACATGGCACAAATGTGCTCAACTACAAGGGAATGTTCTCGGTATAACAAGGTATGCTAAGTATTGGTATATTTATTTATACATTGACAATTATGTTTATGGTAGTGTGATGTAGGGAGTTGCATGACAAGAGAGGTTTCCATGAAATATTGAAGAAGGCTCGCGTTGAGCTTTCCTTTAGAAGCACCGGGAACCATGGGGATTGAGTAATGATGTTTGTTTCTAGTCTTGTGCTTTGGTATTTTTTGATTGGTTGCACTTGATTACATCTTTGTTATGTCTGGTGCAAGGAATTACCACTTAGTTTTTGGAGTCATATTGTTGTTGGTTTTCCATGGTTTTCTTCTTGTTTTTTTCTCGGTCTTTCCTTTATTGTTTTGAGTGTCTTGGGAATTGGTTGGGAAAGAGGAAAATTAATGGAGCTTAGGGAGAGCTAAATGAAACCTAGCAGGTAATGTAAGACCTGGATGATGCTTGGTACATGAGTAAGAGAAGTTGAAGGTAAGATTATGACAATCGGTTGGAGTGTTTTGGTCCAATGGTGTAAATGGATAGTGACAGTACAGTCATGAGAAAGGTAACAAGATATTTAAAGTGAATGGATGTGAGGCATATGATTCCATGGCTATGTTGGGAACGGTTGTTCTCAATGTTGTGCATGATGTGCATGGATTAAGGGAGTTCACTTAACCTTGACCTTATGCTATCTGGTAATTATGTTGTGATCATGATTATGCTGATGTTTATATATGTATACATGTATGTATGAATGTATGTCACAACAGGGTCATCATGGATCATGATTGCTTTATGCTAATGTTTATATCTATGTATCTATGTATCTATGTAACTATACGACAGAGATGTCAAGGATCATTCTTGTGGAGGAATGATTTCTTATGCAGGTGAATGACATGATGAGGTTCCTAATATTACAAGAATCAAGTGGGAAGAGTAGTCATGACGAATATATGAGGTTAGTATCACGTGGATATGAATTGATATTGTATGATTGTATTATGCCTATGTTTATGTTATGATAGGTAACGCTGAAGGATACATCAGTGGAATGAAAACAATGTGCTTTGCAACATGCTAGGATAAGCATGGATGACAAAGAGACAATGGAAGAAAGGTTGCTTGGTAGAGATAGTGTGGTTTTGGAAGTGTGGTACTACTGTTGTGCATATGTTGTATAAGTTGTACATTTTGCATCTGTAATTTTGTGCGCATGCGGTGTTGTGCATATATAGTGTGTGTACATGTTGTTTATGCAATGTTATGTACAGGGTGGTACATATAGTTATGCGAATGTTACATATGCAGTGCTGGGTATAGATGTTGCTATGTATATGTTGGATATGTGGTGTTGTGTACATATTGTATTGTGCACATGATGGGTATGTGGTGTTGTGTGCATATGGTGTTGTGCACATGTTAGATATGTGGTGTTGTGTATATAGGGTATTATGTACATGTTGTATATGCAGTTTTATGTACATATGGTGTTGTGTGCAAGTTGTACATATGGTGTGGTGTGCATGATTGTACAAATGGTGTTATGAGCCTATGGTGTCGTGTACATATTGTGCATGTGGTGTTGTGTACATGTCATGCTTGTGTATCTGTGTACATGTGGTGTTGTGTACATGTTGTGCATGTGGTACTATGTAAATGTGGTATTGTGTACACGTTGTATAGGTGGTATGATGTACATGTGGCATTTTATACACGTTGTGCAGGTGGTGTTGTGTACATGTGATGTTGTGTACATATTGTGCAGGTGGTGTTGTGTGTAGGTGGTATTGTGCACATGTTGTACGTGTGGTACCAATGTAGATGTAGTATTATGCACATGTCGTATGTGTTGTGTTGTGTACATGCAGTACTATGTATGTGCATGGTGTAGTTGTGGTATCGTGACATGTGTACTCATTGTGTTGTACTTTGTGTAGTACATGTATTGTGTGGTGGTGTACACCGGGTGTAGGCACTTGCATTGTGTTGTGTTGTACACTGGGTGTAGGTGTATGTATAGATGCATGTATTGCATGGTGTTGTATGTTTTGTGTGGTTATATGTGTGTGGTGCACATTATGTGTATGTGCACATGGTTGAGGAGAAGGCACTGGCTGTTTGTCGGGTGTGGTAATTGATCCAGAGTTTGTAAGGAATAATGACAAAGGTAGAAGCTAATGATTGATTGAAGGATAAGTATCAACATTTTATTTTAGTTTTATTATGCATGTGATTTATGATTATGGTTTATGATGATTTCATGTGATTCATGATTTTGATCTATGATGCTTGTGTTTTGAGCTAACCTGATGTCATATGTATATACATGATGATTTGGTCAAAGATGTTAGTTTGACTTGTCGCGACAGGAAGGAAAGATAATTGCAAGTGTACCTTATTGATGAGTTACCAATGAGGTATGATTTAAAGTTATTTCAATTTACTTTAAATCTAATGGAACTTATGTGCTTGGTACAGGAATGCATGAACATGCCTAGTTGGGTGGTTGAAATCAACTGTAAGAATTTGTAACAACAAAAAGAATTGGAAAATGTAGCAGTATGCTGGTAAAGTATTAAGGAGTAGAGCCATTGTGGGACACTGGTACTCAATAGTGTCCATTGATTTCCATGAGCATGCTAAGAATGGTATGATGGTTTGAGGCATGATATGCCTTGGTTTTATATCTTCCCATGCAAGGAAGCCTTGCTAAGGGATGGAATGCCCGGAATGGGGCTGCTAGTGGAACTTGGAAGGTGTGTGACTACACGGAAGGGGGTGACCAAATTTCCCGAGGGACTGTGTAGCAGAGAAGGGAAGGTCAGGGATGGATTTTTTTTTTGTCATTGGCATTGCCAGATGGAATCATATGCACATTGGGAGTGCCCCCTAGAACAATGAGTCAGTAACTATTCACTGAGAGGACAAGTGGCACAGGATTATAATGCTAGACATTGGATGAAACTTTGACTTTGGCAGTGGATTTTGGACTTCTTGGGAAGGAGGTGAACCCTGGTACTACTTTTGAGGGTGCAGGTGTGAGCCTCTCGATTCCCTTGTTGATTGATACAAAATCATATCCTTTTATTTGTTGGATGAGAAAATGTTTATATGTGCATATGTGTATATTATTGTAAGTACTGTATCGAGTTGGTTTATAAAGCTCCATAGGAAGTATGATTATTTGTTGGGTGAAGTAAATGTGTATGTGAGTATATGTGGTTATTATTGTAAATACCATAACGAGTTATGGTGCAATGCTCCAGTAAACGGTATGATTGTCATGTTTCAGCAGTGGACATTGTAAATACTGCGATGAGCTATGTTATAAAGCTCCATGCGCAGTATGTTTTGTTTTTAGTAGCCTTGTTGGTTATAGGTGTCATTGAACATCGAGGATGGTGTTACCCCAAGGGGGAGGGTTCTGTAACAACCCTAGTTAAAAATCCATGTAAAAACATATAAGACCATGGTCACAGGACACATATTCCAAGCTGAATGGTGGGAAAAAAATTCTAGTGGGTGTTCATTTGGTTTATTATGGCTAAGGAAATTGGCAAAGGAAATGGAAAAGGCTTTGGAAAGGCATGAGGCATTTATTCAATTTTATTTATGAAAATAAAGGAAATTAGGAGAAGAGGGAGGTGAAAGGTCACATGTTGCATGTGAGGAGGAAAATGAAGAAAATAGAGGCCTCATTAATAAAAAGGCTTATGAGAATTAGTGGGCAGGCTTGGTCAATTCAGTTTTGGACCTCTCTCATTATTCTATCGCTCTCTCTCATACTCTTGGATACTTAGAGTTTTCTTGAAGCACTCTTGGAGAGTGTGGCATAATTGGATTTTTGGAGCAAGAAGGTAATGGAAGATCAGGAAAGTGCAAGAGGACTTTAGGATTAGAAACTACAGTGAGTTTTGCTTGCAGGTACTACGTTGCATGTGTGTTTTCCTCACTAGTTTTTGCATGCATGGCATATGCATGTTGTTTATTGGTTATGATATGTCATTGGCATGGAGGATGGTCAGGATTAACAGTGGATTTCCAAGCCTTTCCATTTCCTGGATAGCTATGGTGATTGTGGATTTGTTTTCCTTGTTTGTTTTGGTTGGTTCTCATGTTTCCTTAGCTTGGGTTGAGTTATTAATCTTGGAAGCCCTAGTTGGACAAACACTCTAGAAGCTGTTAAAATTGGCAACTAGGGAAAAAATTCATGTGGGTCATCTTATTCATGGCTGATAATATTTTTATTAGATTCCTCTCATCGAGAGGTGTAGGATTGATATAAAGATCATCTGATTCCGATAAGTATTTATGGAGATATGAATTTATTTTGATTATGGAATTATTATCAAGCCGACCTACAACTCATGTAGGCTCAGAAGCCCAACAGTCGCATCTATTCAAACACCAACGTTGTGTATAAATATAAGAGGAATTTTCCTCATTTGCACTCACTCATCTCATCACACATCTCTCTCTCTACTGCACAGAAATGAGTCTCTTCTCTACTACGCAGAAATGGGTCTCTCTCTCACACATGTGAAGCCGGAAGCTGTTGAACCTGAAGCTGCAACTGCAGATCCAAAGATTGACTTGTGTGGCCTAGAAGATCTCCTCATATAAACTATGCTGTAGGCTCATATGAACCTCCTCTGAATGCCACAACTTTTGGTGGTGGAATGAAGTCAATTCGACGAACGGTTTGCAAGATATCGACTGCCCTAGTTTGAAGCCGGAAACTTTTGAAACTGAAGCTGCAACTACAGAAGTAAAGATTGACCTACATGGCCTAGAAGATCTCCTCATCTGAACATCACTACAGGTTCATCTAAACCTCCTCTAGAAGCTGCAACTTTTGGTGGTGGAATGAAGTCAATCCGACGGTCGATTTGTGAGATATCGTCTGCCCTAGTTTGATAATGAAGCCGCTAATGCTGATGCTGCTGATATAGGGTTTGCTACTGCTGATATGAATCAGATTTATTGTACTATTTCTCTCCGCTGAATTATTGAAGATAAAAGAAGATTTGATCAAAGGGTTTCCCCACACATTATGGGGTTTGTCCCTGGCTAGCTGCCACTTCTTGTGTCTCTTGTCTTGGCTTGTTTTCTGTCGATCGTTTAATGTTCTATCTGCACTTTACTTTATGTACATGTGATTGCTAATCTGTGGAATATAATAAGAAAAAGAAGTAAACTGTTATAAGCATAGAACATACCATAAATTAACATGGTATCAGAGCTGAGGTGAAGACAAAGCCCGAGCAAGAGCAAGAGCAATCACCGAAGAGAAGATTGGCAAGGCTATCCTAAAAGAACTATGGGGTCCTCAACACTCTTTCCTACCGAAGACAAGCTCTATGAGAAAGCTGACTATCATGGATGGAAGATGTCTATCGATCTAACCCTAGAAGATCAAGGAGTGTTGGACCATGTAAGAGGCAATATTGTTGAGCCTCCATCAAATGCATCCGCTGCTGCATGGAACAAATGGAAAACCGAAGAAGTCAAAGTAGAAGATCATCTGGGACTCTATCGACAAGCACTTGGTGGCCTACATCTCTGAACTGGGCACCTCCAAGGAAATCTATGATAGACTGGCTATTACTAACAGGGAAATGGAACTCATGAATCTTGGAGGATTACCATCTGAATGGTACATGTTCATGACTACTCTTCTGAACAATCATGTAATTTCTGGTTTCAAGGAATTAATGGCTAGATGCATTCAAGAAGAAACAAGGTAAGAAGAGAAAGAAATGCCCATGCCTAAAGGTCCTCCTGCTGCCTTTTCTTCTCATGCTAAGAAAAGAAATAATTCCGGGACTAAATCAAAAGGAAAGGCTGGAAGAAAAGGACGATGTTACATCTGCGATAAATCAGGTCACTATGCAAGGGAGTGCCCTAATAGAAAGGACTCACACTGAGACGATGATCAAAATCCCTCTGATGGCAAATCAAAGGAATGACAAATTCAATAAAAAAGGTAAGATGAGAGCTAGGAATCGAGGAAGAGGACAACCATTCAAGAATGCTAGAAAGTCCAGGATGTATTAAATGCACCTGACCTAAAAAAGAACCTAGTGTCCATCTCGGCAATGGAAGACAAAGGCTACAAGGTAACCTTTAGCGATGGAAAAGTATGTATATGGAAAAATAATGTTAAAGATGCCTTTACTCTTGGGTTTAGTGTTATATCAGGTCAATGGAAGTCCGCTAGGTGTCATGTCTTGTGACACAACTCTTCAGTCTGAACTTTGGCATCAGAGGTTTGCCCACCTTCATTACAAAGCTCTACCCGATGTAAGACAGATGGTAACAGGGATACCCGAATTCCAAGTAGAGAAAGAAGGTATATGTCCGGGATGTGCCGAAGGAAAGCTCAAAAGGGGACTGTTCCCCTCAAGCCAAAGCAAGACCTTCGATATATTACAGTTAGTTCACTCAGGCATATATGAGGCTGGCATTAAGAGGGAGACTACTACGCCACATACTCCTGAGCAGAATGGTGTGGCGGGAAGGTAGAACCGCACAATTGTGGAAGCTGTCCGAGCCATGCTACATGATCAAAGATTTCCGAAGTTTCTATGGGCTGAAACAACAAACACCACCGTATATGTACAAAATCGATGCCCTCATCAAGCATTGGGTTCCAAGACTCCTGAAGAAATGTTCACCACCAGTCAAAGGGAAGTCATGATTAGTCATGATGTCACCTTTGACGAAGATACGACTCTCAGCAAGGTGAACAATTTTCTAACTTTGAGGAGCTCTCAAGAAGCTGACACAGGGAATCGAAAGAAAAGGATGATGAATCAATGCTTGATGTAGAAGAACCTATGGATCCGATTGATCCTCATCCACATGAGCCTTCCTCTTCTAGAAAGAGGCCTTCATGGCTTAGGGGGATACTTGATGATGCTGAAGGACATGCTGCACCCTGAGGAACCTTTCGTCAAAGTAAGAAACCTAACAGGTATCAGGGATACCTGAGCATCATGAACATGATCATACAAAATGAGCCTTCATCATTCTCAGATGTCGTCAAGAATTATGTATGGAAGGATGCTATGACCATAGAATATTAGTCTATTATGGAGAATGATGTCTGGGAAGTAGTTTCCAGACCCTGGACAAGACAATTGTTACTTCAAAATGGCTTTACAAGATAAAGCATGCAGCAGATGGAAGTACGGAAAAGTATAAGGCTCGTTTTGTTGCTCATGGTTTCTCCCATAAGGAAGGTATAGACTATGATGTGATATTTGCACCTGTTGCTAGATATACGACCATCTACTCGATCATAGCCCTTGCCACTTCACAAGGATGGAACCTACATCAGATGGATGTCAAGACTACGTTCTTACACGAATCGATCAAAGAAGAAGTCTACATGGAGCAACCTGAAGGATTTGAAATTTATGATTGAAAATCTCATGTATGCAGGTTGAACAAGGCTCTCTATGGGCTGAAGAAAGCACCCCGAGCATGGTATGAGAGGATTGACAGCTACTTGATGAAGCTGGGATTCATTAGGAGTGAAGCCGATCCTAACCTTTACTTTAAGGTTGAATATGACAAGCCTCTCATATTGGTGCTATATGTGGATGACCTCTTTCTAACAGGTGCAGACCCTCTCACTCACAAATGTAAGAGGGAGTTGGATTTTGAATTTGAAATGAAAGCCAAGGACTTGAAGTATGGTAGAAGCCAAGGGAAATTTTCCTATCTCAAGGAAAATATGTGGTAAAGATATTGGAAAGATTTGGTATGATGGACTGCAAGCTTGTGACTACCTCGAGGATCTTAACTTTTAGAAGTTATATGGTAGTGATGTCGGAACAGATTTGGGAAATGCCTTTGAGTTTCAAAAACTCATCGCGATGATGTTCTTAGTGAACCTTCGTCCGAACATATGTTTTGCGGCTAGCACTGTGAGCTCATATTTGGTTGAGCCTCACTGCATTGATGCCAAGAATCTTCTAAGATATCTTCATGGCACAATTACTAATGGATTGAGATACATTACCGAAAATATGAAACTGCATGATTATTCGAATGCTGATTAGGCAGGTAGTGTGGAGGATCATTGGAGCACTTTTTAGTGCTGTTTCTCTTTGGATTCTGCTTCAATATAATGGATGAGCAGGAAACAGAATTCAGTTGCCATAAGCACCATCGAGACCGGATACATATCTACAAGTATGATCTCATATGAAGTTGCCTGGTTGGGGAAGCTCTTCAGTGAGCTGTTTGAACACATACCATTGTGATTCTCTATAACAACCAGAGGTGGGATTCAATTATTGAGGAATCCCATATTTTTCGATTGCTACAGCAGATAGACATCATCTGGGATATGGTAAGTCGATGAGCAAAGAGGCTCCATCACATTAATATGATTTACAGGTCGATACACCTTGTTAAAGCCCCGAGGAAAGATCTAATCAGTGATTTTCCCAAACGACTTGGAGTCATCAAGAAACCCTTGTACAAGGGTCCTGCATGTTGCATACATTGAGCTCTGGGAGCTCTGAGGGCTTGCAGTTCTTACTGGAGCAACATATGACCACAAGGTGACTCACCCTCCCCTGGTGGTGCGCACTGGAACAATATGAATCGCTCTCTTATGGGACAAGATGATTCACTCTCTTGTGGAATAGGATGATTCGCTCTCCTGTGTAGCAGGATTGATGTGTTCTCCTGTGAGGCCTAGATTGATGTGTTGTCCATGGCGATTGTAGTAGGATTGATGTGTTCTCATGTGAGGCCTGGATTGATGTGTTCTCCATGGTGGCCTGGATTTATGTGTTCTCCATGGCGATTGTAGCAGGATTGATGTGTTCTCCTGTGAGTACAGGATTGATTAGTTCTCTTGTCGAGGCATCCTACCCATGCAGTCTGGGACTCATGGGAAGTACCTCTCATCTGATCAATGAGCAGGGAAATGAAGTTAGGGACCATAGTAGTACCGATGGATGCATTGTTGTATCTACCGTACTCCCTACGTTAGGATGACCTCCATTGATCTGGGATCAATGATACTGGTCTGGGACCAGTGGTAGGAGTTGTACTTACTATGACGCTGACTTCGGGTCGGTTGAGACTGGTCTGGGACCAGTGGTACATACTCCGAGACTGACTTCGTGTCAGTGAAGTACTGGTCTGAGACCAGTGAAAGTGGTACATACTATGACGCTGACTTCGGGTCGGTTGAGACTGGTTTGGGACCGGTGGTACACTCTCTGAGACTGCGATACTGGTCTGGGACAAGTGGTAGGAGTGGTACTTACTATGAAGCTGACTTCGGGTCGGTTGAGACTGGTCTGGGACCAGTAGTATGCACTCTGAGACTGACTTTGAGTCAGTGGAGGATGATACTGGTCTGGGACCAATGGAGTTGTACTCACTATGACACTGACTTCGGGTTGGTTGAGATTGGTCTGGGACTAGTGGTACATACTTTGAGACTGACTTTTGAGTCAGTATGATACATCCTCGATCATTTCTTCTTCTTCATAATTCAGACAAAAGCAGAGCAAAACAAGAACAATGCAAGAGCAGAGCAGAACAGAGCAAAACATTATCGATCAGTACAGGGCATAACAAGACAAATCAGAACAGGCAGAATAGAGCAGAGCAGGGCAAGGGTCAAGTTGTACAGGGCAGTGCATTTCATGGATGGATAGTAACGACCGATAGACAGATTGCAGATGAAGTTCTCCCTGGTTGAGAGGGAGTGTTAAAATTGGAAACCAGGGAAAAACTTCATGTGGGTCATCTTATTCATGGCTGATAATATTTTTATTAGATTCCTCTCATCGAGAGGTGTAGGATTGATATAAAGATCATCTGATTCCGATAAGTATCCATGGAGATATGAATTTATTTTGATTATGGAATTATTATCAAGCCGACCTACAACTCATGTAGGCTCAGAAGCCCAACAGTCGTATCTATTCAAACACCAACGTTGTGTATAAATATAAGAGGACTTTTCCTCATTTGCACTCACTTATCTCATCACATCTCTCTCTCTCTACTGTGCAGAAATGAGTCTCTTCTCTACTACGCAGAAATGGGTCTCTCTCTCACACACGTGAAGCCGGAAGCTGTTGAACCTGAAGCTGCAACTGCAGATCCAAAGATTGACTTGCGTGACCTAGAAGATCTCCTCATCTAAACTATGTTGTAGGCTCATCTGAACCTCCTCTAAAAGCCGCAACTTTTGGTGGTTGAATGAAGTCAATCCGACGAATGGTTTGCAAGATATCGACTGCCCTAGTTTGAAGTCGGAAACTGCTGAAACTGAAGCTGCAACTGTAGAAGTAAAGATTGACCTACGTGGCCTAGAATATCTCCAAATCTGAATTGCGCTGTAGGTTCATCTGAACCTCCTCTTGAATCCGCAACTTTTGGTGGTGGAATGAAGTCAATCTGACGATCGGTTTGTGAGATATCGTCTGCCCTAGTTTGATAATGAAGCCGCTAATGCTGATGCTGCTGATCTAGGGTTTGCTACTGCTGATATGAATCAGATTTATTGTACTATTTCTCTCTGCTGAATTATTGAAGATAAAAGAAGATTTGATCAAAAGGTTTCCCCACACATTGTGGGGTTTGTCCCTGGCTAGCTGCCACATCTTATGTCTCTTGTCTTGGCTTGTTTTCTGTCGATCGTTTAATGTTCTATCTGCACTTTACTTTATGTACATGTGATTGCTAATCTGTGGAATATAATAAGAAAAAGAAGTAAACTGTTATAAGCATAGAACATACCATAACTTAACAGAATCTCTCTAACATCTTGGGTTTAGTTACTAGTCCTAGAAGCCTTGGTTGGAAAAATGCTTTGGAAGCCCTTAGTGGGTTGAGTTACTAGTCTTGGAAGCCCTGGTCAGATAAACACTCTGGAAGGCCAGTAAAAGTTGTGGGTTGAGTTACTAGTCTTGGAAGCCTTGGTTGGACAAATGATCTGGAAGTGCTAGAAGGCTGGGCTAGAGACAAATCTGATGATGGTTTTGTGATGTCCGATCGTGAGGTGGGATCACTGTTTGATGGGTTGAGGTGGATGACCTCTGGAAGCCTTGGATGGTTTTGGAATTATGTGTTCTATGAGATCCCACATTCATGCTTGGAATATGGCACGAGGGTGAATGGATGAAGAGAGATTTGACTCAGTCATTCTACGGTCGGGTGGAATGTGGAAGTCCCGTTTGAGGTTTGAATTTTGCATCATCAATATGAGGTTATTTCTCCTTGTAATTCTACGAGTATTAATTGGTTATATGTGGTTTCTATGGCTATGATTTCATTGGTATTTATGATGCTATTATGTTGGTTATATATATATATATATATATATATATATATATAACATCTTGGGTTTAGTTACTAGTCCTAGAAGCCTTGGTTGGAAAAATGCTTTGGAAGCCCTTAGTGGGTTGAGTTACTAGTCTTGGAAGCCCTGGTCGGATAAACACTCTGGAAGGCCAGTAAAAGTTGTGGGTTGAGTTACTAGTCTTGGAATCCTTGGTTGGACAAATGATCTGGAAGCGCTAGAAGGCTTGGCTAGAGACAAATCTGATGATGGTTTTGTGATGTTCGACCGTGAGGTGGGATCACTGTTTGATGGGTTGAGGTGGATGACCTCTGGAGGCCTTGGATGGTTTTGGAATTATGTGTTCTATGAGATGCCACATTCATGCTTGGAATATGGCACGAGGGTGAATGGATGAAGAGAGATTTGACTCAGTCATTCTATGATCGGGTGGAATGTGGAAGTCCCGTTTGAGGTTTGAATTTTGCATCATCAATATGAGGTTATTTCTCCTTGTAATTCTACGAGTATTAATTGGTTATATGTGGTTTCTATGGCTATGATTTCATTGGTATTTATGATGCTATTATGTTGGTTATATATATATATATCTATATATATATATATATATATATATATAGATATGTGATAGTATCTATGTATGGATCTCATCATGTTTTTACTGGTAAATGAATGAATAATGTATCTATGACCTAATGGATGAAATGGAAGTTGATGTGTTGAGGCATCAATGTTTCTTAGTGATTCTCAGCTAAGTATGAGACCCCTATGCTCATATATGTTATTTACACCTGTAGATTACATATTCATGATATGTTTGACGAAATGCCTATCATGGCTAGTAGGGGTCTAGTCAAGGTCTTATTCAAGTAATTGCATTTGTACTATCATTTCTCTGTTATTTTACTGTTATGAAGACATCATTCATTTTTTGGCAATGACCTGAGATCTGGGCCTGAAAAAGTGGATCAAATCCCCAGGATGTTGGCACAACACTGTGCAAAATAGTCCCTAGACACTGGCTTGTAGGCCCGTGAGAGCGTCCAAAGATCCCTGGACGCTGCCATGCCCTTAGCATGAGAGCATCCAAAGGTCAAGTGGTCCAAAATCTCAGTGAGACCCAAGGTCTGGTTGGTAGAAAGGTTGGATTGGTTCCTAAGGGTCCTAATGCCGATGTTGAATGTTTGTATGGTGTGTTTCCACCGGTTCCGCTTCCTTAACGTCACTTAGGAGGTCAAATCATATCATAGTGGCCTCTTGTCGCATGTTTACCCCTGCTGGATGATTCCTTGTGTATATGTGGGAGGAGGATTTTCCATTCACCTCTTCATACAACATATGCACAACTTCTCTCAAATGTTTAGGAACTCGAAGTTCCTCCATTTTGTCCCACAACTTATCCCTAGGAACCGTGTCAAATGCTTTTCTGAAATCAACAAAGCAACAAAGGGCTTTTTCTCCCAAGATTTTTCAATGACGTGCCTTAAAGTTATACAATGATTAACTATAGAATGTTTAGGTCTAAAACCTACTTTCCATTTAGCAGGCTTATCTATTTCTTCTGCCCACTTGCTGATTTTATTTTCTAGCATGCTTCTAAATAACTTTGCAAACAAGGGGTTTACCAATTTTTTTTTAATAACAAAAATAGTTATATTGATTTCATTCAAAAAAAGGAGGGAGAGTGGGACTCCCTCATACATACAGCTGAATCAATCAAGAGAGAAGAAGAGAGAAAATTCATCCCTAATCCTTCCATTTCATCCTTTACATTTGCACTAGAGATTCCAAAATTTCCTACCACGTATAGCTTGTAGGATATGACGAACTTCTTGAGAAGCAAAATACATTTACAGATCATATTGGAGAGAGATTTATAATAGGTAGCCGATAATAGGAAGTAGATTGTGTTGATTTGAGAGGAGATCCAGATTGATCCATTTGTTAATGTTTTTGCTATTCTTTGTTGATTGATTTTTCTTCTTTCTTCTGATTGTTGCTGCTACATCCCACAAAGTTTGATCCTTCTTCTGGTTTTTTTGCAACCAAATCTTGCAGCAATGTGGCAACATTTTCCAAGTGTTCACACTTGTTATTAAGTTGCTCAAACTTCTTCCTATAATCATTGCACTAATCGTAGAGGAGCACGGCATCTGTCTTGGTCTTGTCCCTAAAGTTGATGTGCATAGCTCAAATATGATCCAGGGAAACCTTGAGTGATTTGTAATGATTGCAAGTTTGGATATTAGGAAAGAACTCAATTAGATCCATGAGAAGAGAGGTAGAGGAACTATGGGTGCAAAGAGGATAAGAAACATAAGGGATGGGCAGTACGAGGGGAGAAGGGAAGACGAGCAAACGCTAGAGGAAAGCGTAACACAGGGATGGGGGAAGAAGGAAGGAAGCACAACACAAGGAGAAAGCAAGGCATTGGTAGTGATAAATAGAAGGGAGGAGTCAAATGTAGAATTCGATGGTCCAAGGGGGAATTATTACCACAACATAGAGAAGAGATATTGGCAGAGGGAAAAGATCGAGGAAGGATATGAGTCTGTCTTTAGGAGGGAGCTATGAACAAAAAGGGGGATGCCCAAATAAGGATGTTGACCAAGAAATTCAAGTACAATGGGATATTCAGGTCTATTCTAATCACGTGAGGAATGTGCATGTGAGGAAGGGGGTACAAGGAGCTAAGGAATATCTTTGGAGTGAATTTCATTGTTAATTTTAACTTCTCCCTGAGGTCGAGCACATGCATTGTTTGCATGTTTATCAACGACCTTGTTATGCTCTCTTAGAATATGAAAAAAAGAGACATTTCCCAAGTTTTTTAGCTGATGATAGATTCTGGAAACAATCTGACTGAGTTCAACATTTTTTGGTTTTGTATTTGAAACCATTTACTGGATTAATATTGAAGAGTCCCTAATAATGATCGAATTCATATAGTTTCTTTTCTTTAGAATTTCGGATCCTAGAAGAAACTCGTATGCTTCTTCTTTATTATTTGATTCTATTCCAAGTCCCCACTCAAAGGAGATTGAACTTGCATTTCCATGATAAAAAATATAACCACCTGCACCTGCTTTACTTGGATTATATTTTGAAGCTCCATCAAAGAACATGCATGGTCGCTTCAAGGAATTTATCCATATCAAAAATTCCTTTTCTTTCAATCAGATTTTCCAATCTTTTGGCTTGCTAAGAGTGGGTGAAGGAGGATAGCTCATAACTTGAGGTTTTTCTAGAACAAAATTGATCCATGACTTCTCTTCATGCTGGAGAATGTTCTTGTCCAAATTATTTACTCCTTTAGCAAAAATAAATTCTGAAGCTAGCCCCCAAGATTTGGCTAAAATTTTCCTGATTTCTGGCTTTTTGCTTTGAAAGATTTGCTTATTTCGGGCAAGCCATATTTTCCAACATAGAAATGAAGGGAGACACCTCCAAAATATTTTATCAAGTTTTTATTCTTAAAAGAGTAAGGATAGGTTTCTTTCCAATTGTCATAGAATTCCGAGAGGGAGAGATTGAAATTGATGTTAACCTCAATTGGATGAATCAGCGCCAACCAACAATATTTAGTAAATTTGCAACTTAGAAAAAGATGTTGAATTGTTTCTTCATTATTGCAGCACAACGAGCATATTGAGGGCCCATGGATGCCTTTTTTCTTGAGATTGTCTGTTGTAAGTATCTTGCCTTTGAGCATTGTCCACATAAAAAAATTGATTTCTTGAAGGCTTTCTGTTTTCCAAACAGATTTCCACAAAGGCCAATCTTGAAGACTAAGGTATTTTTCATATCCTGATTTAACTTTGAAGACCCCACCAGATGGGTTCCATTTGAAATTTTCTTGTGTTCCAAGACTTATAGGCACTGCTCCCTTAAGATTTGAGATTATCAGTTTCCATTGATTGCTGAGGTCAAGAGGGAAAGATGGGGGAAGCCATCCATCCCATGAATTATCTTCATGATTCTAGGATGAAATTTGGTCAAGAGTATTTATTCCTTTGTTTTGCATCCATGTCATGAGAGGTTGAATTTCTTGAATGTCTGAAAGAGGGGAAGATCCCATGATGCTATCTCTCCACAAATTTATATCTTGTCCTCCTCCTGGAACTCTGGAAGTATTTTCCTTTATTAGAGGAAGGGATTTTCTAATGAGCTTCCAAATGTGCGAACAAGGCCTGATGGGAATTTTTGAAATAAGAAGGTGCTGACGAGATGAGCTCAAGTATTTTTCTTCCAAAACTTGTTTCCACCAGGAGGGCTTTCCTGTTATGAATCTCCAAATTATTTTTTCTCTGAGAGCAATGTTCATCAATTCGAGAAGCTCAATAGAAATGCCACCATTCTCATATGGAGTTGTTACTTGCTTCCAATTTATTACAACATTTTTTTTTACTTTGTTTTACCCCATTGTCATAGGAATTTTTTTTTTTTGACAGAAACGGTTATAGTGTGATTATATTCCTCCTGGCCTAAATGTCGAGTGTTTGTATACAATGAGGATGTCTAAATCCTGAAAAGTCTCACTAATTGAAGTGAGAGTGTTATTATGACTTGAGATCTTTTTCCTAGCTTGGATTTCTATTGATTCTATATCCGATATTTCCCCCACTTGGATATACAGACAAATTTTTTAAAGATCAAGCAGTAAAACATGGTGGGGCGTGGCTTATGGGATGGGTTCCCATGATTCTTTTCTGTCTTTCAGCTTGACCCAGGCGGAGAGGAGGGATACTTTATTTGCTTCGCTGCCCGCTTCTTTATTGTGATCTCTCAGAACATGATAGTAGTTCAGCTTCTGAAAAACGTTTTCTAGGCCCTTAATTCTGGAAATCATTGTTTGGTCAATTTAGTGAGGTCTAAATTGCTACTTTAAAATGTCAATTCGGGGTTCGTAAACTGACGAAGTGAAGTGTACTATATATACTAGATAACCATTTCCTTAGTCTTTTGTCGTTTTTAGTTTTTAAAGTTTGTTTTTGGATTTATCTTTCCCTAATGTGAGATGATGAAAAGGTGATAAAGCAAGTGAAATATGGATGATTATGGTGATCTCTAAGTGGTTTTTCAAAACTTAAAAGAAAGAAAGCTTTAAAATAACTGCAATGAAATCAATTCTTAAAAAGAAATAAAGACATCAAACAATGAACTAATGACATCGGCCCAGTATCTTTGTTGCTGAATGAAAATGAAAGTGAAATCTACACTAAATTCAATTAAAAGTAAGAACAACTAATCCACACTATTTCAACTCTTCAACTCAATCTTCCTTGTGAAAAGATATCATGAAATGTTAAGCAATGTGAAATCTAAAAGAAGTTAAACTGCATAAAAGAAACTAATCACACTACTTTAACTCTCTTGACCTTTTGCCTTTCAGCTTAATTTACCCTGTGAGAAACAATCATGAACAAGTCAAGCAATGTGAGATCTAAAGCAAACTAAATCAAGCTATAATGAGTGATATTCTGGTTCCTAATAAAGTTATTTGATTATAGAAAGAAACCGTTAATAGATGAATAACATGATCTCTAAGAGTAGAAAATAAATGTACAACTTAAGGAAATGACAGTACTGGAAATCAAACTTCAAAAAACAAGAGTCAGCGACAAAGACAAGATGATCTTGTATGCCAATAGTTATAAAAAGAAAAGGTGAAAAATTGCCCCGGGCTGCCTAAGAAAACTTGCAGAAAACACTGATCAGTTGTAACCATAAAAGAGCAGCAATGAAAATGTAAATCAACAGAAATAAAAAAGCTTTGTTATGTACAGCTAATATACATGATGAAATAAAACGCAACATTTAAATGACAACTGTACAGCTAATATACATGAACAGGAAAAAAAAGTAATGCAAGAGTTAAAGGACAACTGTACAAGGCTTTAGTGAGCAGGGGCCCTCTGCCACTTCAGCCGATTCAACGAACAACTACAAGCTTAAGTTTAAACCAGTCTTCTCATATATTAAACAACAACGTAAAAGTGCAGTGGGGAAATACAACAACTTCGAATTACATTACAAGAGATTAACTTTTACAGCGTTCATGGACGCGTTATTTATAAGGAAAGAAAGCTAAACAAATTAACTAAATCTACGCTATTAACCACGCTGCCAGAGACACGTAAATCCTCTTCAGCCCGGATCTAGGTAACTGTCATCATGTTTATTAAATCTGAGAGGTATGGCTGTTGGATTCACGCTACCAGGATGTCTTCGTGGCTAAGGACTATGCCACGTAGCTTCACGTGCTCAAAAATAGAGCTACGCAGAGCCGTGCCACCGCTGAACACTTCCGTTGACTATCCTTTGCCCCTTGTTTGACCGCGGGCTTTTATGGGCGTGCTGGATGATCTGGAGGGACATGTTCCATGTCCTTGACTCCTGTAACTTGCCCATGTGGCTCGTTTCTTCAGAGGACACCTGTAGCATGGTGTTTGACAAAACGGCTGCGGAATCCTGTGCTGGCTGCAGAAACCTGGGTCGGCTGCGGAAACCTGTGTCGGCTGCGGAAACTGAGAAGCTTCCGCAACTGTCTGAACAAAATTCTAAACCAAACAACAATCATCAGCGTAGTTAGAAAAACATGTCAAAAGCTCTTTTTTAAACTAAAATACAATGATTTAATCAACTTGGTGGATGAAATGAGTGGAAAAAGAAGGCTGAGAGGGTGTATAGGAAGGTGCAGGTTCGAGGCTCAACATACCCCCACTGTGAAGGTGTTGCATGTCCTCATGCAACCAAAACTTAGTTATTTTCCCTTAATCCATATGCTCTGAGGCTTCTGCAAGAACATCTAGCCCTCTTCTTTTTCTCTTTGATGCTAAAATGGTCCTTGGTTTCCTGACTAGACATTTGAACTTAAGATTAAACAATGCCCTGCTCAACTTTTTACACTTTTTCTTCAGCTTCCTGTTCTTCTTTTGCCACAATCCTAAATGGAGCATAGTGTTATCATGGACAATCTTGTCTACCTTACTCTGCTCTTTGAGTGCTTCGTTTTCCTGTTTGATGTGCCTATTTAGGACTTCCAATTCAAACACTTCCTGTTTTAAAGACTGTACTTGTGCATCAAGTGGCAAGGTGGTGCTTGGTCCTGCAGCTGATTGTTCCAAAGACTCTAGGTAGTTGTATACCTCTTGCTGATTAGGATCTACTTCAGGTGTCTTTCTTGGGCTAGGCTCAAAATCAAAATCTGGTGGAGGAGGAAGACTGTCCTCTCTTTCTGGCCGAAAAGGGCTTTCATCACGTGGAGGACTTGACTCAATGTCTGGCTGAGCTGGAGCTTTTTCAGGTGTTTCTTCACCTAAATCAATAAAGTGTGATTGTTTTTCTTGGGTTACACTCTTCTTTCCTTTTAGCCTACTGCTCCTCCTCACGTGTGGACTAGTGCTCTTTTCCTGTGCACTCTGTTTTCCTTTTTGTTTCTTTGTTATGGCAGCAGCTTGAAGATGTACTAATCTTTCTGCCAAAGTTTGAGAATCTTCCTCTATGGATGGTTCAGGGGATGGATAGGTTTCTTGAATGGTTATTTTGCCTTTTTCCTTCTTCTGTTTCTTGTTTTTAGCTCCCTCTTCTTCTTCTTTCTGAATAGTTTCCTAAATGTCTATTGTAGGAGAGTCTTGGGCTGTAATATTTTTTTCTTTCCTCCTGCTTCTTTTTGGAATTTTTGGGGAACTGCTTCCAGAGGCTTCAGTCAGTTCTTGGAAGTGGTTTCTTGTCAAAAACTTTTCCCAAGTATCCTTAGTGTTTTTCAACTGATCTTCAATAAGGATTTTTATGAACCCGTGATGGTAAAGATGGGGTTCAATATTGCCTACGTGTTTTTGAACAGTAGAGCTCATTTTCTTCAAGCTTGATAACAAAAAATAAGGCAAATTAAGGGTATAACCTTCCATAAAATTCATCATTAGCCTGGCATGATACATGTACATGGAACCAAAACGACCCTCACATGTGATAAATTTCTGGATAAGTAATAACAGAGTGGACCATTCTTCTTTTATTGCATGCACAGGGATTCCTTTTGTAAAAACAGAGGTATCCATACCTGGGTTTTGGAGCATGATTCTCCATCCTTGATCGTCCACACTTCTGTTTTTGAACCACCTTTCACCTTCTTGTGGGAGACTTGTTGCAGCTGCTATTGTGGCCTCGGTCACTGTAAATTTTAAGTCTCCTATCTCCACTGCCTGTCCATTAAAGGACCGCGCAAAGGCTTTAGTCACTTCTTTGTTATAGCCCCTGAACTTTTGAATGAATCTCAGCCACCTTGCTTTCTTCAACGACTCCTTCGTTTGAGGATAACCCTCCAGGTATTTTGGTCCTTCCGGTTCAGCTCTTAGTAGTTTTCCCATTCTCGGCTTTAAATTCCGACTGAAAATTCTACTGCGTATGAAGGTTCAGGAAAAAAATGGGTTGATTACGGGATTCTTAGGGTAACTAGAGTGGCCGTAATCGAAGTTCAGGATGTATGTGGTGACTGTAGCCAGGGTTTGGAGCAAGCTGTAATGGATGCAGCGGAAATGGAGAACAGGGAATGGTATGAGTACCGAGGGAGTAAAGGGTAAGCAACAGTAATGAGTTCAACATCGAATGCATGCGGGAGTGAAGTGATAAATGGGCAGAATAACGGCTGAGTCCTTTTGGATTAGATGACTTGCGCACACGTCTCAGCAGACGGCTGCGGAAATTATGGTGAAGGAGAGCCGTAGTACAGTAGGTCACGTCTCAAAAGTACAGCCAATAAATGGGAGAGCAGTCCATTTCGAGTTTAAATTTAGAATGATCATGGGACCGTTAGAAATGAATAAGGTGTGTGGAATGACATCGTGGAAGAGGAGTGGTATGGGGCTTGCCGTATCAAATCATTGCATTTAGTGGAACTTGCCATGGTTTAATAACTATGCATAATAATGACATTGAATTGTTATTTGGTAGAGATTTTTGATCATACCTTTGGAAGTTTATTATTTCTTGATTAAGGCTTCTGACCCATTGTTGTTCTTTGATCTTGAAGATGCCCCATGTCTTTGCTGCACTTGGTGATGATGACACTAACCTTTGACTGTGATTTTTTTTGAAAACAGAGTGATGCCGGCTGTAAAGACAGAGTGATGCTGGCTGCGGAAATCGTTTCTGGCTGCGGAAACTGGTTCTGGCTGCAGAAACGGTTTCCAGCTGCGGAAACTAAGACAACACCCCTTTAACTGCACAAAGATAGTTAGAGAAGAACTAACTAAATAAAATAGTCCTGAGAGGGACTTTTATTGATGGAATGAAATGAAATGAGTGGAATGAGATGGAAATGAAGTGGAGTGAAGATGGAGATGAAAATGAGATGGATGAACTGAAATGGAAAATGAGGTGGAGTGAAGATGGAAAGAGAGAGAGATTTTTTTTTTTTTTTTTGGAAAATATAGAGTGTCAGGTGCCCCTGATTTTCACTCTACATTTTCTGTATAAGACTGCCAATCTATGATTGGTTTTCAGGCTTATACAAAAGTTTTTTTTTTTTTTTTTTTCCTTTTTTTTTCAACTGAAAGAAACAAAGACTAGGCTGATGGAGGAGAAGGATTCCTCTCCACCAGCCTCATTGCAGAATTTTCTTGAAACATTTTGACAAATTCCTCTATTGAGAGTGGCTTATGATAAATTTTCAATCGGTGGCCATTCACAATGAGAGGAGTTCGAAACTCATCAATGGTCTTGACTCGAACTGCTCCATTGCTAAAGACTTCGTCAATCTCATATGGTCGAAGCCAATGAGTCTGAAATTTTCCTTTGAAGTCTTTAAACTTGGAATCAAACAGTAACGCCCAATTTCCCTTTTGAAACTTTTTCTCTTTGATATATCTGTCATGCCACTTAGTTCTTTGGTGCTGAACTAGATCAGTCCTTAAAATTGCATCTTGTCTTATTTCATCTAGCTCATTCAGCTGCTCCATTCTGTGCTTTTGGGCTTCTGATAGATTCATCCCCAACTGAACTGACATCTTGAAAGTCTTGACTTGGAACTCAATGGGGAGCAGGACTTCTTTCCCATAAACAAGTTCATAGGGAGAATGTCCTGTTGTATTCCTCCATGTAGTTCTATAGACCCATAAGGCTTCAGGAAGCCTTTCTGCCCAATCTCTTCTATGTAGATGAACAGTTTTGGTGATGATGTTCTCAAGGACTTTGTTTGTAGACTCCACTTGGCCATTTGCTTGCGGATGGTACAGAGTAGATTTTCTATGCTTGATTTTGTATTCTTCCATCATCTTCTCCATCAAATTAGATGTGAATTGACTTCCCTGATCTGTTACAATTTCTCTTGGGACACCAAAACGAGTAAAAATATCCTCAAAAAGAAATTGAACAACTGAATTTTCAGTGGCAGAAGGCAATGCCTTGGCTTCTATCCATTTAGTAACATAATCAGTGCAAACCAATATATACTTCTTTTGTTTAGATGGTGGATTAATAGGTCCAATGAAATCTAAAGCCCATTTTTCAAAGGGTTCGATGAGTACTTGTGGCTGTAATGGAATTTCATTTGAAAGAGTTGGTCTCCCAACTCTTTGGCAGCTGTCACACCTCCTGACATATTGTTTTGCATCTTTGAAGAGAGAAGGCCAATAATATCCTAAAGAAAGGATTTTTTAAGTTGTCATCTTGTCAGCGAAGTGCCCACCGCATGGCTCATCATGACATGCCTTGAGGATGTCAGGCATTTCATCTTCCCGAACACATCTTCTGATCACACAGTCTAGCCCTGTTTTGAACAATTCATTAGAAATCCATGAATAACTCGAACTCTCCTGAATAATTCTTCTCCTTTCATTAGGAAATAAATGTGGAGGTAGTTTCCCTGTAACCAAATAATTAGCAATATCTGCATACCAAGGAGTTTTAGTAGTTACTGCAAACAAATATTCATCTGGAAACTTATCCTCTACAGGAGAATCTTCGTTAGTATTTTGGATTCTAGACAAGAAATCAGCTACCGTATTTTGTTTCCCTGGTCTATCCAATACGGTAATATTGAATTCTTGTAAAAGTAAGAGCCATCTGGTAACTCTGCCATTAGTAACAGGTTTGTTCATTAGATATCTAATTGCAGAATGATCAATATGGACAAAAGTTTCATAGCCAGTTATATAGTGTCTAAATTTATTGATTGCATGAACAACAGCTAAGAACTCTTTCTCAGTCACAGTATAATTTAACTCAGTGGGAGTCAGATTTTTACTGGTGTAGTAAATGGCATAAGGAACTAAATCCTTTTGTCCCAATACAGCTCCTAGAGCTGTATCTGAAGCATCTGTAGAAATATGGAAAGGAAGTTTCCAATTTGGTCCTCTCAAAATGGGTGCTTCAGATATTCTTGTTTTCAAAGTTTCAAATGCAGATTGACAGTCAGGATCCCAATTGAATTCACAGTCTTTTGTAAGTAATTTGAAGAGCGGAGATGCTATCTTGGTGAAGTTTTCAATAAATCTTCTATAATATCCAGTAAATCCAAGAAAACTTCTAACATCTCTTTGACAATTTGGAATAGGTAACTTGGAGATGACTTCAACTTTTGATCTATCAACTTTAATCCCATCTCCCGAAATATGTCCTAAAACAATCCCTTCAGTAAACATCATAAAACATTTTTCATGACTTAATGAAAGATTTGTTCCTTTACATCTTATAAGGACTTTTTCCAAATTTTCTAATGCCTCTTCAAATGAATTACCATAAACTGTAAAATCATCCATATAGACCTCTACACAATCATGGATTAGATCGGAAAAAATTCCTAGTACTGCCCTTTGAAATGTGGCAGGTGCATTACATAATCCAAAAGGAAGTACTCGGTAGGAAAAAGTTCCTCATGGACAGGTAAATGTGGTCTTGTCCTGATCTTCAGGTGCTACCTGAATTTGATTATAGCCACTAAAACCATCCAAAAATGAAAAATACTTTTTGCCTGCTAAAGTATCTAATACCTGATCAATAAAGGGTAGAGGAAAGTGATCCTTCAAAGTTGCTTTGTTCAATTCCCTGTAATCAATGCAAACCCTCCATTTACCATTCTTTTTAGGTACTATAACCAAGGGAGAAACCCATCGGCTATCTGAAATTGGATAAATGAAGTTTACCTTGAGTAGTTTTTGGAGTTCTTCTTTCACTATCTCCCTAAGGTTTGGATTCATCCTTCTCTGAGGTTGTCTAATCGGTCTACTATTTTCT
The DNA here is from genome assembly GCA_031772625.1 of Pinus tabuliformis. Classification (NCBI taxonomy): domain Eukaryota; kingdom Viridiplantae; phylum Streptophyta; class Pinopsida; order Pinales; family Pinaceae; genus Pinus; species Pinus tabuliformis. The sequence goes on from CM062812.1 coordinate 622,612,550, forward strand.
TCGATGTAGATGTGATGAATGCAAGTCTTAGGTTCGATACGTTTCATATCAGTATACTCCCATGCAAATGCAGTAGAATGATTTTGCAAGAGTTTGGTTAACTTTTCTTGTTGTGATCTTTCCAAGTTTCTGTTGATATTCAATGTTTTCCTTGGAAGGATCTCAATGGTGGAACTACCAAAATCTTCCATAGAGAAAAGAGACATCTGTCTAGAGGATAGATACTCAATGTTGGCATCCAACTGAAATTGTGTGTAGTCATATTCTGAAAGTGTTCCAAAGTTTTCTAGTGTGTTTAGAATTTGACTATCTTCACTAATCTCAGAAATGGTAAGGACAGGTTGTATAGTATCTTCATCATCGACCCACTCATCTTCTTCTATTTCTGTTATTGCCTTTGTTGGAGGATACAGATTGAACTTCTTTGTTGAATTACCATCTGAAATATACATATCCCCAGACCTACAACTGATAAAAGCATCAGCTGTCGCTAGCCAAGGTCTTCCTAAAATAAGAGGATGTCCTCCTAGATTACTCTTGGGAGTTAAAATCATGAAATTGACTGGATATTCCCAAGAGTCTAAGGAGACTGGAATGTCTTCTAATACACCATCTGGTTTGATAATTGATCGATCTGCAAGTTGCAGTAAAGTAGGTGTAAAGAGAAGATTAGGAAGTTTTAGCTGTTCCATAGTCTGTCTACTCATAATGTTGATAGCAGCCCCTAAATCAATCAGACTATTTGGAATTTCAATTCCATTGATATGTGTTTTGACAATTGGACTACCGGGATCTATATACTTCTGCATGGTAATTTTACCCATCATGATATCTGCAATTTTTCCTACCAGGTGGATTCTTCTTGTGTCTCTTGGTTTCTTTCCTGGTCTTTTAAGGCTCAACTCCTTTATTATTTTTGCTAGAATAGGAATCTCTTTAATGGCTTGTAACAAGGGAATCTTGATACAGAATTTCTTCAATTCATCTAGAAAATTATAGTCAGGCAACCAAATTTGTTTTTCCACTCCTTTGTCAATTTGTAATCTTTCAGGAAAAGGAGGTGTGGATAAAGATGCAGGTTGCTCAATTATGGGAGTTGTGGGGGTTAACTCTTTTTCTCTTTCTTTTTGAGTGTTTGGGTTTTGAAGAGGTGCTTCAGAACCTTTATTGGCTTCAAGAGACTCTTCCTCAAAAATGTCTTGTTTTTGGGCATCTATAGAAGGCTTATCTAAAATTCTACCAGATCTGAGTTGTACATCATTGAGAGGAACAATCATATAGGTAGGAAATTGTTGTCCTTCTACCATATAAGCATTTTGAGGGTTTTTATTATTGGGGTTTGGCAATGGCTGGGAAGGAAGTTGATTTGACTTCTGTTGGAATGGAAGCAAGAGTTGAGAATTTGGATTCTGTTGAGAAGGTTGTTGTTGTTGAAATGGTAATGATAATTGTGGATTTTGATTTGGAAATTGTAAAGCTTGTTGATTTGGAAAAGATGGAGGATATTGATAAAATTGAGAAAATCTTCCATAAGGATTTTGCATACCTTGTGCCCATGTTTGAAAAGGATTTTGAGATTGGGACCAAGATTGCCAAGGATTCCAATTTGGTGGGTTTTGAAAGTTCATAGAGTTGTTAAACCCTTGATTTTGTTGCCCTTGCCAAGGTCTCCTTGCCACAAAACAGAGAGACTCAATTGTATTTGGATCTTCTTGAAAGACAGCTTTAAGGCCAGGGATTGAAGGACAATCCTTGGTCTCATGATTTTCTGAACAAATTACACATGTGTCTACAACTTTTGCATCCAAGGGACATTCCCTTAGAGCATGTTTTTTTCGGCATTTTGGGCAAAAGATGGCCAAAGCCTCGGCCTCTGCTTTCTGCTTATTATGTATCTTAAGGGTGTCTAGTTGTTCACTAAGACTCCCTAAGATATCAGTTTTGAATTCATCCAGCATATTGCCAATCTCAGCCCTACTTACTGAACCAGTTGCAGATTTATTTGCTCTAATGAGAGAAGGATCTCTAGGCCCCTTTTTAGTTTTAGATTTTCTCCTTGAGAGATGGATACATAGCTCAGCTATATCATGGAGTGAAAGTTGAGATATATCTCCCTTCCCCATCATGTTCAAAATATCTATCCATTCATCTCTGATGGCTTTTAATAGAAGGGATTTTAAGGTATCCTCATCTACATTACTCATTTTTGCTCTTTTCAGGTTGTATTGGAATCTTTCAAGCAAATCTTCCAAGTTTTCATCTTCTCCTTGCACCATTTTGAATACCTCATCCTTGTGATTGGTGGGCATACAATAGTCCAGGTACCTATCCAAAAATGTTTGTTTCATGTCATTTCAAGACCTAATGGATTGAGGGAGTAAACCCATGAACCATTTCAAAGCTGCTCCTTTCAATGTTGAAGGAAACAGTTTGAGTTTTTGAGAGTCTTCCAAATAATCATAAGTTCGACACACGACCTCAAACTCAAATAGAAATGTTTCAGGGTCCTCATTTCTTATCCCATGAAATTTTGGGAGGACATATGGTGAGATGTTTTTCATGGTTGCTCGAGAGTCTTCATCAACTATAGGAAACCCAAATGAGTTATCTCCATCTGTATTTCCCCCAATGTTACCTCTACCTTCTCCATTATTTCCTCCTCCACCTCCTCTACCTCTACCAAATCCGTTTACTCGTTCCTCTGTCATGATAGTTTCCCTAGAGACTTCAGAGTCCTCTGGTTCCTCTATTAATGGTGAACGAGGAGGAATTCCTCCCTCTTCTTCCTCAGGTGATTCTACTTCTTCAATTACAATTTGTCCTCCTGTGGAAGGAAGGAAAGGGTCTCTTCCTAATTCAGACTCGATAGATGGTGTGGGTGAGTCAACTACTGCTTCTTGAATTCCAGGGACCCTAGGACTAGGAGTGTGGGTTGGAGATGATGAAGATGTCTCTTGTCTATCCCTTGAAGTGGATGGACTTGTAAAAATCGAACTCTTAGCCCTAGCTAAAAACCTTCCCCTAGAATCTCTTGCTCTATGCATGTCATTTTTATTTTTTCTTCAAGTCGGGGTAATAATTCCTTTTCTGATCTTCCAGGTCACTCTAGGTGCAAGAAGAGAGCATACTTAAGAAACTATTAAACCAATAACTTTCTCTTTTCTGATCCTCCAGATCACTCTAGGTGCAAGAGGAGAGCATACTTTGAGAGGTTATTAATTTTCCTTCCTTGAAATTTTCTTGTTATTATATCTTTTTTTTTTTTAAGAATTTGGCTACCTAATTTCACTTCCCCGGCAACGGCGCCAAAATGTTTGGTCAATTTAGTGAGGTCTAAATTGCTACTTTAAAATGTCAATCCGGGGTTCGTAAACTGACGAAGTGAAGTGTACTATATATACTAGATAACCATTTCCTTAGTCTTTTGTCGTTTTTAGTTTTTTAAGTTTGTTTTTGGATTTATCTTTCCCTAATGTGAGATGATGAAAAGGTGATAAAGCAAGTGAAATATGGATGATTATGGTGATCTCTAAGTGGTTTTTCAAAACTTAAAAGAAAGAAAGCTTTGAAATAACTGCAATGAAATCAATTCTTAAAAAGAAATAAAGACATCAAACAATGAACTAATGACATCGGCCCAGTATCTTTGTTGTTGAATGAAAATGAAAGTGAAATCTACACTAAATTCAGTTAAAAGTAAGAACAACTAATCCACACTATTTCAACTCTTCAACTCAATCTTCCTTGTGAAAATATATCATGAAATGTTAAGCAATGTGAAATCTAAAAGAAGTTAAACTGCATAAAAGAAACTAATCACACTACTTTAACTCTCTTGACCTTTTGCCTTTCAGCTTAATTTACCCTGTGAGAAACAATCATGAACAAGTCAAGCAATGTGAGATCTAAAGCAAACTAAATCAAGCTATAATGAGTGGTATTCTGGTTCCTAATAAAGTTATTTGATTATAGAAAGAAACCATTAACAGATGAATAACATGATATCTAAGAGCAGAAAATAAATGTACAACTTAAGGAAATGACAGCACTGGAAATCAAACTTCAGAAAACAAGAGTCAGCGACAAAGACAAGATGATCTCGTATGACAATAGTTATAAAAAGAAAAGGTGAAAAATTGCCCCAGGCTTCCTAAGAAAACCTGCAGAAAACACTGATCAGTTGTAACCATAAAAGAGCAGCAATGAAAATGTAAATCAACAGAAATAAAAAAGCTTTGTTATGTACAGCTAATATACATGATGAAATAAAACGCAGCATTTAAATGACAACTGTACAGCTAATATACATGAACAGGAAAAAAAAGTAATGCAAGAGTTAAAGGACAACTGTACAAGGCTTTAGTGAGCAGGGGCCCTCTGCCACTTCAGCCGATTCAACGAACAGCTACAAGCTTAAGTTTAAACCAGTCTTCTCATATATTAAACAACAACGTAAAAGTGCAGTGGGGAAATACAACAACTTCGAATTACATTACAAGAGATTAACTTTTATAGCGTTCATGGACGCGTTATTTATAAGGAAAGAAAGCTAAACAAATTAACTAAATCTACGCTATTAACCACGCTGCCAGAGACACGTAAATCCTCTTCAGCCCGGATCTAGGTAACTGTCATCATGTTTATTAAATCTGAGAGGTATGGCTGTTGGATTCACGATACCAGGATGTCTTTGTGGCTAAGGACTGTGCCACGTAGCTTCATGTGCTCAAAAACAGAGCTACGCAGAGCCGTGCCACCGCTGAACACTTCCGTTGACTATCCTTTGCCCCTTGTTTGACCGCGGGATTTTATGGGCGTGCTGGATGATCTGGAGGGACACGTTCCATGTCCTTGACTCCTGTAACTTGCCCATGTGGCTCGTTTATTCAGAGGACACCTGTAGCATGGTGTTTGACAAAACGGCTGTGGAATCCTTTGTTGGCTGTAGAAACCTGGGTCGGCTGCAGAAACCTGTGTCGGCTGTGGAAACTGAGAAGCTTCCTCAGCTGTCTGAACAAAATTCTAAACCAAACAACAGTCATCAGCGTAGTTAGAAATCCATGTCAAAAGCTATGTTTAAAACTAAAATACAATGATTTAATCAACTTGGTGGATGAAATGAGTGGAAAAAGAAGGCTGAGAGGGTGTATAGGAAGGTGCAGGTTCGAGGCTCAATAATCATCCTGGCTAGATTAAGATCAGCAGCAGGGGAGTTAGAGGCCATTGCAGTTATAATGATCTGAGAGTCTCCTATAACTGTTGCTTCCCTTATGTCTAGCTCCTTTAGAGTCTTAAGGCCTTGCAGGAGGGCCAAAGCCTCAGCTTGAGTGCTGGTCATGTGTCCAAGCCCCCAAGCATATGAGTGAATTTTTTCTCCCGTTGAGTTTAGGACGACACCTCCAGCACCTGCTCTGCCCGGATTACCCTTAGCTGCCCCATCGAAGAATAGAGAGTACCTTGATTGCGATTTGAGCCAGTCTTGGAAGTCTGCTTCCGGTTTTCTTATTTGCCAATCTTTGAGTGGAAGGGCATTTCTGATTGTTGGGAGAAATTGTAATCCAAGGAAAGAGCCCCAAGCGATATCTTGGTGGCTGAGACTAGCATCGTCGTTTATTTGAGACAGGCATTCCTTTATTTGACACTTGATCTTAACTTCAATGGTCTTGTGGTGCTGTCTAGCATTCCTAAAGGTTCTTCTGTTGCGTTCCAGCCATAACTGCCAGCAAATGACCTTTGGAAGAATGGCCCAAGCTGTTTTGATTAACCGATTTTGAGGAGGAGGGCCAGGGTATTTGATTGCCCAGCTAGAGAAGAGATCGACAATGGAGCATGGAAGCAGGAAGGTGGGATCCAAGGAGTGAAGGAGGGCACACCATATCTGTTTGGCGTAGCAGCATTCCAGGAATAAATGCGCTGTTGTTTCTACGCTATTGCTGCACAGAAGACAAATGGAGGGGCCGTTATATCCCAATTTCTGCAATCTGTCGAAGGTAAGGATTCGACCATGGCAAAGAATCCAAGCGAATATATCAGTTTTGGGCCAAGCCTGACAGCGCCAGATCGCTTGCCAGGGCGCTGGATTTGTGGGGACGTGCGGTCTCTCGCATTGTTTGGCGTAGCCCTCGGCGACTGTATAGCCTTTGGCTTTCTTCCCCCAGCCAATTGCATCTTGTTTTTTCCTGTTCATGGGCGCAAGACCGTGGAGGAGGCCTGTCATCGTGGCCCAATCATCGATCAGGCGTTCTGGCATTTCCACTCTCTTCCAGCCTATCCATTCGTTGTCTTTCCAGAGGGAGATGTCCCAAAGAGTACGCAGCTTCTCTCTTTCCATCCACTCCCGCAGCTCTCCCATGGGCACTCTGTCGATGATCGGGTCTGTGAACATAATTTTCTTATCGTTTCCAGGGATCCAATAGATGTGATTTTTGATCAGGGAGGCGACCTTATCATATAGCTTGAGAAACGGGGAATTAGGCAGACGAGTCACTCTGTCTAAGCAGCTGGAGCGAGGACCACAGAAATATTTTTTCCTGAGAGCTGTTTGGGCCCAGCCAGGATTGGGCGCGACAACCCTCCAGATAACCTTTGCTGCCATTGCTACATTCAGGTGGCCTAAGTTTTTGAAATTAAGGCCTCCCTCCCACAGAGGCTTAGATATTGCTTCCCAACTGATGAGGGGGATTTTACTTTCGTTCTGCTTTCCTCCCTTCTAGAAGAATCTCTGAATATGCTCTTCCATTTTTTTTAGTATGATTGTTGGAGCTAGCATCCCTGCAAATTGAAAAATAGGAAGACTAGTGAGCACTGATTTGATAAGGACGGATTTTCCAGCATAGTTGAGCCAGGTGAAGCCCCAAGCCTAAACTTTTGATTGGAATTTTTTGAGCTGGGGTAGCCAATCTTTGCTTGAGATTATTTTATGGGCAACAGGAAGGCCCGGGTATTTGAAGGAAGTCCACGAAGCGGAGGCTGCAAATCCCAGGCAACTGGAGATAGCAGAGAGAAGTCTGGGTGGGGTATTCCAACTGAAGATGTGACACTTATTCTTGTTAACAACGCTGCCTGAGCCCTTGCTGAATTCTTCCAGAATTGATTTGAATTTGGTGGCGGAGGAGAGAGAGGCAACACCCAAAAGCAGGGTGTCATCCGCGAATAGAGAATGATTAATGTTCTTGACTCCTCTTACTATACACATTCCCATAAGATCTTGGTCTTGCATTTTTTTGTTTAGCAGAAAGCTGAGAGCTGAGGCTTGAATGACAAAAAGCAGAGGGGAGAGTGGACAACCCTGCCTGAGTCCTCTTGATGCTTTGAAGAAGTCCGTAGCTCTTCCATTTACGAGTGGAGCAATCCATGGCTTCGAGATGCAAGCCCGGATCCAGTTAATGAAGTTTGATCCAAATCCAAACCTGTTCATGAATTTTAACAGAAAAATATGATTTACACGGTCAAAAGAATTTGCTAATTCGAGTTTAATTACCATACCTTGCTCTTTTTGTTGAAGACTTGAGTGGATTGCCTCCTGAACAAGGGTGAATTTGTCCACTATTTGCCTCCCTTGGATGAAGCCTCCTTGATTCTCTGGGATTATTTTGGGAAGAATGTGCTTCAATCAATTTGCTATAACTTTTGTGATTAGCTTATACCCAATGTTACATAGAGAAATCGGCTAGAATCTACTGAAATTTCTGGCCCCTTTTTCCTTGGGTATGAGGGCTAAGAAGGCAGAGTTTGTACTGCAGCCTATTTTCTGGGAGTTCTGAGATTTTCGAATCATTTTGATCAGATCTTTTTCAATAATGGACCAACATATTTGGAGGAACCTGGCAGAGAATCCATCCGGCCCAGGGGCCTTGTCCGGATCCATGTCATATAGGGCTTTTTTGACTTCATCTTTGGTTATTTTGGCCTCCAAGATTTCATTCATACCAGGAGAAATTGTAGCTGGGACCAAGTCTAACAGATCTAAAGCTTGTTGCTGAACCTTTTCTTCGCTATACAGCTTTAGGAAATGGGCGTGGGCTGCCTTCTTTATGTCTGCAAACTCCTTGTAAGTTTCGTTGTCCACCTTGATCTCGGAAATGGTGTTAAAACATTTTCTGCTCTGCGCTTGTTTATGGAAAAATGCAGTGTTTCTGTCCCCTGATTTGAGCCAGAGGTTTCTTGATTTTAATCTCCAGTATTCCTCTTCAACAAGACAGGCCTTATGGTAGTGCTGTTGCAGATGGGCTTCCTGATCAAGAAATTCCTTAGTGACTGAAGTGTCTTCCATATGAGATTGATGAATGACAAGGGCGGCTTTGATATTTTTTCTTTCTATATCAGGTTTGGGGAGATTTTTGGCCCAATGTTTTAGAGCTCTTTTTACCCTTCTGAGTTTTTCTTCCCATATATAGAAGGGGGATCCTTTAACAGATTGGCTCCAGCATTCCTTAACTACCTGCATTAAGTCTAGTTCCTTGACCCAGATTGGGCTGAATCTGAAGGGAACAGGGCCCAGATCAAGATGAGCTAGAAGGACTAGCTTTATGGGTTTATGGTCCGAGATACTGTTAGCGAGAATGTGCATTCTTGGTTCTAATCCAAGCAACAAGTATGAGCTTTGAATGAAGAATCTATCTAATCTAGCAGCAATATGACCTGGGCCTATTCTTTTATTGGACCAAGAGTACTTACCGGAGGAGGGTTTGATGTCCAGCAAATCCTAGTCTTGCATGAGATCCTCCGCCCATTCTCTTGTTGGATCACGAACAACACTGCCACCCATTTTTTCAGATGAGATAAGGGTGAGGTTGAGGTCTCCGGCAATGATAGTGTTTTCCAGATTCATAAGATCTGCTTGAAGTCTTATCGAGTCCCAACATGCTTTTTTTTCCCCGGCGTTGACTGGAGAGTAAACATTGAAGATGCAGTGTATTTCTTTAGTGTTCAAATTCCTGCATTTTCAACAGCAACCAGTGTATATTTCTAGCCTCATTGATGACTGCAAATTTGTTGGCGTTCCAAAGAGTACCAATCCCTCTCGAGGCTCCCCTAGCGGAGACTACTCTTGCTTCACTTTTGAACCAAAGTTTCTTGCTTGTTTGAAGGAAGACTGAGTCTTCCAGCTTGGTCTCCTGGATGAGAAGTATATCTGGGGTTTCTGTTCTTATCAGACTTCACATGGCTTCTTCCTTGACTTTACTCCCCATACCTCTGCAGTTCCAGGAGATGATCTTCATTATTTATGTTTCTGGTGGGCTCCCTTGGAGCCTTGAGGCTGGCTTTTCGGCATCCTAGGCTTTGAGGCTAGCAATTTTTCCAGAGTTGGCTGGCTGCCTTGTAGTTTTTCCTTGTACGTCTCCTCCTCTCTTTTTTCTCTGTCCGTTTTACGGCCTCTCGTGGATCTTCTTACCGAGGCTTGGGACTCTCCTATTTCTCCTTCCTCCTCTGAGTCATCTGTGTTCTGCTCTTCTTCATTGTCTTCATCATTCTTGCCTTTGAAATTTTCAGCGTTTGTGTCTTTGATGGAGGCTGAAGGTGTGCCTTTGCTTGAAGAGTCTGGGTTTTGATTTTCAGTCTCCTCTGTGGGTTCTGTCTCCTTTTGGGTCTCTGCCTCCTGAATTTTCTCTTGTTGCGAGCTGAGGGGATCATACCTGTTTTCTGGAGATGGAGAAATATGTTGAACAGGTGGCTGATGGGATCCTTTGCCGCTAGGTCCTCCCGTCTTCTTAGATTTATGGCACTTGGCTTGGTTCCATCCGTCCTCCTTTCCCTGTGTGGCCTCGATGTTGGATGGGCAGCCTCTGGCGAAATGACCATACAAGTGACATTTCCGACATTTGAAGGGCAGCTGCTCATAGTCCAGCTTCTGCAGATGCGTCCAGCTTCCTACATTTATCTTGATGGCCTCAGGAAGCCCTACCTCCAGATCTACTTCTACGCAGATCCGGGCGCAGTCGTATTGGTCCTTGTTGTTCGCTTGATCAATAAATTTCCCCAGGGCATTTCCAATGTGACGCAGAGAGTCCCAATTCCAACAATGGACAGGGAGGTTCGGGAGTCTAACCCACACCAGAACTATGTTAGGAACATCGATTGCTGGGTATAAATCCGGGGTCAATTTGTTGAGGTACAGACCCTGAGGACCCATGAAGTAGGTGCCGTTTTGGAAGATCAGGTCTTTGTCTTCCTTTGCAGTAAATTCGAAGAGGAAGTACCCTCTCCCCAGAAAATAAGAAGTAACGTTTTCTCTGATTAGCGGCACCCAGTTTTTGGAGACCCAGCTCTCCGTGGTTTTGGGGACGGCCAAAGCCTAGTAAACTGGCCAATGAGGGCTCATTCGGATAGCGACAGAGCAACTTGCATCGGGGTTTCAGGTGGAAGGGAGATCGCTGGGATATCATCCAACGTTTTAAGAAATTTCGAAGGTTCAGGGGTTTTCTTCTTAGGAAGCCCTGCCAGAAGCCGATTGAAGGCCTCCGAAGGCGAAAGAGGCGGAGGAGCAGATGGGGAACCCTGGGGGGAGCCCAGAGTCTCCATGATCTCGAACCTTAGAGAGAAGCCAGACAGATTCCAGCGCAGATCTCCATAAAGCAGCCCACCCTCAGGCTCAGGCGGATCCGCCCTCAGGGAGCAGAGACTGAGCGCGTGCACAGGGGAAGAACACATGGGATGCGGCCTCCAGATCTGCAACGAACGCTTCTGATCCGGCTCAATCCGCTGAGATCGATAGCCCTCAGAGCACGCGGGGTGTGAAGGCTTGCGAGGGCCGAGGCAGCTATCTCTTGATCGCCTGGTTCAACTCCTGTCATAGGAATTTTCTTATAATGAGTTCAATTAGATTTTCTATTCCTTTTGGAGCTTAGATGATTGATAATTGGTATAATGGGAAAGCCAATATTTTTTTTTTTTTGATAAAGATAACTCTCTTGGCTAGATTGAGCCATTTCATGCCCCAATTCTGAATTTTCTTCTTCATTTTGTTAATGGAAGAAGTCCAAATCTCTGATTTCAAATTATCCTTAGATATTGGAAGTCCCAAGTGCTTGAAATGATCCCAATTTTCTTTGAAGGGGACATCAAGAATATAAGAAATGTGCTGCAGAATTATTACTTATGCATTACAACCATATATGCTGCATTTTTTTATTGTTTAGAAGGTAGCCAGAGACCTCCAAAAATTTTGTATAAGATTTTTTTTATTCTTTTTGCGATAATACATGAGACACCACCTAAGAAAAGAGTGTCATCAACAAATTGAGAGTGATTGATGCTCTTGATTCCCCTGCTGAAATAAATGCTTGTTATGGTACCATTCTGCTTGTTGTGCTCTAAGTTTATACTTAGAGAATATTCCATGATAATATAGAGGAAAGGAGAGAGAGGGAAACCTTGTCTTAAACCTCTTGAACTTTGAAAAAAGTTCCCAGGTCTTCCATTTACTAGAGGGGAAATCCAGGGACCATTTATGCAAGCTGTAATGAACGCTATGAAGTCGGAAGAGAACCCTAACTTTTGGAGAACAAGAGTAAGGAAAGAATGACTGACACGATCGAAGGCATTGGCCATGTCTAGTTTTAGGATGAAAGTTTTTTCATTTCTAGACATGTTGGAGTGGATGGCTTCTTGTATCAACATTATATTATCAATGATTTTCTTATTAGGGACAAAGGCTCCTTGGTTTTTAAAAATCAAGATGGGGAGGAGAGGTTTTAGTTGATTAGTAAGAACTTTGGAGATAATTTTATAAGAGGAATTGCAAAGGGATATGGGTCTGAAGCAATTAAAGGAGGAAGGCTTGGATTCCTTAGGAATGAGGGCAAGATAAGTGGAATTGGTATTTCCACCTTTTTTTTTTTTTGAAAACCCATTGTCTCATCTTTAAAAGGTCCTTTTTAATGAGCTACCAAAGGAGTGATAGAAAGAGATGGAGAAACCATCAGGCCCCAAGGTTTTGTCCGGTTGAACACTCCAAATAACTTTCTGAATTTCATCTTCATCCACTTCTTTTGTTAGAACATAATTTGTCACTTCTGAATTTAGGGACATGCCTTGTGAAGTCTTCATAATTTTGGTCCCTTAGTTCCGATGAAATAAAACTCTTCTAATGCTGATATGGTTCCATTTTTATTTCTTATTGAACCTTTATTTCAACATCCCCTTCTCCTTTGATTGTCTCAATGCAATTTTTGATTAATCTCATTTTAGTGGTGTTGTGAAAGAAGGCAGTGTTTTTGTCATCGAAATGGATCCACAAGTTTCTTGATTTTATTCTCCATGTCTCTTCCTCGTTTCTATTAAATTTCCTAATGAATTTATTTTTCTCTCACCTCATTCTCCTTTGTTATTTCACCTTCCTCCATGAATTTATGAATGTTTTCAAGCTTCTTTTGCATCTCTTATTTTCTTTGTTGAGGTTCTTTGTAATGTAATCAAACCCATTCCTTAAGAGTTTTTTTGACATTTTTTAACTTTTCTTCCCAGAAAAAACTGGGGGAACCATTTATGATTTGTTCCCAAGATCTTTCAACCAAATTTCTAACATTTTCAGAGTTTATTTAGAGGGGATTGTATCGAAAGGAGAGAGGTCCAAAATTTTCACTTTCCCCAAATTTTATGGCAATAGGCTTGTGATCCGAAGCTGCTAATGGAATTATCTTTGAGGTCACTGAGTTGAAATCTGAAATGATGTTGTCATGGATTAAAAATATATCCAAACGCTCTTTAATATTTCCCAGACCAAGCCTTTTGTTACTCCAAGTATATTTACCATTTTTGGGTTGAATATCCATTAAATTATTTGCTTCCATGATGTTTTCTAACTTGTCTCTGAAGGGGTCTGCCTAGAAATTACCACCTTGTTTTTCATAAGCATTCAAAATCAAGTTGAGGTCTCCACAAATAATGTATTTTTTTCTATTTTCCTATCCCATGCATTCAGCCAAGGAATTCCAACAATGTTCCTTGTCCCTAAAATGCGAAGGTGCATAAACATTGAAAAGACATATTTGATAACTAGTGATCTTATTTCTGAATTCTGTTTTGATCCAATGCGTTTCTTTATGCTGATATGTAAGCTCCCATGTGGAATGATTCCACAATGTGCATATGCTTCCTAAAGCATCAATTTATTTTATAGTTGTTCCTGCATTTTTTTTAAATTATTTGGGTCATATCTTGTTCAAAGGATTTGGTCTCCTGTATTAAGAAGAAGTCTAGGGATTCATATTTAATAAGGTATTTTTCCATATTAACCTTCAAGGGGTGCCCGAGGCCTCTACAACTCCAGGGGAATATATTCATTATTTACTATTTGATGGAGCAGAGAGGCCTTTCCCTCTCACATTCTGATTTGTTTTTCTTTGTTTCCAACACTTTTTTCTATGTATGTTTCCATTAGTTGATGTGTTCCCATTGCCATTTCCTTTATTGCTGCTTCATCCCTTATTTCCTTATTTGTTTTCCTTCTAAGCCTCTTATGACTATTAGAAAATAAGAGGAATTCTTTTGACTGGTTTCTAGTCATGATTCTATTAAAGGGAGGAGGGAGGGGACTAAGGGGGGGAGTAGGGGAAGAGGGGTGAGAGGGGAAGGGGTAAGAGGAGAGGGGGGAGAGAAGATTATGGACTCAAGAGGGAGAGAGAGAGAGTATCATCTATAACAGGATCGAGGTCAAGAGAGGCAAAGGGATTGGAGTCGAGAGGGAAGGAGAGAGAAGAGGAGGGAGGAGGAGAATTTCGAGAAGGAGGAGCAACATAGGAAGGAGAAAAATACTTTGAGGGATTGGGTAAATATAAATATTTTTAACAGGTTCCCGTTGTGGGTCTTGAGAGTTGTTATTTTCTTATTTTTCCTTGTTTGGGCATCTATTTGCAAGATGACCGTATTCGTGACATGCCTTGCATTTGAATGGAAGTTGTTCATAGTCCAGCTGTTGAATGTGTGTCTAGTTGTCCAACTTGATGTTCACTGCTCAGGTATCCACTTTCCTATGTCAACTTCAATGCAAATTCGAGCAGAAGCATGCATATTCTCTTTTGGTTCATTTCGGTCTATGTATTTCCCAAATGCGTTGCCTATTGCTTTGACAGATTCATCCCCCCAACAATGAAGGGGGAGATGAGGGAGACAGACCCAAACTGGTACAAAATTGGGGACACCGAGCTAAGGGTCAAAATATGGAGTCCATCTTTTTAAATATAAGCCTTTGGAATTCATGAAGTAGGGGCCATTTCTGAAGATGAGATCTCTGTCTTCTCGAGACTCAAAATAAAAAGTGAAGTAACCTCTTCCACAAAAATGAATGGAGATTTTTCCTTATGTGGAAGGGGACGAGTTTCTTTCAACCCATTTTTTCATTGTTTTAGGAGAAGGCCATAGAGTAGTAAACTATCCGACCAATCCCTTCTTAGATAGCGAAAGAGCAGCTTTTCTGGGCAATGAGGTTCTGGAATGTCTTCAAGTTTCTTTATAAATTTAGAAACAATAGGTTGATTGCGAGGAGGGCCTAGGGAGGAGATGGGGTTGACGAAGGCCAAAGAAGCTTCATTAGAGGGGGGTGCAGCTATAGAGAGAGCCCCCTCCAGATCAGACTCCAGAGGGGCCACAAGAGGAACACGCATAATGATGGATGGGGGGTGATATCAGGGGGAGAGCGCAACGCAGGAAATAAGGGGAGTTGGTTTATCATTATGGTCCTATAATTAGAGGGATTATTAATGTCACCGCTTTTGAAAAGAGGTATTTCCAAACTAGTTGTCCAATATGTTTTCTACTCTATTTTTCCTTTCCTTTCTTTCTTTAGCTTACATGTTGCAAACTCGAATGTTTGTTTCTCCTTCCGTATTAGCAGAATTCCTAACAACTTGAGGCCAAGTTTTGGAAACTTTTGTGGAGTATCCTTTCTTTTCTTCTCTTGATTTCTCTTCATGGTTTCCTATTTTAGAAACCAATTTTCCTTTATCCTGGGATGGTTTCGCATTCACCACCTCTGTACTTTCCACTACAAATTTCTTTATGTTTTGCACATCCGCCTTCATGCGTTGCCATTCTGTCTTCCATATTAGGAGAGATTCCCGTAGCAATGCCACTTGTTCTTTCAAAACTTTATTGCTTTCTGCTAAAGCCTTGTTTTCATATATTATTATATGAAATTTATTATCTCTTTCCTTCTCTTTAGCTTCTAAAACTTCCAACCTCTGTTTTTCCACTTAACAGTTCTTTCACTTAAATATTAGATGACCAGGTGAGAGGCGTGGTTGTGGGACTATAGAAGCCATAATCATTAATGACTTTCCTCTGGTCTTGTTGTTGCCACATTCTTTCAGAGGGTACTTGTTTGAATGCTTATTATGAAGGGCCCGAGTGCTTTCCCTTTGAGACCATTTTTTCCTTGTTTTCTCCCATTTTAGATGGGATATTCTTTGTTTTATAATTCCCTGATACTGTTTAGCATTGACCCAACCCCACTTCCCAGCTTTGGTGGATGAGGAATTTTTCACTTGTCCTAGATCATTTGTTTCCACATGTTCTGAATTTTCTTGTCCCGTTGTTATGTCTGAATGTATTTCTAGTTGATTTCATTCTCCGATGCTTGAAACAAAAAATTTTAAAATCCCCCCCCCCCCCCCAAAAAAATTGCGGAATGCATAAGCTTGGTAATCAGTGACTCACTCCACTGGTAATCAACGACCCACTAGATTAAAAAGTTACAAGATTAATTTTTTTTTAGAAAAATAGAATACCTATATTTTCATAAGTTTTTAAAATCAATTTCACAAATACTATATATATATCTATATATATATATATATATATATATATATATATATATATATATATATATATATAACGAGTGTAGATTCATGTTAACTTGAGATTTACCAAGTGTTGAGAGCGATCAATTTTTTTGAAGTGTAAACCTTTCCACAAGTTTTGTATTGAAAAAAAGAGGTTCACACTTTGAGAGATCTGATCCCTCTCTGTGCTTGATAGATCTAGAGTTAAACTAAATCTATGCTAATTATTTTATAATAAAATAAATATATAACATATTATTTTGTGAGTTATAATTTGTGATTAGTTAAAATTTACATTATCAAAGATCATTTTTAAACCTTCATTAAACCTTTTTCATCATTTTCATGGTACAATATTTAGGTACCTTTTTTGTGAGTAGTTCTCCTTGAAGGTATAAGACTAACATAAATGTCACCCTTTTATGGTTGCGAATGGAAGTCCCTTCACATCTATTCAACTAATGTTATGATTTAAAAACATTGCTTTATGACTCTCCATGATACAAACTATGGTCAAATTTATGTGAGCTAAGTGGAATTTTTTGTTAGGTTAACTTGGCTTACAAGTAAACGACGTAGTGAGCTCATCTAACTTGGTTAAGTTAGCATTGATGTAACCTAGCAGACAATTTTAATATAAGTATGTTAATTGAATGCTAAATCAACTTCCAATTAAGTGACGCAAGGAATGAGCCACTAATTCAAACTTACAAATACACATATTAGGAATACAATGGAACTAGAAAGATCATTAACCATAAGAGAGTGTTAGGATAGGAGGAGATGTTAGTGTGATAACTAGGGTTTTACCCTAGTTGCTTCATATTAAACTATCACACTTCCTTGCAATTTTTGGCTTTGCTACTTTGAACATTTTTTCCATAACCTTCTTTTTTGAAGTTTTGTAGATGATTTTTTACCATTCAAAATACATTTAGAGTTATGCATGGCCTATCTAATAATGATTTTGGATGGCGTCCCAACTTTGTTCAATGGCTAAGTATTTATTTTAGTGATGTCTTTGGTTATATGTGTTTTAGCTGATGGTGGTGGAAGGTTCTTTCAAATGGCGGAAATATTTAGGGTTTAGTCCTCTTCCTTCTTAGATATATAGGTTATTTAATTATGGCACCTTGTTCCCCGATGGTTTCTGATGGTTAAGCTATAAGGTTCTCATTCTTTTTTGGGGATTTCCTTCTTATTTATGATGACATCTATGGGCCCATGGCTTTTAAAATTGGGAATTTGGTTGGAGGATGAGGAATTCGATCTTTTCTTGAACCTGACCTTTTGTGTAAAGTTTCATAATTTTTTATTTTCCCTTGCAGACGCTACATACCTATCCTTTTGGAGGTTTAGGGCTAGGTATCTACTCTTCAGAACTTGGTGGCTATGAATTGTGTTTTTGTGGTGGCAAACAATTGCATTGTTTGGATACTCTATGGCTTGAGTCACGCTCCCCTGCATGGATAGGGGGTGCTTGGGTTTCTAGTTTGTTATATTATTTCAGTGAAGGATGGTTCTTACTGTTCAATCCATTGGTGTCTCTAAGTGGTAGGAGGTTTTCACATGGCTTGTTGAGTTTTAGGATTCTAGTCATTACTATCTACATTTTAAGGCTTTCTAATTTAAGTTAAAATCTCAGTTTGGTATGTTATCCCCTTTCTTAAGCACTTATTATATGTAATTTCATTGTTTCTTCTTGAAATAAAGGAATTATGAATTTTTTTATTTGAAAAAGGAAGAGAACTATGAATAAATTTTCCAATATATTACTATAAATACAAAAAGTCACATCTTTGCAAGCAATTATTCACACATAACCATTCACCCATGAAGCATACATATATGAGTATTTATAAAATCTGGACTACATGGGGGTATATCAATAATTGTAGGTTCAATAAGATTAAGCAAGTAGAAACAACAAAGTTGATTGGAATCCTAAAAATGGATGACTTTGCAAGGAGGGGAAGCTTCGTGTGTTGAAGGAGGATCACATCTCTAAGGTTACTAGACATTTTGGGTTGTGAAGACTATGACCAACCATCAAAGGTATGTTTATGGTCCAATATGTATGAAGACATAGATATATTTATTAGAAGTTGTATATTGTGTTATACTATCAATTCTAGTAACCAGAAACAAGGACTTCGTAGATTCCAAACTTAGTGCCTCCAAGCCCATGGGAAATCATATCCATAGAATATTGGATTTTGTTTTGAGGAGAAGGCAAAATTTGTGTGATTACCTATATATGGTAGTTTATAGGTTCAATAATATGTGTTCTTATGTCTTATAAGAAGACTGCTAAAGGATAAACCTACCTTGAAAAGGTTTAGATGCAATTTGGATTCCAAGGACCATCATTTGTGATAGAAATACTAGACTTATTGGTATATTTTAGACTTCATAATGGGATAAATTAGATACTAAATTGAAGATATCCGCCACCATTCACCCTCAAATTAATAGGAAAAGGAAGGTGGAAAATAGGACCTTGGTTTAGCACAAGAGAGGAGCCTTTAAGAATCATTCAAGTACTTAGGATGAACACTTTATCTACATAAATTATTCCCATTGGAGGGTTTTCCACACTTCCATTATTGACCCCACTTTGGAAATCTATTTTGGATGTTTTCCACCATCACTGTTGAATATTATATATGGACATTTTTAAGAAGAAGTATCAACCTCAAGTGATGCAATGAAGGTAAAATAATTCATAAATAAGATCAAGGGAGTTACACAAGTATACATGATTAATATAGGGCTAAACATACTTTTAGAGTATGAGACAAATTTTAGTCACACCTAATTTAACTAGATTATATGGATAAAGAAAGAAAATGAAAGCTCAGATATATTAACCTTTTGAAGTATTGGAGTAGGTAGGCAATAATGTTTATAAACTTAGTCTTCCACATTATATGTGCACATACTTAGTAATAGATGTATATAAGTTGGAACTCTATTAGTAATGCATGCTCAAAGAGGAAGAAGATGACCAAGTCTTACCTTATATAAAAGACTTTGTACAAGGTGCACTAAGAAACAAAAGGGTTTGCCTTAAAGAAGGTCAAAATGACCAAAAGGGTTTACTTGGGTAGGTGGGATTAAAGGGATAACAACCAAACCGACTAAATGATACTATAGGGAGAAAGATAAGGATTTATTTCATCACCTCCTTTGAAAATAATATTTTTAGGAATTAAATCCTCCAAAAATAAAGAAAAATGATCCAAAGCAAATATACATAAATACCATATAACTTTATTAAAACCCAAAAAATGGAAGAATAAAATTGAAAATTTAGAAGTCACATTAATGAATAGAATTAATAATCCTCTACTTTGAGGTCAAATATCCTTTTCCATTAAACTCACAAAATTCATCGAACCTTATGAAGAATAAAATCCTCCTGTAAAATTATAGTATTGATAATATAGTGATCTAGAATACATCACAAAAGAAACAAGTGTTGCACGGTAGTTTAGTCCCTGCCTAGAAGTTAGAGGAAAATATAATGAATAGTCAAACTTAAAGCAAAAGAAGATTTAAACTTTATGAAAAACAAATCATATTAATAGCTTTCAATTATAAATTAGATATTGGTACAATTGTAATAATTGGATATATTCATATTATCCCACATACATTAGCTATTAATATTATGCAACTAAAAATAAGTATAACACACACACACGCACACATAGAGAGAGTTTTGTCAAAAAATATTCATAAGATCATTATTAGAGAAAAACAATTACAAAATATGTTTTTATTAGTTATAATTATTTTCCTGTTAATTTTGACCTTTCTATTCTTTTGCCCTTTTTCTTTATTTTTTCTTGCTCCCAATTCACTAGCCACCATTAATATTAACAAATATTATTATAATATTTATTCAATATAATATTAAGTTAACATTTTATATGAATGCTATATTATATTATATATAATTATTAATAATTATTATACGCTATAGTAGTTATTAGTATATCTATATAAGGTTGTATTATAGTTATTATAACATATACTTATTATATAAGGGATGGCAAGAGGGGAAGGGGTGTTATATAGTCCCAAAGGAATTAATGTCAAAAGGTATGCATGGGATTGGGACAAATGACTAACAACCATGCATAAATGCATGGTCTAGTGAAGGGCCTAATATTGGCAAAAAATATACAAGTACCAACTATTAACGCCTTGGATGATTCACTCATCATCATTCAATACCTATGTAAAGGAACCTTACCAAGAGACAAACACTTATAGAATCTTTTGAAGTGAATCAAAGGGCTTTTGGAAGTAATTCCACAAAAAAAATTCTTTAAAATTATGAGAAGCCAAAATGAGGAAGTTGATAAGTGTGGAAATTTCACGTGTGAACTATAGGTAGGTCAATTAGACATAAATGGAAATTTTGGGTGGGGGAACCTTCCCTAACCTCAAAGTATCAATTAATGTTTATAGAAGATGTCATGGCCCCTAATTTGTTTTTTAGTATATTAAGGCCCATGAAAATAAACCCAACGTTGGAAAAGGGGATAATAATATAAAATGGGGAGGGGCTCGACGACTATCATGGCACCCCAAGTAGGTTTTCAACATACAAATGCCATAATTCGAAAATCTCCTCAAGGTCATAGCTCAATTCGATGGGAAAAGTACAATCCTTGCATAATAAATCTTCCTTCATTGGTGATTGATCCCAGAGGATTGGTGATTATGAGGAGTAATGCGGAAGCACTGTAGAATGCATGTGGGGTTCAAGGAAAGAGGCATTATTTAATTTTGAAAACATTCCACTAGTTGGGATGGCTTCTCAATTTGGATTTTCACTAGGGAAAAAACACTGAAGGTGAAGGATTTGGATCGTTCCATGGTGCAATCGCTAGCCTGGTACACCTCCTCCTCCTTCTGTGATAAAGTTTGGTCCCTACAGGTTAGTTTGGGGGGGGGGGGGGATTAAGGAACGTTTAACATCTGGTCACTTATCAATTGACGACTGGCCAAATCTCCTCCGTGTTCATGTTATATTCTTAAAGGAAAGCTCTAGTTTGCAATTTGATGCAGGCATGGTAAAGAATCATGCCAACAAAAATCTGGGTTGGTCCCAAACATTAATAATTCCTTAGCAAGATAGAGGCATTTGTAGGTGGTATTGTATGGTAACTTTCACAATTGTTGATTCCAGCGTGATGACTGCTATGATACAACCTCGTGCAAGCATTAGATTATCAGATGACCATGTTGTAGTTTTGGATGGGCTATGTGTCTCTGGGTACACTATATCGACCTAGGAGAAACACAATTGTGCAGGCTGAAACTCATGGAGAGCAGCCATTGTGTCTCCTGTAACACTTGATGAATTAATCCAAGAAGGGGGAGTGCTTGACGACAAGGATGAATGGTGATAATGAATATCTAACCAAGGGGAGGGGTCAGACAAACACTAGGGGAACCAATAGTTGTGCATGGTATCCTATATGAAATTTCAAGGAAAAAGTTTCCCATCTAATGAAGAAATTGGATGTCCTTCAACTTGATATAATTGTGATGAATTTGAAGTTCAAGGATCAAATAATGAAAACTGTGCAAGAGATGGAGAAAGTACAACCCCTGATAGCAAGGACAACCAGGTAGGAGGATGAAATTGATGCACTTCAATGATAGATAATGGAATTGCAAGAACAAGTCTAGATGCTGACTACTAGACTTAGTGACTAAGGCAGTGAGGCCTGGAGCCAGGGTGGCCAAGGTACAAAACTTAACATACCACCAATATAAGTAGAAAATAATCTCAATTGAAGTATGTATGTCTGCAAATTTTACTTTTTGTTAGGCAATTTATGTAGATTGTACAACGTCAAAACTGTCACATATTTTGAGGCAATATGTAACCCTTCATAAGTGACAATAGACAATATTAGACATAGGAGCATGAAGAGGAATATCAAAATATAAAATTTCCATAATATTTGTTGTGACCAGGCATATACTTAATAGAATCCATACTCATTCCTATTACTAAAAAAAAGAAAAAAAACAACATATACTTGTTATATAGCTATATTATAGTTAATTATGCCAAAGCCGTTTTATGATGAGGTTTTACCTCACCACACTATTCCTAGATTTGTTGTTCGCCACCTAAGCATGCTCAATCAGAATTGTTTTGTTATTTTTAGATTCTCCCTCCACCACGTAAGCACGCCGATCAAAATTACACCTGTGAAAACTGAACGACACCTATAAAAACCGCAAATATTTTGAGTAGCATTCAACTAATTAGTCACATAATCTAATTGCATTGCTTCAATTCTTCTTTTTACCCATAAGTAAAAATGCTAATATCTATCTTCAATAACTAAAATAATATATGGTTATAACTAATATTATAATATTATTTTACCTATAATATTAGTCCTATTCTATAATATTAATAATTCTTTATAATATAATTAACAATAATATATACACCTTCCCCACACATATATATATTATATAATATTGATTAATATATAGAGATATATTAAGATATTATAATATTAATTATCATTAAATATTATATTAATTATATTATACATTTTAAAGGCTTTTGTTAGATTTCACCAAAGATTTTCTACGTATTTCAATTTTTTGGTAATATAAATGCATTAGTTTACCTAAAGAAAAACTATATTATATGTTTATTTGATTATAAATTAGGTAATTGGTAATATTAGAATTATTATTATAATATATGTAGTGATGTTTTATTAGGATTAATATTATAATATATGTAGTGATGTTTTGGTAATATAAATGCATTAGTTTACCTAAAGAAAAACTATATTATATGTTTATTTGATTATAAATTAGGTAATTGGTAATATTAGAATTATTATTATAATATATGTAGTGATGTTTTATTAGGATTAATATTATAATATATGTAGTGATGTTTTATTTGGTAGAAAAAACTATATTATAGGTTTATTTAATTATATATATATAATATTGATTTATAATATTACTTAATATATAGAAATATATTAGGATATTATAATATTAATTATCAATAAATATTATATTATACATTTTAAAGGGTTTTGTTAGATTTCGCTGAAGATTTTGTATGTATTTCAATTTTGGTAATATAAATGCATTAGTTTACCTAAAAAACTATATTATAGGTTTAAAAAATTATATTATATGTTTATTTAATTATAAATTAGGTAATTGGTAATATTAGAATTAATATTATAATATATGTAGTGATGTTTTATTAGAATTAATATTATAATATATGTATTGATGTTTTCTTGGTTAGTTCTTTAAGATCGTAGATTTATAATTTTATATATTAATTAATTAAGATTATATATTAAAGATATATATTAAGAGTTAATATATAGTTACTAATATATTATGATTTATTATAAATAATAATTATTAATTTAAGTTAATTAGGTATGCTTATTAAATATTGTTGTGATAGATTAAATGTTTTATATTTTCTTTTGAATTTAAATTTCAATTAATTAGCAAAAATATCAACAAAAAAGAGTTTTTTTTTGGCTTTAAATATTAGCTAATTCACTTTTATAAAATCATAAAGTTAAAAAACTAAAAGCTTGGCAAAAGGTTGGCAAAAGTTCAAAAAAGTGGAGTTGCATAAAATTACTTCAATTCTATCTACCAAAAGCAAAAGCAAAGTAGATAAATGAATTTTATATATATATATATATATATATATATATATATATAAATATAATCTGTTAATGTAAAATAATATAATAAATAAATAAACTTATAATTAAAAGGTTAATCAATACAAAGTTAATGATAAATAGATTCTTATAGGCATGGCCTTGGCAAGGACTAATAACCAGGAAAAACTTGAGAAGCTTTACATTCATTCTTACATATGAAATAAATAAATTTACTTGTTATAATATTAGTAGGTTCCTTGTTGGATGGAAATTAATTAATTTTTATTTTTTTCTTTTTATGGTGATTATTATTACTTATTAAAATTAATTTTGATTTATTATATAGTTATAATTATAATTATTGAGTGGGCCTAATGGTTAAGAGCATATATTTCCTCCTAAGAGGTCACATGTTCAAAACCAGAGGGGGTAGAGTATGTATGCCTTCGTAGACTTAGCAGTCAAATCGCTGTGTGGAAGTGGGTCCCTTATCCCAAAAACAAGGGGGTCTCATACACCAATTGTTAATAAATTGACTGTATAACATAAATAATTACCGAAAGGAATAAATTTAAAAATAACTAGCAACAACCATAATCACATAAACACACATGTTTATCTGGGAAAACCCCAAATCCGGGGAAAAACCCAACCTAATGATATCTCATTAGCATTGGCCAAAACCCTCGCCAATTCGACCAAGTGAGCCTTCACCGCTCACCTCCAGGTCTTGCATTACAATGAAGTCCTTCCAGCCTTTTATAAGCTTCATTACATATGATACCATGGGCAGAATACTATGGGTGCACAATACCATGTGCCCCAAAGCCATCACTGTTTAACCTGGTCAACTTTGACTCTATCCCGAGTCAAGTTTATCTAACAATTCCCCCCTTAAACTTGACTTGGGGTTCCTTGACTAACTCTAGCCAAACCTGCTAAGTGAGACATCCCACTCACTCTAGCCCTTACCCCCCCAGAGTTTTTACCTGGGGTATTGTTAACCCGACATCCCCCTTATCACCTAGGTCTAACTAGACTTTACTAGTTATTATCCAAGGGTACACATACCTTACCAGGTCTTACAATAGTATGCCCATTTACATGCAATAATTTTGACTTCATTTTTTTTTTGAGCTGTCACTCCTCAACCTCGTTTTTCCACGTGTAATCAACAACATATATACCATGAAAGCCTCCTTGACAACCGCTTGTTGGAAGCATCTTTCATCAGGGCATCACCTGTTGGAAGAATCACCGCACCTCTATAGAATACGTAATTTCCACCCTGGGGATCCTAGTTACTGGCTTGTAATGTTTACCAATACCTGCGGGTTTTGGTGTAACGGCAAACCTCCACATGGTATCAGAGCATTCGCGCTCTGGCCCGGGAGCCATCATTCATCTTCCGGATTTTTGTGCTTGTCTGAATAGGAATCTACGCAGACTTTGACGTACAACCTATAGAACAGATCCTACAGATCAGCGACGTACACGTTCTCAGTTCGAGAGAGCCTCTTCTTTACTGGCTCAAGCTCCAGTAAATTATGATCCTGACACCTTTGCAGAAGCTTCAGGCCATCCAGATTGGGAAGCAGCTATGAATGAAGAATATCATTCATTGTTGGAAAATGATACATGGGATCTTGTTCCTCTACCAAAGGGACGAAAACTTGTTAGATGCAAATGGGTTTACAGAACCAAGTATGGACCAGATGGGAAAGTTGATAAACATAAAGCTCGTCTTGTTGCTAAGGGTTTTTCACAGGTTGAGGGCATTGACTACACTGAAACCTTCTCCCCTGTTGCCAAAATGAACTCTATCCGCCTTGTTCTTTCCCTTGCTACCTCTTTCAAATGGGAAGTCCATCAGATGGATGTTAAATCTGCCTTCTTGCATGGAGACTTGCATGAAGAAATATATATGGAACAACCCATTGGCTTCATACAAACAGACTCCAGCCTTGTATGCCGACTTAAGAAATCCCTTTATGGTCTCAAGCAAGCTCCTCGGGCTTGGTATGCCAAAATAGATAGCTTTCTTTCAAAATCTGGCTCTTCTAGGTGTCATTCTGGCAATACTGTCTACACCAAGAAAGTGGGCAACTCTCTTATCATCCTTGTTCTTTATGTTGATGATCTTATCCTTACTGGTAGTGATCCCAACCTTATAAACCATGTGAAGTCTAGCCTTAAAAGGAAATTTGAAATGACAGACTTAGGACACTTACACTATTTTCTCGGTCTTCAAGTCTTGCAATCCAAGGAGGGTATTTCCCTTTCCCAGTCCAAGTATGCTTGTGATATTCTACGTCATTTTCACATGGAAGACTGTAAGCCAGCCCCTTCTCCCTTTCAGTCTGGAGTCAAACTTTCAGTCACTTGTAATTATCCTTAAGCTGATGCTACCTTATACCGTCAACTTGTAGGAAAACTTTTGTATCTAACCCATACTCGTCTTGACCTTTCCTTTGCTGTTGGCCTTGTTGCTCGGTTCATGCAAAACCCCCGTGAAAGTCATTGGAAAGCAGCTAAAAGAATACTTCGTTATGTTCGAGGTACAGTTCAGTTTGGGATTCATTACAGTGCCGAAGAAGCTCCTCTATTGGTTGGTTTCACTGATTCCAATTGGGCTGGTGACCCTGATGATCGGAAGTCTACTGCCATTTACATGGGCTTGTAAGAAACAAGTTGCCATTTCTCTTTCATCAGCAGAAGCAGAGTATCGTGGTGCTGTAGAAGCTAGTAAGGAAGCCTTGTGGCTTCGTCAGATCCTGTCAGAGTTTGGCTTTCAGCAGCAGCATCCGACTACACTTTGGTGTGATAATCAAAGTGCCATTCAGCTATGCAAAGATCCAGTCCAACATCAGCGCAGCAAACACATTGAACTGCACATGCACTTCATCAGAAAGCTCATTCATGACCATGTTCTTGAAGTGCAATATTGTTCAACAGATGATCAAGTGGCAGACATCTTTACAAAGGCTCTCACAGAGGCGAAGTTCACTAAACTTCGATTTCTGGTTGGAGTTCAGGAAGTTGTCACTAAGGGGGGATAGGCTCTAGTGCCTCCTTCCTTCTCCTATTGTGTCATATTTGTAAATCCTTCAATCCTATCCCAAGTTGTTCTTAAGGGGGGATGTTAGGATATTCCGACACATAGGAAATAGTTAAGTACAACTTGGTCTAGTAGAGAGTTAGGTAAAGTGTGTTTCTTTGCCATTGTACATTTTGTAACTTACAATCCAACGGTCACGATATGTAGTGATCCGACAGTTCATTCTCTCCTTGGTATTACCGACACTTGATCCGTGGCTTGACACCCGATTGGTCCATGATTTCTATTTAAAGTGCATGGAGGGTCATTTGTAGGGTAATCCGTGCATGAGAGAAACATATGTAAATTTTCATTCTTTTATTAATAAATTGCCTGAAGTGGCCGCGTTGGCTCAGGCCGTGGACTGTTTCCCTCTTTGAGGGTTTTAACCACGTCAAAATAATGGTGTATTGATCTGCGATCTAGTTGTGAGCGGTGTCCTTTTGGTGTTCTGTCTGAGGAACTTACCCTGTAAACTCCACATGGTATCAGAGCTTGGACCCAGGTTCGATTCCCCCAAGTTGCGTTTGAGGGGGGGTGTTGGAAGAATCACCGCACCTCTATAGAATACGTAATTTCCACCCTGGGGATCCTAGTTACTGGCTTGTAATGTTTACCAATACCTGCGGGTTTTGGTGTAACGGCAAACCTCCACATCACCGCCTCTCTCTATTGTGTCCTAGACTGTTGAGCTTGTTGCCGACCTTCCACCTACCATGCTGATGTACATCGACACCTCTCTTTTCTTTCAGATCTATTTTCATAGGTCATGCACTCCGATCGACCTCCATTAACTCCAAGCCAGATCCCATTCATAGAAGTGTCTAAACCTGCAATTCCAGAGACGACCATGGGAGAGAAATCCATGTAATTTTTATTTGTAGGTAAGTTGCTCGTCGTGTAAGCCCCGAAACCTAACCTGGGTGTTACCACCAGAGTGCCCAAGATGTTGATGGTCCGCCAGCTGCCATCGCTACGATCTTCCCATCCACGGTCATGGCATACTTGAGCACCAAGAAAGGAATCCCCAACGCGCTCCTGTACAAAATCGGAGTGTTCACCTCCCGACAGGCCTTCACGGCTTCCTTCGCCTTTCCTTTCACATCCCTCATAGGATTCTTGAGACTCACTACGATATTGGCGACTCCAGCCTCACACAGTGCACTCACGGACTCGGTCACATGGGGTTCCAGATTTAGGTACGTCGTGGCACCCTTGGCAAGCCCTCGGGTGCTCTCCACTACCTGTATCTCATCTCTTTTGCTCCTATATATCCTTCGCCCACTACCTTTGTGCCCTGACCAATCACGCATCTGAAGTTTGGGTGTGGAGCAGTTAAGCCCCCTGATCTCTCTGCAATTTTCACAGCTCTAAGCAAGTGGTCGGCGTTCGCCCTTTAGATTTTACCGCATGCATCATCGATTTCGTATAGCCATGACCTTGAAACCATTTCTGGGATCTCAAATATATGCATCTCAGGCCTGCCACATGATGGATCTGCTCTCCAACCACTTGCACCTAGATTTGATCTGTGCCCAGATCAACATCGATTTGTCTGACGCATACGTGAGAACTGCATCGCAATTCGACCACTAGTAATATAACAGTCTCATAACCATGCTACCTCAAATCTCCAAATCCAGACCTCGATGAGTGTAGTGAATCAAATCTCTTTCATTCACCAGGTCAATAAAACCCTTAGCAAAAGGAGCATCCCTCTTAAGCCAACATCCGACTCTGATACCAATTGTTAAGAAATTGACTGTATAACATAAATAATTACCGAAAGGAATAAATATAAAAATAACCAGCAACAACTATAATCACGTAAACACACATGTTTATCCGGGAAAACCCCAAATCCGGGGAAAAACCCAAACTAATGATATCTCATTAGCATTGGCCAAAACCTTGGCCAATTCGACCAAGTGAGACTTCATCGCTCACCTCCAGGTCTTGCATTACAATGAAGTCCTTCCAGCCTTTTATAAGCTTCATTACATATAATACCACAGGCAGAATACTTGGGTGCATAATACCACGTGCTCCAAAACCATCACTGTTTAACCTGGTCAACTTTGACTCTATCCCGAGTCAAGTTTATTTAACACCAATTTGGTGTCTCGCTTGGCCGTGACCTTAAAATTGGATATATATATATATATATATATATATATATACACATACACACACATACATACATACATACATACATACATACATACATACATACATACATACATACATACACACACATATATATATCTATATATATATATATATATATATATATATATATATATATATATTTCAATGTATTTATATTACTTTCAGGAACATAGATATACATTTGTTTTTTTCACTACTAGTTTGCTATTTGGGAAACCATACTAGTAGCATAATTTTCTAATTTTCATATTATTTTCTATCTAAAAGTGTTATATCCAAAAATTGGAAAAAGTCATAGCATAGAAAGTTAAAACTATACTTAAAAAACATAAAAAACAACATGAAATTAAAGTGTTGTTACACAACGTTCTCTTGTTGGTCTTCATTCTGCACGGGTGTCCTTCGTTCTTGATGTTGTGCCTCTCTATCAAAGTCGAATGAGGAAAATTCCATGTTTTTCAGGTTCTCGGAAAGAAGCACGACTCTTTTGTTAAGTTTATCCACCTTCTCGAGCAGCTTTGCCATGCATATGATTAACTCTTGTTGCGTGTCTACACTGTCTATTCTCTTATGTTGACATGTTGTACCTTGGGCTTTGAGAGGATCTACATGTCTTTGTGGATGCTTGTGATGGTTGTGCAGATGTTGGAGGATGTCTAACAGGTTCTGGAGCTACATATTGATGGCAGAGATGTTGAGGAATAGTTTGATGGCTCAGATGCTTAGGTTGGTTGTTGGTTGGCATCCTAGTCAACCTAGTTTGACTTTTGATGATGTTGGTGATGTTGCAGTGATTTGTATGAGCGTTGCAGTGGTTTCATAGACTTTTAGAGGTCCTATAGAGGCTGGTTAAGCTCTGGAGGAAGTTAAGGCAAGTTATGAGCTTAGGAAGCATGAGTTTGAGTCTCCTTAGCCCCAGTCGCATGCATGGTGGGTGAAAGGAATGGTTTTATGCTCCATTCGCTTACAGGATATGCTCAAAGGAGTGGCTATAGCTCCAGTCGCTTAGAGGACAGTGCTAAGGGAGCGATTGAGGGATTTCACGAGTTTTATTCCGCATTCATGGTGCTACTCAACCTATTTTGTTGTTGTGGCGATGTTATTGATTGTGAATTTTCGTCATATGGTCGGAAAAAGGTTGTGGACCCTCTAGAACCTGATGAAGGTTGAAGATATCAAAGGGCTAGTGGAGTTAGTGATTGATTTGGTCAAGAAGCCTTCCTCAACCAAATCTGAAGCATGTGAACATATTTGCTGAGTCTTCCATGACTTGTATTTACTGAGTTAATCGTCTCAAAATATGTTAAATAGAAGAAGGCTTCAAGTTAATTTGGTTGGTTGCTTGAGAGTGAGTGAGTATGCTAGTGTGATAGCATTGTGATTGAGTTTAGTATGCAACAAATGCTCACATATGTTATGCATAGATATATCATAGATTTGTAAGCATAAATTAGAGATAGAGTTGGGAAGAAGATTCATAATTTGTGTGTTGGTTGTGGCAGAATTTTGGTAGCTTTGTGATGTGTTTGTGAGTAGTGTTTTGGTATGTGAAGTAGTGAAGATTTCCCTTCTCCAGTTCATATTTATGATTCATATTTGATGAGAATAATGATAAAGTTATTGGGTTGATCATGTTGAGAGAATTGAGAACCCAACTTGAAAATATATGAAAGGTGGTTCACATGGAGGAAGTGTAGGCATGGAGGCTTCAGTATAGAAAATGATTTGGTCGATTCATAGTAGGAAGAATTTTCTCCATCCAATAGGATTTGGATAGTCTAATAGTGGTTGGGCGAGGATTGTTGGTCGTGGCAGCTTCCAGCGGATGGTAGTTCATAGATTTGCGATAGAAATTTTTTCCAAATTGATAGTTTCCATCATACCTGTAGAGAAAGCCGAGTCTTCCATATATGGGTGTAGCTAATCCATGTAATAATCTATTCAACAGATAACAAAAATAATTGAGCAATGCAACAACAACAGGGTGGTTTTCTCCCGAAAGGGTTTCCACTAAAAATACATGTGTTCTTGTGTGCGCATGCTTGTGTTGTTAATTCTCATGGTTATCATGGTTTCAGTTTATTGTTGCTTACATGTTTGATGCTATAATGTTGTGCATGTTCATGTATAATAGATATTGACGAAAAAGTTTAATTTTGTGAAAATTGATACAAAGGCCACACTACTAATTCACCCCTCCTCTCAGTAGTGAATATATTTCCAACAATTGGTATCAGAGCCAGTGCTCTTCAGTGAAGCTTGACCGCTTGGAGAGTAGATCGTGGATCATGGCCAGAAATAGGAGAAGGATGTCTCAAAAGACAAGAAGTTTGAAGAAGGAATAAAATATGTCCATTGCAAAAGAAGCTCCAAATTTTGAATCAAATGTGTCACGAGGTAACATTTTGAAGGAATTTTTTAATTATAATTCTGATGATTCTTTTGAGGTTAATGATGAGAAGGATATTGCTGTTATTAAAGATGAATATGAATCAACAATGGTTGTGATTGAGGAATTAGTTGCTCAAGTAGATAATCCAATAGTTGCATGTGAAGATCATAAGAAATTATTGCAGGTTTGTGATGAGAAGGAGAAAAATCTTAATGAGGAGCTTACTACCTTGAGAACGCAGTTGGAGGATTCAAAAATAAAAGAAGAAGTGGTGTGCAACGAACAAAAGGAAAAGAAAGATTATGTTGAGGCACTTCAAAATGTAGTAGAAAAATTGAGAAATAAAATTGAAGAGAAAGTCCAACAACTTGAGAACGTTAAGAGAACCATAGCAGTGAGAAAATTTAGCTCTAACCTTAAAGGGGAGGTGGAATTTCAGATGTAGGAATAATTAACAAGATAGATTCAAAGAAGCCTACAATGAAATTTGTGAGCAACCATGAAAATGTTGGAGAAAAGAGGCAACAATTTCATCAACAACAAAAAAGAGATTTGAAAAGAGCTTCTATGTCAAGAAGATCATATGCTCCTAGAGTTGATAGTAGCAGAATTCAAAAGATAAAATATAATTTGTTTGCTCTGTTGATGAACGAGATTGACTGTTTCAATTACCATCAATTTGGACATATAAAAACATTTGTAGAAGCAAATTGGACACATCCATGCAAAAATTTGAACAACAAATAATGGGATTTTCTTTCACGTATACAAGTTTGTTTAATGGTATATGTTATGCTTGTAACTTGTTTGGGCATAAAGCCATTGATTGCAGGTCTAGTACAAGAAGTTGGAAATCTAGCATGAGGAACAAAAGATCAGATCCTTTGGCTTCTTATCTTGGTCATGTAGAATGTTTTATGTGTCACAACTTTGGACACATGGCCAAGGATTGCTTGATGCCTAGATCCATGAGATCTATAGTACAAAAGAAGCAACCAAAAAGACATGCACAACAAAGGAACCAACCTAGAGCAATGTGGAAGAAAAAGGAGGAAAAATTAGGAAGATGTGGTATTGCTCTTTGGTCACGTGATAAGGATGAAAAATGGTTTATTGATAGCAGATGCTCTCATCATATGTAAGGATATAGGAGCAAATTTCACTTCTTGAAGAAAACCAAAAGTGGCCATGTTTTTTTTAAGGAAGTGAGCCAACAAGAATATTGGGAATTGACAAGGCTAACCTTGGTGAAAAGAGGACCAATACCAACGATGTATGACTTATTGATGGTTTAAAGCACAATATTCTAAGTGTGAGCCAAATGATTGATGAAGGAAAGGAAGTGGTCTTCAACTCCAAAGGTTGCTTCATTGGGAAAGAAGAATCGAAGAGGGTAATTTAAAGAGTAGTCAAGACCCTAGACAATGTGTATGTGTTGAAGGGTAGAGCAAAAAGTAAGATGAGACCAAGAGAGTACTCGTCTTCATTAGATTCAGAGTAGAAGAGATCAACACATATTGTAGTCCACTCTTACATGTTAGATCTCTTAGACTACAATATGGATGTGAAGTCTTCATAGTATCAAGGGGAGTATATGTCATATTTTGTTTTCACATACAGTTGTTTATGTTGATGCTTATCTCTATCATTATGTTTTCTTGGTGATGTATTATTTCTACTGATTATCTTTTTTTTGAGGCGTGATCAGGAGGAGAGATGACACATGTTCAGGGGAAGCACTTTATATGCTTCCATATTTAGATGGCATTGTGGCCCCTTGGTGGAGTTAGGCTATCCATCTCATTCTATGTGCTCATCCATTGCAAATGTTTATGTTTGATCATGTATGTTGTCTATGTGATTTGACATGCAGTTGGCATGTATCATGCATTTTGGGTTGATAATTTTATGCATGTGTTGGTGCGATGGAGATTAGTGTGATGGTGATATTTTGCATGTGATGCTAATATGAATTAGTATGATGGTAGATGATTCTTATTATTTGGAGCATGGATTGTTGATGTGATGTTGCTACTATCGTTACATCATTATATGATTATTTGCTGCAACGAGTTATTGAGTATCTTGTTGAGGTTCATTCTCTATGTGATAGTTATTGTTGCTACCATGTATGACTTTAGAGAGTCGACCTATTGGGATGATTGGTGTGCCATGATTGTTGGTTTATGATGTTGTTGATATATGTTATTCATGGGACACTATGTATTGTTATGCGCTGCCGGTTACTGCTTCTGAAATATTGATTCATGGTTGTGTTTTGGAGAGGATGATACATGTATCTTATGTGATTTATATTGACATTATCTTTCTATCATAGAGAGGAAATGTGGCTGAACATATGATCTATGTACTTCAATTGTGACATTGTATTAGAAATGAATAGCATTGAGAGCCATTTTTGGAATATGTTGCATAATGAGTCATGTGAGTTATGGTTTAGCCATATATGGGATTATTGATGTACTTGTAATGTCATGCATTATCATTTTGGTAGCCATGTAATAAGCCTATGAGGCCATGTACTTTGTCTCATATCATTGGGTCATAGTCTTTGGTCCATGTGGAGTAGCCTCTTGGATGTGGAAAGGAGGAATTGACAACTATGTATATCAATGTATATTCAATCATGGACATGCTTGCATTCAGTGGAGTATGGATGGCCATAATTTTGTGACCTGTCATCATGGATTTTTTGTTACTATGTCTACATCAGAGAGATGTTGCTTCTAAAAAATTATTGCTATTGTTGGTATAGGAGTTTTCTGTGGCTGGGGAGTACATTGTGGAGAGGTTGTATTTGGTGTTGTTTCTTCAGAGTTAGTTGGATGTTTTGTTGTTGTTTCTATGGAGTTGATCAATGTTTTTATTGCTAGTATATCACATTATGCCACTATTTCTATGTATTGGTGATATGATCTATTGTTGTCATTATGACATGTATTATGTTGTTGTTGCTTCAGGGGAGAGAGTATGTGTTTCAGTGTTTGCTGCTGCTGAGTGAGAGTTTATTGTTTCTCCTTGTAGGAGATGTATGTTTCTTCACTTGTGTGTTGTTGATTGGGCATAACTTATGTCTAGGGGGAGTTTAGTGTACATATCTTCTAGGGGGAGCGTTGTTGTTATTTAAGTATTGCACTCCATTGTTCATCACCTGCATATGATTGTGAGTGGATTTTATGCTTTTTTGATGGATCCCCTTGCATGTAGAGGAGTATATAGCATTCGTTTTTAACATGTTTATCCCTTTTCCATTATTTTCAAAGGGGGATAATGTAAGGATGTTTTGATCAGATCATTGTTTCAGGTAGGGGGTTGACATCAATGCTAAAGGGGGAGATTGTTGGCATTGATATGTGTTGCAGTGTTGCAAATGTGTGGTTGATTGTCATTGATGTCAGCCTGGTTGCTTGGGCTGGTTGGCTATGCATATGTACGTGTGGCTACAAATGGTTGAGGTGTTTGATGATTAAGATGATGATGGAGATATGGTAGATGGTCCTTCGCATGTCTACTAATTTGGACTAGCTTGGAGATGAGCGTAGATGGTCCTTGGTTGGATTATGTTGTGTTTGCATTAGATTGGAGGTCTTCCCCCTATGACGATCTTCATGATCATGTTGCTACATACAGTTGATGGTGATTGCTACTTTAGGATTTAGTGTTGAGGAGTCTTGTTGATTAGGTATCCATGGTCTCCATGTCCCATATTAGGTCTCTTATGTTGACATGTTGTACCTTGGGCTTGGAGAGGATCTACATGTATCTGTGGATGCTTGTGATGGTTGTGCAGATGTTTGAGGATGTCTAACAGGTCCTGGAGCTGCATATTGATGGTAGATATGTTGAGGAATAATTTGATGGATTAGATGCTTAGGTTAGTTGTTGGTTGGCATCCTAGGCAACCTATATTTACTTATGGTGATGTTGGTGATGTTGCAGAGATTTGTAGGAGTGTTTCAGAGGTGTTAGAGACTTCCAGAGGTCCCAAAGAGGTTGGTCAAGGTCTAAAAGAAGTTGACGCAAGTTCTTGAGCTAAGGAAGCATGAGTTTGAGTCTCCTTAGCCCCAGTCACATGCATGATGGGTCAAGGGAGAGATTTTAGGCTCTTGTCTCTTGTAGGACAAGATCAAGGGTGGTTATAGCTCCAGTCACTAAGATGATAGTGCTAAGGGAGTCACTGATCAGGTGCTTAATTTTATGCTCAAAAATTAAAGTTCATATAATGGAATGGAAACTGTATGGTCAGATATATCTCGGTGATATGAATCCAACGCAACTCATTTCATCGAAAACAAAGTTCATAGGTTCCCAAAAATGAGTTCTGATCAGTTTGCTAAATAGGAAACATAAGTGCACAGTTAGCAAGTTCAAGTATATTCAGCCAATTAGAAGGTGCCAAGTGTCACTCTGTCGCCGGTCCCGCATATCATCCCATCACATTGCATTGGCATAAGTTTTCCATTAAAAATCGACCCCCGGTCCTGCAGAGATGCGATATGCGATATCGCATGGATCACATCAAAAAATCGCATTGCAGCAAGAAGTCTTGTTAAGAATCACCTCGCCCATGCCGATAGAGAAAAATCAATGGAACCTAATGTGAAAAGAGAATAAATTGCAATGTATGGAATGTTTGGGTGCCACGCTGATTGCGACGAGCTGATATATACTAGATGCGATATTGTTTTAAACCATGGTGCATAAATCATTAAGTCTGCCATTGCAAATCGCTCATCACAGTTTCAGAAGTGTGGCGTATTATGTGAGCCCATTTCTCCGTTGATAGCCTTTTGCGATGTGTTCCGCCACTGATCGGCGATCGAAATCACAGTTTTTGAAAGGAGTTGTTCTGTTTGTCTCTCTGCCAACGCCGATTGTGAATTCCAAACCTCCCGGGAAGTATGGCTCTGGTGGCCAAAATGTGGCAAATTTGGTGGATTTCAGGCCGAATTTGATGGTTAGTGGTCAGAAAAGGGGAATTTGTTGAGAAAATTGTGGGAGAACTGGGAGAGGTCATAACTTCTTTAGTTCTTATCCAAATTAGGTGTAAAAAGAGCTATTATGGTAGTTTTGGCTATTTTGAACTCATTGAGACAGGTTTCAGAGGCATTTGAGTATTGTAAACACACTTTTGTTGTAATTTTGAGCATAATAGAGAGGTCCAAGCATTGGAAGTTGGACCAAGGAGACGTAGCCCAGGAGGGGCGAACTCCTCATCAAATCTCTGTGTTGTGTGTTGTATTTTGATGTTCTCTTTTGTTATTTTGCTAATGTTCAGCATATGTTTTATGTTAAATTTTTTATAGCATTTACATAAGAAACTCTCATGGGAATCAGTGAATTAAGAAAAACTGATGAATCCTTAAGAACTTGATAAGAAAATGATAAGCATCTTGGGTTTTATGCTGAATGGGGAATTAGCATAGTATTACAAATTTGCTCCATTTCAGATCAAGTTGGTATCAAAGCACTAGTTTTTTCTTACTAGATTTGCTTGTGAAAAGAAGGAGTACTGTTTTCTAGTTTTGTGTCATGCTAACAAGGTTAAAACTCAAAATAGGTGAAGGAAATATGGTTGGAAGCCTTGAACTTGGGTCAAGGGGAAGAACAACAAGGTTTCCATAATCTCCAACACCAGTTCAACCTCAAGTTGTAGTTGAGACTCTAGAGATCATGTCTCATGAAGGAGAACCTACAAACATGAAAAAAGATGAGAAGATATTCATAAAGGATTTCTTTGATATGATAGAGATGGTGAAGGTCCTCTATGAAGAGAGGAATAGCAGGTTGCACGGAGAAAGTTCAAATCCTCACAAAGGAGAAGGCTCTTCAGGAGGAGGTAATGGGAATGGAGACAAACCTCCACCCTCTCCACCATCTTCTTCATCTTCTTATTCACAAGCATATTCACACTCTTCCACTAATACAACCCTTACTCATACTCATCATCATTCTTCAAAAGGAGATGGAATATCACCTCTACTTAAAGTAGATGTTAAACTCAAGTTGCCCATGTATAACGGTAAAGTGCATGTAGAGAAGGTTAATAATTTGATTCATCAGTTGGAGGTGTATTGTAGAATTCAGAACCTTCAAGAGGATGATATCAAAATTCAGTTGGCTTCATTGAGAATGGATGGTGTAGCACTCATTTGGTGGGAAGCAAGGACTCAAGACGAGAGAAAAAAAATGGTAAGATCTCTATTACTTGGTCTGATTTCATTGCTGCTATAAAAAGGAATTTCTTCCCTTTAGCTCATATGAAAAAAACTATCATGAATTGGCAAAATTTCAGATAGTTAAAAGGTCAAAATGTGCAAGCATATACTTAGGAGTTTAGGAGAAGAGCTCTTATGCTAGGAGTAGACTTGTAGTCACAATATACTTTGTTGATATACATAGGAGGTTTGCATAACTATCTTTGGCACACCCTTCTTATGTTTAATCCCATGAATCTTGATGAGGTCCGTGTTCAAGCTACACGCCTCGAAGAAAGAGGGAAAAATGTACAAGAAGAAGGTAAGAACAACCCATTCGAGAGTGGTGAAAAAGGAAATAAATTTAAGGAAAGTAGAAGAAAAATGATTCTGTTAAGAAAGAAGGGAAAGTGGAAGTATTGTTCCAAAGAGGGCCATGATGAACTGCATTGGTGAAAGATTCATCCTGAATTAAGAATGAAGAAATTTAACAATAAAGGGAAACATAACACAAATGATGATGTACAACAAGACTTGGGTTCTGGCTCAGGTGATGAAACAAAGATTGCAGCCATAGTCACTAAAGGAAAAGTCATGTCAAAAGCAAGCAAAGAGGAAGCTGTGGAAAGCACCAGTGCAACAAATAACTTCAAAAATGCTTCAAATGAAGAAAACATAACTGAGCTATTTCATATCATACTTATTTCCAAACACACCAAGATTGATAAGCTATTAGACAATGGATCCTAGGAAAATTTAATTTCTACAGACTTGGTCAAGAAGTTGAATCTGGAAACCGTGCCTCATCATAAATCATATCCGTTGGGTTGGATAACCAAGGATACAAATCTTCAGGTCACAAGGAAATGTGTTTTTAGGTTTTCTATTACTGCCAATTTCGTTGATGGAGTCAAATTAGATGTAGTGTTGTTGGGTATTGATGGAATTGTGTTGGGAAGCCTGTATCTGTATGAATAGAAAGCCTTTTTCCATAGATTTGAGAACAAATATCATTTTTTCAAATATGGAGTGGAGTATATTGTGAGAGCCCATCGTAGAAAGCTTAATCTATCTTTAGCAAGCGCAGGGAAAATGAAGCGACTGGTCAATTCCAACAAGAATCTCGTGCTCCTTATGATCAAGCAAAAGAATGACATGAAGCGTGAATCCTTTGCAGGTTGTGACGTGAAGTTGAAAGCCAAATTGGTTGATGTGGTCAATAAATATGGAGACGTGTTTCAAGAACCAAATGGATTGCCACCAAAAAGGGGAATTTAGCATGAAATTCAACTACAACAAGACTGTCCACTCCCAAATATCGGTATGTATCAAATGTCAATTCTGGAAAGTTTAGAAATTAAGAAATAAGTCCAGGAATTGTTAGATAAAGGTGTAATTCGTCCCTCTACTTTGCCATGTGGTTCACCAATTGTTTTGGTACCCAATAAAGATGGAACTTGGCGCATGTGTGTAGATTATCGAGCTTTGAATAAAATTACCATAAAGAATTGATACCCACTGCCCATAATAGATGATTTGCTAGATTAGTTGAAGAATGCAAAATATTTCACTAAATTAGACTTGAGAAGTGGATATCATCAAGTTAGAATAGCTGAGGAGGATATTTGGAAGATTGCTTTTAAAACCAAACAGGGATTGTTTGAGTGGCTGGTTATGCCTTTCAGTCTTTGTAACGCTCCATCTACATTCATGAGAGTTATGAATGATGTTTTAAGATACTTTCATGATGAGCTTGTAATTGTCTATTTAGATGATATTTTTATATTCAACAAATCACAAGAAGAGAATGTCAAGCATGTGAGGAAAGTGTTGGAAGTCTTGAAAAAATAACAATTATTTCTGAAGATGTCTAAATGTGAATTTGGGAAAACTTCCTTAGTGTATCTGGGCCACATAGTTGGAGGAGGTGAGTTGAAGATTGACCCCTCTTGAGGTTTTTTCATTGTGAATTGGCCAATACCGAAATCGGCCATAGAAGTATAGAGCTTTCTGGGAGCAGTGCAATACTAGAGGAAGTTCATTGCAAATTTCTCTTCCATAGCAGCTCCACTACATGCTTTGACCAACGTGAAGGTTGTATTCCAGTGGAAAGGCAAACAACAAAAAGCATTCGATGCTTTAAAACAAAAGATCAGTTTAGCCCCAATTTTACTATTGCTGGATTTGAAACAGCCATTTGAAATACAAACAGATGTAAGTGACTGCGCCATGGGTGCAATTATTTTACAACATGGTAAGCCCATTTAATTTTATTCTTAGATTTTTAATGGTGTTGTTATTAACTATCCTACATATGATAAAGATCTTTATGCATTGGTGCAAAATTTGAAGAAATGGAAGCATTCCATAATGGGAAAAGAAACCATTATTCGCATTGATCATCAACCTTTGCAATATTTGCAATCTCAAACAAAATTGCAGCAATCAAGGAACTTTTGTTGGATGGGATTCTTACAACAATTCCTCTTGGTAATCAGGTACAAGAAAGGTATTTATAACAGAGTTGCTGACATCATTTCTAGATAGGTTGTTAATGTAGCCATTTTACTTAAGAATCATTCTATTTTTCTTGAAAGTTATGTTGAACAATAC
Organism: Pinus tabuliformis; assembly: GCA_031772625.1. Lineage (NCBI taxonomy): Eukaryota > Viridiplantae > Streptophyta > Pinopsida > Pinales > Pinaceae > Pinus > Pinus tabuliformis. The sequence continues at coordinate 622,652,521 of CM062812.1, forward strand.
ACACATGATGCTAACTTTCAAGAGGTATATTCAAACTTGAGTCAAGGCCACCAAGTTGAGAAATTAGAATACCATGTACATGATAATCTGTTGTATCATTTGGGAAAATTTTGTGTTCCACAGGGAGAGAGAGTAAATGTCACAAGGGAAGCACACACTTCTCTTATTTCTGGACATTTTGGTGTAAGAAAAACGATGGAAAGTCTTCAGAGATCTTTTTACTGGCCTCGTATGCTTGAAAGTGTGTCCCGTTTTATCAAAGGTTGTTCATTGTGTGCAGTCAGTAAGCCTAGAAATATGAAACTAGTATTTTACACACCACTTCTAGTGCCTTCACGTCCATGGGAGAGTGTTTCTATGGATTTTGTAGGAGGTCTTCCTTTATCAAGAAAAGGTCATGATTATTTGTACGTAGTTGTGGATAGGTTTAGAAAGATGTGCATATTAATGCCTTGTAAAAAACAAATTACAGCTAAACAAATAACTCAACTTTTATTTCAAAATGTATGGGTTCATTTTGGATTACCTACTTCTATTGTAAGTGATCGCGATTCCCGATTTGTTCGGAATTTTTGGTCAAATTTATGGAACTTGATGGACACCAAGTTGAAGAAAAGTACAACCTTCCATTCGAAAATAGATGGTCAAACTGAAGTGGTTAACAAGACAATTATTCATTTGCTAAGAGGATATTGCAACAAACATCCTAAGTTGTGGGATGAACAATTGCATTATATTCAGCATTCTTACAACCGAGCAAAACACTCGTCTACTCTAACTTCGCCTTTTGAGGCATGCCTTGGTTATTTGCCTAAATCACCTTTGGATTTCATCTTTGAGAAAGATGTAGTTGTAGATGGACATAGCGACATGGACAGAGCAAATAAATTCATTGAGAAAATTCAGTTGATTCACCAAACAATTCAAGAACAACTAGAAAAGAGTCAAGGAAAGTATAAGGTAAGGCATGATAAACATCGTGTGGATCATCAATTTCAAGTAGGTGATGAAGTTTGGCTTTACATTAGCAAGGAAAGGCATCAAGGTGAAGGAAAAAAGCTGAAACCAATCCATTATGATCCATTTAAAATTTTGGAAAAGATTGGTAATAATGCTTTCAAGCTTGATTTGCCTTCATATATGCAAATTTATTCCACTGTTAATGTTGAAAATTTGAGATTGTACGAGCCTCCTTTGATTGAAGATCAAGGAGAAAGTGTATAGATTCCATATATTGAAGATTTTTCTCCAGAATTTCTTGATGAGCTTCAACAAAACACCATACTTGACAGAAGAACGAGGTCATCAAAGAGGGGAAATTTTGATTATCTTTGAATGGGTCTCAAAGGTACAAATCCATGAATGGCCAAATGTATTGAAGAGGGGAAGGTGAGGGAACAATACCCTCATCTGTTCAATAACTGAATATAATATTTTGGGGTCCAAAATCTTCTAGTGGGGAGGAGTGATAAGGTGCTCAAGTTTATGCTCAAAAATCAAAGTTCATAGAATGGAATGGAAACTATATGGTTGGATATATCTCGATGATCTGAATCCAATACAACTCGTTTCATCAAAAACGGAGTTCGGATGCTCCCAGAAATGAGTTCTAATTAGTTTGCTAAATAGGCAAAATAAGTGCAAATTTAGCAAGTTCAAGTCTCTTCAGCTAATCGGGAGGCGCCAAGTGTCACTCTGTCGCCGGTCCCAAAAATCAGCCCATCACATCGCATTGGCATAAGTTTTCTATTAAAAATTGGCCCTCGGTCCCACCGAGATGCGATATGCGATATCGCATGGATCACATTGCAAAATCGCATCGCAGCAAGAAGTCTTGTTAAGAATCACCCTACCCGCGCCAATAGCGAAACGCCGATGGAACCAGATGCAAAAAGAGAATAGGTTGCAATGTATGGACCATATGCATAAATTGTTAAGTCCGCCATCACAAATCACTCATTGCAGTTTCAAAAGTGTGGCATATTATGTGTGCCCATTTCTCCGCCAATAATCGATTGCGATGTATTCCGCCACCGATCGGTGATCGATGATCACAGTTTTTGAAAGGAGTTGTTCCATCCATCTCTCCACCAACGACGATTGCGACTTCCGAACCCGTCAGGAAGTATGGCTTCGGTGGCCGAAATGTGGAAGGAGTTGTTCCATCCATCTCTCCACCAACGACGATTGCGACTTCCGAACCCGTCAGGAAGTATGGCTTCGGTGGCCGAAATGTGGGAAATTTAGTGGATTTCAGACCAAATTTGATGGTTAGTGGCCGGAAAAGGGGAATTTGTTGAGCAAATTGTGGGAGAACAGGGAGAGGTCATAACTTCTTCAGTTATTATCCAAATTAGGTGAAAAAAAGAGCTATTATGGAAGTTTTGGCTATTATGAACTCATTGAGATAGGTTTCAAACACATTTGAGCATTGTAAACACACTTTTGTTGTAATTTTGAGCATAATAGAGAGGCCTAAGCATTGGAAGCTGGACCAAGGAGATGTAGCATAGGAGGGGTGAACTCCTCATAAAATCTCTGTGTTGTGTGTTGTATTTAGATGTTGTTTGCTCTTATTTTGATGATGTTCATCATATGTTTTGTGTTAAATTGTTTATAACATTTACATAAGAAACTCTCATGGGGATCAGTTAATTAAGATTTTTTTTTGAATCCTTAAGCACTTGATAAGAAAATGATAAGCATATTGGGTTTTATTCTAAATGGGAATTACCACAAAATTACTAGTATGCTCCATTTCATATCAACAACTGAGCGATTTCACAAGTTTTGATCCATATTCCTTGCTTTGCTCTCCTTATTTTGGTCTTGTGGTGATGTTATTGTTCGAGAATTTTCGGCATATGGTTGGAAAAAGTTTGTGGGGCCTCTAGAACCAGATCAAGGTTGAAGATATCAAAGGGCTAGTGGAGTTAGTGATTTATTTGGTCAAGAAGCCTTCCTCAATCAAATCTGAAGCATGCGAACCAATTTGTTGAGTCTTTAATAACTTGTTGCATTTACTAAGTTAATCACCTCAACAAATGTTAAATATAAGAAGGATTTGAGTTCATTTGGTTGGTTTCTTGGAGAGTGGGTGAGTATGCTAGTGTGAGAGCATTGTGAGTGAGTAGAGTATGCATCAACTACTCACATATGTTATGTAGAGATAGATCAGATATTTGTGAGCATAAAATAGAGATAAAGTTGGGAAGAAGATTCAAAATTTGTGTGTTGGTTGTGGTAGAATTTTGGTAGCTTTGTGATGTGTTTATGAGCAGTGTTTTGGTGTGTGAAGTAGTGAAGAATTCCCTTCTCCAATTCATATTTGATGAGCAGAATACTACAACTATTGGGTTTCTCATGTTGAGTGATTTAAGAACTCAATTTGAAAAATATATGAAAGGTAGTTCGCATGGAGGAATTGAAGGTGTGGAGGTTTCAATATAGATAGTGGTTTGGCCAATTCATAGTAGGAAGAGTTTTCTTCATCCAATAGGATTTGGATAGTCCGATGGTGGTTGGGTGAGGATCGTTGGATGTGGGATCTTCTAGCGGATGGTAGTCTGTAGTTCCATGAGACAAACAAAGTTGCAAATTGATAGCTTCCATCATACTGTACAGAAAGTCGAGTCTTCCAGCTATGGGTGTAGCTAATCCATGTAACAATTTGTTTAGTAGATAATAAAAGGAAATGAGAAGTGCAACAATAGTAGGATGGTTTTCTCCCTAAATGGTTTCCACTAGAAATACATTTGTTCTTGTGCGTGCATGCTTGTGTTGTTATTTTCATGGTTACCGTGGTTTCAGTTTATTTCTTCTTACATGTTTGATGATATAATATTGTGCATGGGCATGTATAATAGATATTGAGGCAAAAGTTTAATTTGGTGAAAATTGATACAAAGGCCACACTACTAATTCACCCCCGTCTTATCAGTAGTTAATATATTTCTAACAACTGGGCAATATAGGAAGGCCTCTTAATAAAAGAAGAAGGAAAGGAAGAAGCAAAGCAGGGAGAGTAGAGGGAAGGTTAAGATAGAAAATTGAAAGAGGAAGAATATGATAAGATGGCATGAGAGTTGAGTAGAAGTTGTTGAAAATGAAACAAGAAGTTCTAGTTTTGAATTTGCCTTGGTCAAACTAGATTAAAACTCAAATTTACATTTCAATAGAATACTTGGAGGTAGTTAACTAAGGTGACATGGCTTTTGTCACTCAGTTAACTTAGTAAATTCGAGTTGGAGACACTTGAGTTCAGTTCTACATGATTGATTTCTAATTTGTAGCAATCTATTTCAGTTAATTTGAGTTATTTTAAGTTTAACTAGTTCTATCTGTCAGAATAACTCATGGAGGTCAAGTTGTGGGTGTGGAACTTTTTCCACACTGAGTGATCAATCAACCCAAATAATTGTTGCATGCAGAGAATTTGAGTTACCTAGTTGAGATTGGAGTTCAAGGGAAGTGTACTATCAATTGTAAACTAATCCAAGTTGTACAAGTGGTGCATGTAGTTAGAGGATTTCCCTATGGTAATTGTAGAATTCCTTGGTGTGAAATTCTTAAATAATAAGGGAAATTTACAAAGGAAATACAACAAGGAAATATGAGCTTGAGAAGGTTTGAAATTGGCTAAGTGTTGGGCCAGGTTTAGTTAGTTAAGCAGAGAGATAGTCTATGAAGTTGTAGGGTGTGCTCATGCTTGAGCAAGAAATGTATTTCCTCTCTATTATATTATTAATGCAATACAAATAGTAAGGGGTTTTGAGCAGTTGCTTTCCCATAGATAAATCTTTGTGTATGTGTGATGTTTCCTTTTGCATGTCAATGATTCTTGTTTTACATGGTGAATTAACTTTTGCAAGTGAGTAGAGTAGCTTGAAGTCCTGTGATTTAGTAAATTTCATGAGCAGTTTTGAATCTACACATTAATTTCTACATGGTATCAGAGCTGGAATCATTGTAGAGAAGAGATTTCTAAGATGTCATTGCAGGAGATTCAAATTTGCAGATCAAGTTGCGGGTTTTATTTAGGAATGAGAAGGTGGATTTCAATGGACTAAGGCTAGAGTATGCCCTTGAGGGGAGCTCAAATTATGTTGCATGGAAGGACCGAATGGAGGAAATACTAGAGGATAATGGGTTGAAGGAATTCATTGCTAATGATATTCAGAAACCAACAACAGCTGATGCTCAGAATCTAGCATATTGGAAGAGTGTGTTTCCAAGGCGAGGAGGATCATATTAGAGGGAATGAGAGACCATATTTTATCTAATATCCATGGGAAAGAGACTCTATATGCAATGTGGCAAGCGCTGAAAGATTTGTTTGAGAATAGTAGTGACCACTGGGAATTGGAACTCAAGGACAAGCTTTGAAATATCAAGATGTAGAGGAACAAGACCATTCCAAAATACCTCAGAAACTTCACACAATGTTCCAATGAACTTGGTCAAGTCGGTGTTACTCTAGTAGAGGATGATTTGGTGAGCCTAGCCCTTCTAGGCCTTCCCAAGATCTGGCACAACTACCAAGATTCAGTGAACGAGAGGGAGAATCTACCAAATTGGGAACGCCTTTGGTTCGATTTGGTATAGGAGGAGATAAGGTAGAGCACTAGATATTGGATGCCATCCAAGGGTGAGGATGAGGATAATTGTCCCTTGGATGGAAAGGAAAATAGAGGGAAAGGGAAAAAATCCCAATCCAAAGCAAATTCGAGTCAAGGGGGAAAGAAGAAAGACATTTCCAAAATCGAGTGTTTTCACAGTCAAGAATTTGGGCACTATAAAAATATGTGTCCCCACAAGAAGGAAAGAAATAAGACTATAGGAGGAGCAAGAAGTGAAGCCTTGGCTTCACAGTTTGAACTTGATTTTACCCTTATTTCATGCACAGAAAGCACAATGATGGGTAGTGTGTGGTATCTCGATAGCGGTGCTTCATTCCACATGGCAGGCAACATAGATTTTTTCAGTGACTTGGAGGAGAAGGATCTCCATATGCACATCAATATGGGAGATGATGGAAGGTACAACGCGACTGGTATTGGTACAATTAATTTTCAGAGGGAGTCTGGGTCCCCTCTTAGGCTCAAGGATGTGATGTTTATACCAGGTTTGAAGAAGAATCTAGCTTCCGTAGCTGTGTTGGAAGATCGTGGCACATCACCACAGAAAAACTGAAGCATATCGAGGTTCGAGTGAATAACCTCTACAAATTAGATGTGGAAGACTGTGCATCATTGAGCAAAAAAGCAGAGAAGGTGAAGAGCTGAGATGTCAAAGAATTATGGCATATAAGACTTGGCCATTAGCATCATGGCACTTTGAAGATCATGCATCAGATTTCTACAAGCCTCCCTAAAGGAGAACTAGAGCAGTGGGATACATGCAAAGGGTGTACATTGGGAAGTACACAAAATCCATCTTCAATTAGGGCACATGCAATATTTGAAAGGAACCACTATGATGTATGTGAACCTTTCTCAATAGCCTCCATTGCCAAGCACATGTATTGTGTTATATTCATGGATGATTTCTAACAGAAGTGTTGGATCTACTTCATGTAGAAGAAAGACTAGATATTCTCCAAATTTGTTAAGTTTAAAGCACTTGTTGAGAAAGAGACTGGTAGGAAAGTGAAGGCTCTTAGGAGTGATAATAGTGGTGAGTATGTGTCGAATATGTTTAAAAATTTCTGTGAGCATTCAAAGGGAATTGACAACACCCCATAACCCACAACAGAATGGGGTGAATGAGAGGAAGAACACAATTATTGTGGGAGCAACACAAGAGAGGTTTCATGAACAAATCCTACATCTACACTTGTGGGATGAAGCATGGAACACAACGGTTTATTTGAAGAACAAGAATCCTCATAGAATTCTTGGCATGAGTACACTAGAGGAATATTTTTTCAGGGAAGAAACTAGTTGTGTCACACTTTAGGATATTTGTATCATTAATTTACTGTCATGTTTCCAAGTAAGCAAGGAAAAAGATAGAGTCGACATCAAAGTTGGGCATATTTGTGGGGTACACATATACACCTCACAACTATTGTGTGTTCTTGCTATCTCTTAGCATGGAAGTGGCCAGAAGATATGTGAAATTTTATGCGAAGGAAATGAGGTGTTATCTTGAGAGGGACATTCAGTTGCAGCATGATCAGGAGATTTTGGCTCCAAAGGAAGAACCTCAGGAAGTTATGGAGTAGCCACAACAAAAGGAGGAGAGAGTGGAGACATCGACTCAAGTAGAGACATCCAGAGAAGGAAGGAAGCGAACCAGGGAATCTGACATATTATTGCAGGATGCTAGAGAGAATGTGGGAGCACCCAAATACAAGTGCAGACAGAGGAGGTCATCAGATTGGTACACATGCTACATGGATTTGATAATTGAGCTGGTAGAGATAGAGCCATCCTCGTTCAAGGAAGCTGTAGAGAAACCAGTATGGGTTGATGCTATGGTAGAGGAATATGATTCCACTGTTAGAAACAGTGTTTGGGAAGTGGTCCCATGACCAACAGACAAATCAATGTTTGGTTCGATATGGATTTACAAGGTAAAGCATGCAGCATATGGGAGCATAGAGAAACAAAAGGTGAGATTTGTGGTCAAAGGGTTCCTTCATGTGGAGGAAATTTACTATATGGAGACATTTTCTCAAGTAGAAAGGTACTCATCCATTTAGTCAATTCTAGCATCGTCAACGCAGTGTGGGTGGAAGATCAACTAAATGGATGTGAAGACAACATTCCTCAATGTTTTTATTGAGGAGGAGGTGTATATTGAGAAACCAAAAGGGTTTGAGATCTTTGAACAAGAGTCACATGTGTGTAGACTCAAGTGGGCATTGGTTGGACTCAAGAAGGCACCCCATGCTTGGTACACCAAGATTGAAAACTATCTCACCTGGTTAGGCTTCACCAAAAGTGAAGCAGATGAAAACCTTTATCACATTGTGGTTGAAGCTAAATTATTGATTATTGTGTTGTATATTGATGATTTAATTTTAACTAGTGATGAGAAGTTGATCAGTTCTTGCAAAGAGGATTTTACTAGAGAATTCGAGATGAAGGAGATGGGACTCATTCATTACTTTATTGGTTTGGAAGTATGGCAAGGAGATGGAGAACTGTTGTCTCTCTAAGAAAGTATGCCAATGAGATACTAAAGAAGTTCCACACGGAGAAGAGAAAACCCATGGAGACTCCTCTAGTAGGAAACTGGAGGAAAGAGGATGCTACCATTTATAGGAAGCTTATGGGTTCACTTATGTATTTGGTGAACAAACAAATGGACATAGGTTATGCAGTTAACCAACTTAGTCAAGCAATGGCTAAGTTAACCAAACTGTATTGGAAGGCAACAAATTATGTGTTGCGATACCTTAGAGGCATTACTCAGTTTGGTCTTTGGTACAAACAGATAGAGGGAGTGAAGTTGCAAGGTTTCACAAATGTAGATTTCGTGGGGGTTCCATCAGACATGAGGAACACTTCAGGAGGAATTTTTAGTGTTAGGTCAGCAATAGTTTCTTGGTACAACAGGAAGCAGATATCTATAGCACTCAACTTAGCAAAAGCAAAGTACATGGCTGCAAGTCAAGCAACTTATGTGGCTGTCTAGATGAGAAAGATTCTTGTTGGGTTATTTGGTTAGAAGATGGATCCTAGAGTGATTTACTGTGAGAATTAGAGTTGTATTAAAATATTCAAGAATCCAATATTTCATGACCGATCCAAGAATATTGACATTCAATATCACCATGTACGAGATTGTGTACAGAGGCATATTATGTTGTTGCAGTTCATTCCAACAGAGGAACAAGAAGAAAATATTTTGAAAAAGGATTTGTCAAGAGGAAAATTCGAGTGCCGTGGAAGCAGGATTGGGGTATCCGATAATCCCTTTCTTACTAAGAGGGAGTGTTAAAAATGCAGCAAGAAAATCTAGTTTTGGATTTGCTTTGGTCAAAATATATTAAAATTTGAATTTAAATTTCAGTAGAATACTTGGATGTAGTTAAATGAGGTGACATGGCTCTTGTCACTCAGTTAACTCAGTAAATTAGAGTTGGAGACACTTGAGTTCAGTTCTACATGATTGATTGCTAATTTGTACCAATCTATTTCTATTAATTTGAGTTATTGTCAATTTAACTTGTTCTAACTGTCAGAAGAATTAGTGGAGGTCAAGTTGTGGGTGTGGAACTTTTTCCACACTGAGTGACCAACTCGTTAACTGATAAATCAACCCAAAATAATTGTTTCATGCAGATAATTCGAGTTACCCATTTGAGATTAAAGTTCAAGGGAAATGTACTATCAGTTGTAAACTAATCCAAGCTATATAGGTGGTGCATGAAGTCAAAGGATTTCCCTATGGCAATTGTTCAATTCCTTAATTTCCTAAATAATAAGGGAAATTTCCCAAGGAAATAAGAGCTTGGGAATGCTTGAAATTAGCTAAGTTTCGGGCTAGGTACATTTAGTCAGGCAGAGATATAGTCTTCAAAGTTGCAAGGTTTTCTCAGGCTTGAGAAATCATTGTATTTCTTCTATATTCTTTGATTAATGCAATACAAATAGTAAGGAGTTTTGACCAGTTTATTTCCCCTAGAGAAATCTCTGTGCATGTGTGATGTTTCCTTTTTCATGTCAATGATTCTTGTTTTAGATGGTGAATTAACTTCCACAACTGAGTAGAGTAGCTTCAAGTATTTTGATTTAGTAAGTTTCATGAGAAATTTTGAATCTACACATTAATTTCTATAGAAGAAAGGGTGGGAAGAGACAAATAACAAAGGAGGAGAGAGGAGTCTAAGGGGGTGAAACCATAGAGAAAGAGGAACCCTAGCAATTTTGAGAGGATCAGAGTGAGAGGCTAGAAAGGGAGTGAGAAAGGAAAATATAGAGAGAGGCGTTAAATTAGCTAAGATGAAAAACAAGTCACCCTAGAAAAATTAAACCCATAGAAAGGATGAAAATCCTGAAGCCCACAAAGCTAGAGATAAACCATTGACAAGAAAATATAATACTGAAACCTAATTCTAATTTGGAATGACCAAAAGCCCAAACATGCAATTGATGGAGGCTCTACGATATTGTTTTCGAGATGGAGATTTTTTCCTTCAGAAGCTTCCGCCAAGGAGAAAAACTAGACCCTCAATTCTAAATAGTTCCATGAATCAATTTTTTCAATCCGACAAATCCAACTCATAATTATAGAGTTCTAAATAATTTAGCCATAAGAGCCCTAAGAATTTATGATAATGAGCACATTAACTAGGAAAAGAACCATTTGATTAAGGTCTTCAAGAATATGGGCTATAAAGAAAAGGAAATCAAGATAACTTTCAAAAGGTCAGAAAAAGAAGGCTCCACCCACTTGACGCCCAACGACCTAGCAAACGAATTTCTTCCATGCATCAAAGGAATGATAGACAAAATTGCTAAGTTCCTAGGTAGGAAGAATTTCTACATCGCTCTATGAGGACTATCAATCAGGAGATGAGGTTTGTCAAGGATGAAATAGACCCACACCAACACAAAGGAAACTATAAGATAACTTGTTCCTGTAGAAAATGCTACATCAAAGAAACTGATAGATCCTTTAATACTAGTATGAAGGAACACACTACTAATATAAGAAATCAATGTATATGCTCTTCCGCCCTCACTGAGCACTCCATTAAAACCAAACACCATATAGGTCATGAGAAAACTGAAATTAGTTCCAAAGAAAACCATTATTTTAAAAGACACTTTAGGGAAGTTATAGATATTATCAAGAACCCTGAAAATCTAAACAAGGACAATGGCTTGGAGGTTAGTGATAGTTGGATCCTCGTCATTAACCTTATTAGGGAATCTTAATTTTATGCTTCTTTCCCCATTTTTTTTACTCCCCTATTCCACTTTGTGGTTCTCATATCCCTCCCCCTTTCTCCTCTCCTACTCTCCCCTCTCGTTTTGGTCTTCTCCCCCACTTCTCTTTTCAAGCGAGCACTCCCCTACCCCCTTCTTTCTTGTTTCCCTATCCTGACCTTATTTGTTCTCTTTTTCATTATTTTTTCCCTCCTTTTCTTATAATAATAATAATAATATTATATTTATAATAGTAATACTATTATTATATTAATTTAATATAAGATAATGCTTACATTTATTATTATTTATAATAATAATATTAATATTTCACTCTATTGCATCTCTCTCTCATATATATATATATATATATATATATATATAGTTCTCTTGACATTCATCCCCTGAGGCTTTTGCATCATGAGGATGGATCCTCTTTCAGATCTAAAATGCAGACAATCAAACATGACCATTAAGGTAAATATGAGCTGCTAATATACAAACTCCAACTCTATTCTCCACTCTCCATGGCTAACTGAATATATGCATGCGAAGAAATTCAAGCTTTATCCAACAATTCCCATCTCACCAGCTTGGAGCATAATTTACTTGATTCTTCCCATTACTTCCCATAATGAGTGATGAACTTACTCCACAGTTCAAGAACTAGGTCGAATGTACCTTCCCAAAACTTCACATGATCCAAATCTTCTACACTACAAACTCCTCTAGATTCTACCACTTGCCTCTATTAATGTATCATACATGTTTACATGCAAACTTCTAGATGAAGGGTCCATCATTTTTATTTTATGTGGCTCTCATATCGAGTTTGGGTGAGGCGTCCCTTCTCAGTATCCTCCATGGGCATAAATTATAGTTGTATTATATATATTTAAAAAAATTAATTTAAAACCATGTTCTTAGTCTTTTATTACAATTATAGGCATGTCTATTTTGTTAACTTTCACACTGCTTTATGTTGTTTCAATTACTTTAGCAAAATTCAATTCTTCAATTAGTAATATTTTAAATAAAGAATAATATTTCCAATCATAAATAATAATTGAAGATAGAACAATAAATGCAATGACAAAGGACACAATCAACACTTCAACAAGAGACACTAGTTTGGTCAAAGACCAGGGGAAAAAACCCACAAGGGGGAAAACCATTTGAAATTATTCTTCTATTATATTTTCACAGAATGTTCAACAGAGAGTAAAATAAGCCCAATACAATATCATGCAGCAAAATTATCCCAAAAAAATTCAAAAATATGTTTCTGGCATCAATATAGATCATATACAACTTCTCCCATCTGCGGTCAACTACGGTCAAATGTCAAAATTTAGCCCTACTTTCCAGTAGCAGGTAGGAAGAGGTATGAATACGACTAACTTCTAGTCACTAACTTGAGCCTATAATCCTATGGATACAATCGAAAATTTTCTTTGACAATCATGCAAATGTGACCCAAAACCTTGGAAACACATGTGAGCTTCGGACCTAGTAATCTCAGACCTGTGAGAAACAATTTCCTCGACCCAACCTCAGACTTGTGTGAGCCAATAAGGGAAGAAGAGAAGGAGAATATGCTTGGTGATGTAAAAATGAGCTTGAGGTCACTTTTATTTATAGGCTTCCAAGGATGTTTAATTTTCTGTTAGGGCCGACCCGTCCAAATGTGAAAATGTGGGCTTTTCTTCATAAGTTCACTTTCTCTTATCCGATTTGAGTGCTTCAATGGTAAAAATTGGTCCTCTCGAAAAGAGGAATCTAGTAGCATGGTTGGAATTTGTCACTTAGCTACCAAATTAACACTCCCTCTCATTTAGGGAGAAATTCCAATTGCATCATGTCATATGTATCCTATTGTCATGTCCCATCTCTACTCAACTCTATTTTCTAAAATATTCTCAAATCTAAAGAAGGAGAATCATTGAGGAGAATTAGCTACTACCCTCTATAATGTCAGAGAGAACATCTCAATATGAAACAATATCAGGGAGCACATATCAGCCTGAAACTACATTAGGGAGAAAAACATCTTCAACCCCATATTGAGCAATAGGTGATATAGGGGAGCACATCTCAACCGATCCTATTTCATATCGATCTTCCCATAAATGAACCTCAAGATTCATGTGGTAAAACACTTGCATAATAATTCGAGCTTTGGTGAGATACTCGACGTACCAGAGGTAAGGATCACACACTCCCAAGCCTCTTCAACTCGTTGGCCAGATGGGGATGGAAAATCCCAACAAGCCTAGCTTGTGGGTATGATGCCAATTGGGGTATACTTTGCAAATACTAAGATAGGGGGAGATACCCAACTTGTCAAAATAGAAAAGGATCACACATACCGTTGTTGAAGAATGAAGGGTAATGATGTATGTTAGGATTCTTCACTTCTTGATAACAATTTGTGAAGCACTTTTACAATTATCTTAGCTTGATCTTCTTCTTATTATTAGTGTGTGTGTTTAATGAAATTTATACCAAAAACATAAAGACAAGAACACAGATGTTGACTCTTTGGCAGGGCCAAAACCTCTCTCTCTTAGAGAGGAAAACCTTTCGGTAAGTTTCTCTTATTGAAGCTTCTTATTGATCACTTGCTAAACCCTAGATCCTTGATTAGAATGTCCTCCAAGCACAAGTCATGTCCTTGGTATTTTTCTGCACTTGGTTCCCAACACATAGACTTCCTCCTTTTGACACTTTTATCCCTAGCACTTCATCCTCCTTCTCTGTTTCTTGTCTAGAGATAGACCTTCCTTGAGAGAGCCTTCTAGATGAGATGTTCCTCTTATATTCTTTGCTCAAATATAATTCTTATTTTGTTGACCAAACAAGATCCTTCTTTAGGTATGGGTGTATGAATATAATGTTGTTCTATTGCCCTAGTTTTCCCATGTGTGGAGGGTACCCTTAGTGAATTAGTGTCCTTTCACCTTCGAAAGAGAGAGATACTTATTCACTTGACTTGGGAGGCATTGTAGGCCTAATATATAGCCCAAACGCTAAGGAATCTTGCACTGAAATTCTAATGCTGTTATATCCACAATCTTGCCTCTTCTACCTTGTATGTGTGACTGTTTTCTACCCTAGAAACATACCCTTTACTTCGTTTTGACTTCCTTCCTTGCTTTGTTCGGAGACCCTTATGAAGAGCAAACCTAGTTACATTTCCTTCAACTCTCCCTCTTAACTAGGGAGGTATTCATACAACATTACAAGGTGTTTGGCTATGTTTCAATCTTGAAGAATTCACATAAGAGAAACCAGATTTGCAATCCATCTGTTATAGCATCATATCAATCAGCATTGTCATAGTGCAAGGCCTTGAATAAAAACTCCATCTTCCCATGAGACCATGAGCTACAACGCTGGCAAGACCAATGATTTATAGACACCTTCAGCATTGTCTCTCAAGGTACATACCCACTTGCGTGTTCACTGAGTATAACCTTCTAGGACTATTCTTATCTTGGGTTCTGATTTCAAATTATCCTTAGATATTGGAAGTCCCAAGTGCTGAAATGATCCCAATTTTCTTTGAAGGGGGCATCAAGAATTTGAGAAATGCGTTGTAGAATTCTTACTGATGTATTCCAACCATAGATGCAGTTGCATTTGTGATTGTTTAGAAGGTAGCTAGAGACCTCCAAAAATATGTATAAGATTTTTTTTATTCTTTTCGAGACAATACATGAGGCACCACCTAAGAAAAGAGTGTCATCAACAAATTGAGAGTGATTTATGCTCTTGATTCCCCTGCTGAAATAAATGCCTATTATGGTACCATTCTTCCTGTTGTGCTCTAAGTTTCTACTTATAGAATCTGCCATGATAGAGAAACCTTGTCTTAAACCTCTTGAACTTTGAAAAAAGTTCCCAAGTCTCACATTTACTAGAGGGGAAATCCAGGGCCCATTTGCAAGCTGTAATGAGGGCTATGAAGTTGGAAGAGAATCCAAACTTTTGGAGAACAACAGTAAGGAAAGAGTGATTGACATGATCGAAGGCATTGGCCATGTCTAGTTTCAGGATGAAGGCCTTTTCATTTCTAGACATGCTCGAGTGGATGGCTTCTTGCATCAACATTATATTATCAATGGTTTTATTATTAGGGACAAAAGCTCCTTGGTTTTTAGAAATCAAGCTGGGGAGGAGAGGTTTTAGCTGATTAGCAAGAGCTTTGGAGATAATTTTAAAAGAGGAATTTCAAAGAGATATGGGTCTGAAGCGATTAAAGGAGGAAGTCTTGGATTCCTTAGGAATAAGGGAAAGATAAGTGGAATTGGTATTTCCACCTATTTTATTTTTTTTGAAAACCCATCGGATCATCTTTAAAATGTCCTTTTAAATGAGTTTCCAAAAGCAGTGATAGAAAGAGATCGAGAAAACATCAGGCCTCGAGGATTTGTCAGGTTGAAGGCTCCAAATAACTTGCTAAATATCATCTTCATCCACTTCTTTTGTTAGAACATAATTTGTCTCTTCTGTAATTAATTTAGGGATATGCCTTGTGAAGTCTTCATAATTTTGATCCCCTAATTCTGATGAAAGAAAACTCTTGTAATTCTGATATGCTTCCCTTTTTATTCCTTCTTGACCCTTTATTTCAACATCCCCTTCTCCTTTGATTATCTCAATTCAATTTTTGACTGATATAATTTTAGTGGTGTTGTGAAAGAAGGCAGTGTTTTTGTCACCGGAATGGATCCACAAGTTTCTTGATTTTAATCTCCATGTCTCTTCCTCATTTCTATTATTCTTGTAAATTTCCCAATGAATTTATTTTTCTCTCAATTGATTCTCCTTTGTTACTTCACCTTCCTCCATGATTTTATGAATGTTTTCAAGCTTCTTTTGCATCTCTTCTTTTATTTGTTGAGGTTCTTTGTAATGTAATCGAACCCATTCCTTAAGAGTTTTTTTGACATTTTTAAAAATTTTTCTTCCCAGACAAAACTGGGGCAAGAATTTATGATTTTTTCCTAGGCTCTTGCAACCAAAGTTCTAACATTTTTAGAGTTTATCTAGAGGGGACTGTAGTGAAAGGGGAGAGGTCCAAAATTTTTGCTTTCCCCAAATTTTATGGCAATAGGCTTGTGATCTGAAGCTGTTAATGGAACTATATTTGAGGTCACTGAGTTGAAATATGAAATGATGCTATCATGGATTAAAAATATATCCAAATTCTCTTTAATATTTCCCAGACCAAGCCGTTTGTTACTCCATGTATATTTACCATTTTTGGGCGGAATATCCATTAAATTATTTGCTTCCATGATGTTTTCTAAGTTGTCTCTGAAGGGGTCTGCCTAGAAATTACCACCTCGTTTTCATAAGCATTCAAAATCAAGTTGAGGTCTCCACAAATAATGTATTTTTTTCTATTTTTCCCATGCATTCAGCCAAGGAATTCCAACACTGTTCCTTTTCCCTAAAATTAGAAGGCACGTAAACATTGAAAAGACATATTTGATAACTAGTGATCATATTTCTGAATTCTAGTTTGATCCATGCGTTTCTTTACGCTGATATGTAAGCTCCCATGTGGAATGATTCCACAATGTGCATATGCTTCCTGAAGCACCAATTTCTTTTATAGTTGTTCTTGTAATTTTTATTTTTATTTTTTGAATTATTTGGGTCATCTCTTGTTCAGAGGATTTGGTCTCATGTATTAGGAAAAAGTTTGGGGATTCATATTTAATAATGTATTTTTCCATATTGACCTTTGAGGGGTGCCCAAGGCCTCTACAATTCCAGGAGACCATATTCATTATTTACTATTTTATGGAGCAGAGAGGCCTTTCCCTCTCACATTATAATTTGTTTTTCTTTGTTTCCAACACTTTTTTCTATGTATGTTTCCATTGGTTAATGTGTTCCCATTGCCATTTTCTTTAATGCTGTTTTGTCCCTTATTTCCTTATTTTTTTCCTTCTAGGCCTCTTATGACTGTCAGAAAGGAAGAGGGATTCTTTTGACTGGTTTCTAGTCATGATTCTATCAAAGGGAGGAGGGAGGGGACTAAGGGGGGGAGCAGGGGAAGAGGGGTGAGGAAGGGGGTGGGGGGTGAGAGGGGAAGGGAAAAGAGGAGAGGGGGGAGAGGAGATTATGGATTCGAGAGGGAGTCTCATCTCTAATAGGATCGGGGTCAAGAGAGGAAAAGGGATTGGATTTGAGAGGGAAGGAGAGAGAAGAGGAGGGAGGAGGAGCATTTCGAGAAGGAGGAGCAGAAGAGGAAGGAGAAAAATACTTTGAAGGCTTTGGTACATATTAATTTTTTTAACGGGTTCCATTGTGGGTCTTGAGAGTTGTTAGTTTCTTCTATTTCCTTCTTTGGGCATCTATTTGCAAAATGACCATATTCATGACATACCTTGCATTTGAATGGAATTTTTTCATAGTCCAGTTGCTGAATGTGTGTCCAGTTGTCCAACTTGATCTTCACTTCTCAGGTAGCCCCTTTCCCAGGTCAACTTCAATGCAAATTCAATCACAAGCATGCATGTTCTCTTTTGGTTCACTTTGGTCTATGTATTTCCCAAATGCGTTGCCTATTTCTTTGATAGATTCATCCCCCCATCAATGAAGGGGGAGATGGGGGAGATAGACCCAAACTGGTACAACATTGAGGACATCGAGCTAAGGGTCAAAATCTAGAGTCCATCATTTTAAATATAAGCCTTTGGAATCCATGAAGTAGGGGCCATTTTTGAAGATGAGATCTCTGTCTTCTCAGGACTCAAAATAAAAAGTAAAGTAACCTCTTCCAAAAAAAAGAATGGAGATTTTTCCTTGTGTGGAAGGGGACTAGTTCCTTTCAACCCATTTTTGCACTGTTTTAGGAGAAGGCCATAGAGAAGTAAACTTTCCGACTAGTCCCTTCTCATATAGCGAAAAAGAAACTTTGCTAGGCAATGAGGGAGGCAACACTATTTTTGGAATGTCTTTAAGTTTCTTTATAAGTTTCGAAACAATAGGCTGATTGCGAGGAGGGCCTAGGGAGGATATGAGGCTGGCGAAGGCCAGAGCAGCTTCATCAGAGGGGGGCGCAACTACAGAGCAAGCCCCCTTCGGATCAGATTCGAGAGGGGCCATGGGAGGAACGCGCATAATGAAGGATGGGAGTCGATCTCAGGGGGAAGGCACAACGCGGGAAACAAGGGGGTGGGTTTATCATTATGGTCCTATAATTAGAGGGATTATTGATGTCACCACTCTTGAGAAGAGGTATTTCTAGACTAGTTGTCCAATATGTTTGCTACTCTATTTTGTTTTTCCTTGCTTTCTCTATCTTACATGTTGCCAACTTGAATGTTTGTTTCTCCTTCGGTATTAACAGAATTGCTAATAACTTGAGCCCAAGTTTTGGAAACTTTTGTGGAGTTTCCTTTCTTTTCTTCTCTTGATTTCTCTTCATGGTTGTCTATTGGGGCATCCACTTTCCCTTTATCCTTTGATGGTTTCACATTCATCACCTTTGTACTTTCCACTACAGATTTCTTTATGTTTTTCACATTCGCCTTCATGCATTTCCATTCTGTCTTCCCTATTAGGAGAGCTTCTGTTAGTAATTCCACTTGTTCTTACGAAACTTTATTTCTTTCTGCTAAAGCCTTGTTTTTAGCTATTATTATATGAATTTTATGATCTCTTTCCTGCTCTTTAGCTTCTAAAACCTCCAACCTCTATTTTTCATTTAACAATCCTTTCACATTAAGATTAGATGACCAAGTGAGAGGTGTGGATGTGGGACTATAGAAGACAGAATCACCAATGAATTTCTTGTAGTCTTGTTTTTTCCACATGCTTTCAAAGGGGACTTTTTTGAATGCTTATTGCGAAGGGCCTGAGTACTTTCCATTTGAGACTATTTTTTCCTTGTTTGCTCCCATTTTGGATGAGCTATTCTTCATTTTAGAATTCCTTGATATTGTTTAGCATTGACCCAACCCCACTTCCCAGCCTTGGTGGATGAGGAATTTTTCACTTGTCCTAGATCATTTATTTCCACAGGTTCTGAATTTACTTGTCCCATTGTCATGTTTGAATACATTTCTAGTTGATTCGATTCTACAGTGTTTGAAACAATGAATTTTAAAATCCCCACCCCACTCCCCACCTTCCCCTCCCCCCAAAAAAAAAAAATTTGCAGAATGCATAAGCTTGGTAATCACCGACTCGCTGCATTGTTAATCAATGACCCACTATATTAAAAGGTTACAAGATTAATTTTTTCTAGAAAAATAGAATATATATATTTTCATAAGTTTTTAAAATCAATTTCACAAATAAAAAATAAAATTATATATATATATAAATTTTTTAACTCTTTATTTTGTTGAAAGTGTTCTTAGATCCAATGTGAAAGAGATCTTGTAATGTTATTTATGCAAATATTGTGTCTTGATTAAATACAAATAAAAATAAAATTCTCTCTCTCTCTCTCTCTCTCTCTATATATATATATATATAGAACTAGTCTAGATTCATGTTAACTCGGGATTTATCAAGTGTTGAGAGCAATCAAATTTTCCGAGTTGTAAACCTTTCCAAAATTTTTGTATTGAAAAAAAGAGGTTCACACTTTGAGAGATTTGATCCCTCTCTATTCTTGATAGATCTAGAGTTAAACTAAATCTATGCTAATTATTTTATAATCAAATAAATATAAAACAGATTATTTTATGGGTTATAATATGTGATTAGTTAAAATTTACATTACCACAGATCCTTTTTAAACCTTCATTAAACATTTTGCATCGTTTTCTGGTACAATATTTAGGTACCTTTTTTGGCGAGTAGTTTTCCTTGAAGGTATAAGACTAACATCAATGTCACCCTTTTATGGTTGTGAATGGAATTCCCTTCACATCTATCCAACTAATGTTAGGATTTAAAAACATTGTTTTATGACTCTCCATGATACAATCTATGGTCAAATTTAGGTGAGTTAAGTGTAATTTTTTCTTAGGTTAACTTGGCTTACAAGTAAACGATGTAGTGAGATCATCTAACTTGGTTAAGTTAGTGTTAATGTAACCTACCAGGCAGTTTTAATATAAGTATGTTAATTCAATGCTAAATCAATTTCCAATTAACTGACTCAAGGAATGAGGCACTAAATCAGACTTACACATACACATATTAGCAATAGAATGGAACTAGAAAGATCATTAACCATAAGAGAGTGTTAGGATAGGAGGAGATGTTAGTGCAATAACTAGGGTTTTACCCTAGTTGCTTCATATTAAACCATCACACTTCCTTGCAGTTTTTTTCTTTTCTACTTTGAACATTTTTTCCATCACCTTCTTTTTTGATGTTTTGTAGAGGATTTTTACGATTCAAATACATTTAGAATTATGAATGGTTTGTCTAACAATGATTTTGGATGGAGTCCCAAGTTTTTTCAATGGCTAAGTATTTTTTTTAGTGATGTCTTTGGTTATATGTGTTTTAGGTGATGGTAGTGGGAGGTTCTTTTAAATAGCGGCAATATTTAGGGTTTAGTCCTCTTCCTCCTTAGATACACAAGTTATTTAATTTTGACACCTTGTTTCTCAGTGGTTTCTGATGGTTAAGCTCTTGAGTTCTCATTCTTTTTTGGGGGGTGCCTTCTTATTTACGATGACATATACGGGCCCACGGTTCTTAAAATTGGAAATTTGGTTGGTGGATGAGGAATTCGATCTTGTCTTGAACTTGATCTTTTGTGTAAAGTTTCATAATTTTTTATTTTCCCTTGGAAATGCTACATAACTTTCCTTTTGAATGGTTAGGGCTAGGTATCTACTCGTCAAAACTTGGTGGCTATGAATTGTGTTTCCGCACTATGTTTTATTGTGGAAAACAATTTGATTGTTTGAATACTCTATGGCTTGAGTCACTCTCCCCTGCATGGATAGGGGGTGCTTGGGTTTTGAGTTTGTTTTATTATTTGAGTGAAGGATGGTTCTTACTGTTCAATCCATTGGTGTCTCTAAGTGGTAGGAGGTTTTCACCTGGCTTGTTGAGTTTTACGATTCTATTCATTACTATCAACATTTTAAGGCTTTCTAGTTTAAGTTAAATCTCTGTTTGGTATGTTATCCCCTTTATTAGGAACTTATTATATGTAATTTCATTGTTTCTTCTTAAAATTAAGGAATTATGATTTTTTTATTGGAAAAAAAGAAGAGCACTACAAATAAGTTTTCCAATATATTACTATAAATACCAAAAATCACATCTTTGTGAGCAATTATTCACACAAAGCCATTCACCCATGAAACATACATATGTGAGTACATAGAAAATGTGTATTACATGGGGGTATATCAATAATTGTAGGTTCAATAAGATTAAGCAAGTAGATACAACAAAGTTGATTGGAATCCTAAAAATGGATGACTTTGCAAGGAGGGGAAGCTTCGTGTGTTGAGGGAGGATCACATATCTAAGGTTACTAGATATTTTGGGTTGTGAAGATTATGGCCGACCATCAAAGGTATGTTTATGGCCCAAGATGTAAGAATACATAGATATATTTATTAGAAGTTGTATATTGTGTTATACTATCAATTCTAGTAACCAGAAACAAGGACTTCGTAGATTCCAAATTTAGTGCCTCCAAGCCCATGGGAAAGAATATCCATGGAATGTTGTATTTTTTTTTGAGGAGAAGGGAAAGTTTGTGTGATTACCTATATATGTTAGTTTATAGTTTCAATAATATGTGTTCTTATGGATTATAAGAACCCCACTAAAGGATAAACCTAAAAGTTTGTTCCTTGAAAATGTTTAGATGCAATTGGGATTCCAAAGACCATCATTTGTGATAGAAATACTAGACTTCTTGGTACATTTTAGACTTCATCATGGGATAAATTAGATACTAAATTGAAGATATCCACCAGACTTCACCCTCAAATTAATAGGAAAAGGAACGTGACAAATAGGACCTTGGTTTAGCACAAGAGAGGAGCCTTTAAGAATCATTTAAGTACCTAGGATGAACACTTTATCTACATAGAGTATTCCCATTAGAGGGTTGTCCACACTTCCAATATTGATCCCCCTTTGGAAATCTATTTTGGATGTTTTCCACCATCACTATTGAATATTATATATGGACATTTTGACGAAGGAGCATCAACCTCAAGTGATGCAATGAAGGTAAATAATTCATAAATAAGCTCAAGAGAGTTACACAAGTATGCATGATTAACAAGGTTATATGGATCAAGAAATAAAATGAAAGCTCAGATATATTAAACTTTTGAAGTATTGGAGTAGGTAAACAATAATGTTTATAAAATTAGTCTTCCACATTATATGTGCACTTAATTAGTAATATATGTATATAATTCAGAAATCTATTAGTAATTCATGCTCAAAGAGGAAGAAGATGACCAAGTATTACCTTATATAAAATATTTGGTACAAGGTGCACTAACAAAATGACCAAAAGGGTTTACTTTGGTAGGTGAGATTAAAGGGATGACAACCAAACCAACTAAATGATACTATAGGGAGAAAGATAAGGATTTATTTCATCATCTCCTTTGAAACTAATAGTTTTAGGAATTTAAATCCTCCAAAAACAAAGAAAAATGATCCAAAGCGAATATACATAAATACAATATAACTTTATTAAAACCCAAAAAATGGAAGGATAAAATTGAAATTCTAGAAGTCACATTAATGAATAGAATTAGTAATCCTCTACTTTGAGGTCAAATATCCTTTTCCATAAAACTCACAAATTTAATCAAACCTTATGAAGAATAAAATCCTCCTGTAAAAATATAGTATTGATAATATGGTGATCTAGAATACATCACAAAAGAAACAAGTTTTGCATGGTAGTTAAGTCCTTGCCTAGAAGTTAGAGGAAAATATAATGAATAGTCAAACTTAAGCAAAAAAAGATTTAAATTTTATGAAAAAAATCATAATAATAGCTATAAATTATAAATTATAAATTAGATATTGGTACAATTGTAATAATTGGATATATTCATATTATCCCACATATATTAGCTATTAATATTATGAAACTAAAAATAAGTATAAAACACACACGCATACACATAGAGAGAGTTTTTTCAAAAAAATCTTCATAAGATCATTATTAGAGAAAAACAATTACAAAATATGTTTTTATTAGTTATAATTACTTTCCCATTAATTTTTACCTTTCTATTCTTTTTGCCTTTTTCTTTAATTTTTCTTGCTCTGAATTCACTAGCCACCATTAAGATTAGCATATATTATTATAATATTTAATCAATATAATGTTAAGTTACCATTTTATATGAATGCTATATTATATTATATATAATTATTAATAATTATTATACACTATAGTAATTATTAGTATATATATAAGGTTATATGATAGTTATTTTACATATACTGGTTATATAAGGGATGGCAGGAGAGGGAGGGGTGTTGTATAGTCCCAAAGGAATTAATGTCAAAAGGTATGCATGGGATTGGGACAAATGACTAAAAACCATGTGGAAATGCATGCTCTATTGCAAGGCCTAATATTGGCAAAAACTACACAAGTACCAAATATTAATGCCTTGGGTGGTTCACTCATCATCATTCAATACCTATGTAAAGGAACCTTACCAAGAGACAAATACTTATAGAATCTTTTGAAGTGAATCAAAGGGCTTTTGGAAGTAATTCCACAAAAAAATTCTTTAACATTTTGAGAAGCCAAAATGAGGAAGCTGATAAGTGTGGCAATTTCATGTGTCAACTCCACGTAGGTCAATTAGACATACATGGAAGTTTTGGGTGGGGAAACCTTCCCCAACCTCAAAGTATCAATTAGTGTTTATGGAAGATATCATGGCCCCTAATTCGTTTTTTAGTATTGTAAGGCCCATGAAAATAAACCCAACGTTGGAAAAGGGAATAATATTATAAAATGGGGAGGGGCTCGATGACTTTCATGGCACCCCAACTAGGTTTGCAACATACAAATGCCATAATCCAACAATCTCCTCAAGGACATAGCCCAATTTGATGGGAAAAGTAAAATCCTTGCATAAGACATCTACCTTCATCGGTGACTGATCTCAGAGGATTGTTGATTATGAGGATTAATGTGGAAGTACTGTAGAATGCATGTGGGATTAAGGGAAAGAGGAATTATTCAATTTTGAAGCATTCCACTAGCCGGGATGGCCTCTCAATTTGGATTTTCACTAGGGAAAAAGCACTGAAGGTAAAGGGTTTGGATGGTTCCATGGTGTAATCACTAGCTTGGTGCACCTCCTCCTCGTTGTGTGATTAAGTTTGGTTGCTACAGGTTAGGGCGAGGATTAAGAAACTTTCGACATCTGGTCACTTATCAATCATCGACTGGCCAAATATCCTCTGTGTTCATGTTATCTTCTTGAAAGAAAGCTCTGGTTTTCAATTTGATGTAGGCGTGGTCAAGAATAATGCCAACACAAATTTGGGTTGGTCCCAAACATTAATAATTCCTTGGCAAGATAGATCCATTTGTAGGTGGTATTGTATGGTAGCTTTCACAATTGTTGATTCAAATTCAAGATCTAGCACGATGATTGCTCTGATACAACCTCGTGCAAGCATTACATTATCAAACAACCATGTTGTAGTTTTGGATGGGTTATGTGTCTCTGGGTACATGTTACAGATCCATTTGGGCACATCAATCCCATCATTCATATCAGTCTTTTAGGGCTCATCAAACCCTAATTTCAGTAATTACATGGCCTAAACAAGTCACCCCTTTGAATGCCTCCTTCCTAGACAGTTTCATGATTTGAAGACATCCAAAAATAGCCTCTAGAGGGACCAACGCAGGTAGGCCCATGTAAGGGTGCACTGCAGAGCAGTTAAGTCCATGCCAGGGTGCTCTGCAGAGCACTTAGGCTTCCTTTCACCTGCGCTGGGCGAGATTGAGTGAAATTCACATAGGGTTTGGGGAATATTCTTATCTTTTGGAGTCATCTATATGGTTCCCTTACTTATCAACTCCTATGAGCTCAAAAATGGATGAGGAATGAGTTAAGGTGCATCCTATCCTCTCATCCCTTCCTCCATGGAACTAATTCTAAGTATGGAAGGCCATTCAATGCCACAATTTATGACAAAACCTCCTTCATATTCCTATAAATTGACCACTCATCTAAGTGATCAAGGGCTGTATTATGTTGAATTGTAAGGAGATAATGCTGCTGTGAGATTTGGTGAAGCAAGTATTGTAATGCTACAAGTTCGTCATGCTTTTGATGTGATGTGGATGGGATCCAAGTTGGAGGAATGGCTTTGAATCAGACACAAATGGTTGTAAGTCCTTCTTCTATTCAATAAAGTGTTTGAACCTTTCTCCTATATGTTTGAATTGTTTTATAATGCTTATATCTGTGAAATGTATCTAATTCCATTCACTTATATTCAATAGATATCTTGCTTTGATCAATTCTTGTTCTCTGTTGTGTTTATAGGTACTTCTCAAGCGTATTAAGTACGGGAAGGAGTGATGTGATCGATACAAAGGAGACGAGAGGAAAGCAAAACTACAAGTAGGTCTTCTCATCTTCTCATCTTATCTATTGCTTATAATAAAAGACTAAAACACTTTAAACTGTTGTTCTAGATATGGCTACTTATCTAGGGAATTAGTATTATCCGTAGATACCAAATTCTCTAGAACAAATTGGTGACCATACTGGGGAAGATCCTCTTTCCTAGTAGCTTATACACCTCCTAGGACATCCTTGTAGACCTTGTGTTCATTGATTGTAATTCAGCTCTTTGCATTGAAAATTTGGTCAAAACTGTGTCAAATTGCCTCTTGAAATGGCTCACTATCACCAGCGCAAGTTTGTGAGGGACACAGTGTGCTACAGAGCGCCCTTGGCTTAGGGACAGTGCTCTGAAGTGCACTGTCTCCTATTCAGGGCTACGCTAATCCTCCTAGGGTCAGTTTCCCACCTTTGGAAAGTGTTTTTGCCAACTTTTCTCTGTTTGTTTGGTTTTTGATTGATCAATGAATCTTATGTCTCAGAGAACAAGTTTCTATTTCCTTGTATAGCCCTACTTTGATTTGATTGATTAATGTTTTCTTTGTTCTTATCGATCATAGTCAAAGTTAGAATATAGTTGATTAATCTTCGTTCGAAAGAAAGTGTCGTAAAGTCTTGTTTTCCTTCGAAATAGAATTGTCGTAAAAGTCTTCGTTCTTATGAAACATTGATTGATTGTATGTGCATATTTCCTTTTGTTCACATTTACATTAAAGAAATCGAAAAGAAATACATGCATGTTGCATTGAAAACATTGTGTGCGCTCATAGGAATAGTGTAGGGAAATTGCATTAGATTGTGTTCTTTGCTCTTTGATCGAAAGAAATTTGATTGCTCTATCCCTAAGAAGCTAGGATTTTCATCGTTAAATTGAATGGAAAGAATGCTTATCATGATAGTTGCATTCCTAGGAATTTCAGAATACATCACATGGTGAACTTGAAAGGAAAATTCCTAAGAAAGATCAACTTAAAATTAACATCAATTTACCTAATGGAGCATTGCCATTAATGAAAACATTTAGTGGTTCTAGGCTAGAGATGTGTTTCGGTGTCATAAAGCAAAGAAACTATCGCTAACTTGTCTGAAATACATCCCAAGTGTGATACCTCATTCCATGTACATGAGTATATCGTAGCTCGTCCACGTACCTTCAGGTATATAGGGCGGTGTTACAGTACATAAAGTATATGGGAATGCTTTCAGTGTGCGGTTTTGCATTAGACAACACTTATATGGACTGGGCCTCCATGTACCTTCAGGTATATATGGGATCACAACACTAGGTTTCTATCCATCCTTATGTAACCGAGTCAGCCGCCTTTTACACTGTGATACACTGAACACAACATTCGGGGAGGTTGCCTGCCTGTATTTCTTGGTTTGCCAGGAGGTATTCTGCAGTTCATAGTTTCCTGTTAAAACTTTTTCCTAGCTTACCCCTTTTGTTTATTTCATTTTGAAAATAAAATTAATCAGCAATCATGGAGGAACATCAACCCTTACCTCGTCGTTCGCGGAGAATAGCGAGTAAACTTCCTTTGCCGCCCAAAGCTACACCTATTTGGTCAAAGCGCTCTCGCTTAACTGAGTTAAGTACATCAAGAACTCCCAATTATTCATTTGAATTACCTGAATCATGTATTTTGGTAAGTATTGAGACTCCAGTTACTCCAACCATTTCTAGTACATCCGTTTCTGAAGAAGAAGTTTCACAATTACCTGAGGACATTAGCATTGATCCTAGTGAAATAGTAACTGAAGTTGTTCAACAACAAGTTGATCCTCAACTTGAAGTTGCTCAACAAGAAATTACTTCTGAACTTGAATTAGTTCAACCAAAAGTTAATCCAGAACCTATCACAGTTCAAACAGAAGTTACATCTGAACCTGAAGTTGTTCAGGAACCTCTTTCTGAAACTGTTGTTCTTTTACCCGAACATCTGGACTTCGAATTTGAACATTTAGAAGTTGTTACTTTACCAGAAGATGATCAACCATTTACCCCTTAGACATCAATAACTACTGAAGCTTCCACTTTATCAACACCATAAATCTTTTATGAACCAGACGGTGAAGTTCTTCCACCTGGTTTAATTGACGTCGAGGAAGAATTGGAAGAATATTTTACACCTGGAACCCCATTCCACTTTGGAACTGGGCTTTATATTTACCCTCATACTCCTCATTTTACTGCTTCATTTGATCCTGCTTATTTTCAAGTACCCGTCGATTCTTTAGGACAACTTTTGGGTCAGTTAACTATGGCTGAAAAACCATCAACATCCCAAACTGTATCATCTGATGCAGCTACGGCAGAATCTTCTGTTGCAACCTCTTTGATGTTTTCTACCACACCTGAGTCGCACCTATATGGTGAATCGTCCATCCCGGTTGGTTACCAATATTTATTTGGAACCCACTCAGGGGTTGCTTCTACACCATGGTCATCACCCATGTCCTCAACCGGAATTCTACCTGGTTCTTCTTTAACAGGAACTCAACAGTTTGATCCTGCATATCAATATCAAGCTGGGAAATCTAGTCAACAAAGACCTATGCATCCATTAAATACTGGATTTTTTCCATATGGAGAGCAATATGCTTATTCAGCTTATCCTCCCTATCCTGGAGGACCATCATATGGTAGTATCATGCAATATTTAGGTCAGCCTGGAATTCGAGTTTGTCAATGGTAACCAAAAATGCTAGTTCAACCAAGGCTTGTGTATCCAACACAACCAATGAAAACTGTGTCAGCTATTCCTACTACACCTATTGTTACTACTGTACCACAATCACAAGTTCAAACTGTTGTATCTCAACCGGTACAAATTGGTCCTTCTACCTCACAACCACAAGTTTTGGGTCAAGAAGTTCAAGTTTCTCAGGTTGTCATACAACAACCACTTGTGTCCGGGGTTTAACAACCTCAGGTTAGTATACCTTTATCTGGACTAACTCAGGCTTACACTGGTATCGTTTATTCACAACCTGGCCAACCTTTCATTGCTAGGAAACAAGAACCGTTAAACCAACAACAGTTGTACCAAAAACAACAACAGTTGATTCAACAACCATGGCAGCCCAAATTTCAACAACCTCAATTCCAACAATTCCAACCCCAATTTGGACCTGCCCAACAGGCTCAACCTGGGTTTGGACAGTATTAAGCTTACCAAGGTCCTGGTCAAAAAGGCTTTTTAGGTTATGGACAACTGCAAATTCAACGTGGTTATCAACAACCACCCTATGTCGTATTTGTTCAACAACCTTATGAAGGTTACCAAATGAAGATGCCCTATGTTGGTATGCAAAGACCTATTGCTAAGGAAATTCCATCATATCCTGGGTATGCTCAAGCTGACTTGAATCAACCGTTTCCATTCGTAGTGACTTTGGAATTACTAGATTTAAATTGGCTCACTAATGATCCAATCTTATATGCACCTTAGTGGCCTGTGATTCCACATAAGTTACCTTCTGACATTCTGAAATTTAGTGGAAATCCCGGAGAAGACCCATCAAATCATGTAATGACCTTTCATTTGTGGTGTTCATCAAACTCCTTAATTGATGATTCGGTTAGACTCCGTCTTTTCTAAAGAATGCTTATTGGTCTGGCTGCTAAGTGGTACATTGAGTTACCACGAGCTTCTTTTGACAACTTCATGACTTTAGCCACCACATTTCTGACCCACTTCTAGTTACCTATCAGATACGAAATTGGAATGGAACTCCTAATCAACTTTAAACAGACTACTGCTACCCATATATCAGATCATATTCATGAGTGGCGGCGTCGTCGTTGAATGGTTAAGACATATGTTCCTGATCAACTTTTGGCTGAGTAGTTCATAAAATATTTCTTGCCATCAATCACCGAGGATGTGGCAAAAGGTGGAGTTGTCACAGAAGAGGAAGTAATTTCTCGTGCCCAATACTTGGATTTCATTTACACACAATCTGGCACGCTCTACGACAAATTCACAATGCACCTCGACCAACTTTCACTGTTCCTCTTCCTCCATAATCGAGTAAGGACTCTCATGTCGGTGATGGTGTGATCGGTTCTTCGAGCACGCAAATGGTAGGAAGACCATCTTGTCAAACTCTTTCCATTACCAATCAAACTACCAATGCATCAGAAAACACTCTTGCTTCCGAAATTAATGTCGGTCATCTGACAAAGGAAAAAATCAAAAGCAACCAGGAGGCAAGAAGAAGGGGAAAAATAAGAAGAAACAAGATAATTCCCCTCAATAGAAATCATATGATTCCTCTACTATGATGAGCATTTTACAAGATATTGTCCACACTGCTTAGAGGTCTCTAAAATTTTAAAGACTTATAACACATCTACAGTGTTGATCGATCCGTTTCCAAACCTGGAGACACACTTGGTTGCAACATACCATGCTTCCACATCCCAAGTACTCATGTTATCCATCACAAAGCCACAAAATGAAGTTTTGGTGTCAATGAGAAATAAATATTACGGAAATCCACAGTCATCGTCGAATAACCAAGCCACTAATCAACCTAATCCTTCGACTTCGACTTCATCTGAAAATATTCCACCACCTATTGCAACATAATTGACAATAAAACCACCAAAGGGAGTTGTGCATAAATCGACATTTAACCCTCAAGCTCGAGTAGCTCAGAACTATAACATAGTGGAGTATCTTGCTCAATCACCTTCTGCTATGTCGACACTCGAGGTGTTACAAAATTGTCCCTCCCAGAAACAGGCTTTACTGTTAGCAATTGGTGGAATAGAACTTACAAATTCCAATCTTGTGGTTGTTAACCATGTGGGATATACACCATAGTTACCGGCGCAGTTAGCTTTCCTAGTTGAAGTAAAAGCTCTCAATAAGAATGTTCACCGAAATATTATTGATGAGGAGGCATCTACTTGCATTATGTCAATGAGCTACTGGAAAACACTTGGTTCACCGCCGTTGTCACAATCACCAACCACGTTAAAAGCTTTTGACAGACGAACATATACTCCTTGTGGGATTTTGAGTAACCTGCAAATTAAATTAGGGGGCAAAACAGTTACTGTTGAAGTTGAGGTAGTTGAAGGACCCCTCGATTACAACATTTTACTGGGAAGGCAATGCGTATATGCTATGGTTGCCACGTACTTTCGTACTATTGCATTCCGTCATAAGGGTGGAATCATAGTGATCGATCAGCTTGCCTTCTTTGCCAATAGTTCACAGGCTACGTGAAGCATTCCGTTGGTACACAAACCCCCGCTGTCACTTCAAAGTGTTGGAGTAGGTCTCTTTAAAGATCCTTCCCTAATGGGTACTTTTACATTACCATCACCATCTGATTTGGCAGAAGTGGCAAAAGTAGAGACTTGCAACATGAATTCCTCCACCTCATATGATTTAAGGAGGATTTCCAACAATTCTGAAGTTGATAGTAATACTGAGGTTATGCTGCTAAGCCCCATTGAGCTAGCATAGCAATCAATTTTTCTGGCTTGTGCGGCAAACCCAAATCCACTTTCACCAATTGTATGGGTAGACCGTTCGTTAGAATATGGTACTTCTTCTGATCCTTTCTCACGTATACATTCTACGAATGAAGGAATTGTCCAATCAATGATGTTAGGAGAAGAACCTTGGGAAGATCATCATCATCATTCTCACCTTCTAGATGACATCGAAGATTAGAGAACATTCATGTCGACAAATCTTGTTCACCATCAGAACTCGATAGCTACCGTACCCTCTTTCATGAATTTCGAGACACATTTGCATGGTCTTACAAGGATATGCTAGGCATTGGCTCTAGTATTGTTGAACACGAAATCAAAATGTACCTTGATGTCAAGCGAGTACGACAGTGACTTCGACCTGTTCATCTAAAGAAAGCCACCACGATTAAAGTAGAAGTTGAAAAACTTTTGCGTGCTGGTTTCATTTACCCTATACCTCTTACTGACTAGGTTTCCAACATTGTTCCTGTCATGAAGAAACAACGGACAATTCGAGTGTGCGTCGATTATAGGGATGTAAATCAGGCATGTCCAAAGGACAATTATCCTACTCCTTTTATCGAACAAATTATTGACGAATGTGCAGGATGTGAAATATTCTCATTTATGGATGATTTTTCCAACTATAATCAAATCAATATTTTCCCACAAGACCAATCTAAAACAACTTTTATTTGTCCATGGGGCACATTCATGTATAGGAAATTCCCATTCAGTTTGAAGAATGTAGGGGCCACATTTCAGAGGGCAATGAACTATGCCTTCCATGACATCAAGCACATTGTTCAACCTTACCTTGACGATTTACCTTCTCATTCACGAAAGTGGACTGATCACCCGCAACATTTGAGAGAAATATTTTTATAGTGTCGACACTACAAGATACGACTCAATCCACACAAATGTGTGTTTTGTGTTAGTTTTGGTCGATTTCTTGGATTTGTAGTGTCTAGAGAGGGGATTCGACTCAATCCATTAAAGGTTCAGGCAATTCTTGATCTGCCTCCACCTTCAAATCTTTTACAGTTACAAAGACTCCAAGGGAAGGCTAACTTTCTGAGGAGGTTCATTCCTAATTATGCTAAGATGGCTAAAGGTTTTATGTGTCTTTTGAAAAAGGAGATACCCTTCCATTGGGATCAGGTTGTGCAAGCTTCCTTTGATGCTCTTAAAGATACCTTGATTAGAGCTTCATTAATGTATTCTCCAAATTATCAAAACGACTATTACCTGTATCTCGTCGTTGCAGATACAACCATTGGCATGGTTTTAGTCCAAGAGGAAAATGGGATTGAACATCTGATTTATTATTTGAGCCACAATCTCAATGATACAGAAAGTAAGTAATCTTATGTCGAGAAACTAGCTTTGGTAGCTGTGCAAACTGTTCAAATATTTCGCCATTACATCCTGCTCCGGAAAACTACTATCATTTCAGATTGCAACCCTATGACATACATTTTGTCACGTCAATTGCTGGGGGGAAAATACTCCAAATGGATAGTCATTTTGTAGGATTTTGATATGGAATTCATCAAGTCCAAATCAAAGAAATCTCTAGTTTTTGCAGAGTTACTTAGCAGCCTTCCCTCGACCTCCATTGATTCAACATTTGAACCATCGATTTTGGATGAGTCTCTATTTGTGATATTGTCATCTGACGTGTGGTATGGAGATATACTGATCTATCTCCAAACCTAAACTTTCCAGCCTGATACCTCTACTCGCAATAATGATGTATTCGATACCAAGCCAAAGATTATCTGATCATTGGCGACACTCTTTACCGTCATGGTATCGATACGATTTCACATAGGTGCCTCACACATGAAGAAGCCGAGAAAGCATTGAATTATTTCCATTCAGGTGCCTATGGTGGACATTTATCTGGATATGCAACTGCACATATAATTCTCTGTGCCAATTACTTCTGGCCAACTATATTCAAAGATTGTATTATTGCTGCCAGAAGCTGTCATGCATGTCAGATATATGACCGAAAAACCAGATTACCACCTGCACCATTGCATCTAGTCATTGTTTTTGGACCATTCGCCAAATGGGGCATTGACTTCATGACATGTAACCCCACCACGGTTGGGGGGCATGGGTATATTATAGTCGTCGTTGACTATTTTACCAAATGAGCCGAGGTGATGCCAACTTTGAATAACAGTGGCGAAACGACTATTCTTTTCTTTTTTAACCATGTGGTTGCTCGGTTTGGGGTACCACAAGCCGTAGTTACAGATCATGGGTCGCATTTTCGTAATCACATGATCGCTGTTTTGACTGCTGAGTTAGGATTGCCACATGATAGTTCTAACACTTATTACCTACAAGTGAATGGACAAGTTGAGGCCATCAACAAAGTACTGAAGCGGATGTTGCAGAGAATGATAGGGGTTCATAAGTGAAACTGGCACTTAATCCTGTACTCTGCCTTGTGGGCATATTGAACCTCAGTGAGAAATGCAACTGGATTCAATCCCTTTCATTTGGTGTATGGTTTGGAAGCAATCTTACCGATATAATGCAAAATTCATCTCTCAAACTTGCAATTGACCTGTTACCTGACACTTCAGATGAAGAAGCGCATTTCTTGGAATTAATCCATCTGGATGAAACCTGTTGTGATGCCACATTGGCTAACGAAGCTCATAAGAAACGAATCAAGGCACAATATGATAGAAATGTCAAGCCTCATATCTTCTCAGAAGGAGACCTGGTCTTGCTTTACGATCAGGAAGCTGATAAACTTGGAGCAGGGAAATTCGAACCAATGTGGATGGGTCCTTATATTGTCAAGCATGTTTTGGCAAAAGGTGCCTACAAGTTAGTAGATTATGAAGGGATTCCATTGTCGGAGCCCTGAAATGGGTTGTACCTCAAACGTTACTATGCTTGATTGACTGTAGTAAAAATCACTGTATATATGCTTTCATTGCATGTGTGTGTGTGTGTCTTTTAGAGTTTTTATCTAGTTAGTAATCCTCTTTGCATTTGTTGCAGATGTCGGAGTCTTCGAAACCTTTTGTTGGTTATGCTGATGGTGCTAGTCATAATACGCAGAACTTGTCTTCTGTAGCAAGGGCTATTTTCGCTTGGCATTCGCCGAATCATTGTTAGGCTGGACTCGCAACTCATTGTACTACAACTAACAAACATTCATACTATCTGAAATCCAACAATTTTTCATATGTTCCTTAGAGTTCGTATTTTGGAAAGACATTTTGAACGCATTCAATATCAACATATTTCCAGAAATCTTAACACATTAATTGATTCTCTAGCGAATTATGTGTTAAATAGGCATTTGTGACACATGTAAAAGTAATATTTTCCATTCACATCATCAGTTGAATAGGATTTCATATAGCCATAGAAAACATTAAAAGTAAAATAGATAGGTGTTTTAAAAGTTTTTACAAAATTTGTGTCCAAGACACGTTTGGTCATCTGACCCAAAAAACTCAAAATGCATGCAAAACATCCCAAGTACATCTAGTGTTGCTCATGATAACAGGTCACAACCTATTTTATCATGCGCAAAAGCCTCACCCAACAACTAGGAACACCAATAGTGTGGCGTTGTAACCTCATAGGTAACTCCTAGATCCGGAAATCTGGAATACTAAAGGTTAATCCCTCTATGTGATCCTGCAACTCTGCTAAGGTCTCGGCCAAATCTAAGTCCTGGAGAACTGCTCTCCCAATGTTTCTCCACGCTGGCCCACCTACACCCTATTGGTGCCCCATAGGTCAAACAATACCCACATATGCATGGATAAGAATGATTTTAGTTTAGCCTTGGAAACATTAAAAACAAAAAAACATGTAGAAACTTGAAAAAAAAAACACTTTTGGTCAAACAATTTACCCATAGCACCCCATCGTGCTCCAACTGGTAGAATCAAATCTGGTTCTCCATGGAAATCCATCCTTTTTGTGGATGCTCCTCGATGACAAGGTGTTGTCAATCGAGCCAACTGAAGAATGTAGTGGAAAAAATGATAGTTGACTGACCCGCATAACGAGCCATCAGTTTCGCCCACCTTTGGATACATGGATCTCTAGGGATTCTCTCTAAGGTAAAAGTGATTAAGTTCGAACCATAGCAGAAATTCTTTGTCTTACCACTTTTTACCTTGGTCAGTTGTTCTTTCAGTGAAGAAATCACAACCTCGCACTAGTTAAAAATGGCTCTAGACACTCCAGTGCATACTGCATATATGATTTGTTCGCCAGATGTAGTGTCACACTACCAACCAATTTTGCGATTGTGAAGAGGATCATTCTCAAAGGAAAATCACCTACATCCCTGATGTTTATTTTCCCATCCTTGCTAGGCTATGTACCTGGCTGACAAAACTGTCTAATATAATCTCTCATTGATTCACCTCCACGGGAAAATCCAGAAAGTGAGATGGGGGCACCTTGCCTCGACAATCTGGTAAGAAAGTAAATATCATCAATAGTAATAGGGACCATCTTGTCCCTAATGTGAAAAGTCTGATCTGTCGGATCCCATGCATGAACAAGGAACTGTAGTAGTTCTATTTGTTGCCTCATTCCGGACAACTTGAAGTATTTGAGTAACCCACAGTTTTTTAGGGCCTCAACTGTACCCAGATTGTTTAGGGCAACCATGTCTTTTTCTTCGTGCTCTCTTTCTCGCCATGTAATTGACATTCTGATTCAATGAAAACCTGAAACACAATCATAAGCTTAGTTAGGATCCTTTCCATGCAAAAACCAGGACAAATTTTGGAGCAAACAACTAAATCAAACTTGGGAAACTCACCTAGCACAGCCCAGGCACAGAGACAGTGCGCTGCAGAGCATGCAACCTTCTA
Source organism: Pinus tabuliformis (assembly GCA_031772625.1). Classification (NCBI taxonomy): domain Eukaryota; kingdom Viridiplantae; phylum Streptophyta; class Pinopsida; order Pinales; family Pinaceae; genus Pinus; species Pinus tabuliformis. The sequence continues at coordinate 622,688,366 of CM062812.1, forward strand.
TCTGGGTGCTCTTCAGTGCAGTTTTCGATGTGAAAGCCTGCGCTGATCCCAGGGAAAAAAAATGAAACCCCAGGGCCCACAAAAACCCTAAAAATTGCATGAAATGACAAAAGAATGACTTGAAAAGAAAGAAGAGAGGTTAAGCTCCTACCTAGTCTAGATGGCTTGAGAAATGGTCCACAAAATCTCTCACAATCAGCTGATGAAGTTCGAGGTAAAAAACTAGCTCAGAGCACAAAACTGAATGGTAAGTTCCAAATGGTAAAAATGTCATGGTAAAAACTTGTTTTATGTTTATTTCATGTTCATTAATCGAGTAAACATTAGTATTTGCCTATTTTTGCCTATGAAACAAGTATTTTTAATCCATTTGGTGGTGTTTTGAGCAGGTTTTGCAACTGACTTACAGAATTCGACGTGCTCAATTGTAAATTGTACTTTTGACCATAGAGCACACTTTTATCTCTTTTTTGACTTGTGTTAAAAATGAAAAAGGAACCCCCTTGGAGTCCTCTTTAAGCTCTTTTCAGACTCTCTAAACATGAAAAGATTGCCAAGCACTTGTCCCTTCTAGCTCGTTAACGGATTGGAAACGACATCTTTCTTGTATTATTTTACGCTTTTTCGGACTTGAGAGATAAATTTACGAAAAAGAACTTGTGGAGTTTTCTTTTTGTCCCTTTTCAAACTCTCTAAACATGAAAAGGACTGAGTTATCTTTGTCGTTAAACTCGTTAAAACATCAAATAGCGACAAACTTGTCCATCTAGACAAGACTGAGTTTCACCTTCGCTAGACTCATTAAAACATCAAATAGTGATGGATTCACCCGAAGGGTGGAATTATACAACAAGCATATGTTATCCTCCTCAAGCTTGATAAAAATAAAGAGGTACTGGTTAGCAATGACTGGGGAAAATGGGAAAAAGGGGAAAACCACTTTATGGTAGCAGGTCGCTCTTGAACATGACACTTTCACTTCATCATCGTGACTATTTGGGTTGGGTTATTAGCTTAATGGTTATCATACTGTTGGTCTATCATACCATCCATCACTTTGTTTTGGGTCAATGCTACCAATTCATTTCAGTGTTGCTGACATGTTCAAGAGAAGTCATTCAGTCAAAATTCATCCTTTGCAATACCATAAACCTTCATATTCATGACTGCCATTCCTGAACCTTGTATCGTCAGTCAAATTCCATCTCTAAAATCACTACACGTGTTTCGTGTCGTTGATGTGGGATACATCAATACCCTCCTGCGACGAGTCGCTTCTTGTCGACATTAGCGCATTATCCAAGAAGTTGACTTAGAAACACCCTTCCAGTACCTTGAGGCTTGCATGCATCAATGGCAGGTTTCTCACTTCCGGCGATAGGTTGACATCAATGACATTCGACTGAAAGACTTTGTATGGTGTTCGACATCAAATCATCCATTCACACCATGCAGAATGTACTGCAGTACCTTGAGGATCATTATCATTATCGGTGATTTCTCTCGCATCTGTTAACAACTTACATCATTGGCTGGTAATTAGATGGTGTCTTCCCATGTTCGAATTCAGATCACATATTCACATGGTTAGACTTGTACTTGAGCGAATGATTGAACGAGATAGAAGACCCCAGATCTAGTTTCATACATTCGGGCTGCGATTTCAGGAGTACTAAATCATAGGTACAATGGCTTTACATTGATGGTCATTCCAATCATGGCTCTATATCTATAGATGACTGTTTATGTACACATAATGAGAGTTTATAAGCTGAGCATTGGTATGCCTTCTCTTAGCGATTCATGTAAAAATCAAATATCATGATATATGTATTGTAATTGATGTAGGTCACCTTCCACTTCGATACCCTCTCATCACACTGTAAAGCATTTCATTCGACATTGGAATTTTTCCGACTTCATGCTTTAGGGGGCAACTGTTACAGATCCATTTGGGCACATCAATCCCATCATTCAGATCAGTGCTTTAGGGCTCATCAAACCCTAATTTCAGTTGCTACATGCTCTAAACAAGTCACCCCTTTGAATTCCTCCTTCCCAGACAGTTTCATGACCCGAAGACATCCAAAAATAGCCTCTAGAGGGACCAGTGTAGGTAGGCCCATGTAAGGGTGCACTGCAGAGCAGTTAAGTCCATGCCAGGGTGCTCTGCAGAGCACTTGGGCTTCCTTTCACCTGCGCTGGGCGAGATTGAGCGAAATTCACATAGGGTTTGGGAATATTCTTATATTTTGGAGTCATCTAGAAGGTTCCCTCACTTATCAACTCCTATGAACTCGAAAATGGATGAGGAATGAGTTAAGGTACATCCTATCCTCTTATCCCTTCCTCCATGGAACTAATTCTAAGTATGGAAGGCCATTCAATGCCACCATTTGTGACAAAACCTCCTTCATCTTCCTATAAATTGACCACTTATCTAAGTGATCAGGGGTTGGATTATGTTGAATTATAAGGAGATAATGCTGCTATGAGATTTGGCTTTAAAGCAAGTATTGTAATGCTACAAGTTTGATGCTTTTGATGTGATGTGGATGGGATCCAAGCTGGAGGAATGGCTTTGAATTAGACACAAATGGTTGTAATTCCTTCTTCTATTCAATAAATTGTTTGAACCTTTCTCCCATATGTTTGTATTGTTTTATAATATTTATATGTGTGAAATGTATCTGATTCCATTCACTTATATTCAATAGATCTTTTTCTTTGATCGATTCTTGTTTTCTGTTGTGTTTACAGGTACTTCTCAAGTGTATTAAGTACGTGAAGGAGCGACAGGATCGATACAAAGGAGACGAGAGGAAAGCAGAACTACAAGTAGGTCTTCTCATCTTCTCATCTTATCTATTGCTTATAGGAAAAGACTAAAACACTTTAGACTGTTGTTCTAGATATGGCTACTTTTCTAGGGAATTAGTATTTATCCGTAGATTATACCAAATTCTCCTAAACAGTACACTATATCGACCTAGGTGAAACGAGATTATGCAGGCTGAGACCTGTGGAGAGTAGCCATTGTGTCTCCTATAACACTTGATGAACTAATCCAGTAAGGGAGAGTGCTTGACTACAAGGATGAATGGTGACAATGAATATCTAACCAAGGGGAGGGGGTCAGACAAACACTAGGGGAACCAATAGTTGTGCATGGTATCCTATATGAAATTGCAAGGACAAAGTTTCCCATCTAATGAAGAAATTGGATGTCCTTCAACTTGATATAATTGTGATGAATTTGAAGTTCAAGGATCAAATAATGACAACTGTGGAAGAGATGGAGAAAGTCCAAGCCTTGATAGCAAGGACAACCAAGCAGGAGGATGAAATTGATGCACTTCAGTGACAGATAGTGGAATTACAAGAACAAGTCTAGATGCTGACTACTGGACTTAGTGACTAAGGCAGTGAGACTTGGAGCGAGGGTGGCCAAGGTACAAATCTTAACATACCACCAATCGAAGCAGAAAATACTCTCAATTGAAGTATGTATGTCTATGAATTTTATTTTTTTTTAGGCAATTTATGTAGATTGTTCATCACCAAAACTGTCACATATTTTGAGACAATATGTAGCCCTTCATAAGTGACAATAGACAATATTAGACATAGGAGCATGAAGAGGAATATCAAAATATAAAATTTCCATAATATTTGTTGTGACTAGCCATATACTTAATAGAATCCATACTCATTCCTATTATTAAAAAAAGAAAAAAACCAACATATACTTGTTATATAACTATATTATAGTTAATTACGCCAAAGCCGTTTTGTGATGAGGTTTTATCTCACGATACTATTCCTAGATTCGTTGTCTGCCACCTAAGCATGCCCAATCACAATTGTTTTGTTATTCATAGATTCTCCCTCTGCCACATAAGCACGCTGATCAAAATTACACCTGTGAAAACTGCACGACACCTATGAAAACCACAAATCTTTTAAGTAGCATTCAACTAATTAGTCACATGATCGAGTCACACTACTTCAATGTTTCTTTTTACCAATAAATAAAAATGCTAGTATATGTAACTAAAATAATATATAGTTATAACTAATATTATAATATTATATTTATTCTATAATATTAATAATTCTTTATAATATAATTAACAATAATATATACACCTTCTTCTCATATGTATATATAGATTTATAATATTACTTAATATATAGAGATATATTAGGATATTATAATATTAATTATCAATAGCTATTATATTAATTATATTATACGTTTTAAAGGATTTTGTTAGATTTGGCTGAAGATTTTCTATGTATTTCAAATTTTTGGTTTACCAAAAAATCCTAAACTATATTATATGTTTATTTAATTACAAATTAGGTAATTGGTAATATTAGAATTAATATTATAATATATGTAGTGATGTTTTATTTTGGTAGTTAATTAAAATTATAGATTTATAATTTTAAATATTAATTAATTAAGATTATATGTTACAGATATATATTGATATATAGTTAGTAATATATTATGATTTATTATAAATAATAATTATCAATTTAAGTTATTTGAGTTTGATTATTAAATGTTGTGGTGATAGACTAAATGTTTTATATTTTTTTGATCTAAATTTTAATTAATTAGCAAAATAATAAAAAAAAGAGTTTTTTTGGCTTTAAAAATTAGCCAATCCACCTTTATAGAAATCATAAAGTTAAAAAACTAGAAACTTGTCAAAACTTTAGCAAAAGTTCAAAAAACTTTCAGTTGCATAAAATTACTTCAATTCTATCTACCAAAAGCAAATTACATATATGAATTATATATATATATATAATTTGTTAATGTAATATAATATAATAAATAAATAAATTTATAATTAAAAAGTTAATCAATACAAAGTTAATGATAAATAGATTGTTATAGTCATGATATATATATATATATATATAAATATAAAATTATAATTTGTTAATGTAAAATAATATAATAAATAAATAAATTTATAATTAAAAAGTTAATCAATATAAAGTTAATGATAAATAGATTGTTATAGTCATGGTCTTGATAAGGACTAATAACCAGAAACTTGAGAAACATTACACCAATACTCATATATATGAAATAAATAAATTTACTTGTTATAATATTAGTAGGTTTTTTGCTCGATGAAAATTAATTAATTTTTAGTTTTTGTTTGTTTGTTTGTTTATTTGTTTTGTTTTTTTTGTTTTATTTTGTTTGTTTTTGTTTGTTTTAGTTTTTGTTTTGTTTGTTTGTTTTGTTGTTGTTGTTGTTTTTTATTTTTTGTTTTTTGTTTTTTTTGTTTTTTGCTTTTTTTTGTTTTTGTTTTGTTTTTTTGTTTTTGTTTTTGTTTTGTTTTGTTTTTTTTTTATATGGTGATTATTATTATTTATTAAAATTAATTTTGATTTATTATATAGTTATAGTTATAATTATTGAGTGGGCCTAATGGTTAAGAGCATATGTTTTCTTCTAAGAGGTCACGAGTTCAAGTTCTAATATTAGGGTTAATAATGTTTTTTTTGCATGGTATTAATAACAATCTAGTCCATGGTATTTGTCCCATAGTATTTTGGCCATAGGTTTCACCTAAATATAACCCATTTTTTGAGTGTTCGTAAATATAAGGTGACTTATGGAGTAAATATAAAAAAATGTTTTATTTGTTTACCATACCTCTCGTTTATTTATATTTTTATTAATTTACCATACCTCTTTTACAAATATGGTATTTGGCCCATAGGATTCACTTAAATAAAACCTCTTTCTTGAGCCTTCATAAATAGAACGAGGGTTATGGACTAAATATAAAAAGAGGTTTTATTTATTTACGATACGTCTAGTTTATTTATATTTTTATTTATTTACCATACCTTTTGAGTAAGTATAAAAAGACGTTTTATTTATTTACCATACCTCCACTTTACTTATATTTTTATTTGTTTACACCCTTACATGTATATAAGGTGACTTATGGAGTAAATATAAAAATGTTTTATTTATTTACCATACCTCTCATTTATTTATATTTTTATTAATTTATCATACCTCTTTTATAAATATGGTATTTGTCCCATAGGATTCACTTAAATAAAACCTATTCTTGAAAATGGGCGAATGGATTCACTTAAATAAAACCTATTATTGACAATGGGCGAATGGAAGGTTGTAAGTCCTAATTTCAAGGGCTAAATTTACCTTTTTTACCCTCTCCCTTAAAATAAGGTGGGCTATTTGAGGTGATTTGTAAAAATGTACTATGATACAAAATATTCGCCCACTAAAAATTCAAAACCCCTTAATTTCGCCAAAGGGTGAAGATTCGCCCCTAAAATTATCCTTGACCATACTAGTAGCATAATTTTCTAATTTTGATATTATTTTCTATCTGAAAGTCTTATATCAAAAAACTAGAAAAACCCATAGCATAGAAAGTTAAAACTACTTAAAAAACATTAAAAAACATTAAAAAACAACATGAAATTAAAGTGTTGTTGCACATTGTTTTCTTGTATGTCTTCATTATGCAGGGGTGTTCTTTGTTCTTGACGTTGTGGCTCTCTATCAGAGTCGAATGAGGAAAATCCCATGTTTTTTCGGGTTCTTGGAAAGAAGCCTGACCCTTTTGTTAAGTTTATACACCTTCTCGAGCAGCTCTACCACACATATGATTAACTCTTGTTGCATGCCTACATTGTTTATTCTCTTATGTTAACATGTTGTACCTTGGGCTTGGAGAGGATCTACCTGTCTTTGTGGATGCTTGTGATGGTTGTGAAGATTTTGGAGGATGTCTAACAAGTTCTGGAGCTGCATATTGATGATAGAGATGTTGAGGAATAGTTTGATGGCTCAGATGCTTAGTCTTGTTGTTGGTTGGCATCCTAGTCAACCTAGTTTGACTTGTGATGATGTTGGTGACGTTGCAGTGATTTGTAGGAGTGTTGTAGAGGTGTCAGAGACCTCTGTAGGCCCTATAGAGGCTGGTCAAGTTGTGGAAGAAGTTGAAGCAAGATATGAGCCGAGGAAGCATGAGTTTGAGTCTCCTTAGCCCTAGGCACATGCATGATGGGTAAAGCGAGTGGTCTTAGGCTCCCATTTCTTGCAGGATAGGCTCAAAGGAGTGGTTATAGCTCTAGTCGCTCAGAGGACAATGCTAAGGGAGCGACTTAGGGATTTCATGAGTTTTATTCCACATTACTTGTGCTACTCAATCTATTTTCTTCTTGTGGAAATGTTATTGATTGGGAATTTTTGACATATGGTCAAAAAAAGTTTGTGGGCCCTCCAGAACCTGATCAAGGTTTAAGATATCAAAGGGATAGTGGAGTTAGTGATTGATTTGGTCAAGAAGCCTTCCTCAACCAAATTTGAAGCATGTGAACAGATTTTCTGAGTCTTCCATAACTTGTTGTAATTATTGAGTTAATCATCTCAAAAGATGTTAAATAGAAGAAGGCTTTGAGTTCATTTGGTTGGTTGCTTGCAGAGTGAGTGGGTATGCTAGTGTGAGAGCATTGTGAGTGAGTTGAGTATGCCACAAATGATCACATATGTTATGTAGATATATATCATAGATTTGTGAGTTGAAATCAAAGATAGAGTTGGGAAGAAGATTCAGAATTTGTGTGTTGGTTGTGGCAGAATTTTGGGCTTTGTGATGTGTTTGTGAGCAGTGTTTTGGTGTGTGAAGTAGTGAAGATTTCCCTTCTCTGGTTCAGATTTATGATTCATATTTGATGAATAGAATGATAGAGCTATTGGATTTCTCATGTTGAGCGAATTGAGAACCCAATTTGAAAATATGCGAAAGGTGGTTCACATGGAGGAAGTGAAGGAATGGAGGCTTCAATATGGACAATTATTTGGTCGATTCATAGTAGGAAGAATTTTCTCCATGCAATAGGAGTTGGACAGTCGAATGGTGGTTGGGTGAGGATTGTTGGTTGTGGGAGCTTCCAGCGGATGGTAGTCCGTAGATATGCAAGAGAAACATATTTCCAAATTGATAGTTTCCATCATACTGTAGAGAAATTTGAGTCTTCCAGATATGTGTGTAGCTAATCCATATAAAAAATTGTTCAATAGATAATAAAAATAATTGACCAAAGCAACAACAGCAAGGTGGTTTTCTCCCGAAAGGGTTTCCACCAGAAATACATGTGTTCTTGTGTGCGCATGCTTGTGTTGTTATTTCTCATGGTTATCATGGTTTCAGTTTACTGGTGCTTACATGTTTGATGATATAATGTTGTGCATGTGAAAGTATAATAGATATTGAGGAAAAAGTTTAATTTGGTGAAATTGATACAAAGGCCACACTACTGATTCACCCCCCCCCTCCGTAGTGAATATATTTCCAACAATTAGTATCAGAGCCAGTGCTCTTCAGTGAAGCTTGACCGCTTGGAGAATAGATTGTGGATCATGGCCACAAATAGGAGAAGGATGTCTCAAAAGATAAGAAGTTTGAAGAAGGAAGAAAATATGTCCATTATAGAAGAAGCTGCAAATTCTGAATCATATGTGTCTCGAGGTAACATTTTAAATAATTTTTTTAATTATAATTCTGAGGATTCTTTTGAGGTTAATGATGAGAAGGATATTGTTGTAATTAAATATGAATATGAATCAACAATGGTTGTGGTCAAGGAATTAGATGCTCAAGTAGATAATCTAACAGTCGCATGTGAAGATTACAAGAAATTGTTGCAGGTTTGTGATGAGAAGGATAAAAATATTAATGAGGAGCTTACTACCTTGAGAACCCAGCTAGAGGATTCAAAAATAAAAGAAGAAGTGGCGCGAAACAAACAAAAGGAAAAGAAAGATTATGTTGAGGCACTTGAAAATGTAGTAGAAAAATTGAGAAAGAAAATTGAAGAGAAAGACCAACAACTTGAGAAGGTTAAGAGCAACATAGCAGTGAGAAAATCTAGATGTAACCTTCAAAGAGGAGGTGCAAGTTCAGATGTAGGAAAAATTAACAAGATAGATTCAAAGAAACCTACAATGAAATTTGTGAGTAACCTTGAAAATGTTGGAGAAAAGAGGAAACAATTTCATCAACAACAAAGAAGAGATTTGAAAGGAGCTTCTATGTCAAGAAGATCATATGCTCCTAGAGTTGATAGTAGCAGAATTCAAAGGATAAAATATAATTTGTTTTCTCTGTTGATGAACGATATTGAGTGTTTCAATTACTATCAGTTTGGACATATAACAACATTTGTAGAAACAAATTAGATACATCCATACAATAGTTTGGATAACAAAGAATGGGATCTTCTTTCAGGTATACAAGTTTATTTAATGATATATGTTATGCTTGTAATTTGTTTGGGAATAAATCCATTTATTGCAGGTTTAGTACGAGAAGTTGGAAATCTAGCATGGGAAACAAACGATCATATCCTTTGGCTTCTTATCATGGTCATGTAGAATGTTTTATGTGTCACAACTTTGGACACATCGCCAAGGATTTCTTGATGCCTAGATCCATGAGATGGTCAGTACAAAAGAAACAACCAAAAAGACATGCAAAACAAAGGAACCAACCTAGAGCAATGTGGAAGAAAAAGGAGGAATAGTTAGGAAAATGTGGTATTGATATTTGGTCATGTGATGAGGATGAAAAATGGTATATTGATAGTAGATGATCTCATCATATGTTAGGATATAGGAGAAAATTTCACTTCTTGAATAAAACCATAAGTGGCCATGTTGTTTTTGAAGGAAGTGAAACAACAAGAGTATTGGGAATTGGCAAGGACAACCTTTGTGAAAAGAGGATCAATGTTGAAGAAGTATGACTTATTGAGGGTTCAAAGCACAATATTATAATTATGAGCCAAATGGTTGATGAAGGCAAGGAAATGGTCTTCAACTTCGAAGGTTTCTTCATTAGGAAAGAAGAATCGAAGAGGGTAATTGCAAGAGGAGTCAAGACCCCAGACAATGTGTATGTGTTGAAGGGTAGAGCGAAAAGTAAGAAGAGACCAAGAGAGTAATCTTCTTCATCATATTCAGAGTAGAAGAGATCAACACATATTGCAGTCCGCTCTTAAATGTTAGATCTCTTAGACTACTAGATGGATGTGAAGCCTTCATAGGATCAAGGGGAGTATATGTCATATTTTGTTTTCACATGCAATAGTTTGTGTTTATGCTTATCTCTATGATTATGTTTTCTTGGTGATGGGTTATTGCTATTGGTGACCTTTTTTATGAGGTGAAATCAGGAGGAGAGATGACACATGTTTAGGGGAAGCACTTTATATGCTTCCATATTTTGATGGAATTGTGGCTCCTTGGTGGAGTTAGGATATGCATCTCATGCTATGTGCTCATCCATTGCATATGTTTATGTTTGAACATGTATGTTGTCTATGTGATTTAACATGCAGTTGGGATGTATCATGCATTTTGGGTTGATGATTTAATGCATGTGTTTGTGCCATGGAGATTAGTGTGATGATGATATTTTGCATGTGATGCTGATATGAAGTATTATGATGGTAGATGATGCTTATTCTTTTGAGCATGGATTGATGATGTGATGTTGCTACTGTCATTACATCATTATTTGATTATTTGTTGCTACTAGTTATTGAGTATCTCGTTGAGGTTCATTTTCTATGTGATGGTTATTGTTGCTGCCATATATAACTTTAGAGAGTCAACATTTTGGACTGATTGGTGTGCATGATTGTTGGTCTATGATGTTGCTAGTATATGTTATTGATGGGACGCTATGTATTGTTAGGCGTTGTCGGTTACTGCTGCTGAAATATTGATTCATGGTTGTGTTTTGGAGAGGATGATACATGTCTCTTATGTGATTTATATTGACATTATCTTGCTGTCATAGAGAGGACATGTGGCTGAACATATGATCTATGTACTTCAATTGTGACATTGTATTAGACATGCATTGCATTGAGAGCCATGTTTGGCATATGTTGCATAATGAGTCATGTGAGTTATGGTTTAGCCATATATCGGATTATTGATGTACTTGTATAGTCATGCATTATCATTGTGGTAGCCATGTAATAAGCCTATGAGGCCATGTACTTTGTCTCATATCATTGGGTCATAGTCTTTGGTCCATGTGGAGTAGCCTCTTGCATGTGGAAAGGAGGCATTGACAACTATGTATATCAATGTATATTCAACCATGGAGATGATTGCATTCAGTGGAGTATGGATGGTCATACTTTTGTGACCTGTCATCATGGATTTTTTTTTACTATGTCTACATCAGAGAGATGCTGCTTCTAGACAATTATTGCTATTGCTGGTATACGAATTTTCTGTTGCTGGGGAGTACATTTTGGAGAGGTTGTATTTGGTGTTGTTTCTTCATAGTTGGTTGGATGTTTTGTTGCTATTTCTATGGAGTTCATCAATGTTTTTTTTTGGTAGTAGATCACATTATGTCACTATTGCTATGTATTGGTGATATGATTTGATGTTTTCATTATGACACATATTATGTTATTGTTGCTTCAGGGGAGAGAGTATGTGTTTCAGTGTTTGCTGCTGGTAGGAGATGTATGTTTCTTCTCTTGTGTGTTGTTGATTGGGCATAGCTTATGTACAGGGGGAGTTTAGTGCACATATCTTCTAGGGGGAGCGTTGTTGTTATTTCAGTCTTGCACTCCATTGTTCATCACCTGCATATGATTATGAGTGGTTTTTATGTTTTTGTGATGGAGCCCCTTGCATGTAGAGGAGTATATAGCATTCATTTTTAACATGTTTAGTCCTTTTCCATTATTTTCAAAGGGGGATAATATAAGGATGTTTTGATCATATCATTGTTTCAGCTAGGGGGTTGACATCAATGCCAAAGGGGGAGATTGTTGGCATTGATATGTGTTGCAATGTTGCATATGTGTGGTTGATTGTCATTGATGTCAACCTGGTTTCTTGGGTTGGTTAGCTATGCATATGTATGTGTGGCTACAAATGGTTGAGGTGTTTGATGATTTAGGTGATGATGGAGATATGATAGATGGTCCTTGGCATGCCTACTAGTCTAGACTAGCTTGGAGATGAATGTTGATGGTCCTTGCTTAGATGATGGTTTGTTTACATTAGCTTGGAGGTTTTCCCATGATGATGATCTTCATGATCATGTTGCTGCATACATTTGATGGTGATTTCTTCTTCAGGAGTTAGTGTTGAGGAGCCTTGTTTATTAGGTCTCCATGGTCTCCATGTCCTGTATTAGGTCTCTTATGTTGACATGTTGTACCTTGGGCTTGGAGAGGATCTACATGTCTGTGTAGATGCTTGTGATGGTTTTGCAGATGTTATAGATTTCTAACAAGTTCTAGAGCTGCATATTGATGGCAGAGATGTTGAGGAATAGTTTGATGGCTTAGATTCTTAGGTTGGTTGTTGGTTGGCATCCTAGTCAACCTAGTTTTAATTGTGATGATGTTGGTGACATTGTAGTGACTTGTAGGAGTGTTGCAGAGGTTTCAGATACTTCCAGAGGTCCTACAAAGGCTGGTCAAGGTCTGGAAGTAGTTGTGGCAAGTTCTTGAGCTGGGGAAGCATGAGTTTGAGTCTCCTTAGCCCCAGTCACATGCATGATGTGTCAAGGGATGAGTTTAGGCTCTAGTCGCTTGCAGGATAGGATCAAGGGAGTGGTTATAGCTCCAGTCACTAAGATGATAGTACTAAGGGAGGGAATGAGGGATTTAACGAGTTTTGATCCACATTCCTGGCGCTTCTCAGATTATTTTAGTCTTGTGGCGATGTGATTATTCTAGAATTTTTAGCATATGGTTGGAAAAAGTTTTTGGGCCCTGTAGAACCTGATCAAGGTAGAAGATATCAAAGGGGTAGTCGAGTTAGTGATTGATTTGGTCAAGAAGCCTTCCTAAAACAAATCTGAAGCATTGGAACAAATTTCTTGAGCCTTCAATAACTTGATGCATATACTGAGTTAATCATCTCAGAAAATCTTAAATAGAAGATGACTTTGAGTTCATTTGGTTGGTTTCTTGGAGAGTGAGTGAGTATGCTAGTGTGAGAGAATTGTGAGTGAGTAGAGTATGCATCAACTTCTCACATATGTTATATAGAGATATATCATAGATTTGTGAGCATAAATTAGAGATAAATTTTGGAAGAATATTCAAAATTTGTGTGTTGGTTGTGGTAGAATTTTGGTAGCCTTGTGATGTGTTTGTGAGCAGTGTTTTGGTGTGTGAAGTAGTGAAGAATTACCTTCCCCAATTCATATTTGATGAGAAGAATGTTAGATCTGTTGGGTTGCTCATGTTGAGCAAATTAAGAACCCAATTTTAAAATATATGAAAGGTAGTTCGCATGAAGGAAGTGAAGGTGTGGAGGCTTCAGTATAGATAGTGATTTGGCCAATTCATAGTAGGAAGAGTTTTCTCCATCCAATAGGAGTTGGATAGTCCAATGATGGTTGGGCAAGGATCGTTGGTTGTGGGATTTTCCAACGGATGGTAGTTTGTAGATCCGCAAGAGAAACAAATTTCCAAATTGATAGTTGCCATCATACTATAGAGAAAGTCGAGTCTTCCAACTATGGGTGTAGCTAATCCATGTAACAATTTGTTTAGTAGATAACAAAAATAAATGAGCAGTGCAACAACAGTAAGGTGGTTTTCTCCCTAAAGGGTTTCCACTAGAAATACATGTGTTCTTGTGTGTGCATGCTTTTGTTGTTATTTATCATGGTTATCATGGTTTCAATTTATTGCTTCTTACATGTTTGCTGATATCATGTGCATGGGCATATATAATAGATATTGAGGCAAAATTTTAATTGGGTGAAAATTGATACAAAGGCCACACTACTGATTCACCCCCTCAGTAGTTAATATATTTCTAACTGCTGGGAAATATATGAAGCCGTTTTGATCAAAGAAGATGGAATAGAAGAAGCAAAGCAGGGAGAGTAGAGGGAGGACTAAGAGAGAAAAGTGAAAGAGGGAGAATATGATAATATGGCATGAGAGTTGAGTAGAAGCTGTTGAAAATGCAACAAGAAATTCTAGTTTTGACTTTGCCTTGGTCAAACTAGATTTAAACTCGAATTTCAATTTCAACAAAATACTTGGAGGTAGTTAACTGAGGTGACATGGCTCTTGTCACTCAGTTAACTCAGTAAATCCATGTTGGATACACATGAGTTCAGTTCTACATGATTGATTTCTAGTTTGTAGCAATCTATTTTAGTTAGTTTGAGTTGTTATCGGTTTAAATAGTTCTAACTGTCAGAAGAACTAGTAGAGGTCAAGTTGTGGGTGTGGAACTTTTTCCACACTGATTGATCAATCAACCTAAAATAATTGTTGCATGTAGAGAATTCGAGTTACCTAGTTGAGATTGGAGTTCAAGGGAAGTGTACTATCAGTTGTAAACTAATCCAAGTTGTACAAGTGGTGCATGCAGTTAGAGGATTTCCCTATGGTAATTGTGGAATTCCTTGGGGTGAAATTCCTAAATAATAGGGGTAATTTCCAAAGGAAATCTGCAAGGAAATAGGAGCTTGAGAAGGCTTGAAATTGGCTGAGTGTTGGGCTAGGTTCAATTACTCAGGTAGAGAGATAATCTGTAAAGTTGTAGGGTGTGATCATGCTTGAGAAAGAAATGTATTTATTCTCTATTCTCTGATTAATGCAATACAAATAGTAAGGGGTTTTGAGAGGTTTATTTCCCCTAGATAAATGTTTGTGTATGTGTGATGTTTCCTTTTGCATGTCAATGATTCTTGTTTTAGATGGTGAATTAAATTCTGCAAGTGAGTAGAGTAGCTTCAAGTCTTGTGATTTAGTAAATGCCATGAGCAGTTTTGAATCTACACATTAATTTCTACATGGTATCAGTGCTGGAATCACTGTAGAGAAGAGATTTCTAAGATGTCATTGCAGGAGAATCGAATTTCCAGATTAGGTTGTGGGTTTTCTTTAGGATTGAGAAGATGGATTTCAATGTACTAAGGCTCGAGTATTACCTTGAGGGAAGCTTCAATTATGTTGCATGGAAGGACCGAGTGGAGGCAATACTAGAGGATAATGGGTTGAAGGAATTCATTGATAATGATATTCTGAAACCAATAACAGCTGATGCTTAGAATCTAGTAGATTAGAAGAGTGTGTTGCCAAAGCAAGGAGGATCACATTAGAGGGAGTATGAGACCATATTTTCTCTAATCTCCATGAGAAAGAGACTCTATATGAAATGTGGCAAGCACTGAAAGATTTGTTCGAGAATAGTAATGACCACTAGAAATTGGCACTCAAGGACAAGCTTTGAAATATAAGATGCAGAGGAACGAGACCATTCCACAATACCTGAGCAGGTTCACACAATGTTCCGATGAACTTGGTCAATTTGGTGTTACTGTAGCAATGGATGATTTGGTGAGCCTAGCCCTTCCAAGCTTTCCTAAGAGCTGGCACAACTACTAAGATTCAGTGAATGAGAGGGAGAATCTACCAAATTGGGAACGCCTTTGGTCCGATTTGGTACAGGAGGAGATAAGTCAGAGCACGAGAGAAGGGGAGCCATCCAAGGGTGAGGATGAGTATATATGTCCCTTGGCTGTAAAGGAAAGTAGAGGGAAAGGGAAGAAATCCCAATCCAAAGCAGATTCGAGTCAAGGGGGAATGAAGAAATACTTGTCCAAAATCAAGTGCTTTCACTGTCATGAATTTGGGCACTATGCAAAGATGTGTCCACACAAGAAGGAAAGAGAGAATACTATAGGAGGAGTGATGGGTGAATCCTTGGCTTCATAGTTTGAACTTGATTTTACCCTCATTGCATGCATGGAAAGCATAGTGATGGGTAGTGTGTGGTATCTCGACAGCGGTGCCTCATTTCACATGGCAGGCAACAAATTTTTTTTCATTGAATTGGAGGAGAAGGATCTCCAGATGCACATTGAGATGGGAGATGATGGAAGGTATAATGCGACTGGTACCATTACTTTTAAGAGGGAGTTTGGCTCCCCTCTCTAGTTCAAGGATGTGATGTTTTTACTGGGTTTGAGGAAGGATCTAGTTTTAGCTGTGTTGGAAGATTGTGGCTATGATGTGATATTTAACAAAGGGAAGGCTTTCCTGAGACACATCACTACAGGACAACTGAAGCAAATCGGGTTTCAAGTGAAGAACCTCTAAAAAAAATATGTGGAAGACTATGAATCATTGAGCACAAAAGCAGAGAAGGTGAAAAGTCAAGATGTCGAAGAATTATGGCATATAAGACTTGGCCATTAGCATCATGGCGCTATGAAGATCATGCAAAAAATTTCTACAGGCCTCCCCAAAGAAGCATTAGAGCAGGGGGATACATAAAAAGGGTGTACATTGGGGAAGTACACAAAATCCATCTTCAATGATCGGGACATTAGGACACATGCAATCTTTGAAAGGATACACTATGATGTATTTGAACCTTTCTCGATAGCCTCCACTGCCAAGCATGTGTATTTTTTTATATTCATGGATGAATTCGAGTGGAAGTGCTAGATCTACTTCATGTAGAAGAAAGACAAGATATGCTACAAATTTGTTAAGTTTAAAGCCTTGTTGAGAAAAAGAATGGTAGGAAAGTGAAGGCTCTCAAGAGTGATAACATTGGTGAGTATGTTTCAAATATGTTTAAAAATTTATGTGCAAAGGAAGGCATATGACAAGAATTGACAACACCCCATAACCAACAATAGAATTGGGTGGATGAGAGGAATAACAAAAGTATTGTGGGAGTAGCACAAGCGATGTTGCATGAACAAAGCCTACCTCTACACTTGTGAGATGAAGCATGCAACACAACAGTCTATTTGTAGAACAAGAATTCTCACATAATTCTTGGCATGAGTACACCAGAGGAAGATTTTTTCAGGGAATAAACTAGACATGTCACACTTCAGGATATTTGTATCATCAATTTACTATCATGTTTCCAAGGAAGCAAGGAAAAAGATAGACTCAACATCAGATTTGGGCATATTTGTGGGGTACACATACACACCTCACAACTATGGTGTGTGCTTGCCATATCTTAGGATGACAGTGGTAAGAAGATATGTGAAATTTGATGAGAAGGAAATGAGGTGCTCTCTTGAGAGGGAGCTTTAGTTGCATCATGATCAAGAGATTTTGGCTCCAAAGGAGGAACCTCAAGAGGTTGTGGAGTAGCCATAAGAAAAGGAGGAGAGAGTGGAGACATCGACTCAAGAAGAGACATCCAGAGAAGGAAGGAAGAAAACCAGGGAAGTTGACATATTATTGCAGGATGCTGGAGAGAATGTGGGAGCACCCAAACGAAAATGCAGACAGAAGAGGTCATCAGATTGGTACACTTGCTACATGGATTTGATGAGTGAGCTGGTAGAGATAGAGCCATCCTCATTCAAGATGGTAGAGGAATATGATCTGATTGTCAGAAACAGTGTTTGGGAACTGGTCCCAAGGCTAATAGACAAATTAGTGGTTGGTTCGATATGGATTTACAAGGTAAAGCATGCAGTAGATGGGATCATAGAGAAACAAAAGGCCATATTTTTGGCCAAAGGGTTCACTTAGGTGGAGGAAATTTACTATATGGAGACATTTTCTTGAGTAGCAAGGTACTCATCCATCCAGTCAATTCTATCACTTTCAACACAATGTGGGTGGAAGACCGACCTGATGGATGTGAAGACAAAATTTCTCAATGGCTTAATTGAGGAGGAGGTGTATATTGAGAAACCAAAGGGGTTTGAGATATTTGACCAAGAGTCACATGTGTAGACTCAAGCAAGCACCCCGTGCTTGGTACAATAGAATTGACAACTATCTCACTGGGTTAGGCTTCACCAAAAGTGAAGTAGATGAAAAACTTTATCACATTGTGGTTGAAGCTAAATTATTGATTATTGTGTTGTATGTCAATGATTTAATTTTAACCATTGATGAGAAGTTGATAAATTCTTGCAAAGAGTATTTTACTAGAGAATTTGAGATGAAGGACATGGGACTCATGCATTACTTTCTTGGTTTGGAAGTATGGCTAGGAGATGGAGAACTGTTTGTCTCTCAAGGAAAGTATGCCAATGAGATACTAAAGAAGTTCCACATGGAGAAGAGCAAACCCATGGAGATTACTCTAACATGAAAGTGGAGGAAAGAGGATGTTAATTTAGGTGAAGTAGTGGAGGCTACCATTTACAGGAAGCTTATGGGTTCACTTATGTATTTGATGAACACATGACCGGACATGGGTTACGCAGTTAACCAACTTAGTCAAGCAGTGGTTAAGCCAACCAAACTTTATTGGAAGGCAACAAATTATGTGTTGAGATACCTCAGAGGCACTACTCAGTTTGGTCTTTGGTACAAATGGATAGAGGGAGTGAAGTTGCAAGGCTTCACAAATGCAGATTTTGTGGGGAGTACCTCAGACATGAGGAAAACTTCAGGAGGAATTTTCTATGTTGGGTCAGCAATAGTTTCTTGGTACAACAGGAAGTAGAGATCTGTAACACTCAACTTAGCAAAAGTAGAGTACATGGCTGCAAGTCAAGAAACTTGTGAGGCTATCTAGATGAGAAATATTCTTATTGGGTTATTTGGTCATAACATGGATCCTAGAGTGTTTTAATGTGAGAATTAAGTTGTATTAAAATCACTAAGAATCCAATATTTCATGATCGATCCAAGAATATCGACATTCGATATCACCATCTACGAGATTGTGTGCAGAGGCAGATTATGTTGTTGCAGTACATTCCGACAGAGGAACAAGATGCAAATATTTTGACAAAGGCTTTGTCAAGAGGAAAATTATATTTCCATGGAAGTAGGTTGGGGTATCTGATAATCCCTTTCTTGTTGAGAGGGAGTGTTGAACATGCAACAAGAAAATCTAGTTTTGGCTTTGCCTTGGTCAAGCTATATTAAAATTTGAATTTCAATTTTAGCAGAATAACTGAGATGACATGGCTATTGTCACTCAATTAACTTAGTAAATTTGAGTTGGAGACACTCGAGTTCAGTTATACATGATTTATTTCTAAATTGTAGCAATCTATTTCGGTTAATTTGTGGAGGTCAAGTTGTGGGTGTGGAACTTTTTCCACACTGAGTGATTAACCTGTTAACTGATCAATCAACCAAAAATAATTGTTTCATGCAGATAAATTGAGTTACCTAGTTGAGATTAAAGTTCAAGGGAAATGCACTATCAATTGTAAAATAATCCAAGTTTTACAGGTGGTGCATGCAATCAAAGGATTTCCCTATGGTAATTGCACAATTCCTTGCTGTGAAATTCCTAGAAAATAGGGGAAATTTCCCAAGGAAACAACGCAAGGAAATAGGAGCTTGGGAATTCTTGAAATTAGCTAAGTGTCGGGCCATGTACATTGAGTTAGGCAGAGAGATAGTTTTTAAAGTTTTAGGGTGTGCTCAGGCTTGAGCAAGAATTGTATTTCTTCTATATGCTCTGATTAATGAAATACAAATAGTAAGGAGTTTTGGGCAGTTTCTTTCCCCTAGATAAATATCTCTGTATGTGTGATGTTTCCTTTCATGTCAATGATTCTTTTTTTAGATGGTGAATTAACTTTCGCAACTAAGTAAAGTAGCTTCAAGTCTTGTGATTTAGTAAATTTTGTGAGCAGTTTTGAATCTACACAAATTTCTATAGAAGAAAGGATGAGAAGAGACAGATAACAAAGGAGGAGAGAGGATTCTAAGGGGGTGAAACCATAGAGAAAGTGAGGAACACTAGGAACTTTGAGAGAATCAGAGTGAGAGGCCAGAAAGGGAGTGAGAAAGGAAAAAATAGAGAGAGGTGTGAAATTAACTAAGAGGAAAAACAAGTCACCCCAGGAAAATTAAACCCATAGAGAGGATGAAAACCCTAAAGCCCACAAAGATAGAGATAAACCATTGACAAGAAAATATAATACCGAAACCTAATTCTAATTTGGAATGACCAAATATAAAATATGCAATTGATGGAGGCTCTATGAGATTGAGTTGAAGATGGAGATTGTTTCCTTAAGAATCTTTCACGAAGGAGAAAAACTAGACCCTTGAGTCTCAATAGTTCCATGAATCAATTTTTTCAATCAACAACTCCAACTCATAAAAATAGAGTTCTAAACAATTTAGCCATAAGAGCCCTAAGAATTTATGATAATGAGCACATTAACTGGGAAAATAACCATTTGATTAAGGTCTTCAAGAAGATTGGCTATAAAGAAAAGAAAATCAGGATAACTTTCAAAAAGGAAGAAAAAGAAGGCTCCACCCACTTGACGCCCAACGACCTAGCAAACAAATTTCTCTTCCATACATCAAAGGAATGATATGCAAAATTGCTAGGTTCCTAGGAAAGAAGAATTTCTACATCGCTCTCAAGACTATGAGGACTATCAATCAGGAGATGAGGTTTGTCAAGGATGACATAGACCCACACCAACACAAAGGAATCTATAAGACAACTTGTTCCTGTAGAAAATACTACATTAAAGAAATTGATAGATCCTTTAAAACTAGTATGAAGGAACACATTACTGATATAAGACATCATCGTATATGCTCTTCTGCCCTTATTGAGCACTCCGTTAAAACCAAACACCATATAGGTCATGAGAAAACTTAAATTGTTGCCAAAGAAAACCATTATTTTAAAAGACACTTTAGGGAAGCTATAGAGATTATCAAGAACCCTAAAAATCTAAACAAGGACAATGTCTTGGAGGTCAGTGATAGTTGGATCCTCATCATTAACCTTCTTAGGGAATCTTAATTATATGCTTATTTCCCCCTTTTGATTACTCCCCTATTCCACTTTGTGGTTCTCATATCCTCCCCCTTTCTCCTCTCCTCCTCTCCCCTGTGGTTTTGGTCTTCTCCCCCACTTCTCTTTTCAAGTGAGCACTCGCCCACCCCTTATTTCTTCTCTTTTTCATTATTTTTTCCCTCCTTTTCTTATAATAATAATAATATTATTATATTTATAATAGTAATACTATTATTATATTAACTTAATATAAGATAACGCTTACATTTATTATTAATTATAATAATAATATTAATATTTCACTCTATTGCATCTTTCATATATACATATATATAGATATATGTATATATGTATATATATATAGATATATGTATATATATATGTATATATGTATGTATGTGTATATATCTATATATATATATATATCTACATGTATATATGTATATGTATATGTATATGTATATGTATATGTATATGTATATGTATATGTATGTATGTATATATATATATATATATATATATAGTTTTGTTGACGTTCATCCCTTGAGGCTTTTATGTCATGATGATGGATCCTCTTTCATATCTAAAATGTAGACAATCAATCATGACCATTATGGTAAATATAAGCTTCTAATATACAAACTCCAACTCTATTCTCCGCTCTCCATGGCCAACTGAATATATGCATGCGAAGAAATTCAAAATTTATCCAACAATCCCCATCTCGCCAACTTGGAGCATAATTTACTTGATTCTTCCCATTACTTCCCATAATGAGTGATGAACTTACTCCACAGTTCAAGAACTAGGTGGAATGTACCTTCCCCAAACTTCACATGATCCAAATTTTCTACACTACAAACTCCTCTAGGTTTTGTCACTTGCCTCTATTAATGTATCATATATGTTTACATGCAGACTACCAGATGAAGGGCCCATGCTTTTTATTTTATGTGGATCTCATCCCGAGTTTGGGTGAGGCGCCCCTTCTCAGTACCCTCCATGGGGATTAATTATAGTTGTATTATATATATTTTAAAAAATGAATTTTAAAACAATGTTCTTAATATTTTATTACGATTATATGCATGTCTATTTTGTGAAATTTCACACTACTCTATGTTGTTTCAATTACTTTAGCCCAATTCAATTCTTCAATTAGTAATATTTTAAATAAAAAAATGTTTCCAATAATCAATAATAATGGAAGATAGAATAGTAAATTCAATGAAAAGGAGACAATCAACACATCAACAAGAGACACTAGGTTTGGTCAAAGGCCAGGGGAGAAAACCCACAAGGGGGAAAACCCTTTGAAATTATTCCT
The DNA here is from genome assembly GCA_031772625.1 of Pinus tabuliformis. NCBI lineage: Eukaryota > Viridiplantae > Streptophyta > Pinopsida > Pinales > Pinaceae > Pinus > Pinus tabuliformis. The sequence continues at coordinate 622,710,496 of CM062812.1, forward strand.
CTACTCGATTGTCATATAATGTTCAACAGAGAGTACAATAAGACCAATACAATATCATCCAACAAAATTATCCCAAAAACATTCAGAAATATGTTTCTGGCATCAATATAGATGAGATACAACTTTTCTTGTTTGTGGTCAACTACAGTCAAATGTCAAAATCTAGCCCTACTTTCCAATAGCAAGAAGAGGTATGCATGTGATTGAGAGCTTCCATTCACTACCTAATCCTATAAGCCTACAAATACAATTGAAAATTTCCTTTGACAAGCCAGCGAATGTGACCCAAAACCTTAGAAACACGTGTGAGATTCAGACCCTGTAATCTCAGACCTGTGAGAAACAATTTCCTCGACCCAAACTTAGACCTGTGTGAGCCAATAAGTGAAGAAGAGAAGAAGAATATGCTTGGTGATGTCCAAATGAGCTTGAGGTCACTTTTATTTATAGGCTTCCAAGGATGTTTAATTTGTTGTTAGGGACAACCTGTCCAAATGTGCATATGTGGGATTTTCTTCATAAGTTCACTTTCTCTTATCTGATTTGAGTGCTTCAATAGTCAAATTTGGTCCTCTAGAAACGAGGAATCTAGTCCCATGGTTGGAATTTGACATTGAGCTACCAATTTAACACTCCCTCTCATCTAGGGAGAAATTCCAATCGCATCATGTCATATGTATCCTATTGTCATGTCCCATCTCTACTGAACTCTATTTGCTAAAATATTCTCGAATATAAAGAAGAATAACCATCGAGGAGAATTATCTACCATCCTCTATAATGTTAGAGAGAATATCTCAATCTAAAACAATATCAGGGAGGACATATCAACTTGAAACTACATCGTGGAGAAAAAAATCTTCAACCCCATATCGAGCAATAGTTGATATAGGGGAGTAGATCTCAACCCATCCTATTTCACACCAATCTTCCTATAAATGACCCTTAAGAGTCATGTGGTAGAACACATGCATCATAATCCGAGCTTTGGTGAGATACTCAACTTACCAGAGGTAAGGATCACACACTCCCAAGCCTCCTCAACCCGTTGGCCAGATGGGGATGGAAAATCCCAACAAGCCCAATTTGTGGGTATGATGCCAATTGGGGTATACTCCACAAATACTAAGATAGGGGGAGATACCCAACTTGTCAAAATAGAAAAGGATCACACACACCCTTGTTGAAGAATGAAGGGTAATGTTGTATGTTAGGATTCTTCACTTCTTGATAACAATTTGAGAAGCACTTTTACAATTATCTTAGCTTGATCTTCTTCTTATTATTAGTGTGTGTGTTTCATCAAACTGCTACCAAAAACATAAAGATAAGAACATAGATGTTGGCTCTCTGCTAGGGCCAAAACCTCTCTCTCTTAGAGAGGAAAACCCTTCAGTAAGTTTCTTTTATTGAAGCTTCTTATTGATCACTTGCCAAACCCTAGACCCTTGACTAGGATGTCCTCCAAGCAGAAGTCAATTCCTTCCTCTTTTTCTACACTTGGTTCCCTGACACATAGACTTCCTCCTTTCGACACTTTTCTCCCTAGCACTTCATCCTCCTTCTTTATTTCTTGTCTAGAGATAGAACTTCCTCGAGCGAGCCTTCTAGATGATATGTTCCTCTTCTATCCTTTTCTCAAGTAGACTTCTTATTTTGTTGACCAGACGAGATCCTTCTTTAGGTATGGGTGTATGACTGTAATGTTGTTCTGCTGCCCTAGTTTTCCCACATGTGGAGGGTACCCTTAGTGAATTAGGGTCCTTTCACCTTTGCTAAAGAGAGAGAATTCTTCGCTTGACTTGGGAGGCATTATAGGCCTAATATCTAGCCCAAACACTAATGAATCTTTCACTGAAATGATAATGTTGTTATATCTGCAATCTTCCCTCTTCTACCTCATACGTGTGACTGTTTTCTGCCCTAGAAACATACCCTTTACTTAGTTTTGACTTCCTTCCTTCCTCACTTTGCTTGGAGACCCTTTGACTTGTATTTTCTTCACTTTCCTTGGCTTTCCTTCTTCACTGATTTCAGAGGAGAGTTTCTTGACGTTATAGTGGAGTGTACCACCACTATATATAGAGGATTGTCCATCCTTTTAGGCTGAATAGAAGGTCGACATGCTATCTTTAGGCTGACATGAATTTATTCCATTGTTTTGATTCATTTGGAGAACTTTTCTACATGGTCTTATACAATTTTATACATAGTGTAACATGCCCTCCAAGGGACTTACATAAATACATTGACTTTTGACTTCCTAGAAGCACTTAAACATGTGCTTGACCTACTTCAATGAGAAAGAAACTTCATTGACTTATATTATAAAAATAATATTTATTTTCTTGAATAAATACAAATATCAAAAGAACATTTATGAAGACTGAACCTAGTTACATTTCCTTCAACACTCACTCTTAACTAGGGAGGTATTCATACAACATTACAGGGTGTTTGGCTATGTTTCAATATTGAAGAATTCACATAAGAGAAACCAAATTTGTAATCCATCTGTTATAGCATCATATCAATCAACATTGTCATAGTGCAAGGCCTTGACTAACAACTCCATCTCTCCATGAGACCATGAGCTACAATGTTGCAAAGACCAATTATTTATAGAAACCTTCATCATTGTCTCTCAAGGTACATACCCACCTGGGTGCTCACTGAGTATGATCTTCTAGGACTATTCTTATATTAGGTTCCCAACACTAAAAGGATATCTATCCTCTTTCCTACTCTTGTGTTGGATGCCCTACACATCCTCAAAGAGTATCAGATGCCAGATGATTACCCAATCCTCCCATTCTTTCTTCCCAAGTGAAGACAAGAATGTTGTGTCTATCACTTCCTTTCAATTGAGGAAGACATGCCCAAGTATCCTCTGACAAGGTACTTCTCTAAGTTCCTTTGTAATTGGGAACTTGTTATAACTCCCTCTTAGCTAGGGACTTCTCCATTTATCATAAACTTCTTCTTCGTGGGTCCTTTATCTGCTTGATCTCCTTCCTTCCTTTGATGTCATGAAGTCTTTGTTCGAACTTCTTCATGGTAGGGAGCCATCCATCAATGAATTTCCTTCCTTCTTTGTCATGTTGTTGCTTCCATCATGGAAAGTGGCCTTCTTGTCATATATAAGGTTTTCTTGTCATCTGGTTACTCCTTGTCATCTTGTCTATGCTTCAGACTACTCTTCACATGGATGCTTCATTGTACTTGCTTGTTTCCATGCTTTGATCTAGTAGCCCTTCATGACTTCATATTGATATCGCTTCAACATTAAATGGTGTTTATGTTGGATGGCTTCTTCATCATGACATATTCATAGAGTAGAACCAATTTTCTACACCTTTTATATCTCCAAGGCCTTCATAGGTGTCAAGGGTCCTTTGATGTTTTCCTTTCTTAGTCAGAGTTATCCTTCCTTCTTTCGGTAGATGTCTTTCAATGGATCTTGTCAGATAGTGATTCTTTGTGATCATGGTGTTATTCACATGCTTGATCTCTTTCTTCACTTTCTTATTTTTGGATAGATTAGTCAACCACCTTATGCTCCTTGTGGGAGAACTTCATTACTTACTTCTAGGACTAGTAAACATTCGTTTTTCACTTGCTTCTTAATCAACAATCTTATACTCCTTATGTGAGTATTTCTTTTTGTTGACCTTCATTGCATTGTAGTACATGCCTTTGAGCATGTCATTGGTGAAAGATATTCCTTCATACTTGATCATGTCATAAAACTATTCCCATGACTCAATAATATACATATAATAATATGACTAAACTTTGATGCATACATACCTCATCTTGATTCTCCTTTGATCATCTTAGCTTCATTTGGTTGTCCTTGTTGTGGCCCTTCTTGCTTCATCTTAGCTTTCCTGCATATCAAATTTTTCTTGAATCTCATGAATGGGATTCCCAATGAGACATCTTCTTTTGTTTATGAATCTTGTTTTCAAGATTCCATCATAGGATCTTGAAGACCCTTACCCTACAAATGTTTCTTTTCTTTTGATGATGGAGGTATTCTAAGATTCTTAATCATGATCAATTTTCTTTGATTGTGGATGAGGTCCTATTCTAGGTATGCTCCTTCTACATGAATATCTTGAGCTATATCTACCATGCTCCTATATTCCTATTCCCATGACTCAATAATATACATATAATAATATGACTAAACTTTGATGCATACATACCTCATCTTGATTCTCCCTTAATCATCTTAGCTTCATTTGGTTGTCCTTGTTGTGGCCCTTCTTGCTTCATCTTAGATTTCCTGCATATCATCTTTTTCTTGAATCTCATGAATGGGATTCCCAATGGACATCTTCTTTTGTTTATGAATCTTGTTTTCAAGATTCCATCATAGGATCTTGAAGACCCTTACCCTACAAATGTTTCTTTCTTTTGATGATGGAGGTATTCTAAGACTCTTAATCATGATCAATTTTCTTTGATTGTGGATGAGGTCCTATTCTAGGTATGCTCCTTCTACATGAATATCTTGAGCTATATCTACCATGCTCCTATATTCTAGAAGATATTTCTAACCATGCATTTTTCTATATTATAAATGCTCCTTCTACATGAGTATTTTGAACTCTATGTACATCATGCTTCTAGATTCTAGAGGATGTTTTTAGCCACACAATTTTATTCTATTCCTACATGCTTCTATCCTACTCAAAACCTTGAAGGAAGACCTTAAGTAAAGAAGTAGACTTAGTCATAGTAGAGATTTGAAGGATCTTCCTTCTTTTGATTCTTGTCTTCTTCTTTCATTTCTTGAGACACATCAGCTTCTTCCCTTTTTATTTTTTTGTTGTTGTCCTTCTTTAGTTTAGGATGATTCCTCTTGTAGTGTCCATATTCTTGGCATCCATAGCATTGGATTTTGGACATATCTTTGCTGTTTTTTCTTCATGGGCCAAATTTTCCAAAATTTGCCTTTCTCTTGGCCATTGTAGAAAATGATTTCTCCTTTGATCCGACATCTTCCTTTACTTTAAGTCTTGTTTCTTTTATCTTGCATAGAGACCACATTTCACTTAGTGGGGTGACATCCTTCTTGGCATATATTCTTGATGTGAAGTTGCCCCAATCCTCAGGTAGAGCATTGAGTACTATGATTGTCATTTCTCTGTCAGACATGACTTCCCCTGTTGGGTTGTGTTATATTATTTCCACGACTAGTCCACGTAGTTAACCAGGGGGTTATAAGGGGGGCGGAGCCCCCCCTTTGTTGTGTCAATTGCGTAACGGGGTTGGGGGGGGTGTCATAGGGGTTTTTAGGGGTTTAGGTAACCCCACTCTATGGGGTACGGGGCAGTGCCCCAGAAAATTTTGATTTTGGACCCTATATTAGGTTGGGCGGACCTACCTATGGTTTTGTGCATGATTTTTCACACATGATTTTGGACGCGATGGTTTTCGGTCCATGGTTTTGGATGCTTCGGCATGTATAAATATGTATTTAACATTGAAAGGAACATAATGAAAAATCAAGCTGGTAGTCCCAATTTTGGGATCCAGGGGAAAACCTCTGTGTATATGTGTTTTATGTGTTATGCTCTCACATTGTTTATTTTCTGTGTTTTAGAATTCGTATGCAGGTAATTTCTAAACAGGGGTTAAAACCTACATCCCCTAGCTCTTGAAGTTGATCTCTTATCTCAGAGATCTTCATGAAGTAGGGAGTTATTCCTTCCTTCGATATCTTCATCTTGAATAATTCATTTCGTAGAGATATCACTTCTCCAACCGTGGTTACCGAGAATAACTCTACTAGTTTGTCATAGATTTCTTTGGATGTCTCCAACTTGGAGACATAAGGAATGAGAGAGTCTTTGATGGATTCTATTAGAATCTGTTGAGCTCTTGTCTCATCCTTATTGTACTTGGCTAAGGCTTGAGTTTTTTCCTTAACAGGGATAGTGATACTCCCTTTGATGTGTTCTAGGAGTTCATTCTCCTTGAGAAGTAAATTGGTCCTCTTCTTCCATGCAAGAAAGTTATTGGTACCTACCAATTTATTACTTTCATTGAAAAAAGAAATTGATGTATATTCAGAAGGGGACATATACTTACCTGATATATTTTTTGAGATGTAGTAGACTTTCTTTCTCCTTGAATACTTAATGGCTTGCCTTCTATAGATCTTGATGTTCTTCAAGTTGCTTTCCCCAAGTGGACTTGCTTAATGATGAGAGTTTCTTGATGGCTTATAGCTTGATGCAGGTCCTACTTTGATTTTCTCTTCCTATAGGTGCCTTTGTGTAAGGCTCTTCTTCTTGCTTGGTAGTCTTCCTTGACGAATTCTAGATAGTAGACCTTCTTTTCCTTTGATGTCATTGAGACTTCTTGTCCTTATGCTTCAACTTTTTTAGATTTCCTTCCTTGATGAGTGTTCTTGAGATTCCCTTTCCTTGATGTGTCACCTTAGCTCTGATTCCATGTTGTAGAATGAAGGGAAATGATGTATGTTAGGATTCTTCACTTCTTGATAACAATTTTTGAAGCACTTTTACAATTATCTTAGCTTGATATTCTTCTTATTATTAGTGTGTGTGTTTCATGAAACTGCTACCAAAAACATAAAGACAAGAACATAGATGTTGGCTCTCTGCAAGGGCCAAAAACTCTCTCTCTTAGAGAAGAAAACCCTTCAGTAAGTTTCTCTTATTAAAGCTTCTTATTGATCACTTTCCAAACCCTAGACCCTTGACTAGGACGTCCTCCAAGCATAAGTCATGTCCTTCCTAGTTTTCTGGACTTGGTTCCCTACCACATAGACTTCCTCCTTCTGACACTGTTCTCTCTAGCACTTCGTCCTCCTTCTTTGTTACTTTTCTAGAAATAGACCTTCCTTCAGTGAGCCTTTAAATGAGATGTTTCTCTTCTATCCTTTCCTCAAGTAGATTTATTCTTTTATTGACCAAACAAGATCCTTCTTGAGGTATGGGTGTATGACTTTAATGTTGTTCTGCTGCCCTCGTTTTCCCACGTGTGGAGGGCACTGTTAATGAATTAGGGTCCTTTCACCTTTGCTAGAGAGAGAGACTTCTTCTCTTGATTTGGGAGGCCTTGTAGGCCTATTTTCTAGCCCAAAAACTAATGAATCTTTTACATGAATGGTTCATGAGGCACAATACTTGCTAAGGTTTTGCAAATGGGGTAGCAAGCTAAGTGGGCTTGATTGTGGGGAAAAACTCCACAGTTAACCGCGCTTGAGCCAGAGGAGTTCTGGGATGGGTGACCTCCTGGGAAGTCCTGGTTATCGGGTGCAAGCCCCGGAAGTGATGATTGATGCTATGTGATTCGTTCTCCACATTTCATTAGTTTCAATCCCACTTCTTCACCCCTGTGAGCATCACCCGATGCAATGAGTGCTAAGTGAACTATTCAAAAATCATGAGAAATTAGTCAGTTACGACTACCTCTCATGGAAATGGTCATACGTTTGAATGACTTGCTTAACGCAGTTGAATCCCAAAAATGATATCTAATATAATGCACTGCGTAAATCCCCCATACTTAAATTCAAAAAGAGTCAAGGGATCTCTACTTGAATGGTTCATGAGGCACAATACTTGCTAAGGTTTTGCAAATGGGGTAGCAAGCTAAGTGGGCTTGATTGTGGGGAAAAACTCCACAGTTAAGCGCGCTTGAGCCATAGGAGTTCTGGGATGGGTGACCTCCTGGGAAGTCCTGGTTACCGGGTGCAAGCCCCAGAAGTGATGATTGATGCTATGTGATTCGTTCTCCACATTTCATTAGTTTCAATCCCACTTCTTCACCCCTGTGAGCATCACCCGATGCAATGAGTGCTAAGTGAACTATTCAAAAATCATGAGAAATTAGTCAGTTACGACTACCTCTCATGGAAATGGTCATACGTTTGAATGACTTACTTAACGCAGTTGAATCCCAAAAATGATATCTAATACTATTATATCTGTAATATTCCCTCTTCTACCTCATACATGTGACTGTTTTCTGCCCTAGAAACAACTCCTTTACTTTGTTTTGACTTCCTTCCTTCCTTGCTTTGCTTGGAGACCCTTAGACTTGTCTTTTCTTCACTTTCCTTGGTTGTCCGTATTCGCTGATTTCAGAGGAGAGTTGCTTGACATTATAGTGGAGTGGAAAACATATTTATATAGAGGACTATTCCTCCTTTTAGGCTGAATAGAAGGCCAACATGCTATCTTTAGGCCGTCATGAATTTATTCCATCATTTTGCTTCATTTGGAGGAAGTTGCTGCATGGAGAGGACTTGGACTTTGCTTGGAGGTATTACTTTTGCCCTTATACAATTCTATACATAGTGTGACATGCCCTATAAGGGTCTTACATGAATACATTTACTTTTGACTTCCTAGAAGCACTTAAACATGTTCTTGACCTACTTCAATGAGCAAGAAACTCATTGACATATATTATAAAAATAGTATTTATTTTCTTGAATAAATACAAATATAAAAAGTACATTTATGAAGATCGAACCTAGTTACATTTCCTTCAACAACCCTACAATATGGGAGATACCTGACCTACTACACGAGTAAGGATCACACACAACTATTTTCCAAAGTTACCTCAACCCCAGGAGTCCTCAACACTCCATTCCTACCTTGGGAGCTCAACCAAGGGGGAAGAGCTATACTCAGTGTTTTTGATCAACAATTGTCCTTATCAGGAGGGGTCATATATTTCTGTCCAAGCTACTCTCTAAAGACCAAGAACTTCCATTTCAACAAAGTCTTGGTGAGAATATCTACAATCCACTCATTTGTCAATATATGATGTAGTCTAACAAATCCTTTTTGCACCATGCCTCGAATGTAATGATATCGAATCTCTATGTGCTTGTACTTGTCATGAAATATGTGATTCTCTCCCATACAAATCCCACTCTTGTTGCCGCAATATATCACTATAGTTTCTAGGACCTGCTCAAATTTCTCTCCAAAGATATTCCTCCACCAAATTTCGTCACAGCTAGCCATGCTAGAGGAAATATAATTTACCTCAGTGGTACTAAATGCTACAGACTTTTGCTTCCTTCTCATCCAAGATATCATGGAATATCCAAGACTAAAACAACATCTAGACGTACTCTTCCTGTCGATAACATTTTCTTTCCAATCAACATCAATATATCCATGAAGTCAAATATCTCTAGCAGTATCTCTTAGACCAAGGGTGATCGTCTCCATGAAAATATCTCAAAATGTGTTTGGAAGTGATCCACTGTGCATGAAGAGGCTCGGTCATGAATTAAATCAATGTGTTTACTGCATAGGATATGTCTGGACCAGTGTTCATTAAGAACATCAGGGGCCCAATCAACTATCTATACTAGGATAGATTCACCAAATCAGATCTTGCAGTTTCTCCACATAACTTCTTGAAATTCATCTCCATCAATGTGGGTAGGGACTTTCATTCTTCCATTCCAAATCTCTCCAACAACTTCATGACATATTTTCCCTATTTTCCTCGTGAAAGGAAAATATCATCGAGGCTTTACCACACCTCAAGGTCTAGAAAGTAGTTCATGAGTCCAAGGTCCTTCATCTCGAATTCAAAGGCTAACTCCCTCTTACATTCCATCATAAGGGGATCAATACCTATCAAGAATATATTGTCAACATATAAAACTAAAATCAATGACATATCTTGGATTACCTTGAAGTAGAGGTTGGGATCCACATTTATTCTTGTGAATCTTAGCTTCACCAGATAACTATTGATGTGGGTGTACCATTCTTTGGGGGCTTGCTTCAAGCCATATAATGCCTTCTTCAACCCGCAAACATGTGTCTTTCGATCCTCTACTTAAAATCCTTGTGGTTAAACAATGTACACTTTTTCCTGTAACATGCCATGGAGGAATGTTGTTTTCACGTTCATCTGATGTACAACCCATCCTTGACATGCGAGAAGAGAAATTATCGAATGAATGGTTTTATATTGAACCACAAGTGCAAATATATCATCATAATATTCTCCCTCTTTTTGCGAAAATCCTTGGGCTACAAACCTAGCTTTATATTTCTCATTGCTACTATCGATTCCATGTTTGATTTTGAATAGCCACTTTGAATTCACCATGGATTTTCCCTTCGATCTCGACATAACATCCTATACATCATTCTTCATAATTGATTCATATTCTTCGGCCATAGCATCCTTCCAAAAATTTTCTTTCATAGCTTCTTCAAAGGTGGGAGGTCCAGCTTGAATCATAGTGCTCATGGATGCAACATATCCCTGGTACTTGCATGGCTTCTTTCTTTCTCTAAATTATCTTCGAATGGGAACTCATCTCTCATCATCCAGTAATGTGTCACAGAGCCAAAGTGGCCTATTCCTAGTAGGAGGATCACTTGGAGGAGGATCTAAGGGATCCATAGGCTCCATGGGATCATCAACAATTCCTGTTTTGGATTCGAGCACAGAAGCACCATCTAAAATATCATATCATCATTCCTCTTCTCAGGAGGAGGAGGCAGAGGAAGGTCCCTTACTTTTCCAAGGGAAGCATCTTCATCAAATGTTACATCCATGCTAATTTCAACCTTTATTTGACCAAGAATATATATTCTAAATGCTTTCTAATTTTCACAATAGCATACAAACATACCTTTTCTTCCCATAGCTTCTAGTTTGTTTCTTTCATCCTTTGGTACATGAAAATATACGGGGAAACCAAAGATACGAAGGTGGATAACATTGGGACTGACACCTGTGAACACTTCTTCAGGGGTGTTGTTTTCCAATGCTTGATGAGGTATCATGTTTTGAACATATACAACAACATTTTTTGCTTCTCCCCAAAAAAATTTCGACAACTTTTGATCATGGAGCATGGCATGATCGACTTCTACAATAGACATGTTATTTGTTCTAGCTACTCCATTTTGTGCGGGAGTAGAGGGCACAATAGTCTCTTTCTTGATACCTTCCTTCTTGAAAAAATCAATGAACTCCTTTGATTTTCACTCTCCACCATTGTCAGACCTGAATACCTTGATTTTCTTCCCTGTTTGATTTTCATCCAAAGCTTTGAACTCCTTGAACATTTCAAAGGTTTCATCCTTGTGCTTCAAATAGTATATCCATATATTCATTGAGAAATCATCAACAAAGGTGATGTAGTAAAGATGTCCACTAAAAGAATGCATGAGCATCAAAACACATATGTTAGAAGGAATGAGATGGAGGATGTCATTTATCTTGTTCTTGCTAGAGGGGAATGGTCCCCTTGTCTTCTTTCCGCTGACACAACTTTAACATACTCCATCCTGTTGGGCTTAAACATTGGGAATACTAGAGACCAATTTCTTCAATTTGGTAAGAGAATCATAATGTATATGGGCCAATATTTAGTGCCATAACTCTCTTAGATGATTAGTATCATGGACCAATGGTAGAAGAGGTATACCAGTGACTCTATAGAGTCCTTCAAATATCGATCCCAATATGAATGCATCTATCATAGGTGATCCAACAGGCCAAGTAAGAACTTCTCCCTTGATGAAGATAACCCTCATCACTTTGTATTCCAAAGTAGACATATTGACTTGAATAGATAGGCTCCTTCAACTTTCCAAAGATGATTGCTTCAATGCTTATCTCCTTTTGGGCTTGTCCTTCACCTTAGCTCTGATACTATGTTAAATTTCACACTTCTCTGTGTTGTTTCAATTAATTTAGCCCAATTCAATTCCTCAATTAGAAATCTTTTATATAACAATTAATGTTTCCAATAATCAATAATAATTTAAAATAGAACAATAAATGCAATGACAAAGGAGACAATCAACACATTAAGAGACACTAGATTTGGTCAAAGGCCAAGCAAAAGAACCCATGAGGGGGAAAACCATTTGAAATTATTCTTCAATTAGATTGTCATAAAATGTTCAAGAGAGAGTACAGCGAGCCCAATATCATGTAGCAAAATTGTCCCCACAACATTCAAAAATATAGTTTTGGAAACAATATAGATCAGAGTCAACTTTTCCTGTCTGCGGTCAACGACGATCAAATGTCAAATTTTAGCCCTACTTTCTAGTTGCAGGGAGGAAGAGGTATGCTCGCGATTGAGAGCTTCCAGTCACTACCTTGAGTTTGCAAGGCTACAACTGCAGTAAAAAATTGCCTTTGACAAACCTGCAACTATGACCTAAAACCCTAGAAACACGTTTGAGCTTCAGACCCTCTAATCTCAGACCTGTGCAAAACAATTTCCTCGACCAAACCTCAAACTTGTGCGAACCGAACAATGAAGAAGAATATGCTTGGTGATTTCCAAATGAGCTTGAGGTCACTTGTAATTATTGGATTCCAAGGGTTTCGAATTTGTTGTTAAGGCCAACTTGTCCAAATGTGCATATGTGAGCATTTCTTCATAAATTCACTTTCCCTTATCCGATTTGAGTGATTTAATAATCAAAATTGGTCCTCTCTAAAAGAGGAATCTAGTCCCATGGCTGGAGTTTATCACTGAGCTTCCAAATTTACATAATTTTTAATATGGCTTCTATAATTTTAATTTAATTATCAATAATTATTTTATGGACAATAGGGATTTAATCTCGATGTAATATTCTAGAATTACCTTAGTAGTATACAAAAATCAAAGGTTGATATTTATCTCCAAAGTAATTATGCCAATTTTTCCCTTTTAATTAAATTGAGTAATTAAGAAAAATGTCATATGAACAAGTACCATATGAAGTGAGCTATGGTTTTTTTGAACATGTGGTGATAAGCTATGGTATTGGCCCATGGTATTGCAACTAATCCTATTTACAAATTAGGAATATTCATAGTAAAGTAGGGGTAAACCTCCATGAATAAGAATCTCGTTTTATGTTTTTAAATGTATATATATGTTTAACTTACATATCAATTCTTTTTATAAATACTAATAATAATAATAATAATAATAATAATAATAGAGTGAGTTTTTATGATTTTTTTAATTTTGGGAATTTGAATGTGTTATGAAGTGCGTGCTTTGACGCTTATTATGGATTGATACCCAACCATTTAATTTATATAACTATAATAATTTTATTTATCTCAAAAATAGAAGTTGTTTTTCTATATAAAAATAGTTTTAAATATTATTTAATATGTAATTTTATTATAGATTTTATAAAAAAATATCCTCATTGTTACAATGTGTGTGTGTGTCTGTGTGTATATATGGTAACAATATAAATATTTTAGGGGAGGCGGGAGAAAGAGGGGTCATTTATCACCCCGATGAAGAGATAGAGTCGAAATTTGCTTGGGGGATATGAAGAGAAACAAACAACCAAGCATAGATATTAGAGCATTGACAAGGATTAAAAATAGCAATATCAAAGGAGATTCACCAACTATAAGTATTTGGTGATTCTATGATAGTTATTTAAAAGCTTCTCAAAATTAAATATCATTGGGAAAAGGACTTGACTTCGATCTCCGAATTTGGTTGCAAATTGAAAAGTTTGAATCCATTGCTTCCTACCATATTAAAATGCATAACAATGAATGTGATGATAGACAAGCCAATAAAGGAGCATCTCTCACACAAGGAATAATAGTCCAGGATTAAGGAGATCCATTTTTTTTTCATATTCCATGATCAACGAATTAAATATGAAAAGACTAACTAAGCACCAAGTAAACTCCCTCAGGTTTTTGATTAGATCGAAATCAAGGTCTGCTAGGCTAATTAATGGGAACACTAATCCCATTATGTTAAAGAGACTTGATGGACCACCAATTTGCAAGTTGGAACGCGTTGATAGCCCAACCAGGTAGAAGAATGAGGGGATAGATACCATGCTCAAGGACCTATGGAGTTTCATCTCATGTGCATTTATATTCAACACAAAGGAAGAGTAGGATGATGTATTAAAAGCTCAGGATAATTTAATATCTTATGAGTCTAGTAGTAGGATGAAGAAATCAATGATGGAAAACCGTGTTAGGAGTATCTAGGGAGGGGGCAGGGAAATTGAATGCGAGGAATATGATGCTAGAGTCAGAAGAGGCAGAGCATCGGGTTATAAATGGATACTATTGTTAATAGAATTCCTGATAGTATGCGATAGAGATTGAATGCCCTGCAACATGGAAAATTCAAACAAGTAGGGTCGTGGAGAGGATATTAAGGAAAAAATTGGTGCTAATAATATATTTATCAAGTCTCATCGCTAAATTAGGAGCCATGAAGGCCATATCTTATTTTTATCTAGTTAAAATACAATGGGAGGAAGTATAAGAATATGTGGACAATATCCAACTGATAGTAGAGAACTTGGAAATAAATGTGGATACCTTGACTTTAAATGTGGATGGTGTTAGTGTCTAGGAGTCACTAGCGATCAAATGTACTCTTTCAATATGGTTGATAGGGTCCTAGGTCAAATTGTTATAGTTTCAAATATTTTTTCACATAAAATTTGATCGTTGGTTAGTGTGTCTAGGTATGTTGCTACTCCCTTCATCTCATGGCCAGTCATGTTTCAAGGTCCATATCATCAGTTTCATACTCCATTAGATGTCATCATTAGGTCAAGTCATCAAAAAGGTAAAAAATGAGTCATGACATCATCTAGATCATCATTTTGGGAGTAGTAATAGGGAAAAGTTCTCTATAATGATCTCTAAAGTGCATTTTGATCTTTATTAAGATATAATTATGTTTAATAAGGTTTGAAGTTGCAGTATACTAGCATTTCATATCATTTTGTGAAAAGACAAGGTGGTGCAACATTAGAACGTAAGAGAAAATTGATCCCCAACCTATAAAAAGATTGAAAAAGCATGTCATTTGTTCATTTCACCCTCATGAGACATCTCTTCACCAAAAAAGAGAATTTCGCCCTCAAAGGATCGATTTCTTGCCACCAAAGTGTCATTCTCTCTCCCTAGCTGTGTTTTTGGTAGCCTTGCTGCGCTTTTGGCCAAAATGTTGCGCTTTTGGAAAAGGAGCCAAATCACCCATTGCAAAGGTTTTCTTCAGCAAATTAGAGGTCCAACACATCATCAACAAGTAAGCAGGCTTCATTCACTCCTCCTTCATCCTTCCTTTGCTTCAGTTTCCTCATATAGCTCAGTGAATCACCCTCTTCTAGGGTTTAGCTGCGATTTTGGTCTCTTAGTCATTTTATTTCATTGATGTGGTAAAACCACTACATTTTATACTAAAAACCCATCATTTACACTCCATCTACTTCCTCTTATCTTTTCCCATGAATATTCCCCTCATCTCCATCATTTTCCCATAAACCCTAGCCTATGCTACACTTCTTCACAATTTCCTAGGCTATGACTGTATTTTGAAGCTTTCTACCCCTTTCCCTCACTCATTCCAAAAATCTCACTTCTCTACACTCTCTAACACCTATCTCTACCCCCCAAAATTTCCCTAGGAATTTAGACAACCCCTAACCCTTTCATTTCCCTCCATCCACAAGACTGTCCCGAATCCCTTGTTTTCCCAAACTAAACCCTAATTATTCCTCCTAGTAAGCTAGGGTTTTACCATGGAGGTAGAGACCACAGACACTGAAAACAAAAAGTATAAAGGAGGGAAGATAATTAGGCATGAGCTCACCAAAGTCCAAGAAATCGTGGCTTCATCTTTCATCAGGAAAGCCTTTGAGGATATGGGTTGTCTAGGTTTTTGTGAAAAGATTCAAGAGGTAGGCTACCATGCCAAGTTGGAAAGCATATTTGTCACTAATTTTAAGAGGGAAAAACCACCATATTAGGGATATACTTCATGGTATCAGCAGAGGTGATTGACATCATTTTTAGAGTTTTGGGATCATTTGTTAGGGTTTACATTGCACACAGGGACAATTCTACTTCAAAATTAGTTTATGAAGTAAGTAAGATGGATTTGATAAAAGTGAAAGAGGCTTGTGTAAATAATAGATCAAGGAACAAAAACCTCCTTCAGTTTATGCAAAAGAGTTATGATTTGGGAGAAATGCCCAAAATACAATTGCTATAGGAGCAGGTGTTTGCAACCATACATTTTTCAGTAGCTAACACATCCAGGAAGGTCTCCAAATCATTCCCCAAACCACACACTGTGCTTTTGCAATTTTTCGCTGCGTTTTTAGTGACCAACTTTAAACTTGGATTTTGAACAAATGGTAAAGTATTTTTGAAAATTGGAAGAGGGTTTTGTTCATAACATACCAAAGAAAAAACCTCTCCTAGTGGTTTTGTTTTGTTTTTTTGTTTTTTGTTTTGTTTTGTTTTGTATTTTGTTTTTCGTTGTTTTTGTTTTTGTTTGTTTTTGTTTTTGTTTTGATTTGTTTTGTTTTTGTTTTGTTTTTGTTTTGTTTTTTGTTTTGTTTTTGTTTTGTTTTTTTGTTTTTTTTTTAGAGAAATATTGCTGCATCTTTGAGCCCTATTTTTGCAGAAAACCCAAAATTTTTGGAAAATTTTCACTTCCGAAAGTGCAACGCCCTGGCGCTGCACTTTTCCCTGAGGCCTCCAAATCACAAAATGTTTATATGCCCAGATATCTTGTGACCTACACGTATCAAGCATGTAGTTTGTGTGCCATTTCTGAGTTTAGTTTGGGAGAAAAGGGCCAAAAAATGCCAAAAAACCACTTTTTGCCACTGTTTTCACCCTAGCGCTGTGCTTTTATAGTGACCTTGGGAGAATCCATTTTTCTCAGCCTTGGAGTGGCCATTTTGCATGCTTAAGGACTCTATGGACAACTAGACATCCTAATATTTCCAAAGATGCCTTCAGATTAGAATTTGGAGCACTAGAAGTCACTCAAAACCGCCCATCAAGTTGGCGTTGCGTTTTTCTCAGATGGCATTGCGCTTTTCCCAGAATTCGCTGCACTTTTCCCAAGAAGACAGGAATTCATATTTTCTCTAGTCAAAGTCAAAGATGTTGGTCAAATTACTCCTCCAGGGTAATCATGTGATGTAATTAAATGTAAATGAGGTGGACAATGTAAATTCCATGTAGATTCATGCTTTCTTATGTTTGTAAAGTCGAAATGAATGAGTTGGTCTAATTAGGGAGTTTGTTTTTAAATTCCCTAGGTTTAGGTTTGGTTAGAGATAATCATGTAAATTGTTCCTATCATGAGGGATTCGACCCTCAGAGGGGGAAATAGTTGTTTTGGTCTATATCTACCCAAATGAAAGTCAAGGGGAGGGTTGGACATCAGAGAGTGAAAGGCTGGGAGCTTGTATTCATCATTTTTTTACAGGAAATTAACAGGACAATTGCAGCTATTATTTATGAATTCTTGTGGTATAATTTTGTAACATTGTTTTTCTTTTGTAATTCACTTAAATGAATGATTAGTTATCCTTCTTTCCATATATTTTCTTTTAGTTACCAGTACACTAATCGGTACATTAAATGAATGGATGAATTCATGATATTAACGCTCATTTTGAACCTTTCCTTTTCAACCCTACACAACATCGACAAACCTCAAGTGTCACTAAAACATACCTACCCTGCTCCTTTATATCCCTTGCAATTGAATATTTTGAAACCTGACCTAGTTCCCTGACCTCTACTCCTGCTCCAGCAAAACCCTAAATTTCAAAACCTTAGAGCTGAACATACCTAGCCTAAAATCTTTCCTCCTCGAGTCATTCATTAGCTGTGAGTTCATAGAGAGAACCCTCTCTAGTTTGGTATAGCTAGCTGCCAAACTAAAAGGTTGGCTTGAGGTTACCTCCGTCGGTCTCCTTTCTCAGCCTTGGGACGCTGAGGAGTGCTAACAAATGGTATGGAGCTGTAATTGAATTAGTGACCTTGAGTATCCTAAAGGAGGTATACAGGATTTTCGAGAACTCTCCTTCCAGAATGCAGACAACAAGACAACTCGACAAGCCCCTGCATTAGGCCATGTAATCAGTTTCTCCTCTCTAGATGGAAGCAATGTAAGAAAGACATGAAAGAAGCCTTAAATTTGATGAGGACGACAATGGTTAGCAAAAATGTCTTTTTGTTTTTTAAATGTTTGGTAAATTTTCTGAATATCATAGAGTCTTTTCGAAGCTCTATAAAATAGATGTAGTAAGAACTATAGCTAGAATAAAGAAAAGTAAAAATAGACAATTTTTTGAACAATTTTGATATGTTGAAAAAAAAAACCAATCTTTAAATGTAAAAGTACTGATGCATTTACCAATTAGATTAATATAAGATGCTCGTTTCTTAAAAAAATATACATCTTTCTTAAATTAGTCATTTCTTTATAATAATTCAAAAGCTTTTTTCACCCTTCCCTTCCCATATTCCCTTTAAACTTGAGTTTGATATTGCTATAAGAAGTACTTATCTTAGAACATGTGGACTTCTAATTTAAATAAAACAATGTTTGATGAAATGATAAAAAGCTAATTCTCTTGTAATTTTAATTAGCTTATATTTTTAGTTCAACTATCTAATTATAATTTTATACAATTTTTGAATAATTAATTATTATTATTAATTATAAACATTTTCATATTTTTTCAATCTCTAATATTTTTAAAGAAACGTTATAATTTAAAATCACACCATTATATAAAAAAAAAAATCTACATCTTTTTCTTTCAACGCCAGATTTATTCTTCATCTTTTCATTTAAATTTAAAAGGTTCAATCACTTTTTCTTATCTATATTTATAAAACATTTTTCTAATTAATATTTTAATAATTTTTAAAAACTAATTTAATATATTTCCTCGGCCACTTTTATGATACGAGATTTTATTATTAATTTATTTTTCAAATACATACTAATATACCAAAAGTGGGTAAATCAAAGATTCTTTGTGAAATTTTAGGGTAAATCAAAGATTCTTTGTGAAATTTATACTAAAATAGCATTTGCTTATACAAGTTGAAAGATCCAGAATAAAATTATGATATAAGTTATCAAAGGAAATATTAGATGAGAGGTTGAAACCTTTTATTAAATACATAATAGAAAAACATTTGCTTATACAAGTTAAAGCTCCAAAATAAAATTATGATATAGGTTGAAATCTTTTATTATTAAAAGTTTTTAATAAAAATGTAATTTTGGAATATATATTTAGAATTAAGATAAAAGATATTTAATATAAATTAAATTTAAGAAATTTTTTTTCCTTTGTTAATTTGTTTGTGTCTTATAGAGATCATTACAAGATTAATTTTTGGCTTGATAAACTACAACTTAGAGGTATGTAAGCTATCAAAATCACTCGAGGATCACAGTTGGTTTGGGCCAAACCAACACTTAACATGGTTGAATTTTTTCCTACGAATTTTTGAATTGGCGACCTTCGCATCACGAAGTGACTTATCAGTACACCCCATCACCGTCTATTCTACGTCCTGTGGGCAAGATTTTTAAAAATTATAGATATTAATAATTTGATTAATTAATGAGATGGAAAAAGCATAAGATCACAATTTTGGAGTTTGACCATGATTCAAACTATTAGAAATTGTTAGGTCATTGTAACTAGATAATTTAAATAGTTTAGTTCTAGTTGTTTGTTTTATTTTTCTTTCCTTTTTTTTTTCCCCTTAATCCTCATGGAAAAAGTTGGAGAGAGAGAGAGAGAGAGAGAGAGTTACAATTTGCATATGCAACTTGACATTCCTTAGGCTATGAAGATTCTTAGAAAAAATTACTATTCAAGAATGATTCAAACTACCCTCCCTTCTTATATGCTTTTCAAAAATAATATCCAGATAATCATGCTTTCTCCTCTCTAGAGTTTGTGCTTGCCCATATTGGCAACAAAGTACCATATGTGTATTGTTCATTTGTTTTTTAGTAGCAAAAACATTCAAAGCAAATATCAACAAGAATCATAAACTGCTATATCATTAGAAAAGGATCACCTAGACCCAAGGGTCAATAAGATATTTTTGTTGCTAGACCTCTTTATTTTTTGAGACTTGACATGAGGTCCAACCTTTGATAAGGCATCTGCTATAGTGTTATGGTACCTGTAAAAATGATGGAAAAAAATCTAAGTGAAGTGTGTAATCAATTGTTTTACCTTTTAAAAGAGTGGTACAAGAGTGTAGTTTTGTACTCTGGAAATTCCATTTACCCAATTTATAACATTATGGGAATCACCATAAACATGAAACATGGAAGTGTTATTGGAAATGGCTATATGGAGCAACAACTTTAGAGCAAAAGGATCAACATAGTGATTTTTTGCAGGACCAATGTTTGTAGAAAAGGAAATAGAGAAATTTTTTAATAGGTGTAGAATGCCTCCTGCTCAACCAATCTCAAGGGTTCCTTGTTTTTCCCATCAAAATAAGTTCAAAAGGAATCCATCTAGATGTTAGTAGCAGAAGGGTGTGAAGAGGACAGGGGATGGGATTTATAGGGAAAGTAATGGCTAATGATAAGGTTGTGAATGTAAATATTTATAGAGGAAGAGCCTTCTCCATGGAAGATAATTGCATTCCTTTCTAGCCACACTCCCTAAGCCACTATGAATGGAAGGGATTTGAGCTTGAAAATTTTATGAGAGTCAAGCCAGCGTGATAGACAATCATTGATGCAAGATCTATTCCAACTTAGGGGAATACCTTCCTACTAACAAGTTTCCCTCCAAGAAATAGAGATGAAGGGGCAAGTGATGAAGAGATGATAGATGGTCTCAGATGGCATGAAACAAAGAGGGCATATACGAGGGCCTTGAAACAAACACTTTTGGAGGTTGTCCTAGGTAGGGGTTTTGTTTGTTAGAAGTAGCCACATGAAGAGTTTTATCTTAGGAGGGAATTTTAGCTTCCAAAGCTTTTCGATCCACCTAGGAGGGTCCCCTCTGACTTCATCCATTGCTAGACTTAGGTAACCATACCTTGGGGAATATGACCCATTAAGGCTATGAGCCCAAATCATGTAGTCCCTAGAATTTAAGAGAGTCATGTGAGAGTATCAAAGGGAATTTGTATACTTGTCCAAAAAATATCCTATTCCATATCCATTCCTAGACCATCAGAGGTGACCCAGTGCTGCTGATGTCTTAAAAAATTGTATTTAGAAATATGGTTGAGAGTGAAGACGCCTTTCTAATTTAGTTTTTGTATAAGGGGGGGAAGGGAGGATATGATCCTGTTGGAAGCCAATCCATGGATAAATATTGATATGAACTTGTTCCCCATTCCCAACTTTCTAGTAGAGAGATTTCCCTACAGGGGGGAAGCCATGATAATAACTTTCCATACAATGGACCTTTTGTTTGTGGATTTTTTGGGAGATCAAATCCAACCAATAATCAAAAGAGGATCCATGTATTTATGGAATATGGTGTGCACCTAGAGGCATGTCCCTTGAATAAAATTATAGAACCCTTTTTCATCTAATGCCTTTGAGAACCAAAGACGGTTTTTCAATCCCCCCCTTCCACCTCCAGGCAGTTGGAGTGGACATGTTCATCCAATTTGTAAGAGAAAAAGTTCTTTTCCCCTCCTATCCCACCCATAGGTAGTGAGAGGTATGCTGTATTATTTTATAAAGAATTATTGAAGTGATACATGCAAGGGAATCCTACTAAAAAGGTATTACTTCGAGGATATATTTCCATTTTGAAACCCATGTATTTTAGTCCATTGGAAATATCTTAAATATGAACATTGAAGAGGGTTCTGATATGTTTTTTTTTCATGCCTCATTCCCCAACATAATAAGGAAGATTTGGTCATATTTATTTGCATTTCCATTGCCAATCCAAAGGAGTCCATAAAATAATTTAGAACCTGAAGATGCTCTGAGTGACCATTTAATAAAATAAGTACTTCATCTACAAAAAATATATGGGTTAAGGAGTAGTGACTAGAGATGATAATACCTTTAAGAGACGACATGTTTTTGGAATTAATGATGAGTCAATTGACACCCTCTAGTACAAGCAAGAAAAGTAAAGGGGATAAGTAAGATCCTTGACGGGTCTCCTGATCCACATGGAAGAAGGGGGAAGCCACACCATTAATCAGAAGAGAAATAGAGGTAATGTAAATACAATTTAGAATCGAAGTGACAAAATATTGATGAAACCTAAGGTGAATGAGAAAATGTCTAAGGTAAAGCTAGTTGACCTAGTCAAAAATTGTTGGATGTTGTTTTCATTGATGTCAACCTTGGGGCTTGATTGGGTTTGAATTTGACTAAAACACCATTCATTGATGTCAAATTGATAATGAATGCTTCTTATAGTTGTCTAGATTACATCATGTTGGAAGCTACATTGTTGGATGTTTGAAAACCTAAGTCTTATGGTTTGGGTTCCCTGGACTAAGGAGATATCTCGACTTTGTCGAAGTTTTTTAGGGTTTGAAATATTTGAGTTTGGTTTGGATATCCATGTCTTTCGATTCTCCTTGGAAATATGTTTTCAATGCTATGCAGCACACCACATAGTTCATCCTGGTTTGAGAGAAAATTAAATTTGAAGATGACGACCCCAGTTGGTGGCTAAAACCCAAAGTGGTGGTGGTTTGGCATATTTCCATTGGTTTTGGGCATACAAAATTAGGCGTAAGGGTTCCTTGTCATATCTTGTGGAAGAATCACCTTAAGAAAGGCATCACTAATGTATTCACCTATAAGAAGTATTCCTTACAAAAGACCAAATTCACTCACATTAAAGTTAACCATCCTCCTACTTATGAACTAAGATAATTAATTAGTTATGATTATTTAAATAATTAAAAATTAAAATAAATTAAGTCTCCCTAACGTACATCTTGAGAAGCCCCTCTTAGGCCTATGAAAGGAAAACACTTTACCTTACATCTCACATCATTTCTAAAATAACTTATCACATATTTTCTCTGTGATTTTCAGCTTACCTAAGGAAAATTAATTCGACTTGCTGAGGCAGGACAATAAATTTCAAAGGAGCTTTTGGAAAATGCATTGAATTAATGGTACTACTATTTTATATCCTGTTTTGGTCTATTTTTTAGTGCGAGTCTCCATCATAAGAGGAGTGAAGGGTTGAGTAAATTTTGTTTTAATTTTCCTTAACTTTCTAAGCACTATCTTTGTATAAAACACTTCAGTCCTTTGTTAAGGCTAGGCCATAGGCATACTTCTTAGCATGTGGATTCTTTAACTCATGGTTGCATCATCTAGTTAGATATTTTGGAACACTTCATTGTGTTTTGTCTTGACTCCTAGCAAGCTTTGACCCATGCGGATTTGTGGTCTCAATTAGGGCACATTATTTGATCTAGGTGGATATTGGAGGCCACCCACCTATTCCACCTAGACATCCAGTTGGTTTCACCAGTTTCCTTGATTATAGCAGCATTTACTATCTTTAGCAGTTTTTGAGGTCTTGAACTTTCAAAACTGTTTTGACCCCCTAAACGACATTTTATTAGGTCCACAGCAAGTCTGCAGTTGTAGGTAGGGGTCTTTCACAAATCATATAGTACTAAGAGAGACCTCCCTAACGAGGTATAATACACACCGAACAAAGATCATATGAACAATTTACGACCCCAGGATGTTGGCTGCCAAATTAACCCCAATGGGGCCCACAAACTCTTAGCATTCCATCTCCTAGGGTTAGGGTTTTGGTTGAATTTCGGAGGCATGTGGGCGCCACATCTCTTCTTAGAGATAATCTAACATCACCCAAGCTAGTCTTATTTCCATTCTGTTTGTAAGCATATTTCAGTATTTGATATTAATGA
The DNA here is from genome assembly GCA_031772625.1 of Pinus tabuliformis. Classification (NCBI taxonomy): domain Eukaryota; kingdom Viridiplantae; phylum Streptophyta; class Pinopsida; order Pinales; family Pinaceae; genus Pinus; species Pinus tabuliformis. The sequence continues at coordinate 622,734,226 of CM062812.1, forward strand.
AATGAAGTTTTATTTCTACTGCATCTCTGTATTTATGGTTATATCTGTAATTTTTTGCGTTCTTGTTTAAGTTCAGATCAATTATACCCTTGACTATGGAAAAAAATTTCCTCTACTACTATCTTGCCTTCTTATGTGATGAAATACATCTTCAAGGAAAATTACTTGCACAAGGGTTTGCTACAGGGTGCTTGTAGCAAGAAAAATTATCCATGAAATTATATGAAAATTAAAGAGGGAGGAAGCCACTTACCCTTTTCAAGATCACTCTCTCATGTTCTTAGGGGTTTGAGGAAAATTCCTAGTGGTTTTGGCTCCTTTTCTCCTCTTAATTCATCCATGTACCTTATTTTCTCTGTTCCTGTAGCACTTCAGGTCCTCATGTAACAGTTCCATCCATTCTTGTAGCACCTCATGTAACACCTGCAAACATAGCCTCTAGCAATTCAATGGCACCCTAGGTAGACTCTGGTAGCATCTAGCTCGTCCTTCATTACCTTGGTGGGTCTCTCCAACTGTTTCCTAAGAATGAGAAATTTTGCAAGTGGAATCGAGCCTTTTACTTTTTATTTTCTTTTATGGTAATGGGCTCAGAGCACTTTGGTGACTTGGCCCCAAAATGAATTTCCTCTTTTAAGCATTATTCCCACTCGTAATTTCACCCCCTGTTTGACTTTTCCATGTTGAATGGGTCGTTGAGTAGACTGCATGTTGCTAATTGAAGGTGGCCAAGTTTACTGGCCACTTCCAACCCATCAAAACTCTATTCTCGTTCATTAAATACATTTTTTTACCATTATGTGCATAGGGAAGAGGTAAGGGGTGTCATACTTGAGCCTACCTACGATTTTGAATTGCTGGAGGTGCAAGCATGCTGTTGTTGAGATGATGATCAATCAATTATCCTTTGGAGGTGCTGACTTGCTTTGTTTCCTTATGCACAGGTCTTCAAACATAATGATGTAGTCGAATCATGAATTTTTTCTTCCTAGGCCTCTTTCCAATATTAAATCTGCTACTGTTGGAGTGGCTAGATTACCTTACAACTTCTCCTAAGGGATGGTTTGACTTCTCTAAACCTTAGGAATGGCCTCTTGATGCCTTAGGGTGGCCAAATCTTCAATATGGAGTTGCAATATTTAGGTGTGCAGGAGAGATTGTAGCCTGAATTCATCTAAACCATTGAGTTGGAGCAACCTCTTTTGTTGTATTGCAGTGAGGTCTAAGTATAACTAAGATACTATCCTTAAGGTATTGTATTCAGATTAAATGGACAATGATGCCTTCTTCCCATAGAATAGTTTGAATGGGGTAAATATAGTGGTTGTATTCCAAGTGGTGTTGTAGGCCCAAGTGGCTTCTACAAGTATGTCTACCCAATCCTTTCTGTTGCTTCTAATAACCTTAGTAAAAATGTTCTCTAGTTATTTGTTTGTGACCGCCGCTTTCCCATTTTCCCAAGGGTTATAGGCAGTGGGTGTTCCATGCTTGATGTGGTGCTACTTCATGAAGTGTTCGATTAGATTTGAGGTGAATTGTGTCCCTTGATCAATGACCAACTATCTTGGAAAACCAAACTTGTAGAATATGTTATCCCTCAGAAACTCAACCATATTTTGCTCAATTCTTGACTTAACTGCCTTTGTTTTATCCCATTTAGTTAGGTAATTAGTGCACATAATGATATACTTTTTATGTCCTGATGGGGGATCAATGGGCCCAATTAAGTCCATGCTCCATTTCTCAAATGGCTCTAGAGTCACTTGAGGTTGTAAGGGAATTTCATCCTTAGGTGTGGGCTTACCCATCCTTTGGCACTGATCACACTTGGTGGTGTACCTTCTTGCATCTTGATGTAGAGTGGACCAGTAGTAACCTACTTGTAGAAATTTGAAGGTTTTTCTCTTAGAAGAAAAGCGACCTCCACAAGGTCCATCATGGCATGCTAAGAGGATGTAAAAGATCTCCTCTTCCTTCACACATTCCTCAAGATCTAATCTGACCCCAACTTGAAAATATTTCCCCTAATCCAAGTGAATGGGGCACTTTTCCTAATAATCTTGATTTTCTCCTTGGAGGATATATTAGGAGGGAACCTCCCAGAAACCAAGTAGTTGGCTATATCAGCAAACCAAGGAGAGAGCATCGAGATGGAAAAGAGTTGTTCATCTGGGAGTTGATCATCTACCATTTCTTCATTTTCTGTAGGCAAGGATAGTCTTGACAATAAATATCTAACCACATTCTCTTTCCATGGTTTGTCAATAATAATCAAATCAAATTGATGCAATAATAGCAACTATCTAATTATCCTAGCATTGAGATTAGGTTTATTCACAAGATACTTAATGGCTGCATGATTAGTGTGGAAAAAAGTTTGATATCCAATGATGCAATGCCTAAACTTGTTTAAAGAGTGTACTACAACCAAGAGTTAGTTTTTAGTGTCTGTATAATTTAGCTCAACTTTAGAAAGGTCCTACTGATGAAATAGATAACATAAGGAAATTTGTCTTCCACTCATCCTAAGGCTAGCCCTAAAGCTTTATATGATGCATCGGTGTGTATATGGAAAGGTATTTCCTAGTTGGGACCTGTAAGGATGGGTGCAGTGATCAAATTTTCTTTTAGCACTTCAAAGGCATCTTGACAGTTGTCTGTCCAATAGAAGTCTGAATATTTAGCTAGTAGTCCAAACAAGGGTGAGCCAATTTACTGAAGTATTTAATGAACCTTCTATAATACAAATCCAATCTAAGGAATCTCTTGAAATATATTTTCTTTTGAGGGATAGGGACCCTTTTAATGATGGAAATTTTGTTGCGGTCAACCTCTATCCCTTACTTGGATATGGAATGACCAAGGATGGTCCCTGCATTCATAAAAAAATCACATTTTTGAGTACTCAATGAAAGATTCATCTCAATGAATTTATTTAAGACTTTACACATATTAGAAAGAGCTTCCTAGAAGTCACATCCATAAGGAGTGAAGTCATCCATGCATATCTCAACAATGTCATGAACAAGGTCAAAAAATATACTTAGAACTTCCCTTTGGAAGGTAGCAGGAGCATTTCATAAACCAAATGGAAGGACCCTATAAGCAAAGGTACCCCAAGGACATGTCAATGTGGTCTTATCTTAGTCCACAGGGATGATCTATATTTGGTTGTAGCCACTAAGTCCAACTAGGAAGGAGAATAATATCTTTCATGCAAGGCCATATAGGATTTTTTCAATGAAGGGAAAAGGGAAGCAATCCTTATTTTTAGCCTTATTATTCTCTTGGTAGTCAACACAGATCCTCCACTTCCCATTTTTCTTGGGGAATATAACGAGAGGGGACACCCACTCATTATCTGAAAAGGGGTATATGAACCCTACTTCCAACATGTTTTGTATTTCCTCTTTCACAATGTCCTTAAGACTTGGGTTCATCCTTCTCTCGGGTTGGCGCACAAGATTACATCCGTCTTTGATGTAGATATGATGAGTACAAACTGAGGGATGCACACTCTTCATCTTCTTATAGTCCCAAGAAAAAGCATCTAGGTGATTCCTCAACATACTGCATAATTTTTCTTCTTGCTCGACTGAGAGAGAGGGGATGATCTTCAGAGTTTTAGATGGGCTAATATTCACAACATTGGCATGTTCTAGGCTAGATTCAACAGAGCACAAATCAGTCCAAGCATTACTATTGGATTCCTTTATCAGTTCATCAATTGGCATGGCAGTGGGATGTTGATTCTATATGATATGGTCAATAAGGTCATGTTCATCAAGTTTCCTCCCCCCTATAGTGATGTCTAGTGTGCAGATTGGGTAGAGGGACGCCTGATAAAATTCTCCCTCTTCCTCATCCTATAACCACAAAGGAAATTCATTCTCAAAAGAAGGTTGAGAAGGGGGATAAACACCAAGTTGGTTTGATAGATGCACATTCTTTATTATCATGTTCCCAGCTCTGTAGCTAATTTAGGCGTCCATAGTGACCAACCAAGGTCTCCCTAGGGTGAGATGATAACCATTAAACTTGGTTTTGGGTCGGAGGACAAGGAAATCAGTGGGGTACTCCTAGGTGTCAATGGATACCATTACATCCTCAATAACTCCCTCAAGAGCTACTATGGATCTATTTGCAAGATGCAGTACTGTAGTTGTCTTCCTCAAGGCCCCTTGGAGGTTGAGCTTGAGCACAGTTTCCCTAGTCATCACATTTATTTCAACCCCAAGGTCAATCAAGGTATTAGGGACCATAATGCCATCAATGTGCACATCCACTATTGGGCTACCAAGATCCAAGTACTTTGGGGAGATTACCCTCCCAAGCATCATATCAGATAGCTTTCCAACAACATTGATAGTGGGGGTATCTCTTCTTCTTCTCCCAAGCCTTTTGAAACACTCTTCCTTGATAATCTTGTTGTAAATGGGGACATCTTTGATGGCCTAGAGAAGGGGTATTTTGACACACAAATTCTTCAATTCTCCCAGAAGTTCAGCCTCTTCTGGGGTGTGTTGTTTAGGGTGGACCAACCTTTCAAGGTAAGGAGGTGCATTGGAGGGGACTCACTTCGTTTTCTTCTTCAAGCTCTCCAGGTGGAGAAGATGGGTGAGTATCTAGAAGCACCTTCCTAGATAGAAGGTTGATCTCTTGTATTTACACAACATAAGCAAGATAGGATCTTTCCCCACTACAAACTTGTTGTGCCTACTTCTTGTTTGGGTTCATATTGGGTTGAATATGAATTTTAGTTTACTTAGGTGGGGTATGGTGAGGGAGTTGTGGTTGAGGTTGAGGTGGATGCTTTAAATCAAGAGATTTGGTTGTTTGAGGCCTCCACCTTTGTGAGAGGTTGCTCCATTAGGAAGATTAAAGTGTATATGACTGGAAAGGAGGGTTAATAAGTTGAATAGGATATTGAGGAGTATAAGGCCAAGGAGGAGGCGTGGGACATGATGGATGAGTGGAAGGGTACCAAGGATAGAAAGGTGCATTCTAATTTCAATTGTAATGAGGATAGTGTGCACCTTGCATGCCTTGTTGATATGGCTAAGGGCCTTGAGGCCTCCTTTGGTTAATGAAGCAGAGTTGCTCTGAACCACCTTATTTCCCTTGGTATACAAATTTCAGACTTGGAAAAGAGGGACATTTTTCTGTTGCATGGTTTTCGTCACAAACATAGTGGAACTATATGGCATTCAATATGAACTCATTCCTAGGGTGTCTCTTAGTGCATATAGGGAAAAATATAGTTAGTTTCCTTTCTGCTTCCTCTTGATTCCTTTTAATTCACATAGTATTCATCTATAGGGAAAATGTATGCAACTTTTCACTCTTAAAATCCTCCAACATACTTCCTATCTCATGTTTGATGGAGGATGTCCAGGGAGATGAAATAACCAAGCCTTTCCTAGACTTACCCTAGAGTGATTCCTGAATATTGTTTTGATGTCATCATAAGGAAATTGGTAGAAGTATCCTCCAGATACCATGTTGAGGGTTTCCATTACATCATCCTTATCCTTGAGAGAAGAACTAACTTGTGTGACTTAGGGTCAAGGGTACAGTTAGCCCTCCTATAATTAAGTTGGAACCTTTCCTGATAGTCCACCTGTTAGCTCTACCATATAACAAGTGATTTGCCGAAGTCGGAAGCATATTCTGCTCGTGGTCACATTCAAAGGAGTGGCTATGATGGTTGCTCTCACATTCTCCTCTACCCCCCTCATCCTCCATTGGTCTTTATTTCCCGTGTTTTCATTGAAAATTGCATAAAATACTTTTTCTTCAGCCTTAGGGCATTAAAAACACTGAAACCCATATAACAGCGCACTTTCACAAAACCCGTAATCCACCGTTCACTTGTCACATCAAATAGTAACCCGTGCAATTAAGTCCCCGCCGTCCGATCATCCTCGCCGCGATCGGACGACGTTTGCTCCTCCCATGCCCACAAATCGCCTGCGCAATAACTCACGATCAAAAGCAGTTTCATCCTGCCCCGTCTACCACGTGTCGCATGATGATTGTGATCGCGAGCCCTCATACATTTACCGCTTTCCCCCAATGGTGGTGTGGGGAATACCGCTTACCGCCCATCCAACCGTTCCCGCTCGTTAACCCCCCGCGCGTCTCCTCTGCCCGATAGCCGTTGGATCTGCCAACTCGAGATCCAACGTCTCACGACCATCTTTCTCCTGCTTCCTCCCGATACCTTCCGTCGAGTAACCTCCGCCATCCATCCATTTGATCCAACAACCGATTTCCCTACTCCACCCTGCTCGTAGATCTGCCATGCAGTCCACTCACCTCAACCATTCCATACTCCCAAAAGGATGAAGGTGGCCAGTATTCGGTACTCTGCACAATTACTCCTCAACAACTACATTCAAGAGGCAATATGGCCAATAAGGGAAGGTACAAAGTCAAGCAGATGAATGCATTCAATGGTTATGGGATTGCATCCCATATAACAGTCCACCTGCCTGAGAAGTACAACAGAGCATCCAAGAATATCAATTTTGTTCACTACAGCAAGCAATTGCACTCAAAAGTTCTGCCAAGCAGTTAAAGTGGTTGGTGGTCCATTATGACCCCTCCACGCCTGGAATAGCAAAAAAATTTTGTAATCAAACTCTATATATACCCAGAAAATAGATGTAATCACGGTTGATGGTTGTTGTTTTGATGTAAGGCTCAACTTCTGGAGACTGTAACTGCTTTGATACTTGCAACGTCTCGTCTTCATTTTCAGCTAATACAAGCTTCTTTTGCTATTAATTGCTCACTTTCCATCTCGTTTCTATTCTAGGATGTGCTTGATATGCATTTCTCCTGAACTCTTGATGTGTAGAATTAGAGAAGTTGTCATCCTACCTCTGTGTTATAATCTTGTATGTATCAGTGAATATATTGATCAAGTTTCTTTTCACTTAGTGCTAGAGAGTTGTCATCCTGTTTGTGCATTAGGGAATAGATTTTCAGACCTCTTTACTAGTTGCAGCTAGCCATCACATGGTATTGTGCATCTGCTGGTGTGGTCAGTATTCTCCATATTCACCCATTCCTTAAACTATGAGTAATTGGTGGTCTAAAGCCTTGTAGTCTGGGGGTGTTCACCCATGTCTGGAGTCAAGCAAAGTAGAAGTAGTTATCTGGCTTGAACATGCATCATTCCTTCCATTCATACATTTCCAACTTTAAGTTGAGTTTGTGATGTCCCGAGCATCTCCGAGCTACAACTTAGGAGAGTTTCTTGGGGTGATAACATTGATTAGCACCGTTGTCGGGGAGAGGAGATTGAAGCTTAGCTTCCCTGTGAGAACGACACAGTTCCATGCTTTGATGATAGACAAATTCTGGACACATTTGTGGTTGTAATGATCTATCTGGTGACCATAGAAAATTTTAGGGGCGAATGTTCGCCCTTTGGCGAAATTAAGGGGTTTTAAATTTTTAGTGGGCGAATATTTTGTATCATAGTACATTTTTACAAATCACCTCAAATATCCCACCTTATTTTAAGGGAGAGGGTAAAAAAAGTAAATTTAGCCCTTGAAATTAGGAGTTACAACCTTCCATTCGCTCATTTTCAAGAATAGGTTTTATTTAAGTGAATCCATTCGCCCATTTTCAAGAATAGGTTTTATTTAAGTGAATCCTATGGGCCAAAGGCCCAAATACCATATTTATAAAAGAGGTATGGTAAATTAATAAAAATATAAATCAATGAGACGTATGGTAAATAAATAAAACATTTTTTATATTTACTCCATAAGTCACCTTATATACATGCAAGGGTGTAAACAAATAAAAATATAAAAGTAAAGTGGAGGTATGGTAAATAAATAAAACGTCTTTTTATACTTACTCAAAAGGTATGGTAAATAAATAAAAATATAAATAAATTAGACACATGGTAAATAAATAAAACCTCTTTTTATATTTAGTCCATAACCCTCATTCTATTTATGAAGGCTCGAGAAAGAGGTTTTATTTAAGTGAATCCTATGGGCCAAATACCATATTTGTAAAAGAGGTATGGTAAATTAATAAAAATATAAATAAATGAGGGGCATGGTAAACAAATAAACATTTTTTTATATTTACTCCATAAGTCACCTTATATTTACGAACACTCAAAAAATGTGTTATATTTAGGTGAGACCTATGGGACAAATACCATGGACTAGATTGTTATTAATACCATGCAAAAAAACATTATTAACCCTAATATTAGTATTAATAAAAATAAAAATGGCACATGGTATTGACCCATGGTATTCACCAAAATGGTACATGGTATTGACCCATGGTATTCACATGGAATATAGCCTATTTAAATGGGGGAATTAAACCAGCATAGATCCATCTTTACTCTCGACCTACTAACCCCCGAGAGGTATCAAAATATCGTGATATGCAAACTAGCATAGAGTGAAAAATATTTGATCCGATCAAGAGTAAAAATGGATGTTGTAATTTAATGTATGTTAAACATTTTAGCTTGGTTAAAATAAAAAATAAAATAAAAATCAACTATTAATTTTATTAATTTTTATAAATTACTAATAGTAATTTTTAAGCTCCATGTTTATGATAACCCATGGTATTGACCCATGGTAATACCACGGTATTCATGTGAGCATAGACTATTTAAAGGGGAAATTCTATCATCTTAGATCCATCTTAATTCTGGGTCTACCAAGTGCTCAGAGGGATAAATAGATTTCATCCCCCTAAGAGTGGTAGATGTGGAGTTAAGATGGATATAGGTTGGTTTTTATGATAATGAAGATATTAAATAGACTTAGGAAATTATATTGTAAAAACATCTTAAGGTGAATGGTTAAAGCATAGACATTGGACAAGTATATTTGTATACTTCTGTTTTAAACTAAAACAAATCCTGGGCTAAAAGGAATGGATTGATTGCACTAGTCATCCTTCTATAACTTTCCAACATATGCTGGAGTAAATAGATTGTAATTTGGGTAATTTTTCTAATTGCAAACATGAACGTACTTGTGTATTGGCAGGGTGGTTACGAGGTCCCTAGAAGTGATGAATTTGAATTTTTCTTGGTTTTATATATAGTATTAGGTTTTTTCTCATGCTTTCTGTAAATGGCACGGGTGAATTTGATCCTACACCCACTAGGTTATCGATATGTAATTTCGGTAATTTTGATTTCAAAAGATATTTTAAAGAAATGCAATGACTTCATTTGTGTATTCAATAAATACAAGATTTTATAATTGAGTAAAATATTCGCCATGCCTGGTGAGAGATTTGCCAAAAAATTATATATACATATCATATTATTGATAAAATCGCCTTCCATTCTTCCTATTTACCATGGAGATTCGCCCATTTATTATACATGTAAATTTGGGGGGTTCTTAAAATTTTCCCTGCTGGTGACTCTACTGGAGAACCTACCTGGTGGAGACTCCACGTTTCAGTTCTGGCTCAGTTTGTGAGGCATACCTGGAGAAATCCTCAGAAATCACCAGCTGACCCAGTGCTTGACCCTGAGAAGATTGCTAAGCTGAAGAAAATGTCATAGAAAGGAGCATCAGGATCAGGTAAGCCCAAGAAATCCTATGCATCTCTGAAAGAGAAAGTTATAGCTGAGGATATACAGTTTGAAGATTTAGAGCCCAGCATTGTTAGTCAAGAAATTCCTTCAGAGATTCATACAGCTCCTTGTTCAGTCAGTTCCCCTTTGGATCTCAGTCCAAAGAAAGCCTCCCATATAGTCCATCAATTTCCCTCATTTCTATCATCTATTTCATCACTTCCTACCATTCAATTTGCCAGTAGCGTTCCACCTATCCTAGTCATGGCAGGCCAGCAAGCTCCCACGAAGATGGAAAGAATTATAGCTGCTAGGTATGGACCCCTGGTTTTGCCTGTTGTAGAGCTATAAAAAGGGTCTCTTTCACCTCTAATTACCTCACATTAATATGTCAATTCGGGAGCATTTTGTTATTTCAAAGAGTGACTCAGTCTGAGGCTATCATTTGTGAGAGTAATGCTAGTAGTACAACATTCAACAAAAATACAAGATTAAACGGATGCTTGTATATAACTAAGTTACTCCAAAGGAATAAATCACACACTCTAAAATTAGGCAACTTATCAGTCAAGGTTTCGGCAGTGGTAGCCCATCCCTTTGGAAACTGATGGAAAGGAAATTAGAGCATGGACCACTGGTCTGGGAGCTAGACAGTAAATACCAAGGCTCACTACAGCCACAGATCGTCTCTCACACCAAACAACAAATGCAAGTAAATGTAACATCAGGTAGAAAAATGGAACAACAAATAACAAATCGAACAGCAAATCTGGAAAGGAACAACAATGCTAAAATGGAACAGCAATCCTAAAATGGAACAGCAATCGAACAACTAAGTCTCACGAGCAGTAATCAAGCTTTATTATACTAACTCAAATGCACTCATTGTAATCAAACAACAATCTTTCATTCTCCAGGCAAATCAAGCAGCACACACTAATGGAACAACATTAATTACTAATAAGTTATGGAACAACGTTTGGAAATCATACACACACACAACACGCTTGGAGAGTAATCTGATCTAGCATCAATCATCATTAACAGGAATACAACTGCGTTTCAAAATGGAACAACATTACTCCTGAATCGTAAAGAACACAACTTTCAGATAAATTCCATAACACGAATATACAGCATAAGAGCTCTGTAACAAAATAGTAACAATGTTCGGTCAAGACTAATAATATTCAATCAACTCTGAAAGGATTAGTGATATAATGTAGAGTCAATACAATAGTTCTTGTCTGTAAAAACCTTAATGAACGAATCTTAACAAAGCATATGATGTAAGCTTACAAAGCATATAAGATTACCAAATAATGATGATAAGCAAACCACTCAGAAATCAAATCGTAGTGATACAGAAGCAAGTGTCCTCCGGGGCTGGGCCCTTAGCCTCCAAGGGTACACCGCTTTAAGTTAATCCAGACGCAGAGATAAGATAATCACCAAGTTTATATTAATGCATAAAACAAAAGTACAATGAACCAGTTTCAATGAGACTCGATGATCAAAGTTCAATATTTAACAGAAAGTTACATAAAAGCATCATCCCCCCAAAGCTAACAGTGTCGTCCCTTTATATAAGGGTGATGACGGAGATGTCTAAGTAATAAGATAAATAAAGCAGCGATCCCTCAGGATCAAAGATCCAGAGGGATTCACCAAACTGTTAATCCTTAATCACTTCTTTTCTCCTCCATCGAGCTGGTGTCTTCTCCTCCTTTTCCGGACCGGTTTGCTTTAACCTGCTTAGCCTCGTTTGCACTCGGTCCTTCGTCAAAGGGACAACAGTTACCCTGTTCTTGTCTTTTTCTTTGGAAGAACAGCTCCTCGTTTTTACCCCTTCCTGCAGAGGAGAATGACAACTATCAGTGGTTAAGTCTTGCATACTAATCCCACATATTTTGTTATAATTCTTTATTGTTTTCCACGTTCATGATGCAAAAAGGTTCACAAGTTCCACTGAAAAACCATTGAAATGATCATCAAAAACATACCTTTTTAGTACTCCACACACCCCCCTGCTTACCCTGTTTCTTGCCCTCATGAAAACGTTGTAGTTGACATGCAAAGCAATGAGAGAATAGGCTGGAGAAGGAATCTCATGCGGAGGCCTATAGCTGTGGTGAGTGACTAGGTAGTCAAAGAATTGGCCTGTTTGACCCTCAGGCATCTCATATAGGGCTTGATATCCGGGTGCAGGGTGCCAGATAATTGGACTGCGGAATCTATATCCTAACCAGGATGGTCCTGCCCTCAAAATGCTTTTGCCATAGAGGTTCAAACGGTTGGAAGCTAATTGAAAATTCTCATACTTAAATGGCTCCCTGAGCTGGATGTTTGGATTAGAGATTCGGTACCGAAATTTGGCTGCATCAATGGCGAGGTCTTTGATAGAAAGAAAATATTCTAAACTTTTTCGAATGAGTGCCTCGTGCATGGGTCCTAACGTTTCAATGACACCCGGAGTTCTCATGAGGTTTCTATGTGCTTTCCACAACTGTACTGGGTCCCTAGGCTCAGCCCTTACCCACAAGTCTAGGCCATTTTCCTGCCTCTGGAAAGTATTATAGGCTTTGAGCCATTTAATTTGATTAACCCCGAATGAGATGAATGCTTGCAATTGGATGTCTCCAACAAAAGGGTCAGGGTTCAGTTCAGTCTCCTGATCTAGCACGAGGTTATGCAAATAGAATTCACACAGCAATCTCTGGACCTTCACCCCATAATGTTTACAACAATCTATAAAGTCATTGACAGTGTTAATTTGTATAGGAGCGCCTACTTTAACAACTTTTATTTTTAATTGTAAGTACCGTTCCAGTAAAAACAGAGCATAGTTTTTGGCAGGGGCCCTACATGCTAAAACGTCATTGTATAAAGAACACAAGGTATCCATCTGCTTGATAACAGTATCTGGCCTACGAGTTACCTTTGCAACTTTCTCTTTTTCCTTTCGCCACCCTTCAAAGGCTTGTCTTTCAGATTGATTGATGTTCCTTAGTTGCTGTTGTAGTTCTTCATACTTCTCGCGAGGGACCGTTTGCTCTCTAAGCCTTTCTGCTTCTTGCTGAGCCTATTTCAATCCCTTGCGCAAGTCACTGTCTTTGGATCTCTTCTCCATGCAATAGTGGAGGCCAGGAGTTTTACCTGAACTTTCTTATTGCATTATTTCGAGTTCAGAACCATTATCACCCCTCAGGGTGGTGCCTCCGTCTGAATTTTCTTGTTGTCCGTTTCTTTTTTAACATGAATATCAGCTTGCTTCTGTTCCTTTTCAAATGGAACAACAATCTGTTCCTCAGCATCATTTGGAACAGCAGCTGGATCCTCAGCAGGGTTTTGAACAGTAGGGCGATTTTTGGTCCTCCGCCTTTTTATCTTGTGGATTTTTACTGCAGTGGTCAACTTTTTCTTCCCTGCGGTCTTCCTTACCCTCTGCCTCGCTTTCAGGATCCTAATCTGTTGGTGGAGTTGGGCTATTATGCTCAATAATCTCTGCTGTTCCTTTCGTAATTCCCTAATTTCCAGTGTTTTATTAGAAGGAACAACAGGCTGTCTGCTGCGTTTTGGGTCGTGACTAGTCCCTGGATCTTTCTCCTGGGGTGCTTCTTCGCTGTTCTGTTCTGGCTATTCTGGGGTAGGAACCCTAACTGGTTCTTTCACTTCTTGGGCAACTTCTTTTTCTATTCCTACTTCCTCCAGAATTTCCTTTGGTGCCTTGGGAACAGATTATTCCCGTTCAGTGTCTCTTATCTCCTCTTCATCGTCAACAGGCAGATTTCCTTCTTTTGCCTCTTTTGCATGTGGTTTTTCAGATGCATTTTCTTCCTAGGGTTTGCCGTGGAGGTCTGATGGAGTGGAAGGTTGGCCATACTCACCCATATTGGCCAAGACTGCGGCCAATTCATCTTCTCCCATTGGGTCCTGTGGTGGGCTACCTTCATGCTGTCCCATTTCCTCCTCCTGCTTGGATTGTTCAGCTTCTACCTCAGAATGCTTAGCTTCTGTTTCAGAATGCTTAGCTTCTTCCTCATTTTCTTCTCCAGATTGCTCGGCCTCCTCGGCCTGTCCTTTCTTTTCTCCTTCAACTTGCTCTACTTCTTCTTCTGGCCGTGAGGATTGCTCGTCCTCAATTTCGACTGGCTGGCTGGTGCTTTCCTGGAGCTTTTTCAGCCTTCCTCGTATCCGAGCTAACTGGACTGATTTTCTGCGTTCCTCTGGCTGTTCGGGTGTACCAGTTTCATGCTTACGCTTTGCCAATTGCTGGCGTGTTTCTGGTCGTTCATATGTGCTAGCAACATGTTTTTGTTTTACTAATTCTCTGTGTTTTTCCGGACGTTATGGTGTGCTTGTAATATGTTTACGTTTTGGGGATGGCGTTGTTGCCCTCCCCTCAATTATTGCAATTAGCTCTTCCCAGCTGCTTTACTGCTGGGTGAGGCTATGACTAACAATTAATCTAATTAACCTGTGGTGGCTGACAACTAACTCTACATGTTGTGCCTTTTTTAGGCTTCGTGCAACGTCATGAAGTAATGAATTCAAAAGTGCAAGTAGATTTACAGAGCATTTCTGCTTTAGAACAGCTAAGAGTTTAAGATGTCGTGGTCTTACCACGTCTTTTCTCCCCTCACAGGTGATGTATCTTTGCACGGTTCTTGCTAATTTTGCCCAGGGTTCTCCTAACGTTGCTGGCAGAACTCCCTTCCCCTTAATTGTCAAGCTCTGGCCTTCGTCCTGGAAGATTTCCATGATCTTTTGTAATCTTTCCTTCTTTAGTGTCCATACAGGTCCGGTGGCTGGTAGTCCCGAGACTTCTGCGATTATATCATCGGTGACCGCTATCTGCTTCCCCCTTACTATGGAGTGATCCTCCTGCAGATTCTGTAGGAATTCAATCGCCACTATTTCGTTAGACTCCTGCAAGCGGCTGAGATAAGTCAGCCACCCTGCTCTTTCCAGGATCTCCCGGGCAGCAACGGAGACTGTCAACTCCTGAGGTTCCCTTCGAATTGCCCTTCCTCCCATGGTTTCACTGTGGATTCTCAATGGAACAACAACTGCTTGCTGTTTGAAACACAGAGAGGGTAATAGTTGCAAGATTTTGAAAAAACACAGAGTATGCAAAAGCAATGGCTTATGAACAGCAACTTGTGTAAAAAATAGCCGTTAAGTCGTGCCATACCCTAGTACACTATCTTTCCCGAATAGTGAGCTGATACATAACCCGGGGAATAATGAGGTTAACCTCCCCCCCCACAATGTGATAGGATGTCCCAGCTGTTAAAGAAAGGAGCAGCACCCGATCTGCAACCAAGTCATAAAGGAACATCGTATGAAAATATGCCATGTTTAGAAAAACAATGAATTACCGAAATCGAGGCATAAAGTTGGATCGCGTATTATGTAAGAGGCTGCTGTGATATGATGCGAGGCTAGGGGATAGGACGTCTGTCGTACTTTGCCAAATCTCAAGTGGTCATTGTCACCTCCTTTGCCATGATTGGTGGTAATAAATGTTCATGTGATGTATAAGTCGGGAAATAATGTATGATTAGTGCCTAGGATATAAGAAACAAAGGAGTATTAGTATCTCACCGATTGGTGTAATCAATGTGACTTCAATACCATTAACAGTGCTCTGGTGCCGACAGGTGTCCATAACCTTGGCAGATTTGTTTATTTCACCCTTCGAACCATGATCCTTTATGTGCATATTAAGGAATGTAATGTCAAAGTATAGGCCATTATGTTGGCTTGGTAACTAGTTAGCCATAATGCCATTCACGAGGAGGGAGCGAAGAGTGGGCAGGCCGGCTCGTGATGAGATCTCTTGTTCCAAGGTTTGTTTATTTGATATACCTTTTGGACCATATCCCTGGTGTGGTGGCCATAGTGGGAATGCCACTTCACTTCCATCCTCATGATCATGGTAGGCTGGCTCTTGATGAGACCCCCTATCCTGCATTTGACAACTTATAATTCATCTTTTTACTTTCTTCTTTTTCATAAAGCACTTTTCCTTATTTATACACAAAGGGTTGTTCAACACTCCTTAAGAGTAGGAATGGTGGAAGAAGTCTTATCATCTCAATAGGAAGATATAAGCCCTTTGCTCTTATTCCTAAACAATAATCAAAGAGGATTAAAGGGAATGTCATAATAAAGATAACCAATCAAGGCAAAGTTAGTAAGACAATGATAACAAAAGATGATGAATAAGTATGTCCTTCCTTTTGTCCTCTTACCAATATAAAGCCTTATAAAGATAACGATTTATAATTTGTTGATTTCAGTATGTTGTGATTTTATGTTCAATGCATAAGTGCATAGCTGTATCTAAAAGACTTTGAAAGAACAGGAGCAAGAAGCATCCTCAATTTAGATTAGAAAAAGGGATAAGTTGTTTCACAAGGAGAGCAAAAGTATGTTGGAAGTGTTACTTTTGGAAAGAGGAACACCAAAGGAGCATAGGTCTCAAAAGTGAAAATGCCATTCCTTTTGAAAAAGGAACAGTAGAACACAGCAATGTCGTTCCTTTGAAAAAGGAATAGCAGAAAATAAAAAAAAATGTTATCTTTCTTGAAAAAAAAGGACAGAAAAACACTTGAAATGACGCTCCTTTTGAAAAAGGAACAGTAGCCATGAAAAATGTTGTTCCTTTGAAAAAGGAACAGCAAAAGATGCAAAAGTGCCATTCCTTTGAAAAAAGAACAACAGAAATCAAAAATATGCTGCGCCTTTGGAAAAGGGACAACAAACACACCGCGGTGTCGTTCCTTTTGAAAAAGGAACAACAAAACAAGCAAATGCCATTCCTTTGAAAAAGGAACAGCAGAAAAATCAAGAATGTTGTTAAAAATCAAGAATGTTGTTCCTTTTGAAAAGGAACAGTAGAAAAATCAAGAATGTTGTTCCTTTTGAAAAGGCATAGCAGAAAAATCAAGAATGTTGTTCCTTTTGAAAAGGCATAGCAGAAAAATCAAGAATGTTGTTCCTTTTGAAAAGGGACAGCAGAAAAATCAAGAATGTTGTTCCTTTTGAAAAGGAACAACAGAAAAATCAAGAATGTTGTTCCTTTTGAAAAGGAACAGCAGAAAAATCAAGAATGTTGTTCCTTTGAAAAGGAACAACAAAAAAATCAAGAATGTTGTTCCTTTTGAAAAGGAACAACAGAAAAATCAAGAATGATGTTCCTTTTGAAAAGGGACAACAAAACACGCAAATGCCATTCTTTTAGAAACGGAACGGCAAAGATCGAAATCTTGAGCACAAAATGACAAGAACACATTTAGTTCAAGCATATGTACAAGAACGACTTAAAGAAAAGAACTTATGTACAAACTGTAAAAAGAAATGAATTCCTTAATGAATTACAGGTGAGGAAAACTTCTCTTCCTCTCCTAAAATCTCCATATCAGTGTCTCGGCGTAGCTGCTGGCAAAAGGATTCTCGAGTGAGTGGTTTACGATAGAGACAAACTCGGTGTCCATTTACTTTGAAGGCATATCCAGAACCGTCAATGGTGATAAGAGTAAGTGTCCCATTGTCATGTACCTTCTGGATTTCGTATGGTCCCAACCAGCGAGCCTGGATTTTCCCAAGGAAATCCTGAAACCGAGAGTCGTACAACAGAGCCCAGTCTCCCTCGTGGAAGACTTTGTTTTTGATGAGCGCATCATGCCATTTAGCTCGTTGCTATTGAATCAGTGTTGTATTTTGTAGTGCAGAGAGTCTAATTTCATCTAATTCATTGATCTGCTGTAGTCGATTAATCTTTTCCTCGCTTAGATCTAAGCCAACTTCCTGTGTTGTTCGTAATGTTTGGATTTCAAATTCTATAGGGAAAATGGGTTGTTTTCCAAACACTAATTGATAAGGTGAGTAACCAGTGGTGCTTCTCCATGTTGTTATATAGGCCCAGAGTGCTTCAGGTAGTCGAGCAGCCCAATCACGCCTATGTGACGCAATGGTTTTCGTTAGGATTGATTCTATTACCTTATCGCTGCTTTCTACTTGTCCATTCGCC
Organism: Pinus tabuliformis; assembly: GCA_031772625.1. Classification (NCBI taxonomy): domain Eukaryota; kingdom Viridiplantae; phylum Streptophyta; class Pinopsida; order Pinales; family Pinaceae; genus Pinus; species Pinus tabuliformis. Next base: position 622,751,853 of record CM062812.1, read on the forward strand.
TGTGGGTGATATGGAGTAGTGATTTTATGCTGGACATGATAATTATTAAGTGTTGCAGCTAATATATTCCCAACAAATTGTGGTCCTCCATCTGTAATTATTTCCCTTGGAAGGCCATAACGTACAAATAGATGGAACAGGAACTGTATGACAGAGTCCTCTGTGGGTCTTGGCAATGCTTCTGCTTCAACTGATTTGGTGACATATTCTGTTGCCACCAAGATATATGTTTTCTGATTTGATGAGGGGTTGATGGGTCCAACGAAATCAAGAGCCCATCGCTCAAATGGTTCGATGACTAACTGTGGTTTCAGAGGCATCTCGTCGGCTTGACCAGTACGTCCTGCTCACTGGTAGCTGTCACAGGCTTGGACAAATTTCTTTGCATCTCTGAAAATCGTGGGCCAATAATATTCTGTCTGTAATACTTTATGTCCAGTTCTACGCTCAGCGAAGTGTCCCCCACATGGTCCATCATGACAGGCTTTTAGGATGTCAAAGATTTCATCTTCTCGAACACATCTCCTGATATGCATGTCTGCCCCTGTGTGAAACAAATAGCCCCCAATCTAGGAGAATCGAGTACTCTTCTGAACAATCTGTTTGTGCTCATTAGGGGTTAGGTGTTTTGGTAGTTTACCTATTGCAAGGTAATTGGCAACATCAGCATACCAGGGTGTTTGAATGGCAACAGCAAACAGATGTTCGTCCGGAACTTGATCTTCAACTGTCGCTGCATCAATTGCTTTGGCATTCTTGAGAGAAAATCGGCTACAGGGTTTTATTTGCCAGGTCGATCCTTGATTGTGATATCAAATTCCTGCAATAAAATCAACCATCTAGTTATTCTAGCATTTGTGACAAGCTTATTTGCTAAATATTTTATGGCAGAATGATCTGTATACAAAATAACAGGATAGCCTGTAATATAATGTCTAAATTTATTGACAGCATGTATTACAGCTAGGAATTCCTTTTCAGTAACAGTGTAATTTAATTCAGCAAGGGATAATTTTTTGCTGATGTAATAGATAGCGTATGGTTTTTTATCCTCTTCCTGCCCAAGGACTGCGCCAATGGCTGTATCTGAGGCATCAGATGATATCTGAAATGGCAAATCCCAGTTTGGTCCTCGAAGGACTGGGGCTGTGGATACAAGCTTCTTTAAATCCTTGAAAGAACGTTCACATTTTTCTGTCCAAAGAAAATCAACGTAAGGTGCAACAATGTGTGAATAATATTATATAAATCGTCTATAATAACCAGAAAATCCAAGAAAGCTGCGTACCTCTGTTCGAGTAGTAGGAGTGGGAATAAGCAAAAGTATTTGGATTTTGACCGGGTCTACCTGAATGCCGACTGCTGAAACATAGTATCCTAGAATAAGTCCTTCAGTCATCATCATGTAACATTTTTCGTGGCTTAAGCAAAGTCTGGTAGCTATGCAGCGTTGTAGGACTTTTTCTAGGGTGTCTAGTGCTGGATCAAAATCATCTCCATATGGTGTAAAGTCATCCATATATACTTCAAGTCCATCATTTATTAAATTTGCAAAAATGCTAAGGATAACCCTTTGGAATGTGGCAGGAGCATTACATAGGCCAAAAGGTAGAACTCGGTAGACAAATGTTCCCCAAGGACAAGTAAAAGTAGTTTTGTCCTGGTCTTTAGGGGCAATCTGAATCTGATTGTACCCACTGAAGCCATCCAGGAAAGAAAAGAATTTCTTTCCTGCTAAAGTATCTAGTACTTGGTCTATGAACGGGAGAGGAAAGTGATCTTTTTGTGTTGCTTTATTGAGTTCCCTGTAATCCACACAAATTCTCCATTTCCCATTCTTTTTTGGTACCACCACAAGTGGAGAGACCCATTTACTGTCAGAAATAGGATAGATAAAATTGACATCTAAAAGTTTCTGAAGTTCAGCTTTTACCACATCCTTTAGATGAGGATTAAGTCTTCTTTGCGGTTGACGAACAGGTCTAGCATCCTTTTCTATATAAATGTGGTGTGTACACAATTGTGGATCGATTCCTTTCATATCAGGGTAATCCCATGCAAATGCTTCTTGATATTTTCTTAACAGATGGATGAGCTTCGTTTCTTGTTCAGGTGTGAGGTTGGCATTGATATTTAAAGTTTTTCCCGGTTCAATTTCCACAATTTTACTATTTGCAATAGAAGTAACAGGTATTGTTTGATCATGTGTATCTTTCAGAGGATCTTCTTCTAATTCATTATCAAATGCTGCTTCTATCATGTGACACTGTGTGCAGGATCTGGATTCAGTTTGACTAATGAAGTTGTTAATGGCATCATCTTCTGTTTGATCTTTAAAATCAAGTGCCTCTTGTATAGTCAATGGAGATCTAATGTTATCAGTAAGGTATGATACAGGGTACTTGTTAGTTTTAATTATTGTGACACTTGGCTGCGCTGGAGGGTATAGAACTAAATTCTTGATATCAGGTCCTTTGGTTATGGTCATATTTCCTTGCCGGCAACCAATGTAAGCATCAGCAGTGGCAAGCCAAGGTCTACCTAGGATTAGCGGGTGTCCATCAAGTCGGGTTTTTGGATTAATTATCAGGAAATCGGTTGGATATTCCCAGGAATCTACAGAGACCATGACATCATGTAGAGTACCCTCTGGTCTAACCATAGATCGGTTAGCCAATTCTAACAAAGTAGAGGTGGGTTATGCAGATGTAATGTCGAGCTTCTGACAGGTAGTGGTTGTTAAAATATTGATTGCAGCTCCTAGATCAACTAAGGCATTAGACAGGGTCTGACCATAAAATTGAATAGTTACAATTGGATTTCCTAGGTCTCCATATTTAATGGGTGTTTCTTTCCTGGATAGTAAATCAGATAAAGTACCGACTACTTGGACTCTTGGATTAGTTGTTATATTCCTCCTTGGTTTCTTTACGCACAATTCTTTGATAGTTTTTGCGTATATAGGAATGTCTTGAATGACTTGGAGGAATGGGATTTTTATGTACAGATTTTGTAATTCTCCCAGAATGTCAAAGTCAGGATACTGTAAAGGTCGAGGTATGACTAATCATTCTGGGAACGGAGGGGAGGATGTGGTTGCTTAATTATGAGTCTGATACTTATTTACATCCTCTTGTTGCAATTGATGTTCTATTGATAACTGATCTTCAATATGAACTGTTTTATCTCCCTCAGTTTCAATAATACGTCCAGATCGTAACTGAAGATTGTTACTCTCCCTCAAATCAGGTCCTATTTCTGGTGATTCTATGATTTGAAGAGATTGGACCGGTTTGTTATTTGGATTGGGGTTGGGTTGGGGTGGGAGGTGCGGTCTCAGATTAGACTGGGGATTTTGTTGTAAAGCTGGCAGAGTAGGTTGAGGGAGCAGAATAGTTCCTACTGGCTGGTGCATCGGTCTTTACCAGTTTGTCTGCCAGGGGGAACTTTGTGAAGTAGGGGGAGTCCATTGTGGAGGATATGGGCTATTTTTCCAATATGGTGGACTGTAAGGGAAATTTGGCCAACCAGATTGGTTTGCCTGATTCAGCCACGGGTTTAAAGAAGGAAACGACGATAGTGACCAGTTTGAAAATGGGGGTTGGGACTGACTTTGCCACATACTATATTGTTGAGCATTATATTGTGGAGGCTAAAAAGAAGAAGTTGGGTCTAGAAACATACTAGATTGTCTCGACTGTCATTGGCAGCGCTGGTTGATCAAGTACACTGATTCTGGTTCTTCCTCCGCTTCCTTATATACTGCTTTTAATCCAGGAAGTGAGGGGCAGCTTTCCGTAAGATGATCTTTTGTACAGATGGCACATGTTTGGACTGTATCCAGTGGACACTCCTTGTGACTATGCTTTTTCCTGCATCGGGGACAGAAGATTGCCAAATTCTGTTCTGCCTCCATCTGCTTCTGTTTGGCCTGCATAATATCAAGTTGTGTAGTTAGTGTCCCTAGAATATCAGTTTTAAAATTTTCTAATAAATTTCCAATCTCTACACGTGTTACTCCTTCTGTTGATATTTTGTTGTCTCTTGCAAACCGATCATATTTTGCTGGTTTTACTCTTGTGCTGCCTCTCGAACTCCTGATACATAAATCAATGATGTCAGCAAAATTCTCTTGATAAATATCCCCTTTTCCCATGATGTTTAATGTTTCAATCCACTGTTCCTTCATGCCCCTTATCAATGCAATTTTTAACACATTATCAGGTAAAGGTAGTGATGCATAAGGAGATCTTTGTAGATTGTACTGAAAACGTTCCACATACTCCTCTAATGTTTCATTTGGTTTGGATATCATTTGGAATATTTCGTCCTTTAATTCTCTAGACCTACAATAGTCCTGATATTTTTTTAAGAAAGATTCTTTCATTTGATCCCAATTGTTGATGACCCCACCACCTAGTCCCATAAACCATCTTAAAGTAGCCCCCTTTAATGTAGAGGGGAATAATTTCAATTTCTGGGGATTGTTGGTGTAATCATACCCCCAATACAACACATCGAATTCGAATAAAAATGCATCCGGATCTTCTGATGTGAGACCGTGAAATGTAGGGATATGTTGAAGAGGGATAGCTTTCCTGCGCACATTTGCTGCAGAATCCACTATAGGATATTGTAATGTAGAGGTTTGAGTATTTGGCTGGCTCTGAGCCATAGGATCGAATATATGCCAATAACCTTCTGGGATATCTAGGAGGGTATTCCTAGGTTGAGAGGGAACGGTTTTGGCAGGGATGGTTTTAATAGCACTTCCTTTATCTGGGATAAGGGGAATGCCTGATGTCTGAGGAGATTGGATTCCTTCAACAATGATTTTCGCAGCGCTCCCCTTATCTGGGCTGTTTAATGGCTGATCTGTTCCAATGGGAGATTTTGGTTCCTCGGTTTCCCCTATTTCTCCTTCTCCTTCACAAAAGTTGTTGAAATTCCCATCCTGCAATAGTTTTGGACTAGAATTTTCAATTTATTGAAAGTCCTGCTCTTCAGTTTGACTATGCACCTCAGCAAAGGCTACAAATGGTGATCCTGTGGCCTGAAGGGAACTAGTATGCTGTTTAGAAATGATTTTCCTGGGGCCTACTGATGGCTGAGATTCTGTTTTCTTATAGATTTCGTCTATGAAGGTCGTTCGGCCAAGGGTCACCGGCCCCTTAGCTTTTTCGGGTTTGGATGGAAGCTTAATATTCTTTTCTGGTTTTTTCTGCTTAGTCATGCACTCAAATGAACTACTAAATTCTATTCAAACAAAGCAACAACAAATCTGTTAGGAAAGCAGACAGTGGAGCAAGGCCTTTACATGCTTCGCACGCAGGTTCTTACCTTCCATTTTTAAGATCCAACTCTTCCCTAGCCGGTTCGTACACTACTCTGAAAAAGACAAATGGCTACACTCTTTCCCCAGCAACGACGCCAAAATGTAGATCTATAAAAAGGGTCTCTTTCACCTCTAATTACCTCACATTAATATGTCAATCCGGGAGCGTTTTGTTATTTCAAAGAGTGACTCAGTCTGAGGCTATCATTTGTCAGAGTAATGCTAGGAGTATAACATTCAACAAAAATACAAGAGTAAACAGATGCTTGTCTATAACTAAGTTACTCCAAACGAATAAATCACACACTCTAAAACTAGGCAACTTATTAGTCAAGGGTTCGGCAGCGGTAGCCCATCTCTTTGGAAACTGATGGAAAGGAAATTAGAGCATGGACCACGGGTCTGGGAGCTAGATAGTAAATGCCAAGGCTCACTATAGCCACAGATCGTCTCTCACACCAAACAACAAATGCGAGTAAATGTAACAACAGGTAGAAAAATGGAACAGCAAATAAGAAATCGAACAACAAATCTTGAATGGAACATCAATGCTAAAATGGAACAACAATCCTAAAATGGAACAACAATCGAACAACTAAGTCTCGCGAGCAGTAATCAAGCTTTATTATACTAACTCAAATGCACTCATTGTAATCAAACAACAATCTTTCATTCTCCAGGCAAATCAAGCAGCACACACTAATAGAACAACATTAATTACTAATAAGTTATGGAACAACGTTTGGAAATCATACACACACACAACATGCTTGGAGAGTAATATGATCTAGCATCAATCATCATTAACAGGAATACAACTGCGTTTCAAAATGGAACAACATTACTGCTGAACCGTAAAAAACACAACTTTCAGATAAATTCCATAACACGAATATACAGCATAAGAGCTCTGTAACAAAATAGTAACAATGTTCGGTCAAGACTAATAATATTCAATCAACTCTGAAAGGATTAGTGATATAATGTAGAGTCAATACAACAGTTCTTGTCTGTAAAAACCTTAATGAACGAATCTTAACAAAGCATATGATGTAAGCTTACAAAGCATATCAGATTACCAAATAATGATGATAAACAAACCACTCAGAAATCAAATCGTAGTGATATAGAAGCAAGTGTCCTCTGGGGTCGGGCCCTTAGCCTCCAAGGGTACACCGCTTTAAGTTAATCCAGACGCAGAGATAAGATAATCACCAAGTTTATATTAATGCATAAAACAAAAGTACAATGAACCAGTTTCAACGAGACTCGATGATCAAAGTTCGATCTTTAACAGAAAGTTACATAAAAGCATCATCCCCCAAAGCTAACAGTGCTGTCCCTTTATATAAGGGTGACGGCGGAGATGTCTAAGTAATAAGATAAATAAAGCAGCGATCCCTCAGGATCAAAGATCCTGAGGGATTCGCCAAACTGTTAATCCTTAATCACTTCTTTTCTCCTCCGCCGAGCTGGTGTCTTCTCCTCCTTTTCCGGACCGGTTTGCTTCAACCTACTTAGCCTTGTTTGCACTCGGTCCTTCGTCAAAGGGACAGCAGTTACCCTGTTCTTGTCTTTTTCTTTGGAACAATAGCTCCTCGTTTTTACCCCTTCCTGCACATGAGAATGAAAACTATCAGCGGTTAAGTCTTGCATACTAATCCCACATATTTTGTTATAATTCTTTATTGTTTTCCACGTTCATGATGCAAAAAGGTTCACAAGTTCCACTGAAAAACCATTGAAATGATCATCAAAAACATACCTTTTTAGTACTCCACACCTATTCCTTTGAATTCCATGCCCGCAGGAGAATATCAAAAATATATGCCCAAATTCACTGGTACAGAGGGGGTAACCACTGAAGAACACCTTGAGTCTTTTTATAGTTATGTTGATAACTTAGATATCAGTGAGGATGATGTGTGGATGACAGTATTTGTCCAGAGCCTTGATGGAGAGGCTAGAAAATGGTTCAAAGAATTGCCCCATAGGTCCATAATATATATTGAGGCATTGGATGATGCATTCTCGAAGCAATGGGGAGATAGAAAAGACCTGCTCTACTACCATACAGAGTTTGGAAACCTAAAGAGGGAGAATGGGGAGTCTTTGCCTGATTTTAATAAAAGATTTAACCGTATGTATAGTAAGATACCAGCCGAAGTAAAGCCTACCCCCACCTCTGCCAAACTCACTTATGCCAATGCTTTTGATTCTGATTTCTGCCTACTTTTGAGAGAAAGAATATGTGCCACTCTAGCTGATATGCAAGATGCAGCACTAGAAGTGGAATCAAATATCATGGTTGCAGAAAAGCTTAAAACACATGCTGATAGAAGAAGGCAGAGAGGTGAGGCTTCTTCTTCCTCTGCTTCATCTTCAGAACCCAAATTAGATAAAATGACTAAAATGATAGAATCATTGGCTGCTAAGATATCTAAGCTGAAAGTTGAGTAGAGTTCTGGGAAAGCAAGGTTTCAAAACACATTTGTTCCAAAAAATCCAAATCCATTCAGAAGAGCAAATGAATAATTACAAATCATTCAAAGGGGTAAAGAAGCAAATGAAGAACAAAAGGTTAAGGCTCCTTTCCAAAATGTAGTCATGGAGGAGGAGCAGTTTGAAGAAGAGGATGAAATCCATTGCATGGAAGATAAAGGTAATGCTACCTTTTTGACATTGGCTGCATACGAAGAATCATTACTAATGGACCAAACCAGTCAAGAGTGGGACAGAGAGGCTGTTTTGCAGACTGGTGAACAACAAAGATATAATCTGAGGTCAAAAGCAAACAATGTCAAGGAGAGCCCTGCCCAAAGAGCTGCTATCCAGACAGAGTCACAAAATATCAGACAGAAAAGACTAGCAGTTGATACAGTCATCCTCAAAGCACTAGCTCAAGAGGTAAGAGGTCCTGATAAGTCCCCTTCCCCTTTCAGTTTTGAGTCAGAATTCTAGAAGTTAAAAAAATTTGTGCCTCTGTTAGAACTTGTAAGGAGTGAAGTGTTTAGAAAACCTATCACTGAGGATCTTGAACCGAAAGCCACACAAACCCCCACTGACTATGTCAATTTGGAAGATGACAAGCCTGCAGTTGTGCTTAGCCCTATGATCGTACCTACTGATAATAATTCTCCATCATTTTATGTCTCCTTGACCATTCATGACAAAATCCTCCACAATTTCTTGTTATACACAGGGGCCAGCCACAATTTGATGCCTAAAGCTGTCATGGAAGAGTTAGGCCTCGATATTACCAGACCCTATCATGATTTATTCTCATTTGATTCAAGAAAGGTAAAATGCTTAGGACTGATCAAAGACCTGGCCATTACCCTAACTCAGCTGCCCATGAAGAGTATGATGATGGATATTGTGGTGGCAGATGTCCCTCCTAAGTTTGGCATGCTGTTGTCCAGAGGGTGGATAAAGAGACTAGGTGGGACATTGCAGAATGATCTATATTATGCCACTGTCCCAGTTTTTGGAGGAGAAAGCAGGAGATTGTATAGAGAAGCACAGCTGGCCTACATCATCAGTGATGAGAAGAACCCTTCTAATCATCCCATATATGCTGTGGAAACTGACTTTGGAGCATGTATCCTCCAAATATAAGAATCCTAGAAGGCCGCAATGCAGATCAAGAAACCAATAAATTCGGCCAAGGGATAGCAAGGAAGTCAGGTTTGGGAGATGTTCTTCAATGGAGCATGTGCCAGGGAGACTGCAGGATCAGGGGTGGTACTGACATCTCCAAAACAAGAAAGCACACATCTGTCCTTTAAGTTGGCTTTTCAAGTCACAAACAACATAGCAGAGTATGAGGCTCTGCTATTGCACCTTAACGCAACTAAAGATAGAGGAATCAGGAACATAAAAGTGTTTGGAGACGCTGATCTGATCATCCAGCAAGTAAATAAGACATTTCAAGCAAAGCACCCAAGGCTGAAAGCATACAGAGATGAGGTATGGAGACTCAGAGATTCCTTTGATAGTTTTTGTATCTCATACATCCCTAGAGACAAAAATTAGCTTGCTGATTCCCTTGCTATGTCTACAAGAATGTTTATTCCTCCCATGCCTCCTAGACTCATTTATGAAGTCCAAATGAAATATAGACCGTCCTTGCCTGATAATGTCCAGCATTGGAAAGTTTTTGAGGATGATGCTGAAGTAAATAGATTCCTGCAAGTCATTGATGAGTTTTCCAAAATGCAAATTGACCAAGAGAATGAAGCCTTGGAGGAAAATCCCCAGTCCCAACTTAGAAACAAAATTGGTAAAGAAAACATTGTCCAACTGCCCAACAATCATATACCTAGGGGTCTAATTCCGCTAGAAAGACTGTTTGACCAGAATGATGTGCCTTATAAGGCTGCCCAAAAAGAAGACCAATCTGTAGTCTGTAAGCACAATATAGGGAGTCCAGGTCAACCAAGATACATAAATCTGTCCACCTGCCTATCTGCTGACCAAAGTGCTAAATACTGCAATTTAATGAAGCAGTTCGCTGATGTCTTTTCTTGGGAATACAGTGACCTGAAAACGTATGACAAAAACATCATCCAGCATAAAATCCCTTTAGAGAAGACACCATCCCTTTCAAACAAAATCCAATAAATCCTTTGCTCCTTCCTTTGATTGAGAAAGAAATAAAAAAGTTACTGGCTGCCAAAATCATAGTCCCTCTCAGATACTCAAAATGGGTAGCCAACTTAGTGGTAGTGAGGAAGAAAAGTGGAGAAATCAGACTCTGTGTTGATTTCAGAAACTTGAACAAGTGCTCTAAAAAAGACAACTATCCTCTGCCCAAGATGGAGCATTTTCTGCAGAAGGTCTCAAGAGCCAAGGTGATGTCTTTCCTGGATGGATTTTCAGGCTATAACCAGGTTGTTGTACATCCAGATGACCAAGAGAAGACTGCATTCACCACTCCTTGGGGCACTTTTATGTATTCCAAGATGCCTTTTGGGTTGATGAATGCTGGAGCCACCTTTCATAGGGCTATGGATATAGCATTTGTAGGAGAGAAGGACAAATTTGTCCTTATTTACCTTGATGATATAACAATATACTCTAGTAGCCATCAAGACCATTTGCAGTATTTGAAGAAAGTGTTTCTGAAGTGCCGAAGGTTCATGGTTTCAGTCAATCCTAAGAAATCATAGTTTGCTTTAGAGGAGGGCAAGCTGTTAGGACATGTTGTTTCTGCTAAAGGTGTCTGAATTGACCCAAAAAGAGTAAAAGAAATACAGACCTTGTCTGTCCCGAGATCAAAGAAGGACATCCAGTCCTTTCTAGGAAAAATAAATTTTGTGAGGAGGTTTATCCCAAATTTTGCAGAACTCGTGAAGCACGTTACCTCCATGTTGAGGAAGGGGTCAGAGATCAAATGGACTAATATAGCAAGAAGATATTTTGAGTCCATTAAGAAAGCTATTATGGAAGCTCCCACTTTAATAAGTCTAGATTACAGAAAAGAGTTCCACTTATTTTATTTTGCCTCTGAAGACACCCTTGTAGCAGTTTTATTGCAAGAAGATGAAGAAGGCTCAAAGCATCCAGTGGCCTTTTTTAGTAAAACCCTAAGGGATGCTGAGCTGAGGTATGATATCATTGAAAAACAAGCATATGCTCTTGTCAAGTCTTTGAAATCTTTTAGAGTTTATACCTTGCATTCCAAGATAATTGCATATGTACCCTCTTCTTCAACAAAAGATGTCTTAACATAGCCTGATGCTGATGGAAGAAGTTCTAAATGGATTGCAAATTTAATTGAATTTAATATAGAATTGAAGCCCACCAAGATCGTCAGAGGTCAGGGCCTTGCCAAGTTATTGGCTGAAGAAAATTGCAGATCATTGGACATATATTTCATGGGCACAATTGCATAAAATGGTCAAACAGAAGAAGAGGAAGTAGCTGAACCAAGGAAAGAACAGTCATTGGCAAAAAATCTAGCTTCTTGTGATTGGTACTTTGCAACAGCCAAATTCCTGCTGAAGCTAGAAGTCCCTCCAGGCCTTAGTTCAAGTCAAGCCAGAACTGTTAAGCTCAGGGCAACAAAATATTGCATTCATGAAAATCTGCTCTACTGGAGGGACCCCTCTGGAATTCTTTTGAGGTGCCTGGATAAAGAACAATCCATTGAAGTCATGCAGCAATTTCATTCCAGCATGTGTGGAGGGCACCACTATTGGAAAACCACAGCCCACAAAATTCTCAGAGCTGGGTACTATTGGCCCACCTTATTTTCTAATGTCTTTTCATTTGTTAAATCTTGTGACAGGTGCCAAAGATTTGAAGGGAAGCAGCAATTGAAGTCCCTGCCCCTAAAACCAATACATGCTAATGGACCTTTTCAACAATGGGGCTTGGATTTCATTGGGGAAATCAATCCACATTCCAGTGGCCAGCACAGATGGATCTTAGTTGCCACTGATTACTTCACTAAATGGATTGAAGCAATCCCTACTAGAAAGGCTGATCATAAAGTGGTCATGAAGTTTTTGACAGAGAATATCTTCACCAGATTTGGGTGTCCACATAAAATAATCACAAATAATGCAGCAGCCTTCAGGGCAAAAGAATTGGTGGACATGTGTGACTCAATGGGCATTAAGCTAGTTCATTCCACCTCATACTACCCCCAAGGCAATGGCTTAGCAGAATCTTCCAACAAAAGCCTGATAAGGATAATTAAGAAGCTATTGGAAGACAACAAAAAGAATTGGGATTCTAAGCTCAAATATGCATTGTGGGCTGACAGAGTGACAATTAAGAAATCCACAGGGAATTCTCCATTCAAGCTGGTATATGGCACTGAGGCTGTGTTCCCAATTCAGTTAACTCTCCCTATGGAAAAATTCCTGCAAGAAGAACAAAATGAGGAAGAAAATATGGCAAAGAGGATCACTGATTTAGTAGAGGTACACCAAATTAGAGAACAACTGGTTGAGAAGTCAGCAGCACATCAGAAGAAGATCAAGGAAGTCTTTGACAGAAAAACAAAATCAGATAATTTTCAGGTTGGAGATTTGGTTCTAAAGTGGGATGCATTGAAAGAAAAGAAAGGCAACCATGGCAAGTTTGATGCCTTCTGGACAGGGCCTTTTATTATTTCTCATATTCAAGGGAACAATACCTTCATGTTGAAAAGTATGGGAGGGGAGACAGTTTTTGATGGCCCAGTTAATGGGCGTTTTCTAAAAATTTATGTGATTTAAGGTTTTTTGGCCTTAAAGTTGTAAATATGTTATCAGTTTTTAGTATAGGCTCGGTTAGATTCCATGCCCAATGGAACACTAGGAAATTTCTCTATTTTATTTTTACAAGAAAGGCATTGATCTGCAAGTTCTCAAGACCTCATAGGGAGGATCTCATCCCCAGAAGGAGCCAGTGTTAGCTCTGCCATATAACAAGTGATTTGCCGAAGTCGGAAGCATATTCTGCCTATGGTCATATTCAAAGGAGCGGATATGGTGGTTGCTCTCACATTCTCCTCTACCCCCCTCATCCTCCATTGGTCTTTATTTCCCGTGTTTTCATCGAAAATTGCATAAAATACTTTTTCTTCAGCCCCGGGCATTAAAAACCCCGAAACCCATATAACCGCGCACTTTCGCAAAACCCGTAATCCGCCGTTCCCTTGTCACATCAAACAGTAACCCGTGCGATTAAGTCCCCGCCGTTCGATCATCCCCACCACAGTCGGATGGTGTTTGCTCCTCCTGCACTCGTAAACCACTCGCGCCCTCGTACATTTACCGCTTTCCCCCAACGGTGGTGCAGGGAATACCGCTTACTGCCCATCCAACCATTCCCACTTGTTAACCCCCCGCGCTTCTCCTTCGCCCAATAGTCGTTGGATCTGCCAACCCGAGATCTAATGACTCATGACCATCTTTCTCCCGCTTCCTCTCGATACCTTCCACCGAGTGACCTCCGCCGTCCATCCATTTGATCCAACGGCCGATGTCCCTCCTCCGGCCTGCTCGTAGATCCACCATGCAGTCCACTCACCTCAACCATTCCATACTCCCGAAAGGATGAAGGTGGCCAGTATTCGGTACTCTGCGCAGTTACTCCTCAACAACTGCATTCAAGAGGCAATATGGCCGAGAAGGGAAGGTACAAAGTCAAGCAGGTGAATGCATTCAATGGTTATGGGATTGCATCCCATATAACAGTCCACCTGCCCGAGAAGTACAACAGAGCGTCCAAGAATATCAATTTTGTTCACTACAACAAGAAATTGCACTCAGAAGTTCTACCAAGTAGTTAAAGTGGTTGGTGGTCCATTATGACCCCTCCATGCCTGGAATAGTAGAACATTTTTGTAATCAAAATTTATATATACCCAGAAAATAGATGTAATCAGGGTTGATGGTTGTTGTTTTGATGTAAGGTTCAACTTCTGGAGACTGTAATTTCTTTGATACTTGCAACGTCTCGTCTTCATTTTCTGCTAATACAAGCTTCTTTTGCTGTTAATTGCTCACTTTCCATCTCGTTTCTGTTCTAGGCTGTGCTTGATATGCATTTCTCCTGAACTCTTGATGTGTAGCATTAGAGGAGTTGTCATCCTACCTCTATGTTATAATCTTGTATGTATCAGTGAATGTATTGATCAGGTTTCTTTTCACTTAGTGCCAGAGAGTTGTCATCCTATCTATGCATTAGGGAATAGATTTGCAAACCTATTTACTGGTTGCAGTCGACCATCACATGATCTTGTGCATCTGCTGGTGTGGTTAGTATTCTCCATATTAACCCAATCCTTAAACTGTGAGTAATTGGTGGTCTAAAGCCTTGTAGTCTGGGGGTGTTCACGCATGTATGGAGTCAAGAAAATTATAAGTGGTTATCTGGCTTGAACATGCATCATTCCTTCCATTCATCCATTTCCAACTTTAAGTTGAGTTTGTGATGTCCCGAGCATCTCTGAGCTACAACCTAGGAGAGTTTCTTGTGGTGATAACACCACCAAGAATTGATTTGGTCCTAGGGTCATCCTAAATATTTCCTCCTTTGTTTCTTTGGACCTACAATAATCCTAGTACTTATAATTGAAGGCTTGTTTCATTTGGGCCTAGGTAGTGATGTTGCCTCCAGGTAAACCCATAAACCAGCACAAGGCTAGATCTTTGAGGGTAGATGGAAACAACTTTAGCTTCTTTTCATCATAGGCATAGTCGTAGGTCCTATAGATAACAACAAATTAAAACATGAAGGTGTCAAGGTCCTCTTAGGTTAGGCCATGAAAATGTGGAAAGGAAGCATGGCTTATATTCTTCATTCTAGCCTCCCCATTGGTTTCTATGATAGGGAAAAGCTCATTTTGTCTATTTTTAGGCATTGTTTGGGTAGGTGAGATAGGTTCTTCTTCCCCTATGGGTTCTTAAAAAATTTCAGGATTTTCACCTAGAGGGTCGTCTAATTTCCCTATAGTCAGAGAGGGAAGTTCACAATCAACAAAGAATAATGAAGGTTTGATGATCTAATGGTTAGGGGTTTTTGGTAGTAATTTCCCTTGACTATCCCTACTCCTATGAGGCATAAAAGAACTAGGTTTTTTTTTTTTTTTTGAAGATTTCAAATGAATAAGACCGGTGAAAAACAAAAAAGAAAAAACAAGTAATTCCTAAGTAGAAACAACACCTACTTGGACACCTCCTTGACAACTGCGCTAAGAAGTGATGGGCCCTGGTATTACATCAAGGATGTTGCAACTTCCAAGGCTCTCAACTTAAAATATCAACCCAAGGTTTGTACAAACTTAGAGGTGAAAGTGCTATATGCACATTAGGTTAAGTTATACTCATGTCACCTTCAGTGATTAGATAAACTCAAGGTATCCAGAGACAACTCATTCAGCTGACTACAAAGAGAATTTCCATGGAAGCATATCATGATTGCAAGGGAATGAACATGATTCTAATTACAAAAATGAAAATACCATTAATTAAATGTAAAGGCTAATTATAATTGCATGAAAGGAATAGACTATTCTAGTTGCAGAAATAAACCATGCTACTCTATTTGCACATTAATAAAATCAATATTCTACTTGCATGAATCATCTATATAATTGCAACTTGCTTGAAAAGGAGGAATTCAATCTTCAACACAACTATGGAATTAAAAAAAAAACTAAGTCTAATCTACTTGTTGGTCTTTGTTTGCAGTGGAGGAAAGATACGGTTGGAGTGGTATTGGAGTATCCTTAATCATGAAATCAATGTTTTGGGTTCATTATTCAACTTCAAAATGCAAGAGTCAAGGTCCTAGGGAAAATTTGGTTTGATTTAAGTAGTGCTACATGAGGTGCTACAGGAGGACCTGTTTTGCTATAGGAGTACCTTGTTTTGCGACAAGAGTGGGCCTGTGAGCTTTTTGAGGGCAAGAATGGTGTATCCAAGGTGGATGAAGGTGAATGAAGTACGTTGGATCCTTTTTTCCAAGCCTAGTACCTCTTGGAGGCATGTCTTTCACAAAAGTTCATGCCCATAATGTCCTTCATTGGTCCTGAAAGGGTGATCTTGGTGGCGGAGTTTGAGAGTAGTATGAGGTGTCCAAGAGGAAGATGGGATTTTCCAAGTGAATGTGGATCAATGTGCCAACCCTAAAAGTCAACAACAACCCCTGCAGACTAATCAAGTACATGCATTAAATGATCAATATTGCAACAAAGTAAATCAAAGTGGAAAGGATGAGTTGAATTTTATTTCTTTAAGATATACTCTATCCTACAACATATACCTACTCTAATTTCCAAATTAATGCTACTAATTTCTATGTTGTAGAAACCAAGCATGCAAAAGAATTACAATCCAAAACTTAACAATTTCTAAGAAATCATAAACACATGTTTTTGGCTTGTTGTTGTAGATTCTCCAACCACACTTCCCACAAGAGAGGTGGTGGTCAAACCTACAACTACAATTTTTGTAATATAATTCCTACTTAAACAAGAAAAGAAATATAATGAAATGAACATGAACAAGGAAATAATACATGAGAGGGACTTAAGCCCCAAGTGTTAGCTCAACTGGTTGAGTCCAAGTACCTAGCCTATCAGGAGGTCACAGGGTCAATTATCCTCGACGCACTTGGGGTAAGGCCCTTCTAGTTTGGCCGATGGGCTTTAAAAGATTCCCTTCAGGGTTGATCTGCCCAGATTTTTCCAAGGAAAAAAAATACATTAGAGGGACTAAAACCTCTAAGTTGGGCCCAAAACCAAGGGTTTCAACCCTCCAAAGTTAACTTAGATGTAGGCCAATGGTAAGCTTTTCATTGACAAAAAATAAGAGTCACATACATCATATGAAAGATGAAAATAATAGTATCAAGCACTGGATCTCAATATCTCAAACAAAATTTCGAATCCTAATGAGACTTTAGGGTAGTTCATTCATACAAAAAGTGGCTAAGGGGCAACTCCCTTGAAAGGAGGATTTCTTCCCTCCAAAATATCAAAATTGGTGAATCTGGTTTCCTTAGATGTTCACATGTACTTGAGTTCCTCGACTGTCAGTGAATTCAATTTTTTGGTGAGGATTCTCTGGTCTCAAGCCGAGTTGGAGTGTTAATGTAGTGGAGCCTCCTATATTCTCTCTAGATGCCTCCAACAAGCCCTTGCATAGTAAATATCTCCAAAAATGCTTCTTTTTCCTGCATATTAATCACATTAGGCCATGAAATATGACAAGCACCCTTTAATCTTCCTACTAAGCATATTATGGCTAAAAATGCAAATTAAATTTGAGAAAAAGAGAGTTTTATGGGTTAGAGGATATCACAATGGGCCTCTGAATATACCTATTGATGGGACCCATCATCCACCATTCATCACATCATCTTTAAGAGAAAATTCTATGGTTCAAGAAGTGTAAGATCATATCGAGCATCAACAACAAGTTTTCAAACTCTTAAAGAATAACATCACTCTCGCACATAATCGAGTGAAACAAGAAGCAAATCAACATCACAGTGAAAGAAGTTTTGATGTAGGCGACTAGGTATTTTTAAGGCTACAAACATACAAATAAATGTCCCTCAAGCAAGCTAAGAAGGATAATAAATTATCACCCATGTATTATGGTCCTTACAAAGTGTTGAAAAAGATTAGGACTATGACATACAAATTGGAGCTGCTTGCATCTTCCCGAGTACACCCAGTTTTCCATGTTTCATTCTTAAATAAGTTTATCGGTGATAAGCTGCCAATTCAAATAATATTTCCAGAACTTGACGAAGAAAGAAAATTCATATTGGAGCTTGAAGTAGTCATGGAAACAACAACTTCACAACTACAGAATTGATCAATTTTAGAGTATCTGATTAAGTGGAAGAACTTACCCGCTGAATATTCCACATGGGAGGATGAGAAATTTATACAGAAGAATCCTGAACTACTCAAACATTGAGGACAACACTTTTTTAAGGGTGTTATAGCAGCTGCAACACCCTCCAAAATTTTTCCTTGTACTCAAATTTCGGAGCCTACAGTCGATCCTGTGATCAATCATTCCTTAGTCACTTATTAGTAAGTTGATGACCTCAATCTCCCCTTTTTGATCTTAAGAGTTGTTCATGCTTTTATCTTTCTACAATATGTGTCATCTTTGGGGATGAGGATTATCGGTTGTTATGCAAAGGGATTTTTTTTTTTGCTTCAAAGGGAAATCTTCCCAACCTCCCTTAGCATTCAAAACTACTTAGCAGTTTCCTCTAGTGTCCTTCCCTCAACTGGAACCCACTATCTCTAGAAACTGTGCATTTTTGTCCCTCATCTACCTAACTTGCCTTGCATCCTAAAACTATGTAGATGTGTCCTTCCAGGACCTCATCTCGCAGCAGTTCCTTGCATCCTAAAACTACACAGTTTTGTTCCTCAGCTGCTTAGTCTTCCTTGCATCCTGAAACTGCACATATGTGTCCTCCCAGGGCCTCATCCCATAGCAGTCACTGCCCACTAAAACTGCACAGATGTGTCTTTCAGTGATCACAAGAAGGATGACATGCTAGACAAATATCAAGGAGCTGAGGAAGAAGATAAGCAGACCAAGAAACCCAAGGAATGATAAAATATAGGGACCACATGAAGACTCCATCTGATGCAAAACCTTTGGAGGGTAGGTATGAAAAACAAAGTACATCTTTTGAAATACACCTCTTAGTGTATCTTAAAGGATTGCTTATCAGTGTCATATCATTCTATCTTCAATAATGTGCATAGTTGCAAGCATTGAAAGTCATTCCATGTGTTTCCTCTATGTGTTTTGCTCCCTTTTGCTTGCTCAGCCAACTATCATCTTTTCACATGTTGATTGATTTGTCATGCTTGTGATCTTGTTTTGGTTATTTTGAAGGTTTGTATTTGTGTGTTTTGGTTGTCTTAGCTATGTGAACACTGTCGCACTCTCACACAAAGTTGTAAGCACTGTCACGCAAGTATCATCACGGTCATCCAAAGGTCTATCCCAAGTGTCGCACTTGTCGCTTTCAGCTCTAGACAGTCCCACAGAGGGTCATTCTTTTCTATGTTATCTCGGTGGTTAGTGTTGTCATGTTGTCAAAGTATGCTAAGTGTGTGATCACAATGTCGAGTCATCACAAGTTCACTTTCCTTTCACACTTAGCCATTTTCCTGAAAATTTCTTGATAGAACAACTTCACTTCATCAGACCTCGAATTATCTACATTACGTAATCTCATCCCTTAGTGGTGTTTCTCTGTTACCTGAAAATGCATAGTTATTGAAGCTATCCTCCAGGTCAGTTGCATTACACAATGCTAGAGTTGAGTAACTTGTTTTCCTTCCCAGAATTACACAGAAAATTCCTCACTGCATATATGAACTATGCACTTTACAAGAACAGTCATCGAGCCTCCTTCTTACTTGATGCAACCCCACATTGCATAGAGACCTGAGCCTACACTTCTCCCATAAATTACACAGAGGTGCCCTCCTAGTGACTTCCCTCAACTGGGACACATTGTTCACAAAAATTGCATAGAACTGTCCTTAGATCCCTTTGCTTCCCTGCCTTGTCTTCCCTCAAGGTCCCACCTTGTAGCTGCCACTGGTGTCCTTGACTGCAAAATTCTAGCTCCTAGTGGCCTCTGCACAATTTTCCTTGATAGTGAAGGCTATGCCCCAGAGTTCCTTGTCCAAGCCTGAGCTGTGCTCTGTGCAATATCAATGACTAGTCCTCCCTCCCTATCACCTGGAACTATGTAGTGCATAGTTATTGGGCCCTTTCCCACCCAGTCATTTGTCTCGGGCCCGGAACACAAAGAACAATGCATCATGCTAGATTAGGAGGTTTTGGGTTTGACGTTGTCCCGTCATGAGTGAATTGCAGGAACAGGTACATTGATAGATCATGGCGAGATGATGAACGTTATGAAGGAGTGCACATGCTAGAAGACTTACTTGCAGTTGGACGGAAAAAAGAAGCACAAGAAGAAATGTTGAAAATGCAACAAGATGATGGAGCTTAGTGAAAAGAAGTCGCCTTCACTAAGTGGGCCCGCAGGCTATTTTTGGTGCAAAGTCTATTTTTAGACTATGTCTATTTTTAGACATATGGATCATGGTCTATGAGTTGCAGGATGCTATCTATGGATGATTGGTCATGTTGGTAAAAATAGATGGACCTTTATTTTTAGACATATGGGCGGAGTCTATTTTTAGACTGCCAGTCAAAAAATAGAACAGTCGAATATTATTAGCTCTTAATAATATTTGGACTATAAACATTATCTTATCCTCTTGCAGCACTTTAGTTCGAGCTATGGATTTGGCACATGCAACTGCCAGAAGGAAATACGCTTTTCCTATGGGTTAGTTGAGCTATTGCATGATGGACTTCAGTTAGAACTCAAGTGATTGAGTTTGGTGGAGTTGATTGAGGAGTTGATGGAGTTGTGTTCAGTTTGACTTAGTTGAACTAGTTGTATTTAGTCTAACTGCCAAATACACTAGTGATGAGTGATGTGAATTAATTATTATTTAATTCACTAATTATTAACTCATAAATCAACTAAAGAATACATCAGTTAACTCAGTGCATGGACAACTCAGTGGAGACAAGTGTTAGAGGTGGGTGAAAGGGTGAGACTACTATCAGTTGTGACTATAGTTGTGCATGAGATTTGCATAATCATTGATTGAGATTGCCAATGAGGATTGCGCAGTAAAATCCAAAGGGAATTCGAACTTGTATCTGATCCATTCTCAACTTGGATTGCGTAGTAGAGGCAGGCAAACAATGGAGGAGATTTGAACCTGTGACTTGTTTAGATTTGAGGTAGTTTGTGTGTAGCATGTGGAGATAGTACTGAGTACTTGTGAGGAGTATTGTACTATGTATTGTTACATGTTCTCTATCATTATAATATACAGATAGTTGGGGGTTTTCAGCTGTATGCTTTCCCCATTACATACTGTGTTGATATGTGTGATTGATGTTTCAATGTGCGCATGCGATTGTTTTAATTCCGCAAATTGATGATCAATGGTAGAGGAGGTTATGTATTATGCATGCATTCCACAAATAGTGTATAATCAGGATAATCTCTGTGAATAAGTGTTATATTATTCAAATTTCTACATGGTATCAGAGCGAAGTTGATCATCAGATCTATTATTCAGAAAGTGATTACATTTTATTTCTCCAGGCAGAGTCTGTAATCAGGCCAGGTAGCCTCTGGATTCATCCTTCTTTTGGAAGGTGAGATATCCAGTGAATGCCCATACAGTCAATCTCTGTACGAGAAATACTTTGTTCTCACGAATTTTAGATCAGAAGCGGTTGAGTTTTGAGATGGTGGAATTCGAATTTGCAACAATGTTTTCTTGGTGTCAAAGTTGAAATGTCTTTCAACGGATTGCAAATTGGAGTATGCCCTTGAAGGCAACTCGAATTATATTGCATGGAAAGATAGGATGGAGGCAGTGTTAGATGACAATGGGTTGAAGGAGTTCATAGATGCTGAGGTCCCAAAGCCTACTGATGCTGCTCAAGTTGAGGCTTGGCAAAATAAGACAACAAAGTGTCGAAGGATTCTGTTGGAGGGTGTGAATGATCACATTGTATCCAGCCTGCATTGAAAGGCTTCTCCATACTTGATGTGGAAAGTGTTGACAGATTTATTCCAAAGCAAGAGCGACTAGAGGAAGTTGGCACTCAAGGATAAACTCAGAAACATTTAGTGTGAGAAAGGAGACAGTATGCCCAAGCATCTCACGAAGTTCACCCAATGCTGGGGTGAGCTGGGAAGTGTGGGGGTGACTGTCGATGATGAGGACTTGATGAGCTTGGCTCTCCTTGGTATTCCGAAGAGTTGGAATTCCTATCAGGACTCTGTCAATGGTCGGGAGAAATTGCTAGGATGGGAGAGACTTTGGTCTGATCTTGTGCAAGAGGAGATTAGGCAGAATACCAGGGATGGATCTTCATCAAAGGCATTTGATGAAGAAAATTGTGATTTGGCTGCTAAACCAAAGAAGGGGAAGAAGAAGAAAGCTTCTCATTCCGGTGCGAAAGTCAAGAAGCAGGACATGTCCAAGGTGAAGTGCTTTCACTGTCACCAGCACAGACATTATGCCACAAATTGTCTGCAGAAGAAGAAAAATAAGCAAGCTACTGGATCTGCAGTGGGAGAGGCCTTAGCCTCACAGTTTGAGCTGGATTTTTTCGCTGATCGCTGATCTATGTGATCTTTGTTGATGATTTCTCTCGAAAGTGCTGGATCTTCTTCATGCAGAAGAAGAGCGAGACATACTCAAAGTTCTGTGAGTTCAAAGCACTAGTCGAGAAGGAATCGGGGAAGAAGGTGAAGGCTCTTAGGAGTGACAATGGTGGTGAATTCATATCTGGCGAGTTCAAGGACTTCTGTAGCACAGAAGGGATTCGAAGAGATCTCATAGCTCCCCATAACCCACAGCAGAACGGGGTTGCCGAGTGGAATAACAGAACGATCGTGGGTGCTACACGGGCGATGTTGCATGATCAGGGCCTACCCCTTCACTTGTGGGCAGAGGCATGCAATATTGCAGTATATGTGCAGAACTGTTGTCCTCACAAGATACTTGGCATGAGTACACCCGAGGAGGCTTATTCTGGTAAGAGGCCTGATATTTCCCATTTGAGGATTTTTGGTTCTCTTGTTTACATGCATGTGACGAAGGATGCTAGGAAGAAGCTGGAGCTGACCACAGAGGTTGGGATATTTGTGGGGTACACTGATATGCCCCACAACTTTCGTGTGTATTTTCCAGATAGTCACAAGACTGTTGTGCGACGGGATATCAAATTTCAGGAGGAGAAAGCCATGAAGTGTTCACTTTAGAGGGAGCCACACTTGCATGCAGATGAGGAGCTATTAGTTCCTAAGGATGAGCTTCAGGATGTGGATCAGCCACAATATGAAGTTCATGGAGTGGAAGAGACCACTCTTGCAGCACCAACCATCAGAGGGCGAAAGCGCACTACAGAAGCTGAGCGACTGGATCAAGATGCAGAGAAGGTTGTAGGACCACCTACAACATAGCATAGACAGAGACAGTCACCTGATCGGTACACTGGATACATGGCTCTTGTGAGAAAATGTGTCGTGACTAAGCCATCCTCTTTCGAGGAAGCTGTGGAGGATCTCACATGGGTAGATGCCATGGTGGAAGAGTATGATTCGATTGTTAGAAACAGTGCATGGGAGATTGTCCCAAGACTGGAGGGGAAATCAGTGGTGGGTTCGAGATGGATCTACAAAGTGAAGCAGGCAGTTGATGGGAGTGTGGAGAAGTACAAGGCAAGATTTGTTGCCCGAGGCTTCTCACAGATAGAGGGGATCGATTATGAGGAGACCTTTGCACCTGTCGCAAGGTATTCTTCCATATGGACGATTCTTGCTCTCTCAGCGTAGATGGTGTGGCACATCCATCAGATGGATGCGAAGACTGCATTCCTCAACGGAGTCATTGAGGAGGAGGTGTACATAGAGCAGCCCGAAGGTTTCTAGATTTTCAGCAGCGAGTCACATGTGTGCAGGCTCAAGAGAGCGTTGTATGGGTTAAAACAAGCACCTCGTGCTTGGTACACATGGATAGACAGTTATTTCACCGGACTTGGATTCTCCAAGAGTGAGGCGGATCCTAACCTATACCAGATTGTGGTGGAGGGTAAGTTGCTGATCATTGTACTTTATGTAGATGATTTGATTTTGACGGGAGATGAGCTGTTGAGACTCTCATGCAAGGAGGATCTTGCTAGAGAGTTTGAGATGAAGGACTTGGGCCTCCTTCATTATTTCCTGGGATTCGAAATTTGGCAGCGCAGTGATGGACTATTTGTTTCTTAGGGTAAGTATGCCCAAGAGACACTGGAGAAGTTCAACATGCATGGCTGCAAGCATGTATTGCGTTATCTCAGAGGCACATCAGGGTATGGATTGTGGTACAGACAGGAGGATGAGGTGAAGATATGTGGCTTCATGGATGTAGATTGGGTAGGGAGCCCAATGGACAAAAAGAGCACATCTTGAGGGATCTTCAGTATCGGGTCCACAGCAATTTCTTGGTACAGCAGGAAGCAAAGATCCGTGGCACTCAGTTTAGCAGAGGCCGAGTATATGGCAGCAAGTTTGGCTGCATGCGAGGCTATATGGATGAGGAAGATCCTGGTCGGGTTGTTCGGGTCACACTTGAAGCCTACTGTGATTTATTGTGATAACCAGAGTTGCACTAAAATATTGGCCAATCCAGTATTTCATGATAGATCCAAGCACATTGACATCAGGTACCATCATATTAGAGATTGTGTGCAGCGGAGAATCATGTTACTTTCATACATTCCCACGGAGGATCAGGATGCTGATATCTTGATGAAGGCACTCACCAGGAGAAAATTCAAATACCACAGAGGCAGGATAGGGGCTATAAATAATCCATATCTTGTTGAGAGGGAGTGTTGAGAATGCAACAAGATGATGGAGCTTAGTGAAAAGAAGTCACCTTCACTAAGTGGGCCCGCAGGCTATTTTTGGTGCAAAGTCTATTTTTAGACATATGGATCATGGTATATGAGTTGCAGGATGCTATTTATGGATGATTGGTCATGTTGGTAAAAATAGATGGACCTCTATTTTTAGACATATGGGCAGAGTCTATTTTTAGACTGCCAGTCAAAAAATAGAACAGTCGAATATTATTAGCTCTTAATAATATTTGGACTATAAAAATTATCTTGTCCTCTTGCAACACTTCAGTTCGAGCTACGGATGTGGCACATGCAACTACCAGAAGGAAATACACTTTTCCTATGGGTTAGTTGAGCTATTGCATGATGGACTTCAGTTAGAACTCAAGTGATTGAGTTTGGTGGAGTTGATTGATGAGTTGATGGAGTTGTCATGGGGGTAGTCCAAGAGTCACAAGGGTCAAGTATCACTCTTGTTTATATATACCCCTCCCCATTGTATGAGTAAGTAATTTTCACCTTGGCTCCTCCCACATAGCCTTGAGAGTAGACAGTTAGTTCTTTAAGGAGCAAGGAGTGTCTCTGACGTCCTACTACTAGGACTAGTGATGTATGATGTACAAATGTGTCTTGGGACTTTTTCTTAATTCAGAAGCCTGTTAAGGCCAACACGTTTTCATGCATGTTTTGTAGATGTTTGTAAGACTATTATTTCGGAATTTGTAATGCATGTTTGTTTCACTTGTACTAAGATAGTTGAACTACTTCAGTTGTTTTAGTACTTTCATTGTTGGGAAATGATCTGTATTGGTTATCATATCACCGTTGTCTCATTGTTGTGGACTACTCTGTGGGATATTAGATGGACCACATTTATGTATTGGTTATCACAGCTGTCACATCCTTGTCGACTACTCTACGAGATACCCAACATACAATCTTTGTTTTCTAGTGATAACGACCATCACATTCGTGTGGACTACTCTTTTGAGTGGTGCACATGTTTTACCCTTCGGTTCGGTTTTAATGACCATCACATCCATGTCGACTACTCGCTGGGTGGTGTACGTGTTGTCCCCTGCACTTCAGTTTTAATGACTGTCGCATCCACTATGGACTATTTCGATGGATGTCGAATAGACCTTTCTAGTTCACATGTGTCTCTTCTTGGGTGGTACTATTACCTCTTGCTTAGAGGCTCACTTTACTCTCCCCCTTTGCAGTAAGAGAACCAAGACACAAGTTACATTACACACTCACCAGGCACACACCTTGTTGTCTAAAGATACCAGCGCAAAACTCTCATGTGCTGACAGCTAGAGCCAAGGCATATCTCTAAGCATATGGAAACTAAGCCTTTATACCAGATGGGGCTCCTACACCAAACGGTGTGAGGTATAGTTGGGACTTCATATCGGGGAGATCGCCTGAATGTTGGTGGGTCCAACAACATCAACATTTCTGGTGCTAGAAGGAGGGTCAGACAACAAGATGTTCCCATAGAGTCTGGTTTGAATCTCTTATTTTAAAATGGCTCTTCCCGAAATCATAATCCTGGGATGTTTTTCTGAAAAGCATGGAAATTTTAGGGGCTAATATTAGTAGGTGGGCTAATTTTCCATGATTTTTCCAAAAAAAGGATTCACCAATTCCCATTTTTTATAAAAATGATTAGCCTAAATTTTACAATATAAACTTATTTTACCTTAAAAATCACCAACATTATATAGAGAGTATATATAAAATCATTATAAATTTGAATAATTTTACAAATACATCAATAAACATTTTATAGTTTTCATATTATGGACAAGTTAGATTCGCTAATGTTTCTGAACTTCAAGATAATTTTCCATCCTTAAAATTTTCCCTGCTAAAAAGCCTAATTGTACCATCCCTGCGAAAGTTATCCATGACCAGTCCAAGCTCAAGTTCAATGGTGAGGGTGAACCTTATTTTTGTGTGCATGTGCTTCAAGTTATGACTCGTTTCCATTGTCACCAAATACGGTTGGAAGATGTCTGGGCTATACTACGCACCCCCACATTCAAAGGTCGTGCTCAACGTTGGTGTTATACATTACCCTTTGCCTCTATCGATTCATTTAGTCAACTTGCCTCGATGATGATTAAAATGTTCTATGAGTATATCCACCAGGATCTTTGTAAAAAATTTGCAGTTTAAGAATGGAGCTTGAAAAATCAGTTGAGGACTTTGCTAATCACTTCACCTCTGTTGCGAAATTCTTGAACAACTTTTGAACTCAGATTTCTTGAGACAAGAGTTTAGGTGCTTGGTTCATGTTTCCCAATACGGTGAACCCCCTGATTTCCCTTCCTCCCCAACTCTTGAGAATCATGAGGCACCTCACATTATAGAGGAGGAGACCACCACCCCATTTTTTCCTTGTCCTCCTAATTTTTTGGTCCCAATATGGGTGCCCCCTTGCAGTGATTACGAATATGAGAAATCTACACATCATGTCCCCAACGCATCTCCTTATCTATATCTAGCTTCAATGGACGAAAATCTAGAATGGCTCAGGAATCCTACAACGAAGACTCACTCCTCCATCCTGCAAGAAGATGTCACCATTCATAACTCAAGTCTTGAATCTGATCTGCATCTCCTCCATCCTCCATCATCTGCAATCCATGACTCCTTGCACCATGAATCACATCAATATGCTCCACCAACCAGTTGTTTTCATTCTCTTGATTCTCAAGTTGTTGGCTCAAACTATGATAAGGTGCAAGATAGTCATATTACACAAGCAAAGGAGAAGAAAGGTCAGGACACTATCAATGTTCCCTCTTTGTTTCAAAATTGTCCACATCAAAATAATGAGCTTTTATTCTTGAACTATTTTCAATATGCTAATCTCGGTGGAACATCCTGTACAATTAATTATTTCGATCAACCCCCAGTCTTGTGAAGTAATCACTTCCGTGTTTCCATATTTTGTGAAGAATGCCTAAGCACATCATGTGATCTTCTGTTTTCTCTTGAAGAGTCTAACTCAGATCTAGAATGTGCTCCTATAAAAGAAGTGATCCAAATCAAAACTTCCTCTCCACCTCACTTTCCCTTGTGTCCTACCATTCACAACACATCTACATGTGGTGGAGATGCACCATGTTCTCTTGCTTCTTCATACAATGAGATATCTTCTCGATTGACACAAGACGATGAGGCTGTCCATGATAAAATCGAAAATAGTCTAATCGCACAAGACTCTTCACACCCCTCATCATCTCTTATGTTGCATAAAGACAAGTCGTCAAATCAGCTTGCTCACGTCAGCTCACAAATTCATTTATCTTTGTACGTACCATCAGAGGAACCTCCTCAATTGAGAAATTTGATTGTTGTTGAAACCTGTAATAGAGATGGCTTCCATCTAGAAAGAATTTTTGAAATTAGCCACAACAACCACCCTCAAGATATGCATGATTTGGTCCAAGCTTTAAAATGTGATTCTGCAATTCAGGAAAGTTCTAAGACGTGTAAGGGAGTCGAGGCACTTCAACGTTCGTTGATGGTTATGTTAGGACCTTGAGACTCTGGTAAACCCCCCGAACCAAATCAGATCTGCTTTCTCATTCACAATCTGTCTATCTGCATGGTCGCACTCAATGTGAGGTCCCGTGTGAAAAATGTTTGGTATTCCAGGTGTGATCTCTCCAATTTTCAAAATTTTCACTTATAACCGAATTCACGAATTTGTTACAACACATTCGTCTTCATGCACATCTCTCATGTCAAATTCGAGTTGGGAATGTCTGTCTCTCACGAAGTCATGGAATTGTGAAGTTGATCATCTCAAAGACTATCTTTGCCTGCAATCATACTTATCGAATTTTCCCCTTCATGGTCAGCTCCTCAGTCTTCTTATGAATCTTATACTGCAAATCTGTCCTTTCATCACACTAGAAATTTCCCTCGGTGATGATGAACTCACAAGCTATCACATGAATCAAGTTCCACTCCATTTGTCATGCCTCAACTGGTTTGATGCATTCACAGTGCTAACATCCTTTTTAAATTCTTGTGATGACTATGATGTTTGCATAATTGGTCACCAGTTGCAGGCAGGTGGTCCATCAAATCTAACTCAGAATAAACTTGGTTCTATTTTTGAAAGCATTCGCAAAGATTGTTCAAATGATTTTTTCTTTGTTCATTGCAAATTGGGAATCTGACATCTCAACTAGCTCATCTGATTATTCCTCTATCTTCGATGACTGTCATTCGACTTATCATTTTTCCATCAACACATTCGATGACAGTGGCTTCATGCTATCTGATCTTCACTGTTTAACATCTCTCTCTTCAAACTTATTTCAATTAGGTGAGGCACTTCAACCTTCACTAATGGCTATGACAGGTCCACACTATCTCGGCATGACCACCGAGAATGATCAGATCTATTTTTCTTTACAAGATTCTCGGTGTGATCCCATCTCTCCAATCAAAAAATTATATTTTCAAAGATCACGATGCTTTCCAGAAAACCATTATGAAATCTACGATCCAATCGCTAAATGGATGGAATAATCTTACTTGGAAAGATATGTTTCAGACAACAAGTTTCAATCCTTCCTCGCGCTTGCTAAGAAGTTCGGTGTAGACAAGGATGCACCCACAAGAGGCTTTTGAGGTTTGTTGAAAAGCAGTATCCATCAAAGAGGTAAGCATGTGCATTAGGTAAAAGTAGTGGTTGTGACACGTATTTCTGCCCACAGGAAAGACCTTCCTTCTCATGTGCAAGTTTTTCAATTTTTTGTATTTTCTATTGCACATCACTATTTATCTATTTTAATCGTTTATATATTTATGGATGTAGGTCTGGAACGACTATGGTAGCTTCAGTGGAAATTACATTACACGTAACCCTAACCGTCTAGCTATTAGAGTAGGAGTAGGATTAGTGGCATCGTAGTTTTCTTTTCATTGTACTCATCTTGCACTCATTCCCAGTTATTGTTTCTGGTTTTCTTATTATGGTTTCAAATCATGTTTCTTTTGCCTTTTGATTTTGTTTCCTCATTTTGTGTCTTCTTTCTTTTTGTTGATTTTTCCTTTTGTTTTCACTACACGAATAATTGTTATGCTTGGACTTGTGTCCTAGCTTCTGAATGTGTATGTGGCTGACGTTCAAAGAGTCTTGTGACATTGTAGCCCTTGGCTAGTCCTGTGTCTGTCTTCCTTGCGTTTGGTTGTAATTGTTGGCTGATGAAGTCTTGACGGAAAATATGATCCGTCTGTAAGGAGAGCTTTGGTCCAACCATGAACCTGTGTCTAGTCTGGGAACCTCATACCTACACTCAGTTTTATGCTTTGGTGTGTTCAAGCTTATCCAACTAGTAGAAATAGAGAAGTCGAAAATCTAAATGAGCAAACCTGAAATAGAGGTATTTACATGCTTCTTTGAAGGAAAAACCTCTCCTCTCAATAGGTAAGGATTCCTCTTTCGCCCCAAAAATAAATAAGTTCCAATGCACAATTCTCTTTTAAAAATAACAAAGGCAAAAGAAGAGAAAGGCTTCCTCTGTAGAGAGGTGAAGTAGGAAACTCCACCAGGTTACTGTTTAGGCTCGCTGGTAGTGGAGCAATGCTCATGTTCTAGTGTGACTCTGCCAGGGTATTGTCTAGGCCTACTAGTAGCAGAGCAACACCACAGATGAAAAGATATACTCTGAAAATATTAATATCGCGAGCTAATCTACCCTTCCCAATTTGAAATGTTTTAATATGAATCTTGTGCTTCGTTCAACTGAGTAGGTACAAATGGGACCATGTATGCCCATGGGATAAGTTGGGAAGCCGAAATAATCTACATGATGAGTCAATACTTCTTGAAGGACCAAGGCCCTGCACTAAAATGAACTAAGTCAAAGAAGATGGAATTTAACTAGCATGTCACCAAGTGTTGTAGCGGCTGCAACACCCTCCAAAATTTTGGCCTATCCTCAAATTTCAGAGCCTAATGTGGAACCTGTGATCAATCGTTCCTTAGTCACTTATTGGTAAGTTAGTGAGCTCAAGCTACCCTTTTCAATCTTAAGAGTCGTTCACAATTTTATATTTCTATAGTACGTGTCATCTTTAGGGATGGAGATTATCAATTTTTATGCAAAAGGAAGTTTGTTTTTCTTCAAGGGGAAATCTTCCCAGCCTCCCTTAGCATTCAAAACTACGCAGTGGTTTCCTCTAATGTCTTTCCCTCATCCGAAACCCAATGTCTCCAGAAAATGTGTAGTTTTGTCCCTTAGCTACCCAGCCTGCCTTGCATCTTGAAAATGCACAAATGTGTCCTCCAAAGACCTCATCCCATAGTAGTGCCTTACATTCTAAAATTGGGCAGTTTTGTCCCTCAGCTGCTCAGTCTGCCTTGCATCTTGAAACTGTGCAAATGTGTCCTCCCAGGGCCTCATCTCGCAGTAGTCACTACCCAATGAAACTATGTAGATGTGTCTCTCAATGATCACAAGAAGGATGACATGCTAGAGGACTCTCAAGGAGCTGAGGAAGAAGATAAGCAGACCAAGGAACCCAAGGTATGATAGAAGATCAGGACTGCATGAAGACTCCATCTGATGCACAACCCTTGGAGGGTAGGTATGAAAAACAAAGTACATATTTTGAAATACACCTCTTAGTGTAGCTTGAAGGACTGCTTATCATTGTCATATCATTATTTCTTCAATGATGTGCATAGTTTCAAGCACTGAAATTCATTCCATGTGTTTCCTATACGTGTCTTACTCCCTTTTGCTTGCTTAAGCAATTGTCGTCTTTTGGCATGTTGATTGATTTGTCATGCTTGTGATCTTTTTTTGGTCATTTCGAAGGTTTGTGTTTGTGTGTTGGGGTTGTCTTAGCTATGTGAACACCCGATGCACTCTCAAAAAAGGATGTAAGCACCGTCCCGTAAGTGTCATCATGGTCGTACAAAGGTCTATCCCAAGTGTCGCACTTGTCGCTTTTAGTTCTAGAAAGTCCCACAAAGCATCATGCTTTGCTATGTTGTCTTGGTGGTTAGTGTTGTCACATTGTTAAAGTATGCTAAGTGTGTGATCAAAATGTCGAGTCATCACAAGTTCACTTGCATTTTGTTATGTTCCTATACCAATAGGTGTCATATATCATGATTGACTTGGTTTAGCTCTGAAATATGTACATACCTTTGCTTTTTGAAAATGTTTCCATATTTGTAAGAAATCAAAAAATTAAAAAATGTAAAGAGGGTATGCCCTAAAAGAAAAATCAAAGGGAAAAAGGAATAAAGAAAAGGTCAAAAAATGAAAGAAAATGAACCCCAAGAAAAATAAAAAAGACCATGAAAGTGTGCAAGTCCAAATGCCACTGCTATTTCACTTTTTGTATAAAGATTGTGTGCAACTTGTTACTTATGCCACAATCCATGGTAACCAAATAGTTTAATCTTGGTTATTCCATGTTTTAAATTTCATGTTTATAGATTTAGAGAATAAAATCTGACCAAACTGTTTAATCTTGGCAGATAAGTAGATAGGTAGAGTGAATAAAAGGATGCTCAACAGTTTAATCTGAGCCCTTGGTTGTAATAAGGATAGACTTAGATAGATTCCCGTTGTAAAAGAAGAGAAAAGTTTGATAAGGGTTTATCAGTTTAAGTGCACCCTAATAAAAGAAGTAAAAATGGTAGGATGTGTAGGTGGGTAAGTAGATGATTGGTTATAGAATTATGTATGATGAATGGTTAAATTAAAATCTCAAATCTTTTTCTTTCATTACTTTGACAAAGTATGGATGACAATGAAGACATTTACATCAGAGACAAAAGTCAAACTAATTAACCTCCTTACTCATTTTTCCCTAAATTTTACAAATTTTCCATAAGTACTAAAGGCACCAACAACCTGAAATTTAAAGGGGCTCAGAGAATTTCTCTGACTTTTGGAGGGACTGGACCCTCGGCCCAATAACTTGCAAGGCCTAGGTGCTAAGCCACTTCATCAAAATTGACTCCTTCCATAAATCACTCATCTACTTCAAATGCTTTTTCTAAGTAAAATCACTATTTTACTTAGGAAAAATAGAGGTTCCTTATAAAAACCCCCAAACACATTTTAGCCTAAGTTATAATGTTGGATGATGAAATTTATTTTCGAAAACATTTACTTAGCGCTTTTTCCTTTCCATATTCATATTAATTTTTAATTTTTATTATTATTTAACTCCCAAAAACAATAACCCTTTCCCGTATTAATTAATTAAAATCCAAAAATAAGTAAATATCCCCTCCTGATGGTTTGAAAAATAAACCATAATAACGTTAACTCAATTGGATTAATTAATAGAATTGCGATTAATTAAGAGCCAAAACCTCGACGCATTAAAAAGGGATAAATTAATTATTTGAATTAATTAAAAAAACCTCTCCACCAATCATATCACCCTCGATGTAATTAAAGTCACTCTAATTAGCATCGAGCCCCTCTATTAAATCCCCGCCACTTCCCGCTGCCGATTACCATTCGATTAACCTCCCCATATCCAATGGCTCTTGCCCATATCGCAAGACCTTTGGACTGAATGTTAATTGCGCAGTACGAGCGGTTTTGACTTTTCGCCGGTGCTATGTGTCACTCGATCTATGGCATCGCGCGATCCTCCGCCAAAACCACTAACCTCCCAAAGGTAGTGCGATGAAAACCATTACTGCGCTTGTTTACTGTCTCCACTAAATGACAAAGTGTCCCATCAATTAGTTGCCGCCAACTGCCATTTTCATTCACCCACAAAAAATCATTGACTTTGTTCATAAAAACAAAAATGTTTATTGTTTTCCCTTTTTTCCCGAGAAAGTGACTTCTGCCTTCCATGCACGCATAGAGTACGTCCAGACTAGCAACTTACTCCCAACCACAAACCACAATTAGTCGTTGAACTCCAGGCCACTGTAGACTACTATGTGCACCGAACAAAGCATTCACTAAAGCCATTAATGACCCTCCTTGTCAACCCAACATTTTGCTAACAGTTTGTCTTGTTTTACAGACGGTAAAAAGAGCACAGCCTTGGATAAAAAGTCTTAATACTAGTCATAAGACTTGTTTACTCCGAGATTGTTATCAAGTCTATTCAAATAGAAATGGAGAATAAAACATATAGTAAAAAGACAAGCAAGGGAAACATGGAATTAAAAGGATTTACTGTTGAAACAAACAATACAAACCTAAAATATACAGTGACGTTAAAAGGACACAATAAAGAACAGTTAAAAGTGTATCAAGGTTAAAGAGTATCAGATTGAATACCAAGTCAAGTAAAGCAGCTAGCATGAAGATAAATACTAGGGAAGATAGTTACATAGCATACAAATTCATGTCAATGTGAAGACAGATGAAAAAACAGAGTGGTAAAAGTAAACAGTAAATAGTAAAAGTAAACATGGATGCAGTAAGGGTTAAATAGAGATGAAAACACTTTCACCAGCAACAATGAATTTTATACAAAGTAAAAGTGAAAAATAGTTAAAAGAAGCTCAAGATTAAAAGATGAAATCAGAGCCGAAATGGTACATTCTTCAGAAATTTCTTGTTTAAGTCATAGTTTTGTAGAAACTATTGTGACCAATCCAAGATGTATTTTGAAAAACTAGAGGAAGATTTTGTTCCTAAAAGGCTAATCTACAAAAACCTCTCTCATGTTTTACATAGGTATTACTAAAAGGGAGATAAATACATGTCTTCAAAGCCTATTTTTCAATTTGTGCAAAGTCCTGTTTTTGACATCGTTTTGCAGAGAATATTGTGAACAGTTGGAGCTGATTTTTGGGAAACTGAGAGAGATTTATCTCAAAAACATTCTTCTTTACAATAACCTCTTTCATTGTTTACATATCTATCTCGGATTGAGATATACAAGCGTATCATTGGACCCTAAGTTTGCAGAATTTCTGGGGCAGAATGCACAAAGGAAGGATGCATTTAGTGATTGGGATGCATCATCATCAACTAAGAGTTGCTATCAAATTCGACTTTCTCTTCTTTGTCACCATAAATCCATAAAATTAGTGCCAAATAGATTCATTAGTTTTGAATGTCCTTTATTCAAGTTCTATTATTGTAAAACAGTTTGAGATATTTGTAAACCAATCTTGATATTTTTTCAAGATATTTCAGTTTAGAATTTGTATAAATACTTCTTCATTTGAAGTATTTTGGGTGGATTCTATAACATCTCTGTAAATCTATGCTATCAAGCTGAGAAAGCTTTTGTACTCAAATCTGGATTTTTGCTGGAAAAGGAATGAAAGTTGAGGACATTTCATCAGATTCTCATGCAGTATAATTGCAAATAAGTATTCTATCCTTGTGATTTTATGTGTTTTCTATATGTTTCCATGTTTCATGCATCTGAAATCTAAATGGTAAAATAGTCAAAGTATATCAGAATTAGCTTTATTTCTCTCTACTATCAACAGTCTACCATTTATATGTTTTCTTCTAAACTATTTTGATAAAGGAATTTTTAGTTGCTTCTCTATCCAGTAGTTTTTCTCTAATAAGTCCCTGGTATAGGATTCTTAATTGCCTTATGCTGGTCGACCTATCTTCCTTTCCTCTTTCTAATCCTAACTTAAGGATTCTTGATTGCCCTCTTGTTTTGAGCAGAAAAATCATCCATTCAAGCCCCAAAGTTTGTTTTTACTCTGCTATCTTGCCTATTGAAATCCTACCTCAACAATTTGACTTATTTCAATGAACTATCCCTGTTTGACTCCATAGCCCAATGGCCTAACAGCCTAGTTTGCCCATTTGTTTCAGAACTTCACCATTCTCAAACAAAACAACCTCATTTGAACATTTATAACTAGCCTAAAATATTTTTAAACAAAGCTAAATTATAAAGAAAGTGCCCTCTCTGGACTTAGGTTGGCTAGCACCTAAGTCTAAAAGTTGGTTTGTGGTTACCTCGAAAATTTCTTTCTTTAACCTTGAGAAAATTCTGAGTGATAACATAGTGGCGACCATACTGGGGAAGAACAAACCCTCAGCCTTAATAAACCTTTGAGAAATTCAAATTTTTATTTTTAAGCCTCTTAAAGGGTTATTAGAAGTTATTTCAAAAAATTCATAAAAAAGCAAAATAATCATAAAAAACTCGAAATCTGGCTTTCGGGAGAACTAAAATTTTCTTTAGAATTTTTTTACAGGTTTAGA
This sequence comes from Pinus tabuliformis, assembly GCA_031772625.1. Lineage (NCBI taxonomy): Eukaryota > Viridiplantae > Streptophyta > Pinopsida > Pinales > Pinaceae > Pinus > Pinus tabuliformis. Next base: position 622,787,390 of record CM062812.1, read on the forward strand.
TCTGATCTATGATGGTGGACAGTGATCAGACACACAAAGGTTAAAATCATCCACCTGGCGACTCCAAAATCAATTCTACAATGAAGACTCCACTGGAGGAATGAACCTGAAAGAACTATGTGAAAAGATCAGGCTTTTAACTTGGATTGTTATCCGAGACATTATGTTCTTTCTCATCAAGAAAGTTTTTCAATGTATATAGTATTTTAGAGAAGATCTTAGATTAGTTTTTAATTATTTTCCTTTGAAAATTGTAAATATAAAATCTCCTTGCACATTTGAGCATCATTCTTCTGACTCTTTTGATGATCATTTTCCAATCAAGACTCCATTGTTCAAAGATCCAGAGCTTCAAATTTCAGAGCAATTCCACAACCAAATAATCCATATTTCAAAGCATTAATAGTGATACAGGATGATAGGGTTTGTGGAAAATCTTTCATTTCATGAAATTTTAAATGAATTCAGGGATGAGTTATCAAAATTTCAACTTAATGAAGCTTTTTTAAGAGTTGTGTTTATAAGGGTCAAATCAAGAAAATACTCTCATAAAACTAAAATGTGTCTTCTTGAGTTAGTTGTTGAAAAATATGAAAATGAAATTAAACTTTTGCATTCTCAAATTCAGTCATATAATTTCTACGATCCTAAAGAAATCTTACAAAATCTTCCTTCTCCAAATGAAGAGGAAATTGTACTGCCTTTTGATTTGCAGATTGAGGATGATTATGCTTTCAAGAGCAAGACTGAAGAAGTAGCTTCAGGGTTTAGTTTTGAAGATGCAACTTATCAATTAGGCATTGAAGGCCTAGACGAATATATCATACATCATACTTTTATTGATCCTATAGCTAATTACATGGAAAATTTTGTTAGTTCAAGAGCTCAGCCATGTATTTTTTATAAGGACCAAATACATCAGCAGTGGCCTTTATATATCACAGTTTTGATTATGTGGGTACATGATCAAATTATGCTTTTGACTTTACTAACAATCAATCAAGTAATTCATTTGCTTCTGCAGTTGCTTCACTGGCTTCATTGGCATTTTTGTATTATTTAAGTCAGCCTGATTTTCAACAATATAGAGTAGGTAGCATTTCAGTTTGATTTAATTTAGTTTTCAGTAGATTATGAAATAAATCCTAAAAGATTTGAATCCAAGCAAAAGGCCCTAAGGTCTTGATGATTTACTAATTTGGTTTGAAGGTTGCAACACCTTTTAGTTTCAGATCAAATCTCAAGTTGTGCAGGAAAAGGTTAAAAAGATTTTTGATAAAAGAACCAAGGCTGAAGATTCCTACCTAAGTGACAAGGTGCTCAAGTGAGATTCAAGAAGGGAGGATAAAGGTTTAGTGTTGATTGGATGGTAATTTTGGAGTTGAAGCCCGAAGAGAAGGCCCTAAGCTTCAAAATTTTCACTGTCATAAATATCAATAAAGAAACAAAGTAAAAGGGAAAATTGTAGAGTAAAATCACAATCTTTCAGAAGGCCATTGATCTACAGTTCTTGACTTTCCACCAGGGAAAGCCATCCCCAAGTGGAGCCACTGTTATGTTCCTATACTAATAGGTGTCATATATCATGATTGACTTGGATTAGCTCTGAAATATGTACATACCTTTGCTTTCTGCAAATGTTTTTCATATTTGTAAGAAATCAAAAAATAAAAAATGTAAAGAGGGTATGCCCTAAAAGAAAAATCAAAGGGCAAAAAGAATAAATAAAAGGTCAAAAAATGAAAGAAAATGAACCCCAAGAAAAAGAAAAAATACCATGAAAGTGTGCAAGTCCAAATGCCACTGCTATTTCACTTTTTGTATAAAGATTGTGTGCAACTTGTTACTTATGCCACAATCCATGGTAACCAAATAGTTTAATCTTGGTTATTCCATGTTTATAGATTTAGAGAATAAAACCTGACCAAACTGTTTAATCTCGGCAGATAAGTAGATATTTAGTGTGAATAAAATGATTCTCAACAGTTTAATTTGAGCCCTTGGATGTAATAAGGATAGACTTAGATAGATTCCCATTGTAAAAGAAAAGAAAAGTTTGATAAGGGTTTTCCAGTTTAAGTGCACCCTAATAGAAAAAGTAAAAATGGTAGGATGTGTAGGTGGGTAAGTAGATGATTGGTTGCAGAATTATGTATGATGAATGGTTAAGTTAAAAGCTCAAATCTTTTGCTTTCATCACTTTGACAAAGTATGGATGACAATGAAGACATTTACATCAGAGACAAAATTCAAACTAATTAACCTCCTCACTCATTTTTCCCTAAATTTTACTAATTTCCCATAAGTACTAAAGGCACCAACAACCTGAAAGTTAAAGGGGCTTAGAGCATTTCTCTGACTTCTGGAGGGACCGGACCCTCGACCCAATAACTTGCAAGGCCTAAGTGCTAAAGCCCCTTCATCAAAATTCACTCCTTCCATAAATCACTCATCTCCTTCAAATGCTTTTCCTAAGTAAAATCACTATTTTACTTAGGAAAAATAAAGGTTCCTTATAAAAACCCCCCAAACACATTTTAGCCTAAGTTATAATGTTGGATGATGAAATTTATTTTCAGAAACATTTACTTAGCGCTTTTTCCTTTCCATATTCATATTAATTTTTAATTTTTATTATTATTTAACTCCCAAAAACAATAACCCTTTCCCGTATTAATTAATTAAAATCCCAAAATAAGTAAATATCCCCTCTCGATGGTTTGAAAAATAAACCATAATAACGTTAACTCAGTTGGATTAATTAATCGAATCATGATTAATTAAGAGCCAAACCCCCGATGCATTAAAAAGGGATTAATTAATCACTTGGATTAATTAAAAACCTCTCCGCTAATCATATCACCCCCGATGTAATTAAATTCATTCTAATTATCGTTGGGCCCCTCCATTAAATCCCTGCCACTTCCCGCTGCCAACTACCGTCCGATCAACCTCCCCACATCCAACGACTCTCGCCCATATCGCATAGACCTTTGGGTTGAACGTTAACCACGCAATATGAGCGGTTTTGACTTTTCACTGGTGCTATGTGTCACTCGATCTATGGCATCGCACTACCCTCTGCCAAAACCACTAACCTCCGAAAGGCAGTGCGATGAAAACCATTACCGCTCCCATTTACTGCCTCCACTAAATGACAAAGTATCCCATCAATTAGTTGCCGCCAACTGCCATTTTCATTCACCCACAAAAAATCATTGACTTTGTGCATAAAAACAAAAATGTTTATTGTTTTCCCTTTTCTCCCGAGAAAGCGACATTTGCCTTCCATGCACGCACAAAGTACGACTAGACCAGCAACTTACTCCCAACCGCCAACCACCATCAGTCATTGAACTCCAAGCCACTGCAGACTACTGTGTGCACCCAACAAAGCATTCACTAAAGCCATTAATGACCCTCCCTATCGACCCAACGTTTTCCTAACAGTTTGTTTTGTTTTATAGGCGATAAAAAGACCACAGCCTTGGATAAAAAGTCTTAATACTAGTCATAAGACCTGTTTACTCCGAGATTGTTATCAAGTCTATTCAAATAGAAATGGAGAATAAAACCTATAGTAAAAAGACAAGCAAGGGAAACATGGAATTAAAAGGATTTACTGTTGAAACAGACAGTAAAAACCTAAAATATACAATGAAGTTAAAAGGACACAGTAAAGAACAGTCAAAAGTGTATCAAGGTTAAAGAGTATCAGATTGAAGACCAAGTCAAGTAAAGTAGCTAGCATGAAGATAAATAGCAAGGAAGATAGTTACAGAGCATACAAATTCATGTCAAAGTGAAGACAGATGAAAAAACAGAGTGGTAAAAGTAAACAGTAAACAGTAAAAGTAAACATGGATGCAGTAAGGGTTAAATAGAGATGAAAACACTTTCACCAGCAACAATGAATTTTATACAAAGTAAAAGTGAAAAACAGTTAAAAGAAGTTCAAGGTTAAAAGATGAAATCAAAGCAGAAATGGTACATTCTTCAGAAATTTCCTGTTTAAGTCATAGTTTTGCAGAAACTATTGTGACCAATCCAAGATGTATTTTGAAAAACTAGAGGAAGATTTTGTTCCTAAAAGGCTAATCTACAAAAACCTCTCTCACTTTTTACACAGGTATTACTAAAAGGGAGATAAGTACATGTCTTCACAGCCTATTTTTCAATTTGTGCAAAGTCCTATTTTTGACATCTTTTTGCAGAGAATATTGTGAACAATTGGAGCTAAATTTTGGGAAATTGAGAGAGGTTTATCTCAAAAACATTCTTATCTACAATAACCTCTTTCACTTTTTACATATCTATCTTGGATTGAGATATACAAGCGTATCATTGGACCCTAAGTTTGCAGAATTTCTGGGGCAGAATGCACAAAGGAAGGATGCATTGAGTGATTGGGATGCATCATCTAAGAGTTGCTATCAAATTCGAATTTCTCTTCTTTGTCACCATAAATCCATAAAAGTAGTGCCAAATAGATTCATTAGTTTTGAATGTCCTTTATTCAAGTTCTATTATTGTAAAACAGTTTGAGATATTTGTAAACCAATCTTGATATTTTTTCAAGATATTTCAGTTTAGAATTTGTATAAATACTTCTTCATTTGAAGTATTTTGGGTGAATTCTATAACATATTTGTAAATCTATGCTATCAAGCTAAGAAAGCTTTTGTACTCAAATCTGGATTTTTGCTAGAAAAGGAATGAAAGTTGACAACATTTCATCAGATTCTCGTGCAATATAATCGCAAATAAGTATTATATCCTTGTGATTTTATGTGTTTTCTATATGTTTCCATGTTTCATGCATCTGAAATCTACATGGTAAAGTAGCCAAAGTATATCATAATTAGCTTTATTGCTCTTTGCTATCAATAGTCTACCATTTATATGTTTTCTTCTAAACTATTTCGATAAAGGAATTCTTAACTACTCCTCTATCCCTGTAGTTTTTCTCTAATAAGTCCCTGGTATAGGATTCTTAATTGCCTTATGCTGGTTGACCTATCTTCCTTTCCTCTTTCTAATCCTAACTTGAGGATTCTTGATTTCCCTCTTGTTTTGAGCAGAAAAATCATCCATTCAAACCCCAAAGTTTGTTTTTACTCTGCTATCCTGCCTGTTGAAATCCTACCTCAGCAATTTGACTTATTCCAATGAAATCCTGATTGTGCAAGTTTTACAGGGTGAAAAAATGGAATCGGATTCGAGAAGACAGGAAAACACAGGCACTAGTTTGAACGAGAATTTACTGGTGTGATCCTTGGTGGTATTAAATTGTTATGATTTGAATTGGTAAACCTGTCACAGAAAAAGGTGTAGGTCGAGTATAATATTGGTAACCAAAGAATGGGTGAAAGGAGGGGTTTTATATTTTTTAGGCTTTCCGTCGATGGTGGCACGGGTCCATTAGGTTAATAGTTAAGTAATTAAATTACTTAATAGGTTGATTTGGAGGGAGTGGATGTGATTGGTGGGAGAAATAGATAGATGAGGTGGCAAGACATGATTGGCGGGAGTGTAACAAATAGATGGTGTTTCGTGCGGCGGGAAAAACCATTTTCGGAGGGGGCTTGAGGTGGTTAATAGTTTCGGTAAGGGGGGTGCAAAAACATAACATGGTGCCATGCTACGTTGGGAATTTATACAAAGATATCGATGATCTTTGTACCATAATGAATCATTTTTCGGGCTAAATGTATCAAATGTACAGAGATCTTGTTGCAAATTTTGAATGAATGTCCACACGTCTTCTTCATTCTTCCATTCATCGCTTGCCTCATTTATCCAATCAGGTTGGATAATAGAAATGGCACAAAGTAATGCTTCCACATCCTCATCCTTTCTTAAGATTGCATCTACAACAATATTTTTTCTTTCCTTTTTTTGTAGATGTTTTCAAAGTCATAACATAACATATTTGTGACCCATTTTTCCTTCTTTTCTAAAGATAATATTTGTTTCAAAAAGTATTTAAGGCTATCATGATCTGTTTTTACCTTGAAGTGTCTTCCCATGAGGTAAGGTTACTATTACTTTAGTGCATGTAGTGTTGCCAACATTTCCTTATCATAAATAGGTTTGTGTAAATAGCTTCCCTTGATTGGACAACTTTCAAAAGCAATGGGTCTTCCTTATTGTATTTAAACAACACCGATTGCATTTCCCAAGGCATCACTTTCCACAATAAATTCTTTTGTGAAGTATGGCGTAGCAAAGACCGGTGCTTGGCACATTGCCTCTTTAAGATGTTTAAAAGCCTCAGTTGCTTATGGAGTCCAAGAAAATGAATTTTTCTTCATTATTGTTGTTAGAGGTGATGCTATTCTCCCATAATCCTTAACAAACTTACAATAATACCTTGTTAACACAAGAAATACTCAAATATGATTTAGGGTTGTGGGGATTTTCCATTCCTTAATGGACTTAATTTTGTTAGGGTCTACCTTAACACCCTCATGAGATACAATATGACCCAAATATTCCATCTCCTGTACTCTAAAGAAACATTTGGAGGTTTTTCCATATAATTGTTTCTCGTTCAATAGTTTGAGCACCCTGTCAACATGTTGAACATGATCCTTCCAAGACTTGCTATAAATTAGTATATCATCAAAAACTACTAACACAAATTTTCAAAGGAAGGGTTTGAAAATGGAATTCTTCAAACCTTGAAATGTGGAAGGTGAATTAGTAAGGCAAAAAGGCACGAACAAAAATTCAAAATGACCTTCATGAGTTCTAAATGTTGTTTATGGAATGTATTCAGTCTTCATTCTAATATGATGATATCATGAACAAAGATCAAACTTGCTGAAGTAAATTTCTCCATGTAATTCACCCAACAATTCATCAATTACAAGAATGGGAAACTTATCTTTAATAGTGAGATTGTTGAGCTCCCTATAAACTAGACACATACACCATGATCCATCCTTCTTGTGCACCAATAATACTGGAGTAGAGAAAGAACTTTGACTAGGTTGAATTATACCGACCTCTAGAATTTCTACAACCATACGTTCAATTTCACTTTTTTGGGCATAGGGATATATATAAGGCCTGATGTTTGGAGGAAAACATATCGAAATCAAATTAATAGCATGATCATCATCACAAATAGGTAGGATGCCTTTGGGAGTCTCAAATACCTTGGAATTGTTATAGACATATTTGGGCACTTCAACCCCAATCTTATATGTCGATAAACTAAGGCTCTTCAACCCCTAAAAATGTTGTTCCATACCCTAAAAGATCATGGTCAACTGATTACATCATTCCCCAAAAGTTCCACCTGAAAAATTATCCAAAATTCATCTAAACTAGAGCATACTGACTTCTACACTAGCCAGGTGCGATGCATACTGATGAGGCCTTCTATAGGGTGCGATGGGCGAGGATGGACAAATGTCCAAGACAGTTTGCTAAGTGGAGGCTCATGGAATCTTCTAGAAACTTCTCCTATGACACTTGCCTCTCTGAATTCGCCCAAAGATGAGTAAGAGATCTAAACTTCAGTTATCTCTTCTCTTGTGGAACCAAATGTAACAAGTGGAATGACACTAATCAAAACCCAGAGATGACTCACACCCTTGCACACATCTATAAATGGATCCCTCATCTAAGAGATCCAGAGGCTAGAATATTGTGAATTGCAAGGAAGTGTTGATAGTTTGTATTTGAGAAAGAGCATTGTATTGTTGGGTGATCTTGCTATTTCATGAGGTGAAGAGGGCTTTGATGCTGGGAGGATGATGCTGGATCAGACAACTGGGTTGTAATTCTCCCTTCTATTTAATAAAGTTCTTCGAGTTTTCTTCCATATAACTGTGCAATTGTGAATGTTATTATTTGTGAATGCCATTGTATGTTCATTATATTTCTGATTCTGTAATGATTATGATATAATAGATCAAGATGCTTTGATGGTTCTTTGTTACTGTGTTTCTACAGGTACTCTCCAAGTGGGATAAGTACGGAGAGGAGTTGCAAGCTCTGTCAAGGGGGAGAGAGATCAAGCAAGGAGTTAAGCGGAAGATCCAGGTTGGTTCCTTTGTCTTTCTCTTATCTATTATACATAGAAGAAATCACAAATTGCTTTAAACTGTTGTTTCTAGGGTAGCTACCAAACCTAGAGGGCTAGTCAATTGAAAAGACACTATTTTTCCCAGAAACAAATTGGTGACTCTGTTGGGGATAGAACATATGTTTGTTTGTTATTATTGTTTGTTTTATAAACTATAGACAAAGCCTGAAGTCAGCCAGCTAGCCTTCAAACTACTCTTGCTTTGCAATTGAATAGTAGATGAATGCTGCTTCAGTCAATCTTTGGTTTAGTTTATGAATTAAAAATTTGACTTACAAGAAATCTAGATGCCCTTTTGGTAGCTCAGTAACCTCTCAAGACATTCTTGTGTACTCGCTCTTTACTGTCCATCATAGCTCAACATTAACCCATTGAAAACAATTGCAAATTTGAACCAAAACCCACTTCAGTTGCGCTCTTTGGCCCATCCATTGTCTGTCACTGTCAACCAGTATGCATCGCACCTCTTGAGTCTGAAAAGTGCAATGCATCCCTGTTTCTATGAAGCCTAGGTGCGATGACTGACTGAACCTATTTCCATTCTTGAAATTTGGGGTTTTTGTCCTTGTTTTCAGCTCTGTTTAGTTGTTTTTTGCTGCTTATGAATAGTACCTCATTACTGAAGCCTGCTTGCATCACATAGATCAGCCTCCATTGATTAGGATTAGTAAATATTTTTATGTATTTGTCCATCATTTACAATCCTTTGTCGAAAAGTTGCTTAAATCGATCTGTCGTTTTGGTACAAAAAGTGTCGTAACTGTCATTTTGTGTCAAAAAGAGAAGTGTCGTGGAGTCTTCCTTCCCTGGATAGTTGATTGAACTTTTTGTCATGTATTTGATTTTATCTATTGATATTTGAAGTTTCAAAATCATTTTCTATTCGAAATTGAAAAGTGTCGTTTAGTCTTCCTTTCTATTTTGAAAAAGAAATTGTCGAAAATGTCGCTTTGAAAGAAATATTTCAGATCTTTGCTACATTTAGTTTTCTTTTTTGGAATTTTTCACATTAAAGAGAATGAAAACAAATACATGCATTTGCATTTGCATTTAGTTTGTGTGCGAAAAATGATTTAGGAAAATGCACTAGTGTGTGCTCTTTGCTCTTTGTTTGAAAGAATTGTAATCTTCTTTCCCTAGTAGCTAGGATTTTCATTGATCGAAATAAACAAAGATTGTTTATCATTATAGATTGCATTTTAGGAATTTCAAAATCATCATCACGTGGTGAACCATTGAAAGGCAAACTTTAAACAAGATCAACTTTAAAATAAATCTCAATGAACTTAACAACGCTTTGGAACTTAACACAACATATCTAGAGGTCTAGGCTAGAGACGTGTTCTGGCGTCGTAAAATCTAGTAACTATCATTTTCATTGAAGGTTGGGTGATTCCTCCTCCTTGATACGACAAGTGCTAGCATGGACTTGTGCTCCCCGTACCGTCGCGTATATATTGGGAGACCACAATAGGCTTATATCCTTTATCCATAGGAAGCTGAGTCTGCCGCCTTATTGATCGCAATGCACTGAACACAACATTTAGGAAGATTGACTGTCGTACATAAGTCCTTGGTAATTTCTCTTTAATTTATCACCAAGGTGTATTTTGCAGTTTTGCGATTGGTTTGGTAATCCCTCTGTCTAGATTTCCAAAGTAGTCACTTTCATTCATTTTCGACTCTTTAAAAGAAAATGTCCATCTGAGCACTTGTCACTTCAGGCTCATTAAAAATTGAAGGGCACTAAAGTCATCTTTAGCTTTTTCTCGACTCTTAAAAACTGAAAAAGAAAAGTTGTGTCAAAGCGTCATTAAAATTTATTAATTTGGAATAACATCCCTATTCCCTAGTTGATCTTAGGTTGAGATATATGGAGTCCACCAATCAAGGAATCCCTCTTGAAGGGAATCCTAGTCCTTTTACTTCTTGGGGAAATATTGGTGCTCCTCATATGGCCACATTGTCCCTCCTCGGACTTACCATTTGCCTGCTAGTATGGCTCTTTTCAACCTCTGTGGTTCAAAATAACATGATTCCTCAACAATCGAATCACCATCTAGTTGATAATGAAGTTGACCCTTCACCTTCTTCTTCGTTTGTTTCTCCCTCCCCATATTCCTCTTAGCTCGGTGAAAGTAGTGATGCTAATAACCAGGTGGCTAAGAAGAAGAAGAAGCCAATTCAACAAGGGGGCAACCAAGCAACCATTGCTATGGATGCATCAACTGGTGAAAATCTGCACATTAAAGCTCCTAAACCCAGATTTCCATGCATAATTTGTAGAGGAGACCATTTTCATCGAGATTGTCCTTACTTTATGCGGATCTTGAGAGAATGGTCCCCCCGTTCACACCACCCAGTGTCATCAACCTCTGGTGATCATGTTGATAATACACCATCAACTAGTGATAGTGAAGTTCAGGATAGAAAAGAAAGCTCAAAGTTCCATGTAGGTTATGTGAAGGGAACCATACCCTTCACCATTGTCCTTTTTTGGATGAAACTAAAAGAGTTAATTGGATAACTGTCTTGCTTCACCGCAGCGACTTTCATCTGGTTACCAGAACCTCTCCCCAAGTCCTTCATTGGTTGAAAAAATGACTGATCAACCATCGGTCGAAATCACTCTCTCTGAAAGTGAATCTCATGAGTCTATACCTGACCAAAGTCAATAGGTCAAAGTGACAGTTGACCCGGTTTTACCTTCAGAAAATCGTACCCTTCCTAAAGAGAGTAAGAACAATACCATTCAAATTATTTTTGTTACTTCAGAGTCCAATGAACTTGGGGGCAATCCGCTCGTTCCTTCAAAACAGGAGGAAAATCCCCCAATTACCACTACTCAAGGGGTTAATCCAACCATTTATTCGGTACCCCCTCCAAGTAGTCTAGCCACTTCCTTTGATTGGAATCGACTAGCATGATCTCGCCTTCCTTCTTATGTACCATTCCGAATCATAATACAAGTTTAAGAAATGATCGTGTCTGGCACTATCATAGATGAGGGTGCATCAGTGAGTATCCTTTCCTCAACTTCTTGGAAAGCGCTTGGTTTGCCATCGCTTATGCCTGTTACACAGAATTTGTCAGGCTTTAATAAAGGAACCAGTCGATCGTTAGGGATCCTTCCTAAGTTACCGATAACTTTGGGGAGGAAAATTGTTCACCTCAACATGATGGTAGTCCTAGGACCGTTAGATTACAATCTACTCCTTGGACATGACTATGTTTATAACATGGAGGCTATCATTTCAGCACTCTTCCGAGTGATGTGTTTCCCACATGAAGGCAAAATTGTCACTATTGACCAGCTTTCATTTCTTGGTTCAAGCACAGCTCCAAGTCAAACATCATCCCTAAATGGTCCTTTTGCATTGAAAGTGTCTCTCCAACCTTCATTCCATCCACTTGATTGCCACGAGTAGTTTGGTGAATGTAACGAAGCTTATGGGGCATGCACCCTTGTCTATTCTACAGATGAACCCAGCTGAAAAGATAAGTTTCCCTGTAGGTTATGTGATTGGTCTGAGACACCATTCACCTTTGTCTATTTGGCGGACGAAGCCCAGGAAGTGTTTTTTCTATTCTGTAGACGAAACCATCCTACCATATGAGTTTCCCTGTAGGTTACGTGATTGGTCTGAGACACCATTCACCTTTGTCTGTTCTGCAGACAAAGCCAAGGAAGTGTTTTGTCTATTCTGCAGACGAAACCATCCTACCTAACCACAATGATTTCCATATGGTTACTGGAGATTTTCCTTTTCATCATGCTGGGGGCATGAAAACCTCTCTTAAATTCATTTTTTTAGGTTTTTAGTTTTTTCGCTTTTTAGCTTTTTAGCTTTCTGGCTTTCTAGTTTTTCTAGCTTTTTAATTTTTTTTAGCTTTTTAGTTTTGTCGTTTCTAGCTTACATAAAAAGAAAAACTAAAAACCAAGCATATGTTTGTTTGTTTCAAGCTTGTAAAAACAATGAAACCCACACCGAGCATAGTTCCCTAGGATTCAAGCTCGTTAAAAAATGAACCTTCGAGTAAATACCCTTCGTGATTACCGTTCTATCAGCCTTTTGAACCTTGGTTGTGTACCTACCATCACCTCCATTCTTTTGGCTGATCATGCGCTTCCACCTAGTTGTTTACCATTTTGAGGAATAGTCGCGATGAGTGGTCTCCTTAGTCAACCTCTTCACATCACCATGTTTTGAGAAGTTCCAAACTTACCCAGAACCAGTTGCTACCCTAGATACCACTTGTTCCTAAAAAACAAGCCTTCTTTAAACCCTTTTCAGACTCATTAAATATGAAAATATTGTCGAGCAATTGGCCTTTCCAGCTCATTAAAGTGATTGGAAGTGCCATCCCTCCTGTATATTTTAATCTTTTTCGGACCTGAGGGATTATCTCATGAAAAAGTTCGAGCGCTTGTCTTTCTCGGCTCGTTAAAGTGATCGAAAAGTCATCCCTTTTGTATTATTTTAATCTTTTTCAGACCTAAGGGATTATTCTACGAAAAAGAACCTTTGGAGTTTCCTTTTCATCCCTTTTCAAACTCTCTAAACATGAAAAGGACCGAGTTATCCTTGTCGTTAAACTTGTTAAAACAATAGTGGTAAACTCGTCCTAGACGAGACAGAGTTTCCTTTCGTCCTTTTTCAAACTCTTTAAACATGAAAAAGACCGAGTTATCCTTGTCGTTAAACTCGTTAAAACAATAGCGACAAACTTGTCCACCCAAACAAGAACGAGTTTCACTGTCACTAAACTCGTTAAAAAATAGCGACAGGTTTGCCCGAAGGGAAAATTACAGAACAAGCATATGTTATCCTCCTCAAGCTTGACAAAAATAAAGAGGTATTTGTCAACAATGAATGGGGAAAAAGGGAAGAAAACTTGAAAACTTTATGGTAGAAGGTTGCTCTTGAACATGACACTTTCACTTCATCTCCGTGATTGAGTTGGGTTGGGTTATTCCGTTCACCGGTCGTCTCACCATTGGTCTTTCACACCATCCATCTTTTGGGGTTAATGCTACCAATTCATCTCAATGTCACCGATATGTTCAAGAGAAGTCATTCAGTCGAGAATCCACCATCTAGTTAATGTATCATCCACTGCAATACCTTCAACCTCCATTTTTCTTGACCACCTTTCCTGAACCTTGTGTCGTTGATCGTTTTCACCTCTAGAAAATCATTTGCATCGTTTCGTGTCATAGATGTGGGATACATTAGGGCCCTCCTACGATGAGTCACTTCTTTTCAACATCAGATCATTATCCAAGAAGTTGACTTAGAAACAACCCTTTCAGTACTTTTAAGCTTGCATGCCTCAATGGCAAGTTTCTCACTTCCGGTGACAGGTTGACATCAATGGCCTTCGACCGAAAGATTTTGTGTGGTGTTCGACATCGGATCATATATTAACACCACATGAATTGTACTGTAGTACCTTGAGGGTCATTATCATTATCGGTGATTCCTCTCGCGTCTGTTAACAGCTTACATTATTAGCTGGTAATCAGGCGATGTCTTTCCATGTTCAACTCCAGAACATCTCTTCACATGGATTGACTTGTACATCGAGCGAAGATTGAACGAGATTGAAGACCCCAGATATAGTTTCATCCATCCAGGCTGCGATATATTCAAGTATAGAAAGACACAAAATGTACACACAAGCTGCACAGATGGTCATCCAAGCCAGGGATGATGACTCTGCAACGACAAGCGATTATCAGTTCTATGTACATGAAATGAATTTATAAAGTTGAGCATGGGAATGCCCACCTCAGCTAGATCATGAAAAATTATATTTTGATGATGTATTGTATTGTATCTTATACAGGTCACCTTCTAGTTTGAAACCTTGGATCCTCATGTTAAAGTATTTCACCCGACATCAAGATTTATGACTTCATGCTTTAGGGGGCAACTGTTATAGACATATTTCGGCACTTCAACCCCAATCTTATATGTCGATAAAATAGGTCTCTTCAACCCCTAAAAGCGTTGTTCCATACCCTAAAAGATCATGGTCAACTGATTACATCATTCCCCAAAAGTTCCACTTGAAAAACCATCCAGAATTGGCCTAAACTAAAGCATACTAACTTCTACACTAGCCAGGTGCAATGCATACTAATGAGGCCTTCTATAGGGTGTGATGGGCGAGGATGGACAAATGTCTGAGAAAATTTGCTAAATGGAGGATCATGCAATCTTCTAGAAACTTCTCCTATGACACTTGCCTCTCTGAATTCACCCAAAGATGAGTAAGAGATCTAAACTTCAGTTATCTCTTCTCTTGTGGAACCAAATGTAACAAGTGGAATGACACTAATCAAAACCCAGAGATGACTCACAACCTTGCACACATCTATAAATGGATCCATCATCTAAGAGATCCGGAGGCTGGAATATTGTGAATTGCAAGGAAGTGCTGATAGTTTGTATTTGAGAAAGAGTATTGTATTGTTGGGTGATCTTGCTATTTCATGAGGTGAAGAGGGCTTTGATGTTGGGAGGATGATACTGGATCAGACAACTGGGTTGTAATTCTCCCTTCTATTTAATAAAGTTCTTCGAGCTTTCTTCCATATAACTATGCAATTGTGAATGTTATCATTTGTGAATTCCATTGTATGTTCATTATATTTTTGATTTCATAATGATTATGATATGGTAGATCAAGATGCTTTGACAGTTCTTTGTTACTGTGTTTCTATAGGTACTCTCCAAGTGGGATAAGTACGGAGAGGAGTTGCAAGCTTTGTCAAGGGGGAGAGAGATCAAGCAAGGAGTTAAGCGAAAGATCCAGGTTGGTTCCTTTGTCTTTCTCTTATCTATTATACATAGAAGAAATCAGGAATTGCTTTAAACTATTGTTTCTAGGGTAGCTGCCAAACCTAGAGGGCTAGTCGATCGAAAAGACACTAGTTTTCCCTGAAATAGGAATGGTTGTCCAAAACTTTTTGGAGATTTGGAGAAATAGACGATTTCAATGTTTGAACCTCTCGTGAGCATAATTGTGAAATTACTACTCATTTTTATTTCTTCAGAAGATTTGTCATTCCATTAGAGATGATTATCTTTCATGGTTTCCCTATGACACCCCTTAATTCAAATTCCTTTCTTTCCCAAAAAAAATTCTAGAAAAGTTCTTAAAAATTAAAAGTTATCCTCCCCAAAGATTGTAACCATTGGACTCCTAGTACAACATCAACACCACCCATTGGAATGGAAATCATTTTCCTATTCAATACATATTCCCCCATGGTTAGCTTGATATTATGGCACTTTCCAGAGTAATTTATAGTTCCTCCATTTTCTACCATCACTTAATATTCTAGTGTTGGATATATAAAGCAATTCAATTCCTTGGCTACCTTACAATGAATAAAATTATGGGTACTACCCAAATGAATCAACACTATTACCTTTTTCTTATTGAGATATCATTCTATCTTGAGAGTTTGAGGAGTGGTAATTCCCACCAATTCATTACAAGATATAGTCAGATTCATTTCTTCTTTCTCTAGATTTGGTTTCTGGTGTATATCCTCCTCTTTTGATATTTCTTGTTCATTTTCTTCCTTCTCTTCACAATCTATGTAAAATAATTTATTCTCTGCACACTTATGACTTTTAGTGTATTTTCTATCATAACTATAACAAAGCCCTTTTGCTCTTTTTTCCTCTAACTGTTGTGGTTTCAACCTTGTAGGTTGTGGAAGGCTAGGAGAACCTACACTTCCATCCTTATAGTTGCAATTGGTAGATTTCCTAGTTGCCATAATGTTTCTTTCAACTTTTCTTCCCACCCTGAATGCCTTCTCCAATGAATCAGTTTCCCAAAGGTGAACCTCATGTTGGATTTAATTCTTTAAAGTACCTATGAATACATAAATCTTATGCTCCTATGGAATATTAGTTACCTTGATATTTGATTTTTGGAATTCCTCAATGTAATCTTTCATTTAACCCTTTTGTTTGAGATTTATCAACTGGCTAAAGAATGTGTTTCTCTTTGTATCCTCATAATGTACTATCATTTCCTCCGTAAAAATTGACCAAGTGACAACTGGTTTGTGATAACATAGTCATCGATACCATACAAACTAATTGGGTTCTAAATAGATGCAATGCGTACATTTTTGTGTGTGTTGCACATCATGGAGATAAAAATATTGCTCCATTTGTAGTATCCATGTTAGCGGATCCTTACCATCAAAATTCCTCATATCGATATTTGGAATGTTGTGGGTCTTAAACCCAACAATGGAGTCTCTAAAATTATAATTCATATTCCTTTTGTCCTCATTATGATTTTCATGGATTACCTTGTCACCATTGGGAAGCCTTTCTTGCAACAACTTTGTCAACTCTTCCATCTTGAAATTCATCATTTCTTCCAGATATGACTTTGAACCTTCCATCTCCCTTTTTATTTTTACTTCTCAATCATCCATATTAACATTCATCATTGCTTCCAATTCATTTTTTTTACTCTTTGCAAGTGCTAAATTTATTGCACTTGGTCTCATAATTTTGATATATCATGTTGAATTTCTTCCTCTCCTTCATGTGTCATAGTAGAGATTCTGGTTGCTTACTAGGTGAGTCCATATTTTTTATTCGAGGAATTTTAGAACCAGACAATGATATCTATGCTTTACGATGCCCTTTGAATCACTTCAAACTATTTTTTCAAACAAAAGTTATTCAAAATTTAAAAAAAATACACACCATTTTATGGTTTTTTAGGAGCTCGATATTGAAAATGTTGTATCTCTATAATTTCAGCTATTCAAGGTATGGAATTTCGTATTTTGGTGGCCATCTAAGTCTTCTTTCCAATTCCAAAATTCATACTAAGATTGGATTCTTCAAGGTAAATTTATGCCCAATCTCCCACGATGGATTGATTATGGACTGGTTCAATGGATTTAACTTGTAGGAAATGCTACATGTCAATGTTTCAACCTTCGGCCTTAAAAATGATACAAAAAAATCTAAAGTCTATTGAATTTTAGTCACGTTTTCAAAATTCAAATCTTATGCTCATAGAGAAAGTTATGACGAATTTCCCTAGGTATCCTGTTTGAGATTGGATTCTAGAGCCTACAAAAACCATAACTTCCTTATATCATATCTCAAACAATATAGCAGAAAAAGATTTGAAATTTGTACACAAAGTTCACCAAGATTTTAGCTCCACATGGTCAAAATTTTAGCTTCTGAAGCCTCTTATAAAAATGGTTATAATGAATATTCCAAGATGACCTGTTTGAAGAAGAGAAACCCTAGAATCCAATTCTCTGATACCAAATGTTTTGCAACCAGATCAAAATAGAAGAAAATATAGATCAACAAATGAACAATTCTTGGATGATACAAATGATAATACCTCCTTGGTATATATAGGAGTCTAAGGGGTCACAATATAATTAGAGCTTACATACCAATAATAATGTAAGGACACAACAATAACAATATGGGGGCTACATGGGCACAATAATAACAATATGGGGTTACACTAGCAATAACAATAACAATGAGGATGATACAATAGTATTATAGGGACCTAACAACCTTCCTCTATCCTAAGGCCGAAAGACCAGGCATCCAAAGGCCAATAGCCCACCACTCCAACTTGGCACCACATTAAAATTGGAGAAAATTAAACTCCAAACCATTGACCCCCCCTCAGAATTTGGATGCAGTCTAGTAGAGAAGGCATCATAGAGAAGCACCAATATTCAATTAGACTAGTACAGTTATTAATCAGAGATAAAACTCTTTTTGTAGTGCCACCTCTATGGTGCCCATTCTCCGCCAGTTATTCTCTTGCAATGTCACCTCCCATGCTTCCTCCATACCCACAAATTCTTCCCATAAGGGCACATCTCGTTCAATCAAGCCAAGCTTAATTTCCTTCCAGATCATTCCCATAAATCTCCCACATGTCACTCCTAACCATACCATGATTTCCACGCATCTGCTCACAAGCGAACCCCTAAGTCTGTAGAGATTATCCTGTGGGGCACTCATATTTATTTTATATTTATTCATTATCAAAAATGAAAAAAAAAAATAGTTAAGGGAGAGGATTGACCCCCCTCCCCCTATTCCATTCTAACACTCCTTTTTGCAACCTAGTTCCTTGTTTGGATAATGAATCAACCTAATTTTTGCTTCTTAATACCTGAAAACACTTCTTTTTGGCTATGGCTTGAAACCAATGATGAATTATTTTAAATATTTTCCTTAGTTTGAGGTCAAGGGGAAATTATCTTACATACAAATGATGAATTATGATTGTTAAATCTCCTATTGCAATCAAATCCTGAATACCAAGGCTATCAATTTTCCTTAATCCTTGGTATAGAGCATAAGAATTATCCTCATTATTATAGGAATGTCTTATTCCCAAGGAAAAAATATTTTATTCTCAATTCTCAAGGTGACAAATCACCCCTTCTGGACTACAACTTAGGGATTCCCTTTAACTGCGGCATCAAAGTAGAGAATATGTTTCTTTTTCTTCTTAATCCAACTATTAAACTCCTCGTCCGAGAGCCAAATATTCAAATTTTATTTGCAAAACTGTCCTCCATTATTTTGTGGTCTCATGTTCAAGAACCTTATCCATTCTAATTCTTCTGGGTCCAAATTCTAGTCTTCATATTTGGGCTCTTTTTCTCTAAAGGATTCCCCTAGTAATCCCATAGTATTGATCGCCATATAAACATTGTCCACTCTTTCCTCCTTAAATACAAATCTATTTTTGGCTAACCATATCTTATAATAGATTAATTTCGACATTACTTCCTAGGTTCTTTTCATTATCTTTTTCCCTTTGAAAGAACCCTGGTAGCACTTACCCCATTTCCTTAGGAAATCTTGAATGGTATTAGGCTAAGCTAGTTCTTGCTCTTCGGTGAGAAAGTGAGGCACTCCATACAACTAGCAAGAAGGGGAATTCTAGGAAAACGTGATCAATAGCCTCTTGACACTTTTTGCATAAAGCACACCAACAAGGTTCAATTATTCCTCTCTTCATTAGGTTCTCTGGCATGATCATTTTCTTATGGGATAACGTCCAACAAAAAAAGTTAACTTTTTTGGGGAAATTTGAAGCCAAGATGGCAGACCATAGCATAAAAATCAGGGGGTGGGGGGGGTCTCCTTCAAGGAAAAGAAAAGCCACATATCCCAATTTAATAGAGTGTAGTTTTCTAGTCCCAACCATGAGAATCCTGATATGATAGGAGGGAAAGAGCACACCTCGCTAGTGAATTTTCTAGGATTTTACAAGCCTATGATAGTTGACTTCAAGGATTACCCCAGTTCTAACTAACCTATAGATTTGTACTCAACCAAGAGGAGATATAAAATTAAGTGTATTTTTTATAGGAGCTCATCCACTCACAAAATGGGAGAAAAGAGGGATTTAATGCAAGAGGAGAACCTCCCATTATCCCATTGTTCCATATGTTGATTCATTGCCCATTACCCGGGATCAATGTCAACCTGGATCTGATTAATGGAATTGGCACTGCCAAAAGACATCAAATTTGGGAGTTTCTTCTATTGGGGAGGATATGGAAAATATAAGACTCCATTTCCCCACCAAATTATTTACTACAAATTACTTGTTTCCACCATCTCTCATTCCCTGTAACCAAATGCCACACTATTTTTCTTCAAGTTCTATATTCATCATTACAAGATCCCTTATTCAAGACCTACCCAAAGCTCTAGAATCACATTGTCTTCCAATTGATAAGGGGAAATATTTTAGAGTTTGATTTTATCCCTTGCCAAAAAAATATTCTTATCTCTTGAACCATTTCTTTCCAAATTGAGACTGGAACCAACAATGTCAAAAATTGATACAAAGAAAAACTTGAGAGCACATATTGGATCAAGATAAGTCTTCCTGTTGATTTTAACCAATGAACACCCAACTATTCAAATTTGATTTTGAATGTGTCAATGAAGTACAACTAGGATTCTTGAGGAAGAGATTGAAGGTAGATGGGCATGCCTAGATATCTAAAATTGACCCAAGCGTCTCTCCCTAGCATAGCCAAAATTCTGGAATTTCTCCCATGCAAATCTTTAATTACATTCCAATAATATATATGACTCATGTAATCATTTATCATACCTCTAGACACGATGACAAATTTTTCTAGGGTGACCTTGCATATTCTAGCAATGATGCATGAGGCTCCTCCAAGAAGGATATTATCATTGACAAGTTGTACATGATTTATGCTCATAATTCCTTCTGAAAATTGAATTATAGTGAGGGAATTATTTATTCTTTCTTGATGTAACTTTTGGCTCAATGATTCAACCTTTAGGATGTAAGGAAATGGTGAAAGAGGGAATCCTTGTATGAGACCTCTTGTGGCTTTGAAAAACCCCATTGGACATTCATCCACCAAATCCCATCTTCTTTAGTATAGAAAAGGAAAGGGATTCCTAACTTAGTCAAAGGAATTCACCATGTCAAGTTTGATGACCATTCCCCTATCCCCTCTGGATTTGCTGGAATGAATATGTTCCTAGACTACGATGAAATTATCCATTATTTTCCTCTTTCTGAAAATCCTCCTTGATTCTCATAAATCAAACGAGGAAAGAGAGGCTTGAGCCTTTGAGCTATAATCGTAGAGACAATTTTGAACAAAATAATACACAAGGAAATAGGCTGAAATATAGAAAAGGAAGAAGATTTTACCTCCTTGGGAAATAGAACCAAGAAGGATGAATTTAGAGTGCCCACCATTCTTCCTTACTTCTGAATAAATTTTACCATTCTGCATAGGTGTAATTTTTTTGTGCTCCAAAATTTTTGGTAAAAGTGGCCAATAAATCCATCTGGTCGTGGGACTTTGTCTAGGTCAAAAGACCATATAACCTACCAAATTTATTCTTCTAATATGGACCTCATAAATTTATTATAATCTTTGGCACAAACTAACACAGGGATTTGGGAAAGGAAGTCCTCTACCGGGTGTTCCAATGTGTCACCAATTTCTTTATATAATTCTTCAAAGTGAGAAGAGGCAACTTCTTTATTTTCTCTATGTCTGAGATTACCTCCCCATTCACCTCCCATAATTGGAATCTATTTTTTACTCCCTTGCTCTTTCTTGTTTGTGGAATAATTTGGTATTTATATCCCCTATTTTGAGCCACAAGCTTCTCAATTTAAGTCACCACATCTCCTTTTCCTCCTTAAGATGCTTATGCATGAACTCAAAAGTGCTCTTCTCTTGAGCTAAGATTTCTTTTGTGATTGGGTGCTCTTCCGTCACATGGAAGATTATTTATATTTTAGATTGAGGCTTCTTGAAACTTTTAGTTTTCTATTCCAAGATAAAGATGGGTGAACCCGTGACTCATTTTGACCATGCACTTGAAACAAGGGGCCCAAAATCCTCTTCATTCAACCACAAGGGGTTGAAGGGAAAAGGGATGGGGCCTCAAATCTCCACCCATTCCAAAACCAAATTCACCTGTTGATGATCCGATCCTACCTAAGCCAAGTGAAAGGATGAAATATTAATACACTGCTCTAATGGTTCATTGTCCACCAAAAATCTATTGAGCTTTGTTTCCATATGATCTGGCCTTCTCTCTTATTTCTCTATGTAAATTTGAAGAATTTTGGATTAATGTATATGATATAGCTAGGAAATCAAATCCTCCATCCTTTCCTGAAATTGGTCTATTACAACACTGCCCCTTTTTTCTCCCATTGGAAAATTGTTATGTTAAGATATCATCCTATAATAACATTATTATTGAGGAGGATGTCCATAACTCCTATTAGAGAGTCCCAACACAATATTTGTTCATAATATAGTTTGGCACACATATATTGACAATATTTTATATCTTCCCTATTGTAATATAAATAATTCTAGAGAGAATCCAATGTGGGAATTTCTCCTCATTGAGCAGCTTAAAGATATGAGCAACCTAGGGAGTAAAATACCACTCGATGAACCTCTAGAGTTGACCGCACTTGCCTTGTTTCCTTTCCTAATGTTCTAGTTTTTTTTATGGCTTGGCATCCTGGAGAAAAAGGATGTGAGAGAAATCACTCCTTATTAGAATTTTGATTTCTCGTTCCCTTTTTTCACTGCCCATCCCTTTATAGTTCTAGGACATGATGCTCATTGATTTATTGTTTTTTTTAGATTCCCTCTTGAGTGAGGGATTGAATTGATGGGTTTCTTTTGATTCTTGGGAAACTTGAAGCTCAGAGCATTGGTAACCATTTGTGTTCCTTTTTCCTTATCTTTCTCTACAAGTGTCAATCTTAACTCATGATTTGATTTTCTTCCTTCTTTTCTTGTCAATTTGGGTGTTTCATATCCTCTATCTAACTCATTCCTTGGTCTATATTCAGTAGAGGCATAGAAATCATTCCCCTATTTCCTAGATTTAGGGGAGTTTAACACCTCTTCCCACTCTCCTTATTCTTCCTCAATTGGGTCTTTTTGCAATGGGATTCTTACAGCTTTATAACTGTAGCTTATTCCTTGTAGTTTCTTTCGTTATTGCCTACCAATACCTATTCTATTGTTGCATTGTATTGAATTTATCCTTCTTCCAACACATTCTTTAATGGCATGAATTTATTTTTTATGAATTTCAATTTTTGTTTCAACTCACATGTAACTTTTTTTTGCTTTGTTTTTAGCACAATAGTAGTTTAATGACCAAGAGTTGTGTGAATCTTATATCTTGACATTTACACTTTATTTCCAAGTTATTTTTTTGTCATTCATTACACTATAAGCATTTTCTATTCCATAACTATTATAAAAATAAAAAATATCAGTGAACTTGAACATGTCACTTCTAATAACTAGTGTGTTTACTTTCTACAACTGTGTTTATTTTCATACAATTAAGATTTACCTTCCCTGCAATTTGCTTTCTTGTAAAGAATGTTTTATTTCTTGCAAGTTGTGGTGTGTTTTACTAGACTAGTGACGTATGAAAGCATCTCTATATGGTATTTTGGCAACATTTAGATTACTACAACCTTAGGAAACATAATAAATTGCACTAGCACATACAGTGCACAACAATTCACAAGTTCCAGGAAAATCTTGGATTAAAAATTAAATGAGCAGACTTTTGATTATCATCCTAAGTAATTAGAATGAAAATTAAAAGGCCCATAATTTTTGGCACCATTGTCGGGGAATTTTCAATAGTATAGTCAGTGTTATGTCAATTTATATGTGAATTTATTTGTTGATTTCATATTTCTTATTTTTCCAAAACTTAATTATTTTGACCTTCTACTTTTTCAACAATTTACATAAATGACTTGTTATATGCATAAGAGTAGAGACTAATTTGGAAAATTGGGAAAAACTATCCCCCATTCTAACAATGCAGGTTCAAGTAAAATATGGCATAACTAGATGCATTATTTAACTCCTATAACAAGTTCATTAGAAAAATATATAAATGAATCCATTAAAGTGGAATATGAACTTGTGCAACCTTCTTTTGATACTTTGTTTCGAGAAGATCTATCTAGTGAATAGATCCATAAATAATTGAACTTTTTTAATCTCCCAATGCTCCCTTGGAGGAGGATAGGAAAATCCTAAAGAAGATGGAACAAAAAATTGAGGAGCATATCTCATCCTTCATATTCCCCATCAAATAATATGAGGAGAAAACAAAAATCAAGAACATCCTGCACTCAACCCTGTCATGAACTCTCAAAAGGAAGGCCCATACACCTTTCTTTTTGAATTTAATGTCCTTTGCAAAAGTTATGACTATGTTTTAGATGCACATAAGCTAAAGTTATTTCTTTCCACTCCCAAGGGGGAAATGTTACACTAGTTCATGGGTTTGAAGGAAGAAAGCATCAAAACATGGGAACAAATGAATAACAATTTTCTAAATAAATTTTACGACTATTGAAAAGACAAGGAATATAGAGAGGAAGTATTTTGAATGACTCAATATGAGGATGAAATCCTTAAAGAATATGTTGAGACATTTTTTTATAATTTGCAGCGGTTAAAACAAATGAATTTAGCTATAGAAACACTTCAGGTTCTGTCATTATGAGGAATAAAAGGTGACTGCATTGAACTCATAAACCTCATGGGTGGAGGAGATATTTAAAAATAGGACTTTGAAGAGATTGTGGAATTTTGTCTACGGCATTATATAGGAACATCCAAATCTTGCAGGGGACCCAAAGACACATTGGCTAGAATAGATAATGTTGCTGGTGGAAGTGTTACTAAAGTAGAAATTGGTAATAGAGTAGATAAATTTAAAACTGATCTCTTGAACACATTGAGTTCTCAAATAAAAATTTTGCATCTAAAGAAGAAGAAAGAAGAGGTAGAACTAGCACTCAAAATTTTTTGCCCAAAATGTAGAAGAAATCATCCACTGAAGGAGCGTTCAACAAAAAAAATTGATATGTATGCCATCTGTAGTAAAGAGCATTCTCCAAGTAGTTATCCCTCTCTACCAGGGTTGAAAGTTGTGTATAGATAAGTAGAGGAATCATAACAACTATGCTTCATGGCCCATAAATTACCATGGTCCTAAAAGCCACAAGTTATGACTCAAAATCCATCTTACTACTTTAATTCTTATTGGATTACTCCTTTTATGTGGTATTCTTCTCAACTGTGGAGGTTAGATTCTCAACCATGGATGACCTCTCCTCCTCAGCATCTTTGTTAGACTAGATGGAGAAACCCAATGTATGGAGGGCCCAACAACCATCCATGCAACCACCCATGCAAGTTCTCCTCAACCTATGTAAGCACCTACATCTAAACCTTCATGATCTTAGTTACCTGCACAACTTGTTACTAACCCCATTAACATTAGACCCACTTAGCTAGGAAAGCTATTAAGATGGAAACTTACCCCACTTATGATATCTCTTACCTTGATTTCCATGGAATCCACCTTCAATTAGGGAAGACACTAGCCAAGAAACACCCTTTGGTACACATTGAAGACCTTAATGTTGAAATTTCAATTGAATAACCCAAGAAAGAGACATGTCTCAAACCATTGTGGTCCAAAACTAAGAACCCTGATCTCTAAGGACCACCTTATGCTGAGAGGTTGAATCTAGAGAAACCTTTAACCCGACACAAATTTGATTTCTTGGGAGAAATCAAGAATGTATGTGTTAAAATCCCATTGTTCCAAGCAATCAAGGTTGTTCTAATCTATTCTAAGGTAGCAAGAGAACCTTGTTTGTGCAAACCTAGTCGGAAGAAGAAATATCCTTAGACAATTCATTGCATGGAAAATTATTGGATGTTGTTATGGGAGGAGTCCATGTAGAAAAACACTTTGATCCTCGTAGCCTAGTAGTCAATGTGGAAATCAATATTACTATTGTCAAAACAAATTGATTGATATGGGTTTTGTATCAATGTAATGACACAAGAAACCATGGAAACCTTAAGACTCTCAGGCCTTAGCTCTACTATTAAGCTAAAAGGGATCTTAAAATATGTGGTGATCCCTATAGATTCTTGGGAGTATCACATGGACCTCATTGTCCTACAACCTAAATATTATTTGGGGGTATACCTTCTTATCCTTGGATGATCATGGTTGGCTGTTAAAAACACATATATTAAACGCAGTTTTGAGAGTATGAAAATATCCCATGGAACTTCCACTAAACAATTGAATTTACATTTTGTTGCTAAACCTAGTGTGGATTATGAAGCAAATATTTGGGAATATGGGGAAAATAGTGATGAAGAGGAAGTATCCCATCAAGTACTTAACGTAGGTCAATATCTTTTTTTTCAGAGATAAAATAGAGGATGATGAAATCAATGATTTCGTTGTCTCTTTCTCATATACAAATACACATACCATTGAGCATATTATGCAACCTAAGGTATAATCCTCTCTAGCTTCAACTAGAGCTTCATTACTCAAAAATGAGTCCTCAATTAAGGAGGACCAAATTTCAACCATAAAACCCATCGGAATAAGGCTTGGAAAAAACTTGAAAATCAAATGAGGTCTAACAAAAGAGAAAAAAGATTTATTGGTGAAACTGTTGCAAAAGAAAATTGATGCGTATGCATGGTATTACATGGACACGAAAGGGGTCCATCTATATTTGTACACACACCATATTTATATCAAGGAAGGATCACGACTTGTTAGACAACCTCAGTGTAGGATGAATCCTATAATGAGAGATACAGTGAAAGAAAAACTATAGAAGTTGCTTACAACTAATTTCATTTACCCAATTTTTGACAATCAATGGATATCACCATTAGTCATAGTTCCCAAAATAATGGAAAGTAGAGAATATATGTATAATATAGAGAGATAAACATGGCCACACACAAAGATCACTTCCCTATTTTGTTTATTGACCAAGTCCTAGAAACACTTGTAGGGAATAATTTTTCATTCCTTGACGGATTTAGTGGGTATAACCAGATCAAAATTACTTCAAAATACCAAGATAAAATGACATTTACCTATCCATGGTGACATTGTCCTATCGTGTGTGACCATTTGGGTTATGTAATACTATAACCATATTTCAAAGAATTGTGATTGGAATATTTTCTAATCTTTTTCATTATTGCATGGAAATTTATATGGATGATTTCATAACTTATGGTGATGAATTTGATGAAGCACTTGCCAATTTGGAAAAAAACCTTAATACGATGTAAATAAAATAATGTTGCTCTTAGTAATGAAAAATGTTGTATGATGCTAATTGATGGAATTGTACTAGGGCACCATATTTCAGAGAAAGGTATACATGTGGATTTTGATAATAGTAATGTGAAACTTGACCTAATTGTTCCATGTTCACAAAAATATGTATGAATTTTCGTAGGATGTGTTGGACAATACCATCCTTTTTTTTAATATTTCTCACATATACCTTCTCCATTATTTATATTCAATTAACAATTTTTTTTATTTTTTATGGATAGATAGTTGCCAACATTCCTTTGAAGATCTTGAGCTTCATGTGTCGCAAGCTCCTAAATTAAGAGGGCCTAATTGGTCCCTTCCATTCCATATCTCCACAGACGCATCATACACTGGCATCAAAGATGTGTTAGGACAACAAGAAGGTAATAATCCATACATAATTTATTTCATCTGTAAGAACCTTTCACTAGAATAATTGAATACATGGTAATATAAAAAGAGTTTCTTGCCATTATACATGCTCTCAATAAATTTAGACATTATATTGCAGGATATCTAGTTGTTTTACATACCAATCATGTTATTAAATATTCAATGAGAAAAACTATTACTGATGGTAGGATTACTATATGGTTTATTTTATTACTAGAATTTGATATTACGATCTTGAATAAACTGACAAATGTTATTAGTTTTTATTTCTTGAATAACATCTAACAAAAATGAGCCACCCGATGAGGGTTGTTTTTTAGTTTATCACCTTTTTGGAGTATCTATTAAATCATCGTGGTTTGCAGATATTGCTAATTATTTTCTTGTAGTCAAGTTACCGCATCATATGACTCCAAAATAATGATAGAGGATCATTAGAAAGACTCAGATATTATCATGGATTGACGATTTCCTTTTCCACATGGGATCTAACCTTATTATCAGAAGATGCGTGCGAGAAGATGAAGTCCATGAAATTTTGAATGTCTGGCATGATGGTCCATGTAGAGGCCATTTTTATGAGAAAAGAAATAGGAACAAAGTTCTTCATAAATGGTACTATTGGCCCATATATATATATATATATATATATATATATATATATATATATATATATATATATATATATATATATATATATATATATATATATATATTATATGCCAAAGAATATGTAAATAAGTGCAGCAGTTGTGAAGATATGGTTAGGCCAATATAGTTGAAAAAATTCCATTACAACCACAGATGGTATTGGAGCCCTTTGAAAAATGGGATATTCACTTTGCATGGCCTGTAAATCCCCCCTCTTGTCGAAATTCCTACATCCTCATTTTCATAGACTATGTGACTAAATAAATGGAAGCCAAGGAACTGCCAATAACATTGGAACATGGAGTTGTGGAATTTATTCATGGAGAAATATTCATAAGGTTTTGGATTCCATGAGAAGTAATAACCAATAGAGGAACTCAATTCACATTTAGGCTTATTGAAGGATTAATGAACAAATATAGGATCAAGAACTAGAGTGACCACAACATATTGTCCATAGAAAAATAGGAAAGTAGAGGGGATGGATAAGGTCATTGAGGTTTTCATCACCAAAACAATGAATTTGCACCTCAAATATTGGGTTGATAGACTCTCTGAAGCTTTATGGGCCTATAGGACAACTTAGAGAACCACCATTGGATGTACACCCTAGGATATAGTCATGGAAAGATGGTGTTTTTTGTTTATAGAGACCTAAATCCAAACACCACAGACAACAACACATCTTGTAATGGATCTATCAGAGTTTTGAAAACAAAGACTTCTCCAAATTAATGATTCAAATGACCTACATCAAGTTTCTCTACATAAGGAGAATGATACCAAATCAAAGATCCAAGTGGCATGAAAATTTCATAAAAAATAAGTTGAAAGTAGGTGAATGGGCTTTATTATTTGAGTCTATATTGAAGGACTTTAGAGGAAAATTCTAAATTTGATGGCTTGAACTGTACGTGATAAACATGGTATTTGATAATGGAGCCATCAAATTTTACACAATAGATGAAGCTAGGATCCCTATAATGACCAACAAACATAGGATTCACTTGTATCACCAACCTATACCTAAGAAAAACTTTCTAAGGAAATTTACACATGGATGGTCTGATATTAATTTGGAGCTAATCTAGGAAGGATGATTCCTTGCTGAATATTTTATTCATATGTTTTTTATTTAAAAAGAAAAAAGAAAAAGCCCATGTGTGAACCCCTTGAGGCATGCATGGGCACATTCCATGTGAAAATTATCCCTAGATAACACATGGCATGCTTTAAAAAGGAAAAGGAAAAAAAAGTCATTTCACAATCTTTTATGATGGTTAGGTTAGGATCCTTCTCATTTTTTCCCAACTAATAAGTGATTTTCATAACATGCAGGGTGGAGCGACGTTGGTCTTCGATTGTTGATCACTAGTGGGTGAAACTTCGATTGGGACATTTTCTTGGAACTCCTATTACTTCGATTGAAGTGTGTTGTTGCAACTCTTCCATGACTCAGCAATGAGGAACACAATTGCTACAACTCTTGTAACCACAACTCTTATTGCTGCAATTGTAATTGTTGTAAATCTAGCTCACGACACTATCGTTGCACTTCTCATGATGGAACCCATTGTTGATTCTACAACTACAAGCCAATATGTAATCAAACTCTCATTGTTTCAACTGCCATTACTACAACTCCCATTTCTACAACTTTTTTTGCTAGAACTCTCGTTGTTACAACTATGGGCCTATTGCTGCAACTTTGACCAAATCACAAAAAGTCACATGATTTTTGGGGCTATTAGAACTATGTATTTCTTAAGACTGTGAAAGAAATGCAAAGGTAACCACAAAACCACTTTCAAGTCTATAAGCTAGCCCTCATAAACTTAGAGAGGGATCTCTATGTTAGATTTAGCTTTGTTTTCTTTTATAATTTTAGGCTAGATGTGAAAGTTCAAGGTTTGGTTTTTGAATTAATTGTTTGGTTGTTAATGTAAGAGGGACCATTGGGCAATGGGGTCAATTTTCTATAGGTGGATCCTTTTCAGCAGTGACAGATAGTTTAACAGAGCAAGGTAGGCAAATTCGTTGGATCTTATATGCTTGATGAGATGGAAAATAAGAAATGACTAAGTATCCATTAAACATAAAGTAATTAATAATTATATTGCTTAACTTCGGTAGATAACATCAAAATTGTTCAATAGATAGAATTGAGTGTATTTAAACAAACTCAGATCCTTTATTTTCTTTGAACAAAATAGATCATAAACACACGTGAAAACACAGAGAAAGGAAAACACAATAAAAAGAGAGAATATCACTTCACCAACAAAATCTGACACAAGAATCCTGACAATCTTTTGTATTATTGAAAATTTATCCACTGGAACTTGTGGAGCAACTTTACATCAATACTCATTTTCTTCCATACAAAAACCAACCCTTACTACTTTGAAATATGAAGTATTTATAGAAAAATTACAAAACATCTTGATTTCAGAATATCAAGGCAAAATCCTAAATTATCTAAAATTGTTTACATAAATAATACCAAAATTTAGGAAACTGAATTTTGGATCTGACTGACACTATTTTTCTGGTTTGTTGTTGGTGACTAGACCTGAAAAATAGCAGTTGGTTGTTGATGTCCTTTTGGAGATTTGATGATTGTTTAATCTAGTAACTCGCGCAATTTTTCCCACCTCTGTTCATCTGACAATTTAAACTTGATTAACTTTCGGTAAACCTCATCTACATCTGTGAATTTCTCGAAGGTAGGTTTACTGAGAAACAAATGATTGATTTCATGTTTGATCAATAAATCGTAGCTTAGGCCTTCCATGAATGCCTTTCATGTGAGTGTGCTCTTGATTTTAGCAAACTTTGACCTGTCTCTAGCAATGGTGTACAATTTATGCTCGTAATTTTCATGGTTGACCAATTTATCTCCTATTCCTTGTAATATAGGGAGACCTTTTTGGTGCAGTTCGTTGAATTTCCTATGAAATATCTGAGTGATGTTTTCCAGAATGTTGCATTTAGTCTCCAATTGCAGCATCAAATTCTTCTTAGTGAGAACTTTTCTTACTTCCAAAATGGTATATGTTCTATCTTCTATGTCTAGTTTCTCCAACTCTTCTCTAGATTTTGAATTTAACAGTCTTATCAGAGCTAAAACATCACTTGGTTTGTTGCCAAGGTCTTTATTCACATCTGCTATAATTTCTTTTGATTTTCGAACCAACTCATCTTATTCAAAGATGATTTCAATAGATGTCCATATTATCCTTGTGATAGCTTCATTGATCTCTATCTAGACTTTTTCTTTGGCTTCTACAATGTTATAAGCTATGACAGATTGGTTCTCCAGATACTCTATCCTCTCTGTGAGATTGTGTGTTTTTTGCATATCTACTTTGATCTTTTGTTCCTGCAAATTATTTAACTTCTGAGTTAATTTCTCAATTTGTTGGTCTTTAATAGACATATTTTCCATGACCTTAGTTGAATCTGCTAGTGTACTGTTAGACTATCCTCCTGTTGTGACAATTGTTTTTGAAGTTGTGGCTAATGTTGATGCTTTGGCTGTCAATGTACCTGCTACTGGGATTACAACTAAAGGAATAGCCTTCATCACACTAGCTTGCTACTCTTTTTCTTTCAGGAGTGTCTCTAACTCCTTTTCCATTTTTGAAATCTGATTTTTCTTTTCAATGATGATTTTGAAAATATTCTCCTTTCCCTTATCCCACTCTCCATATTTCTTGGCCTGTGGATCTTCAGTGGAGGGGAGCTTAAGTTGCTTCTTCAATGCTTCTATATATGCATTCTTTCTCCTGATGATTTCTTCAGCTTCCTTTACATCATTGGGGTCATATCCTAGCTTAATGATCAAATCCTCCAAAGACTTTATCTTTGTGTCTTTGGCCTGAGAAGAAACTCTTTCTAACTTTAATTGTGCTTGAATATTAGTTAGTGAAACCTTAAGCTTAGCTGCTACCATAGTTGTGTTTGTAATGGTACTGTAAATAATTTCTCCAGACTTCTTGTGGAAGTACATCTGGTCAATGGGATGGATTGTATCTGTGTCAAAAGAGAAGATAGATTGCTTGTAATCTTTTTCTAATTTGGGCTAAGAAACTTTAGGCTCCAAGAATGCAACATTCATTTTCTTCTTTTCTGCATCAAAATTTGACAAAGGCCTGTGCTAGGTGGTGGATTTCTATTTCCAAAATTGTGAAAAAGTTGTGGCCTTGAGTGCCTGGTTCTTTGCTTTGATTTCCTTGTAAATAGAAAAAATTCTTTGATCATTACTACTCTAGTATGCCTCTCTTGATAGTGATGAAATTGGTGTTTCTGTGGTTGATGGGGTCATCAGATATCTAGGAATAATATCCTCTATCCTTGACTCTAAAGGGATACTGGTACCTATAAGAATGATGGGTTGTTGCTGTTCTGTATTCTACTACTGAGATTCCACTATATTTGTAGTCTTTTGTTTCTTGTTGTATACTATAAAATCTTTTGTTGAGATCTTTGTTACTGAACGGGAGCTAATTTCCCTTGGTATTTTCTCTATCTTTTCTCGAGGTACTAGAGTCTATGAAGTAGATAATACCTGTTCTTCGACCTCCTGCAGAGTATTCTCCTGCCACTCATCCTAGTTCATAAACTGTTCTATTTCTAGTCTAGGAGTATGGTTGTAGGCAGCATACTTCTGTTCCAATCTTAATTTAAATATTATACCAAAAGGGTCATAAGACCAAGTAAATCTATGTTTAAAATTCATCTGCTTTAGGATAGCCTCTGTCTCGTCCTATTGACCTTGCATTGCATATAAATGACCCAATTTGAGTTTTTATTTTAAAATGTGCCTTCTTCTTGGCTTCCAGGAAGTGTAGTTGATCCATGTTGATCATTTTCCTCATAAACTCCAACGAAAATATTCGAATTGGTACAAATTTTAGGAATTTTATAGGGAGGCAATTCACAACCATATATTCTGATTTCTTTGTAAGGTTGGTATAAATACCGGTCCCATCTCTTGGTCTCATCACTAAAATGAAAAATTATCTTTATCTCTGGATGTATTCTGGGCTATGCATTACTATTTACCAAATTGGCTTCCATGTGTACAAATTTATCTACAAAATCACTGAATGTGAATTCAACACCGTTCTTCCTAACCAAGGAGGTCGAGTGAATGACTGACTGAGGGTTCCCTTGACTATCTATCTTCTATAGCTGGAAAAGGAACCTATATACCTGAGAATAAATAAACAAATACACCAAAATGGATGCATATCTAAAAACTCCTTCATTTGATAATTTCATGAATTGCTCATGAATCATCTCTGCTAAAAATTCACTGTAACATACAATAGTTGGTGTCTTTTCACCATTGGAAAATATTGAGAGAAATGCAATTTTTTTTTCATCTACCCACTAGTTAGAGTAGTATCCTAAGATGTAATAAAGCATGGAGATTATAAGTTTTTCCTTCTCGGGAAAAATAGAAGCAAGGTACGGAGGGTTTTTTTTAGCAATTCATTATTATCAAGCAGGAAAGTTTCAAATAATTTAGCTCTTTGAGGGAAATCTAGTTTGTTATATATCCCTATAAGGAAATCTGTGTGAAAGGGTTGCCTAGGGTCTGTGTTTATTATCTGGAGCATTTCTTAAATTGAGTGGTCATTAATGGAAAAGAGAACTTCACCATTATGGGCCACTATTGTTCTTTGGCTCGACATGTAGTGGAATTGGCACTAGGTTACAAATTCAGGGATATAATAGGTTTGTGGGAAAATGTATTGGGGCAGGAAAGAGTCCCACAATCCCAATTCATCACTGAGGTCCAAATGGTTCTATTTGAGCCAATTGTGAAGTTCGTATAAGTCGAATTCACAATTGGTCTTTGTAACCTAATAGAGTTGATCAACTAAAGGCTGGTGGTCCAAATCTATGGCTGGGGGCAGCATGGGATTCTGCTGGGGAATAGATTTCTTTTTAGATGACATAATTGAGCAAAATGAGGCATTGATTTTCCTATAAATACTTGATCAGAGAGCTGGATGGTCGAGCAAGGAATTGGAGAGGACTGTGAATGCATTGAAGCTTCTGAAAATGGTGGGGCTCTGAGAGGAGACACGATGCTGATTGAAATAGTTTTTAATAGAAAAATAGCTAAGGGAGGGTCAATGTCTATGAAATCAGAATTTTATAAAGAAAAACAGTTACTGTTTAGAAAAAACCATTTATTTTGGCACGGGGGAATAAAATTCATGAGTAATTGACTTCTATAACGGGCAAGTGAAAATGACCATATTGTAATGGGGGGGGGGGGGGGGGAATGAAGGTACATGGAATTCAAGGATTAGGGGCGATATGGTGAAGTGTGAGCATGGGAGGAAGGTGCGGGGATGAAAGGGTAAGTAGGAGCGTGGTGGAGAGAGAGGAGGTACGTGGCAATAGGGGAGTGGATAGGATGGGGATGTGGCATGGTGGACCAGTGGGGATAAGACCAATGGGTGGTCAATGAAGGGGAAAGTGGGTTTGAGGGGAACCCGAAGGGGGGTAGCAACGGGAAGTGGTTTCGTAAGAGGGGGAGCAGAGTGCATAAGGGGGTGCCACGTAGAAAAAAGAGGGATAGTGGAGATCGCTTCCATGGACTCCCCCCCCCCGTCAGATAATCTTCGGAAGCGCTAGGGGGGGAAGAATGGTGTGGTCGTCGTTGTTCTGGGCTAGCCACATCTAATCCGTTGGTTCATTCCATTAGGTTACCACAAAATTACAAGGTTTCAAATCAAGGCCATTACATCCCGATAAAAGTTCTTTTTTTTCCATCTTCTGACTTTATAATAAAATCGACATCAAACCTTTATGTGCCAAAACTTCATTACAATAGGTAATCATGCTTAAATAACATGATTAAATAGGGTTTGGTTGTTAGTCCTTGACACACCCTTGGATAGATGCAACATCAGTTATGCCGAGCTATATTATTTGCGAGGGGCACTATGGGATCAAATAATGCTAACATATTCGCCTTCTTAACAACCTTGAGCACAACTGCACTATCAATCTACCATATTTATTACTTATAACCTTACAGAACATGGAATCTTATGGATAGAGGCCAAGCATGCCTCAAGGTTCCATTTCACATCATGAAATTATTAAATTAATCATGGAATAAGCCCTGCATAGAGAAGGAAGGACATGGGAGGAATTTTTCCAAGTAATGGTTGCACTTTCAATAGCCACAAATCCTACGCATGAACTTGTAGAGGTTACAACTCCACCTAGAAGTGGCAATGCTGCAAATCTAGAGACCCTCGATGCCAAATTCTGTGAACTCCAAAAGGATGATACATTTTTGTGACCCCTTTAGCCACAGAATATTAGAAGCGCCAAGTATTGAAACTCCACAGACAGAAGGCAACCAGGATAATGATTTAGAGATATTAGGAAACAAGCTAGCCACCACGATGGTCAAAGGAATTCATAAAATGATGCCTTATGTTCACATTTCAAAAAATAAAAGAACTATATATACTCTTGTTGCAAACTTTGCTACTCCAAAAGAACCAATAGAGACACAAGAAGTTGCAACATAATAGATGGATGATACTCTTGTTGATACACAAGAACTAGTAGGGGAGGATGACCCTTGGCTTGGAGAGGTAAAGACAAATGCCCCTACTACCCCACATTAACTACCAAGGAGCACCCTTGGAGAAGGATTTGCTATTTTGTTTGAATTTTATAATGAATATGAAGAATTGGAAATGGACGTTGTTGAGGAGATAGTTGCTTCCACTGAAAATGGGACAACTATTGTAACTCCAAGGAACAAAAAAAGACAATGTATTTGAACTCTTTACCTCTATGTACCCTACTTATTTGAAAAAGTAAATTGCTTAGGATGAAAATAGAAAATGCAATTAATCATTGAAATGATAAGGAAGAAACTGAATGGAGAAAGCTCTTTTAAGAGACTAGACTATTTAGACGAAGACACATATTCTCTTGAGAAACAAGAAGGAGAAAATAATGATGAGGAAAAGGAAAGAAAGATGTGGCAGTACAAGACACTAGTCTTATACCTACCCTTGTTGACAAAATAACCCCCCCAAAAAAAGTCAGGGAAACCAGAAACAAATAATACAAGTGGACTTCCCTAGAATAATGGTGAAGGAAAAAGAAACTAAAGAAAGGGTGATGCCACCTGAAGAGCACCACAAGTGGGAAGAAATATTAGAGATTCATAAGATGTCATGGGAGGAAAAAAGGAGGAAAGAAAAGAAATGTCCTAGCTTGAGGACCAAATCAATAGGTTGGAAATTCAAAAGATTCAGCTAGGCATGCCGGTGGAAGTAGTCCTCATCTACATACCTCCCTCTCCCCAATACATGTTCTTATAGGAGAAGTGTCTATTGTTTCATAAAAATGAACTCATGCTTGGTAGTACTTTTGAGATTGTCATTCCAATAAATTTTCTTTAGGCTTAATCAAGATGCACTCACATTGAGGAAAAGGTCCTCCTTTGTGATTTATCTTAGTATAATGTTTTGTTATTTCATGACAAAGTTTGGAACCCCAATCACTTTGTCGGGGATATTCAATTAAGGGTGTTTACTTCCTTTGTGACCAATCAAGCTGAGTGGGTTGCAATCCACAAGGTTGAAAAAAACAAGTTTGAAAGTAATATATGGATAAGAGGGAAATATCCCATGCCTTTACAGGTTATCCATAATCATGGGATTGTGCTTCGTCTACCCCACTGGAATATTTTTAATTAAAGAGCAAGAAGGAAGCCATTTCACATCACATGGCTCAAATTAACATACTAGAGAAACCATCCAAGGAGGGATGCATGGATAGATGGAAGCAAGCTAAGGAAGGCATCAAATGAAAAGTTCCATTCAACCCTAGAAATTTATAGGTTGCTTTGGATAGAGTGTAGAAATATGTAATGTGCATGGACGATTGTGGGGATAACTACATAGGGTTGAATTTCCACTATCCCATGATATGTTTCCCTGACAAGCTCTACATAAAGAAATATAAGTTGGCCAAGATGAAGGAGACTGCCTGCTGAAAAGAAATACAAGAGGGGGGAATATATTCTTCCACATGAAGAAGGGCATTTAGGTTTAAACCTTAGTCATCTTTATGGGAGCCTTGTTCTCTTCGACTCAGACTTACCATTAGTTTCATAAGGGACATGAAATTATTTTGGCTAGGGCGAGATGATGGGTGCCTAACTTTTCACATTTTTAGAACCCATATAATATTTTCTTCCCATCAGTTTTCCATTTTCATCCTTTCTTAGTGCCTCTTTCATCCATGATTACCCCATTTTTGTTGAAGTTATAAATAATATCTTTTGCTCCACTTTTACACTTATTCTTATGCATTACGCTGTGAAATAACCATCTTTTATACAACCATTATCAGATAGGAGTGAAAATCAGTGGCTGCAACTCCCAACATGTGTTGCAACAGGTGCTACCATTCAACGCTTAGGTGCTAGTACTATGGATGTAGCACATGACTGTTGCAACTTTGGCCCCAGTCATGATTTTTGCAACTATGACACTGCCACTTACATAGATAATGATGCTACAACTTTCTCGTGGCCCTATGAAGTTGTTGCAACTCTTGAATTGCCACTCCATTACCAAATTTCATGGATATTTCCTTGTTGCAACTCCAAATATCTTGCCAACTCTTTGGTCAATGCTCCAACTACATAGTCAACACAAGTTTCTCATGATTGAAGATGGTAGAGGCAAGTGGGTGACTGATTAAGGAGGAAAACTCACTTTCCAATGATGACCAACTAATTGAGTTAGTGTTTGTTAAACAAATACCAATTTCTGAAAAGGTTGTTGTAAAAGGACAAGTCACCTAATTCTCTTATGCTAACTATCCAATCTTTCACTCTTTTTATGTAGTATTATTTTGTATAAATACCCAACTTTTTTTGAAGCCTTGGGAGAAGAAAAGTATTGTTAAAGTGCACTATGTAATTTATGTGTTTCTTGCAATAAAAAAGGTGTATTTTGCTCCAATTGTTCAATGGTATTCTCATGATCGAGTGAATTTAATATTTAATAATACCTCCTCTAAGAAGATAGCTCCCTGTACTTATCCCGAGATTTCTTGTAGTGTTAACATATAGTTAGTACTTATAATTTTTTTAAATCATAGTTAATTACTCTTCTTGCAACTCTATTATTTTCCTTTCGTTACAACTTTGATAGTTCTTATGCTGCATTTTTGCTAACTAATTATTGTTGCAGCCCCATGTTATACATTGCATGTATTAGCTTTATGGTTTATATATTATATAATTAATTTTGTGCATATTTGTATGTTTTTGGGAATTTCTGCTATTGTTGTAACTCACTTGTAGCTTATTTTTTCTCTATTTTTATCTCAGTAGTAGTTTAATGATTAAGAGTTGTGTGAATATGATTTATTGATGTATGCACTTTATTTTGAGTTATTTGTTTATCATTCATTGCATCATAAGAACATGTTACATAACTCTTAAAAAAATCAAGAATATCATCATTCTTGAGCAGGTCACTTTTAGCAGTTGGTGTGTTTACTTTTTGCAAGTGTGTTTACTTTCATGCAATTGCGATTTACCTTCCCTGTAATTTACTTTCCTGCAAAGAGTGCTTTATTTCCTACCAGGTGTGTTGTGTTTGATTAGAACAGTGACCTGTGAAAACATCTTTATATTGTACCATGAAAACATTTATATTACTACAACCTTAGGACACATAATAGATTGCACTAGCACATATCATGCATGACAGTTCAGAAGTTCCAAATGAATCCTTAATTGACAATTAAATGAGCAAACTTTTGGTTATTTTCATGAGGAATTATAAGGATAATTAAAAGTCTCATTAGAGATATTGACATAGTTTTAGGTAACATGGGATATCCCCTTTAGATGTGCTAGATGTAATGCTTATATTGTTATCAATTATGTGTAGTTTTTTTGAAAAGTATGGAAAAGGAAAATATGAGACAAATATAATTCGAAATCTCATTGAAGTGGGTAAGAAGGATGAGGGCATTAAATGAGAAAAATAAATGTTAATGTCTTTGGAGATTGGTAATGAGGTGGGTAAAAATATGGGGTCACAAGACATGTTGAAGGTACATGAATCTCAAGATAAGGAAATTCTCACTATTAATTTTTCTTAATGGGACATTGAAAAGGACTCTTAATTGAATACTTGGATGAAGGATGATAGTGATACATTTATAGTAGTGGATGTGTCAAAGGTAAAGAGGGAGTTCCTTAGACTTAGTGAGTTGTTGCCAATCCTATTTGAAATGGTACATATTCAAATCATAATGAGAAAATTATTACTAGCGCAAATAATTTATCACTTGAACATTGGCCAATTTTAGCCAAGTTGGTGGAAAAGCCCAATCATCAGAGTATATTTATCCTAACCTCATATTCCACATATTTTGGCTTGTGGAGGGGGGTGTGAAATTATCCTCAAACTCCTCATCCATACCTCTTCCTTTTAATAACACTTGGGGAGGAGGGCATTAGGACTTATGAAAAGAAACAAAGATTGAAGAGACAAAAGGATCAAATTAATTGATATTATATCCATATATTGGGAGAGTTTAGGTGGGAAACAATCAATTTATTTTGGGATTGATCCATTAAAGGAGATATCCCCTATCACAATGGGAAGAAAATAATTTCTATGCCAATGTAAGGAGAAGATGGTAATTGAAATCTAAGAAGGCAAATAAGCATTGATCACCAAGGAACTTAGAGGCCAAACCTTTAAGGGTGGTTTAAAATGATAATTTATTCTTTTAACATTATATGCATATGTAATCAATTCAAAATACTAGCTTTGTCAAAACTAATGGAAATAAAAAAACCAATCATAATATTTATTTAGGAAGCCATAAGGAGGCGGGATGTGCTGACTAGTGGACATAAGACGTACTTGAAATATTGGGATTTTTGTTATATTGATTATGAAGGGATATTAGGTGGCCTAATTACAACTTGGAGGCCAAGCATATGTTTACAACTTTATTTTCTATATTTTTAGGTTTTTACACAAATTTTCATGGTAAAATCTTGGGAACACACATCATTATGTTAAATGTGTATGCACTATATGAAGGCAATCAAACATTTTGTGATATAATATTTTCTTTTCCTATCATGGTGAAGCAATATTAGTAATT
Source organism: Pinus tabuliformis (assembly GCA_031772625.1). Lineage (NCBI taxonomy): Eukaryota > Viridiplantae > Streptophyta > Pinopsida > Pinales > Pinaceae > Pinus > Pinus tabuliformis. The sequence continues at coordinate 622,827,518 of CM062812.1, forward strand.
GGAGATGATTTGAATTTTACTACAAGAAAAAGAAAAGTATAGGGTGCAATTTCCAGGTTCGATATACTAGTATATTTCTTTACAGATTTGATTAAGATGGTAGGTTTGCTTGATGTTGAAACAATATTAATAAGATCGAACTTGGAGGAATAATCATTATGGATTTTATGGGATTTAAAAATTCCTTGAAAAATTTGTTGCTTTAGATACTATGCTTCAAGAGGTAGACAAGTATAGATCATGGCTAGCAGATGGAGGCATTTTAGACCATGGTGCTTTTTTAATCAAATTGGAACATATAAATGGTAAGCCATCTTCTCCTTTCAAATATAATTCAATATTGATTGATGAGGAAATTTTTATAGATCTTGTACAATCAAATTGAAAACACTATGAAGAATCCTCTTCAAAATGTGTGAGTGAATAATTTGTTGATGTTTTAAAGTATTTAAATGTATAGTGATAGCATGGACTATGGAGAAATTCAAGGTTGGAGATATATTACTAAAAGAAACAGTGAGGAAATTAACAATTTGTATAGTGACAATGTAAGAGGGCTTTTTAGTAATGTGGAATTATTTAGAACCAAAGAACTTGAATCTATAAAGAAGAAATCATTGTAAGAATGTGAAGTAGATTGGAGAGTGAGGAGTAAGACCACATGGTTGGAACTAGGAGAAGAGAATACTCAATATTTTTATAATTTTACAAAATATAAAAACAAAACAACAACATATGGAAATCAAGAATGATAAGGATAGGACAATGGAAGCTATAAGGACTTAGAATATTTAAGTGTTCAACTCTTTAGTTCTATTTATAAAGATCTCGAGGTAGAAAACATTGCTCAATTTGTAAAGTAGTCTCATTATTTATTCAAATGGTCATAGAAGAGTACAATTAGTATCTTTATGTAAACATAATGAGTTATTGACATTTTTATCTTAATTTTAAAAAGATAAGAGCCTCAATTGAAATGGTTGGACCATTGATTTCTTTTTAGGTTATTTTGACTTATTGGTATTGATGTACTCATGGTTGTCAAAGAAGGAGACTTTCAGGTAAGGTGTTAGGGTCTTTCAATGTTTTATTTATTACTCTAATAGCCAAGGCTAATTTATATGCTGAATTTAGACCTAATTTTTATGACTCCTATAAAATCATTTATGAAGTTTCAACTATGAGATATAAAACGACTTTCTACAAGATAATATCATTAGAACAATTAGGATTTCCAAAAGGTAGGTATATATTTATGGTCATAAGATCTAATTAGGAGTAACTTCATTTTATCATAATTAATCATAACCCAAGTATGGTTGTGAAACTAGGGTTTATCCAAAGCCTAGATTAGACCTATTGATTTTGTTTAAGGATGTTGTTGATACATGTGGGATTTTTTCCTCTAGTGATGAATTCGATTATGAGATGTATGACATCTATTTTCACTTATTTGTTCTTATGAATGGGTTTGAATAACATTTATTCAAAAATTTTAGCAGGATAAGACAAGGTTATCCCTTATCCCCATTTTTGTTTTTCTTGTTATCAAACATATTAAGTAGGTTTATCATGGAAGCAAGTAGAGGTAGATCATCTCCAGGGGTTCACATGCGAGACAATAAATTCCTTACACATCTATTTTTCCAGATGATGTTCTTCTTTCAACAAATGGTTTAGAGGAAAAAGGTAAGAAAATTTAGGAGATGTTGCAACTTATTGTAGGGCCACATGTATGATGATGGATTTCATGAAGCTGTCTATTTACTTTAATGCTTTGAGTGAGGTGAATGCTCAACTCCTAAAGGAGTTATTCCTATTTAGAAATCCAAAGTTACAATATGGCATGAAATACCATGGGTTTACTCTCAATACAAATGATTGTGCAAAAAATGTTTGGATTGGTTACTCAATAAGATTGAAAAAAAAAATCATATATGGTTATAGATGGCTCTTAAGGGGTGGCGAACTAACCTTAGTGACAAATCTATATTTGAGGCTATTCTCATATACTAGTATACTCTAATACACATTCCTAAGGTAATTTGAGAGAGAATTAAGAGGTTGTGTTTTGATTTTGTGTGGAGAGGGAAGAAGATAAATGTGGGATATAATCTAACAAAGTGGAAATCTATGGAAAAGCCTAAAGAATATGGTGGTTGGGGATTAAATAATATTCATCATTTTGTAAGTAATTAGCTGCAAAAATAATCTAGAACCTTATATCCAAAAATAATATATGGAAAGGGATAATCATTCAAAATATATTTTGCTACCCTCATTAATGGACTAGATTAGAAGTTTGAGGAAAAAACTCATAAATACATCAAACTAGTGAAAGGCATTGGTATATATCTCCCCTTTGATTGGTTCTTTGATAGCTTGGAATATTGTAAATGGTACTTAGATTAGGTTACTAAGGGAATGCAACTAAGGGTTGCATTTTCTGTTTTTCTTCCTCAAACACTAATCCTACATGTACATGAATGTGGTGTGTTTTAACTTAATATAACAAAGTGGAAATCTATGGAAAAGCCTAAAGAATATGGTGGCTAGGGATTAAATAATATTCATCATTTTGTAATATATGAAAAAGGATAATCATTCAAAAATATGTTTTGCTAGCATCATTAATGGATTGGATTAGAAGTTTGAGGAAAAAATCATAAATGCATCAAACTAGTGAAAGGCATTGGTATATATCTCCTCTTTCATTGGCTCTTTTATAGCTTGGAAGATTGGAAATGGTACTTATATTAGGTTACTAAGGGGATGCAACTAAGGGTTGCATTCTCTGTTTTTCTTCCTCAAACACTAATCCTCCATCTACATGAATGTGGTGTGTTTTAACACAATCAAATGTAATTCCTAAGACCATAAATATTTGGCAACATGGTTCGAAGTCAGTTGTAATGTTATGGTTAGAAGGTGATTTTGATATTTCTTGGAATGGTTTGTGAGCGAACTGGAGAGAAGACATACTAAATTGATAGATAGACTTGATGAATTGGTATGGGCTAAAAGAAAGGCTTCAATGATTTATACAACCATTGAAGACTGCAATCCTTTAGTAGAATTTGAAAATTTAGAAAAGGATTAGCGATGGACTACAAATTAGTAGGCGATGGACTACAAATTAGTAGGCTAAGACTCTTAAAAGAAGAAAATTGTTTATATGGCTAGTTTTAAGGAAAATGATTTCAGCCTAGGACTTTTTGTAAAAAACAGGTTGACAGGGTCTTATTTTATGTGTGTTGTGTATGAAGAATGATGAATAAAATGAGCACATGTTTTTCTCATCCCTTTGCAAAATAGATTTGGAGTGATATTAATTATTGGTCGACTGCACAAATTTTGTGGCAAAATAAGTCAATTGATTTATGCTTGAAAACATAATTCCAAATGAAAGAAATCATATTATTTAGTTCTACTACTATCATTACAAATTGGGGCATATAGTTGGCTCATAATTCTATTGTCTTTGAAATAGGAAAACATACACATTTCAAGTTTTCTCCCAATTTAGTGTTATTTTCAAATTATGTGAGGTGGCCTCAATCTATGCCTACTCCTAGACAGGTGGGTGAACTATTAATCAACAAATCTTACCCATGGGGTGTGGACAATTACGTGAATTTGATGACCATTAGAGCTCTTTTGAAGTTGGCAAGACATTGATGTATCGTACATATTTATATTTGTGGTGATTCTCAACTAGTTATAAAATGGTTGTCAACCAAACTTGATATACAAAAATTAACACTACAAGCTTTGGCAAGTCAACCTATGGAAATTTCCAAGTTATTTCCACGCATCAAATTCTCATGTGTATAGAACTAAACACTTTAGGTAACACACTATCTAAATAAGTTCTACAACTTATCCTAGTCATATTCATGTATTATTTAGTTAGTAATGTTAAGGTGTTTTAACTTTTAGAATTGTATTATTTCTCATAGAAGAAAACAACAAATAAACTTAAAAGACTATTAAAATTAAAAAAATGTTTTATAATATTATGATGCTTAAAATAATAAATCGATAATAAATAATAAAAACAAATTAAAAATATAAAGATAATAATTTTTTATTATTTTATAGAATCACAAACTTATTAATATATTCATTGATTACGATATATCCATACTAATCCCCTATGTTTAGAGAACATCATGATCCTTGTGTGTTCCTTATTATTTTATAGAACCACAAACTTATTAATATAGTCAGTGATAACGATATATCCATACTAATCCCCCATGTTTAGAGAACCTCATGATCCTTGTGTGTGGGTGGGTGATTGTGGAATTGGTTAAAAGAGAAGAGGAGGGAGAGAATTTTCACAAAGTTATCCCTATTCACAACAAACAAATTTTCAAAATGGCTATTTTAGTTTTAAAGAGAAAGACCTTCCTTAATGACCAAATTATCTTCTTACTTAATCTAACTAATTCCAACAATCACCTCAAATATTACAATCCTCATAAATAAAAAAATGTATTCACCAAAAGTCGAGCAATAATAATATTAATCTGGAAGAGCATAAAAAGTATCAATTTTGGGTCGTTGTGTTCATCACACAACATTTAGCCTAAAAAGTACAATTATTAATGAGGGCATGCTAATAATTTTTTAAAGCCTCATCAAACGTAGATTCTAAGTTGTGTATTTCTTAATGTAATTTTATTTTTGCCACACTACACGGTAGTGGTATCATAGTGTGGTGGATATAGGGTACAAACATCCCTTTGGAATAAAATAATTTTTAAGGTCCCAAGACAATGATGTTTCCCATGGTTTGCATCACTTGATCTGTCCCTTATAAATATTATATCACCCTTGCTTAAAAATATTGTATTTTGTTCTTATGGAATGTAATAGTTTTATGTTTTATATTGCATTTAAGAATATAAATACAAGATATGGATTAAAGATACATAAAAATATAAATACTGACATTTTTGGAAGTTGGGATGGAGGACACTTGAAGCTATTGAGTTCCTCTGCCATAGCTTGAAGATTTGTCCCTTAGTGAGAGACTAATTGAAATAAAACTAGTGGGGTTCATTTAAATAAAAGAATTAAAGTGTAAGAAACAAAAGTACTCAAGTATGGATAATAAGGTCAAATAATTAAAAGGAGACATTGAAATATAAGAAATAAAGTGTAAGGAAAAAGGCACTCAAGCATGGATAGAAAGGTCAAATAATTAAGAGGAGGCTCATCAATATCGTGGACAAAACATTCATATCAATTCCTGACACCAAACAATAATTCAAAGTTCTGACACCAAACCATAATTCAAAGTTTTTCTAGATAACAGGCGACAAATACTAGGCAGGAAAAATAGTATTTTTTAGTTCTTTAATTAACTAATGGAAGGGATCCATGATGCTTCACAACATTGATCAAAATATGCAATAAGGTATTTATTTTAGCAAATGCCCAAAATTTATGTGGAGGAATAAAGTGGAAAATTAAAATATAATGAATTGGATATGCATCATTAAAAATAAACTAGAGGGATATAAGGATTGCCGTAATTGTGTCATAAATTATTAGTTTGTCACATTAATACTAACTAACTTGTAAGTTAGTTGTAAAGTTATTATTAATAAGTCAAATCACTGATATAATATCTTTTTTCACAAAAGAGGATGATATCATATTAATTTTTTTCCTGTAACGATTATATATATAAGAATTATATAAGAATCTATCCTTCAGGAAATTATAATTTGTAATATTTAAATCATTAAAATTATTCATAGATTACATATATTCCTCGTTGTTATTATTATTATTATTACAAATTTCAGACCGTAATATTTTCAAAATATAATCCTATTAACAAAATTTTATAGTTTTTATTATTATTAAATAATATTAATTATATTTTTCCAATGGAGTGATCAATTTACTTTTTTCAAAAAAAAATGATATCATAATATTTTTTTTTTCCTGAAACGATTATATATATAAGAATTATATAAGAATCTATCTTTCAAGAAATTATAATTTGGAATATTTAAATCATTAAAGTTATTTATAGATTACATATATTCGTCGTTGTTGTTGTTATTATTATTATTATTATTATTACAAATTTCAAACAATAATATTTTCAAAATATAATCATATTAACAAAATTTTATAGTTTTTTATTATTATTAAATAATATTAATTATATTTTTCCAATGGGGTGATCAATTTTTGGATAATAAGGCTTTGGGGTAACCTCCCCTCTCCACACGTCAAATATGAACCATGCCATAAATGACATTTATTAGTAGTTGGTTCGGATGAAGAAGCTTGTAGAGGCTCTGGGCATATTTATGATATAGGCTATGCAATGCGGAATCGATTTTGTGACTTGGGAGGTGAGTAAGGTAAACAGGGAGGGGAGCCACTATTTGGGCTGCCAAAAAGGCTTGCGTAGAGAGCCGAATGACCACTGGAATTCTGGGAAAGGAAAAGGAGTTGTCTTTTCAGCCCCTGGATGCTCATAGGGATATATATGGGATCCTAGAGCACTGCCTCCACACCTTAGGAATTTTCCTCTTAGCTTAGCGATAACTTTTGATAATAGAGGCATCTCTCAGTGTGGCTGGTCTCCGACCTTCAAAGAGCACAACAAATTCTAGGTATAAATTCTCTCCAGCTTGTGGATTCGACGTTGGAAATGGGTACGGGTGGTTAGGGAGACCTGGTTGCCATCCTGGGGACTCTTGTTGGTTTGAGGCAAGGCTCCCCTATCAAGTTTTGAATTGGGTGTTTTCTTTGAGGAAACGTTCCACAACAACCCTTCTCAGGTTTACCCTCCAGTCATTAAGGTAGTGTTATGGTATAGGGAAGGCCATGGACCCCCGAAGTATGTAATTGTTCTTGTTTATGTTCTTGTGTACAATATATTCCATAGTCTCTGTCGTGTTGGTTCACCGTGCTAGTTGTCAGTTTGGGTTCAGGAAATTTCTTGTGAGTGAGGTCTACCTCGGTGAGGCAAATGTTTGGGTGAATTGGTAGGAATGGGAGCTTGTTGTAAGTCTTTGTGGTTCTCGAGTCTCCAGCCAGTTGGGCTTGAGTAGGGAAGTGGGTTCTCTCACCCTCTGTAGCTTCTAGCCTCTTCAAGTGTCTAGGCCCTCCTCATTCCTCGCAAGGTCGACCCTTCATCACCTGGTCTGGCCTTTGTTGGTTCTATGGTGTAGGATTATGGTGGGAAGAATTGAGTGTACATTTGATAGTGTTCTTGTCCAAGCTTGGGTTATTTTATTGCATGCAAGGATGCCTCGCCAACGTGGAATACTTTGTAGAGGGGGCAGACAACAAGGGCCGCCAGAGGCACGAGTAGGCAATGACACCACCTCTAGTGAGGAAGATTATAAAAACATGGATAGAGAGGGCGAAATTGCCCATGAACCGACTCTCTCACTTGGCCATGCCGACCAACCTCCCACCTTAGACTCAATAGCTGATCAATTGAGGGGAATTTAGGCCACCCTAGATATCCTTCGTGATCACAGATAGGAGGACATGAATGAGCTAGTGGCCTATATGAGCTATATTCAATATAACCAGTCAAATATCCTGAAACAACTGGTTAATGTGCATAAAAGCCAACGACAAACCAATGATCGCCTGCATGAATTTGAGGCTAAATGGAGCAGATCGATTTTCATATACCTGAACAACAAGGTCCACTAGTAGTTCATCCCATGCATCCTCCCCAACCACCACCTTCATATGAAGTCTATTGTTTGTTTACTCATTTTGCTTCTTTATGGCAAGATCTTATGCATTACATTCTGACTCTCCTAGCTAACAAATTTGGTTGAAGTGAAGCAGAAAGAGTAGTTAAAAATCAACGTGTATTTTGTACTTTCATGATAATATAACAGAAGCTTCTTTAACTTAAAAAAAACAAACAAACCAACCAAAACAAAAAAAAAAACAAAGAAAAAAACTATATTTCACAAATACATCTTTCAAACTAAAAATATGAGATGCTTTTGGCTGCCCCCAAAGGGGCATGCATGAGAATGAAAGAAATCTTTAGCAAATTTATATGGGGAGGGCCAAAGGAGAAGAGGAAATGGGCACTGGTTTCGTGGAAAAGCTTGACTAAAAGAAAAGAAGAAGGGGGTCTAGGTCTTAGAGACCCGGAAATGTTGAACAAAGTGCTAGGAGCAAATTTGTGGTGGAGGTGGATGAGGGGAGGAAATGACTTATGGAAGAGAATATGGACCCAGAAATATAACATGCCCGCAACAACGGCAGGCATGCTTAGAGCTGAAGAAACACCCAAAGGCTCTGCAATCTGGGAATTAGCAAGCCAGAGTAGACATATAGTAAACAATTATGCCTTCTGGGAAATAAGAGGAGGAGGTAATGCTAGATTTTGGGATGAGGAGTGGCAACAAAGAAACAAACTGGCTAGTATACAAGCCTTGCAAAGTACACAACAAAAAGCGATAGGGGAAGGACGAGAATATGTGAGAGACTACTGGAAAGAAGGGGAGCCAAATGGGATATGGAGAACTTGGAGAAGGCCAGAAGAATGGGATGAAAACATAGACCAAGAGCAGCAAGGATTATATATAAAAGAACTAGAATCAAGGAAAATTAAAGCCAGACCAGGACTGGATATTCTTAGATGGGGAAAATCTGCGAAAGGGACCTTTACAGTCAAGGAAGCATGTTCTCTGACAAATCATCAGGAGAGGGAGGAAGAAAACGCAGAATGGAAATTTATTTGGAATAGTAAGTGGTGGCCGAAGATAACCATATTTGCATGGCTAGTTGGAAGAGAAAGAATCCTAACATGGGATAAGATCTAGAAGAGAGGATTCCTCGAACCCTCGAGATGCAGCCTTTGCAAAACGGAGACCGAAACCCAGGAACACATTCTGAATGCCTGCCCATTCGCCCAGCATCAATGGGAGGAGGTCAGAAGCCTCTTTGGAAAAGCAAATAGAGACTCCAGCGACATAAAAAAGACTATCTTCCAATGGGGTGAGGGACAATTTTCATGCAAGGTGGTAAGGAGAAGTTGGAATTTAACGGTAGGATTTGTGATATGGTTTCTGTGGAAGGAACGAAACCGAAGAATTTTTGTAGATAAATCCAATAATCCAGAAAGGATATGGAAAGGAATTCAAAAGGCGATTAGAGAAACTATTCTGGCCGAAACCTGGGAAGAGGAAGACTGGAAAGCGAATCCGGAAGAAGAAAGTATCTTAAAAAAACTAAACATGGTTTTTGGCACGGTATATCCTAGAAAGGAAACGCGGCAACGAGCTCAAACTCAGAGCCCAGATCAGTTCAGATACCCTGGGGAAAATTTCATTAAGTTGAATTTTGACGGGGCTTCTAAAGGGAACCTAGGACCAGCAGGCTTTGGGGGCATCTTTAGGGACAATGAGAAACGCACAAGATGGGTATACGCGGAAGGGGGAGGAGAAATGACCAACAATGAAGCAGAACTGTGGGCTGTCTATCAAGGTTTAAGGATAGCAGTAAGGAATGGCTACACAAATCTGGAAATAGAAGGTGATTCCCAGATAGTTGCAGAAATGTTACGTAAGCTCAATAATGGGAAGAATGGGAGCAAGTAGTTAGAAGCTGGAGGACAGCGGGGATTGTCCAAGACCTGGTGGAATTATTAAAGAGAATAGACTACAAAATCATCAATCACGTCAGGAGAAAAGGAAACAAGGCTGCAGACTACCTTGCAAACTAGGGGAGTAAAGAACAGGAGGATAAGATCGACAACAGCAGGACAACGATAAGGAATAAACCGGGATGGGATGAAATCACCACTATAATCACTCAAGACCATAATGAATCCTCAACTCATTAAAAGAGACACCTAGAGACCCCCGATCAGGGTGATATCGGCGGCGATCAGGGCAATTAATACGGATCAGGTAAGAGTGGGTGACGAGGCAGAAGACAGTCAGGTAATGATGAAGGAGGACAGAGGGATTATCAACAAAGGTATCATATCAAGAAGGGATGGTGTCGAGGCAATGAAGGAAGAAGTCGGTGGAGGTAATGGGGCAGAGCTTGGACGTGGGAATGACCGCACAGGTGAAGGACGAAAAGAGGTGGGAGATTATGAAATAGGTAGGTGACAGGTAAAGCGAGCGACGAGAGACGAAGAGAACCGTTGGAGGAGACATCATAAAGGAAGGCGAGATAAACAGAGGAGAACGTTAAATAAAGGTGCCGAGGATCAGAGAAGAGACAGAGCAGTGAAAGCTCTGAGCAGGTTAATAGTAAGGCAGGGAAGGCGGAGAAGACAAGCGGACAACGGCAGTAAGAGGTATCGAATGGTGACAAGGAGGAGAATGAGGAGCGACGAGGGCGAAGACAACAGAGAACGGAGAAGCAAGGGAAAGAAGGGGAAAGGAATTGAAGAGGGAGAAGCGGCAGAGGAGTATTAGACGATCCAAGATGACACGGAAGAAGAAATAGAAATGTTTGACTCAGACCAGGATAGAAAGGAACAACCGCGCACAAAGATATGGAAGGATGCGGGGTCAGCAAGGGATAAAAGACAGGAGAATAGGGAGCAGGAAGACAGGAGTAACAAATGGTGAGAGGAGAGAGGGGAATTCGGAAGCACCTCAGGCACGAAGAGTCGGGGAGGCAGGGGAAATTACAGGAACAGAGGAAGAGCAGGACGGGGACGAGGGCATCGAAGCAGAGGAAGAGGAGGATCGGCAGGGAGTCGGGCAGAGAATGAACCTACACCAGCAAGAAAATACAGGAAAACATTAAAGAAGAGGATTCAGTTTGCGGAGGAAGCATACTGTGAGAACACCAATAAAGATATCAGAAGGATAATCCAGCATCTGGAGGAAGAAGCAACCCAGGGGCAATCAGGGTCAGAAATGGAAGACTGGGAATACCTCCTCCCGGATCCAGGGAATACGAGAGGCCGCATGACTCTGTATAAACAGGCCTTGCATGTTTACTGGGTCATGAAAAGGCTACTGGCGAAGGCGATGGAGCAACTAGCCATGGAGATGGCAGAACTGTCACAGGGAATCCCAAACTTGAAGAAAGAATTGCAAAACATGCAGGTCACTTTGATAATGCAGGATAAAAAATTGGAGGAGATTCAGCAGCTGATCAAGGAAACCAACCCGGGTATAAAGAAAGAAGAGGAGCAGCAGGAAGTCATGGCGGACTAATACTGAAAGATATGTATACTGTCTGCAGTTTTTTGTGAAAATGGTTGAATAGTTTAGTTTCTATTTTTAGTTAAGAATGCAAACAAGAGACAACAGTAATCTTTTCGAATGTATAGTTTACATAGCATGGACAAGAAGAATCAGTATTTTTTGTTTTTGGATGGCTGTCAAAAACTTAAGGTGGCCAACAGACCCAGTTTCCCCTCGGGGTGGGTTGAGGCCACCATGAAAATGTAATGGTTTCAATTCGAAGTAATGGAAAAAGGATGGTCCCTCAGTTTACAAAAAAAAAATATGATATGCTTTAAATTCATTCTTTATCACACTTGGATTTTGATGGTTATTGATTTGTTCTAAATTTGAATTAGTTTGGATTTAAATTATAATACCCTAAATGTATATATATAATTATTTATCATATTTATAAATTTGTTGATATATATTATATATAAAATTGTAAATTAATAAATTTTATGTAAATAGAAATTGTAAAATAAATAAAATAAAATTTAAGGTGTATGAAATTATCATTTCATAAATAAATGAGTACATAATATATTATGTGACCAGTTACCATTCTAGATCTATCTTAATTATGGATTTATTAAACATGAGAGATCAAACTGTGTGAATTTAGACTGATTTAATTATTAATAATTAATCATTATAATTATTAATTTAATTTTTAATTTTATGTTTTAATTAATAAATATAACTAATAATTATATATATATATATATTCACCGAGTCAAAATGTTTAGATAATATAACATAATAGGACATTACAAAATCTCTTCCAAAAGTGATAAAATTAAATTAAAAAAATATTGTAAAATATTTTGATTGTGAAATGAAAGATGGTTTTTGGGCATGTGGTATTGATGAGTCATGGTGTTGGCTCATGGTATTGTAACAAAGTATTTACAAGTTAATAATATCCATGGGTGAATATCAATTGTTAAAAATCTTGTTAGGATGTAAGTATTAAGTTTTTATGTGCTTATTAATGAAATTTAAATTTAGTTACAAAATTATTATTTTAATTTGTATGGTAAAATGGACCTTTATTTATAACTACTATTCATATTTTATACATTTTAATATGATAGAGGGTTTAGTTAATCTGTTTGCTTTTAGATTTAATTAATTAATTTTTATAAAATATTTTGATTGTGAAATGAGAGATGGTTTTTGAGCATGTGGTATTGATAAACCATGGTATTCGTCCATGGTATTTAAACGAAATTACAAGTTAATAATATCTATGATAAAGTGAGTGTGAATATCCATGGTTAAAAACATTATTATGTTGTAAGTATTAAAGTTTTTATGTGCTTATTAATTAAATTTAAATATCGTTACAGAATCATTATTTTAATTTATAAAGTAAAATGGATTTTAGCTTATAATTACTATTTATATGTTATATATTTTAACGTAATATGTATTATGATTTTCTTTTATCTAAAAAATTATTCATAGTTTTATTAATTAAAACAAAATTACAGTATAACAAATTGAAATTTATTATTTTTATTACTTTTAACTTTTTACTAACAGTGAAACATCTCTTACAAATCCTTTACATCTTATAAATTCAACATATCCAGCCAACATGTAAAAATGTTTACATATTTTTTACATTATACCTACACATCCCTATAATGCCTGCAATTATTTTATGTTTCATCCAAATTTTAAAATATGAAATATTATTTATAATAATATCTATTAAATTTTTGGGTCATCTTCATGATATGTTTTGTAGGTATTTTTATGAGTCATTGCCCTTAAAAGTTTAAGTTGAATATCATTGTCACATTTCTTTGGTTGCTAATGGAAGTCCCTTCATATTTATCTAATTTAGTGTTGAAGTATTGCTCCTTATCTCTTTACCATATAAATTAAGGTCAAATTCAAAGTTTTAAAGAAATTTAGTGATTTTTTTGTTAGACATGATTTAGGAGATGTAGTGAATATCTCACACACAAAAATAATATAAAAAGGTCACCACTAGAATCATTAATTAGAGTAGATCATTAGTAAAAGATAATACATGAGTATGGCAAGTAAGGTTTTATTCTAACCACTTCTTAATATACCATCACACTTCCTTGCAACCCTTAGTTTTGCAAGTTTGAACATCTATGCCATCACTCTTTCTCCTTTGTCATTGTTTATAGATGATGTTTTTTATTCAAAAGGTGTTCATGGTTGTTGATGGGATGCCTAATGACACTTTTGGATGAAGCCATAAGATTCCTCAATTATTGTGGATTAGTTTTTGTTATGTACTTGGTGATATTTTATTTGGGTGCTAGTGGGAGAAGGCTCTTTCAAATGTCAATGGTATTAACACTTTTTTATCTTCCTTCTAAGATGTATGGATTATTTAGTGTTGGTAGCTTGTTTCATGGTGGTTTTTGGTTACTCGTCTCTGAGGTGCATGATGACCTAATGGTTCCTATTTCTATCTTTGACGTGTCTGATTCTCTGTGGCGGCCTCTCTTGGCCCATGGACCCTCGACAATATGGCATTCCAATTATTCCCTAAGGGTCCATGTGGAACCACATAAGCTCACCATGATTCATCATGAGGAGTTATTAACATATGAGAATCTCATAGGCACTTGCGAGAATTGAAACTCTAACCCTAATAACAAGAAACAATGTTAAAACCTTGGTTAAAAAGAGGTAAAAGGGCTTGATTGCTATTATAGTGAGTTGATGTTCTATAATAGAAACTTATAGTAAAGACTAATATGAGGAGTAGAGATCTAACAAGGTATAGGAAAAAATAATTTTAAAAAATAATTTAAAAGACAAATATGCATCATAACTCCAAATTGAACTTAATGACTTATAATTTGTCTTATACTCCCATTTGATTTACAAAAATGTCTTATACCGGCGTTTAATTATATATATATTTTTTAAATATAAATTATTTAATTTTAATATTTAAATTTCTTATTATAAATATTTTATCTGTGATATTAGATTATTATTTTTTAATTGTAATTCCATTTTTGTTTATTAATAATTAAATAATTTGTCTCTAAATCACAAAAATACAAAATAATTATACGATGAACTCATTCCAATACTTATAACTTTAAAATTATTTCAATTAATCCACTATTAAATTATCCGTGTTATGTAGTCCAACTCTAATAATTTTAAAATTATTTCAATTAGTCAACTATTAAATTATCCGTATGATTACATAACAATTGGGCAAAATATTTTTATACTTAATCCACTATTAAATTATCCGTGTTATGTAGTCCAATTCTTATAATTTTAAAATTATTTCAATTAATCAATTATTAAATTATCCGTCTGTTATGTAATTAATCAACTATTAGATTATCCGTCTGATTTACATAACAATTGCGCAAAATATTTTAATACGGTGAAGAGAAAATTTCCTTTTAAATTTCATAAATTTCACAAAAATAAATTTTAAAAAGCAAAAATAAGTTTTTAAAAATAAATTTTAAAAATGAAAAATTTATAGAAAATAGAGTATAATAATATACCTTGAGTGGGCCCAATGGTTAAGAGCATGTGTTTTCTTTTGAGGTCAGAGGTTCAAAATGAGAGAGACTAGATTTAGCAGTTAAATGAACCATTTTGCTAAATAAAATTTTGCTTATATATTAATTTCCCCATCTAATTAGAATATGAACTTATTAGAATTGGAATAATCTCAAATCCATAGGAAATTGGTGGATGCAACTTAACAAACTATGTAACACACTACAACTATTGATAAACATTAAGACTAAGCTGAGCATATTCCCTTGAGAATCAATCTAGACTGTCAATTAAAAAAAAAAGTCAATAGATTCTTAAGTTGAAATAAGAAGCCTTCGACAAAAAAAAATAATAATTATAATTATTAACTATAATAATTTGGTCAAATTATATAAAATAAAAATAAAAACAAAACAAAAATTAATTAACTCAACTAAATAAGAAGAGGGACATCTCAAGAGATTTGATTCATCCACAAGCTTAGTAGATCAAAGTTAAGATGGATCTAAACTAGCTTTAAAATTATAGTTAAGTTAAATATCAAATTGGTGTATAATAATTTAACTCTCAAAATTTATAGAGATATACATATTCTAAATATTTCTAAATTTAAATAGGGAAAGAAACACATACTCTTAATTATTAAAATATTTATAATTATTTATTTTAAAAATATTTTTTATGATATCTATATCTCTATATATATAATAAGTTATATTATAATTGTTTTAATGATGAATACAAGGACCAAATTTGACACAGGTATAAGGATAAGCAAGATAGTTTAGACTGTGGCTTGATACGGTTATGGTATGGGTTCAGGTATACGCATGTTAGTTGGGAGAAAGGTGAATGACTATATTATTTATTTTTAAAATATACTTGAGATTTAATTTATATTTATTTAAAAATATATAATAATAGTGTGATCATATTATTTATTTTTAAAATATATTTGAGATTTAATTTATATTTATTTAAAAAAATTATAAATATTTCAATAATGTTATTATAAGTTTATATTTTTGAATTTAAGTTTTTTAATCTATAATTATCATTGTTTAGATATTTTTTTGGTTAATAATTATATTTAAAGTATTTAGTGGATGTGTTTCGAACCTTAATGAAAATAATATAAAATAAAATTATAATAAAATAAAAATAAGTTTAATATGTTAAATTGTTTATTTATTTATTACTTAAAATAAAAATGTTATTATGAAATTATGTAATTGGTGTATTATTAAAAAATTATATAAATATTTTACACCATTTTTAATATTAAAGTAGGTTATATTTATTTTATTATGTAACATGGTTATTATAATAAAATTCATTTATGTAATAAAATTTAACATTTGTACTATTTGACTTTGCATTATATAAAAACTTTTAATTCTAGATTATGTGGTAGAGATTTCAATCTGACAATAAAACATTTTCACTATTTAATTTTGCATTATATAAAGACTTTTTATTATAGATTATGTGGTAGAGGATTCAATTTGACAATAAAATTTGTAACATTTTCACTTCTTTATTATAAGTTTTGTGTTAAAGGATCAGGTTAGGCTTTGAATTTTTTTTTTCTTTTATATTTTTTTTTAATTAGTAATCTAAATCAAAATTTAAAATAACTAAGAAATAAACATAAAATGGTAAATTATGAAATGCATATTCAAAAAATAGATTGTAAAAAAAAGTAACTCAGTAATTAATGATATCAATTCAGAATTTTTGCATCCCTATAACCTTAAATTCACTTAAAAAAAAATACTCAAAAGTCAAGTAAGAAAATTACTTTATAAAATTTTAAATTTAAAAATAAAATACACTAAAACATAAAATTGCAATTTTGAAGATAGATACGTTGAAGATAAAAAAATATATAAGATTTAAACAAATAAATATACATCAAGAACTAAATAATGTAATGCAAACAAATAAATATGCATAACAAATACAAAGAAAACCATGCAGAGTAATAGATGCAAAGAATAAAGTTGTACAGAGTAATGTTGTAGGCATTGATCATTATTTGAATAAACATATGTGCATTTACTTCTTTAAATGTGACAAATGCAAAGAAGAGAGTCACCCATCATTATGCAAATAAACAAATGTGCATTGGGTTATTTAAATGTGACAGCGGAAAATAAGAGCACCACATGAAACATAATGATGGATGCATTTGATATAAAATGTTGTAGCAATATCTGCATATAATTATGATTTCTTGAGAAGTAATTTTAGCTTATTTGTTACTTTAGAACATAATGGATTTGTTGTTGAAAATTAATGTAATTGTTTTATCTTATATTTTCTTTTAATAGGTATGTGTATTTAAGTTCGTTCTTTCTATTGAATGTTTGCATATTAATATTTCTTCTAATCAATTTTTTTATCTTATGATTAGGAATTAAAGATGTTGGCATATTCTTGTCATCTCCTCTACATTAATGAATAGATTTTTCAATAATCAGTTCATTGCTTCTCTAAATCCATGATTATGTTTTCATATTTACCTAATTTAATTATAAATATACTATATAATTTGTTAATAGCCATATATCTAATTAATAAAAAGTGGAATACCTAGATATTTTCATCTCTTTATAAAAATTTTGTTGTTAATGATTCTTATGCCATTCAACATTTGTGATTTGAAATTCCCAATCACAATTCTTCTATATAATAATTTGATTGTTATTAACTAACACATAATAACAAATTTTTAAATAAATTATAATTATAATACTATTAATTACATTTTAAAATATTAAAATTAAATAAATAATAATAATGGAAAAATTTTCTTTTCCAATCTTAAAAATATATAAATATATTAATAAAATATAAATATAAATTTGAAATCCTATTATTTAATTACAGCAATTATGAAAAAAATAAATTATAACCTTATTCATTCATGAAACAACCTTTCAACCATATTATTCATAACATACTATCAAATTATTCACCTAACCAACCCTCTAGCAAATGGCAACTGTATAAGAATAAAAGTATGTGACTTAACTCACGATCTTGCAACTCCTAACCAACCCTCTAGCAAATGGCAACTGTATAAGAATAAAAGTATGTGACTTAACTCACGATCTTGCAACTCCTTTAGGTTATAAAGAAAACAAGCAACATTGATTTGTTTCTTATAGAGTTACAAGCAGAAACATGTAATTATACTAAGTTACATAATTCCACACCATTGGCCTTCACACCATCGGGTGTAATTCCAAAAAATTGTTTAGTCTTTAACCACAAAGTTTAACCACAAAGTTAGAATATTTGTTTGATTGGGAATGGTGTAATTCCAAAATATTGTTTAGTCTTTAACCACAAAGTTAGAATGTTTAGAATGTTTGTTGAGTAAAATAATATTATTTGATTGGGAACCACACTATTAGGTCTAACTTCATCTCCAATCACAAAATCAAAATGACTTATTGCTAAAACAATGTTATTTGAACTTGAAAGGATGGATTTGCATCACTTAGCACAATTTTGAATCCGGTAAGTTCATAAAAATAATGATATTCTAAAACCAAAAAAAATACCAATTTTTAACCAAGTAACATTAATCCAAATTATTAACTTTAAAAAAATCTTAAATTATTAACTTATAAAAAAAATATTTAATTAATTGGTCCATCCTTGGATAAATCATATTGATTATATAACAAAATTCAAAGAACAACTTTAAGGAATGAATAGAATGCACACTTTCTAAGAAAATAGTTATGAAATCTCTACTAATGGAATCTACAAGGCTGGAAGGAGTTGTAAGGATAACTTTTCCGAGGTTTGCACTGGAAAAAAAACCCACAAAACTATTACTATAATCACACGTGTAAAGAACTCCCTCTCCCTTAAATGTTATATGGAATTTGGATTTCAACACAAACACACTCTTTATAAGAACTATTACTGTAGAAACTATTAAGGCAGTGTATAAATGATGAGAATAATCGAGTATACAAAGCAATTATTATAGAATCGAGGACATTAACCTAACTCATTGGCCTCCACACCATGAGGTTTAATTTCAAAATTTGTTTAATCTCCAAATACAAAATTAGAATGACTAATGGCTAAACAATATTATGTGGAGATGATGTTGGTGTATCACCCATTATAGTTTTGAATGTAGTAAGTCCCGCTGTCATGATGAAATTTTCATGAAAATAGAAACAAATATCAAATTTTTAACAAATTTCTAATCCCTAAAAATAATTTTATTATATGTTATTGTTTTTTTGTTTAACCTACAAAGATTTGAACTTTGAATTTTATAGTTTACACAATACTTCATAACATGATGATCACCAATTAAGCTACCCTTATGGGCTATTCTTGATCATGGTTAATCTTATGAATACTTATAATAAATTGGATCTAGTATTTCATCATGAAGGAGCATTCTCATGAAATTCATAAGCTATAGAACAAAGTTTAAACTATAATTTTGAGAAATGAGTAGAGTTCACACTATCAAACAAAAATAGTTAACAAATATTTAACAATTCCATTTCCAAGACTAAGAGGGGCCATAAGTCTAACCTGTCCCAGTTTTGAAATGAAAAACCTCATAAAATAATTATTGTAGATGTATGTATAAGGAATTTCATCTACTCTGTTGTATTATGGAGTTTGGATTTCATCTCAAGCACACTATTGATAGGCACGATCACTATAGGAACTATTGTGACGGTGTATAAATTATGAGGAGAATCAAGGACACTAAGGACACACTATGTCATGTCCTTGAGTTGGTCACACCGTTCGGGGCATCATGAGGCACCGACTAGACTTCCATACTTAGAATTTTTTTCCATATCTCGGACTAAACCTACCATTATTATTCTTCTTTTCTTGTTTATTAGTTATGTGCAGAAAACATAACATAATCCAATACATAATACCAACAGAGAGACCAAACAACAATATTCAATAATTCAAACTTTTATTATCATTTCTAGAATTTTACAATAATTTTATAGTGGGGAGGCCACCCCTGCCTAGGTGTGACACTCTACCCAAATTACAACAATCCGTCACACTCTGTCTAATCGCAGCGCATTCTTCCCTTCTGCAACCCGCCGACACAGTCTAAAAACGTGTATTGCCTTGCCCGTCGGGCAGGCGCGTACCCATTCTACTTGCTGCCTGCGTGCTACCTAAAACTTGTCCTCGACACCCTTGGTTACCTCTTGGTCGCTACACTCTTTAACTCATAACTTGGCCTCTCACACTGCGACCTGCCAAGTTCACTGAGTTCTATTTGCGTTTACGATTGTGTGTTGTGTTATCAACCCATGCAGCTTGCCATATGTATATGCTTCCCCGCCGAGTGTAATACAAAGGGCCATGTCACTTGGGGCATCAACCCACCCAAGACGACTTGCTTGTAACATTTAACACACGCCTTTGCCATATTGTGTGTCGGCTCGTCACTACACCGCCTCGCTCATCCGCTATTTATTGCACGTCTCGCCCCACCGATCCCCCATCACACTTACTCGATTGACCCACGCCTGGGTGTGGGCGTGCTGCCCAAGTGTGCGCCCCTGGTCATGAGTTCCACCTGACACATTTAACCGAAAGTTGTGTTGCCAATAACCGAACTTTGCCTAATGTATTGCTTTTAACCGAAACCAAGTAGGGCACACTCTCCATCCGCATGCCTTTGATCGAACCCGAGTCAAGCGAATGCTTGCCACTACGTCTGCATGCCCATTGCACACTTGGGCATGCCTTTACCCACGACTCGCCTCTATGACTCATGTGTGCTCGAATCACCCAAAGGCGGTGATGTCGACTCGAGGTCCTAGCATCCTCCCCCACCACGAGTCATGGCCATCCTCGATAATCCTATCGACCGTGCCAACTCTTCATTGATCTCAACAATATCCTTCTTCCATCTCCATGGTGAATCCTCTGTATCCCAACCACTCTCCTCTAGTGTGTCCTTCCACTGAATGAAGAACTCTCTCCTTGCGGTACTCCCAACTCTTATAGTTTTGAAATCCAAGATCTTGTCTAGAACTAAGTTTGGTCTGTCCACAATCATGGTTGGTCCCCTCGGTGGTGTTGTCCTCTCAACATGATGTGCATCAAGTATAAATATATTAAGCTGACTCATATGGAACACATGATGTTTTGAACTTATGTGGTTCGGTAGCTCCAACTCATAAGCAACTTCCCCAACTCGCTTCTTCACCCAAAATTGTCCTTCATACTTCCTCATCAAAGATCTCGTAATCCCTTTTGGTGGCTAAAACTGATCTCTGGTGATCCTCAGAAAAACCATGTCTCCAACATTGAAGTGTGCATCCCTCCTATGCTTATCTACCCATTTCTTCATTCTCCCTGCTGCATCATGTAGGTGCACATGTACTAACTCCAAAGACTCCTCCCATGTTGTCAAGAATCTCTTCGCATATGGATTCCTCAAAAATCCTCTCGGTAACATGGTGTGTGGAGCAACTTGCATCTGTCCATTAACCAATTCAAATGGACTATACCTAGTTGCAAAACTCTTGTGCAAGTTGTAGCTAAACTGAGCCATATCCAAGAGTTGTCAAGAATCTCTTCGCATATGGATTCCTCAAAAATCCTCTCGGTAACATGGTGTGTGGAGCAACTTGCATCTGTCCATTAACAAACTCAAATGGACTATACCTAGTTGCAAAAATCTTGTGCAAGTTGTAGCTAAACTGAGCCATATCCAAGAGTTCAGACCAATTTTTCTGATCATCCCTCACATAATGTCTCAAGTATTCCTCCATCAGTGCATTGATCCATTCAGTCTGCCCATCTGTTTGCGGATGGTAACTCACACTTTACAATAACTCTGTCCCAACCAACTTGAACAAAGTGGTCCAAAATATGCCTGTAAAACGCATACTCAAAGGTACTCCCCAGTACTTCACAATGTACTTGAAGAATAGCTCAATAGTCTTCTAGGTGCCATAAGGTATTTTCATCGGAATGAAGATGACATGCATGGAAAAACGATCCAAAACAACCATAATCCCACTATACCCCTGCACCTCTGGTAACTGAGTGATGAAGTTTATTGAAACACTCATCCAAAGTCTCTCCGGAATCGACAAAGGATACAATAATCCTCCCTGTCTCTAGTTATCTGATTTTTCATGCTAACAAATGATGCATGTATGCACATACTCCTCCACATATTCCCTCATCTTCTCCCAAAAGTACCCTCTTTCCAATAATGCCAAAGAACGATGCTGCCCTGGGCAGCCATTCGGTGGAAAATCGTGGCACTCCTTCAAGAGGTGCCTCCTAAGCCCAGATGGCTTCACAATGTAGAGTTGGTTCCCATAGAACAAGATTCCATCCCATAGGAAAAATTCCTAATCTTCCCCTCCTTCACCTGCTTCAAAATGCTCTTCGCTTGAATATATGTCTCTACACTAGCACATAGTCTACTTTGCATCTCATCGGTCATCTAAAATAGACTCCTACTTTGTTTAGCACAGTCTTCCCCCTCCTCAAGTGTGGCTAACCCTTCCTATTGAGGTCATCTGCAATTACATTGAGTCTACCCGGCCTGTACTCAATAGTCATGTCAAACTCTGCCAATGAGCTTGCTTCACTGACAACTTCGGTTGGGATGCAAAATAACTCGCTGCAACATTTTCGGTATTGACAACAAATGGCTTCCCAATCAAGTAATGTCTCAATACCTATAAACAATGGTTGATCGAAGTCATCTTCTTCTCATGAACCAGATATTGTTGCTCTTTGTCGTGCAACTTCTGACTCTCATATGCCACCCAATGTACATCCTGCATGAGTACACCCGCAATCGAAAAATCAGAATCATTCCTCTGCACCTCAAACGGTCTCTCAAAGCTAGGTAATTCAGTATCAGTGTTGTAACCAAGGCTCCTCTTCAACTCGTCAAATGTTACATGACATCTATCCATCCAATTCCATTGCTTATCCTTCTTCCAAAGGTCTGTCAGTAGCGCATTCACCTTGGAATAACCCTCTAAAAACTTTTGTTGGTAGTTCGTCATCCCCAAGAAGACTCTCATATCATGGACATTCTTCGGTTCAACCTAATCCTATATCGCCTACACCTTTCTCAGCTCCATCAGTATGTGACCTTGACCCACAATGTGTCCAAGGAAAATAATCTAAGTCTGAGAGAACATACACTTCGACTTTTTCAAGAACAACTGATTCTTCCTTAGTGCCTCAAATACCAAAGCCAAGTGCTCTTTATGATCCTCCATGTTATCACTGAATACAACGATGTCGTCCAAGTATACCACTATGAACGAATCCAAGTATGGATGTAAAACATCGTTTATTAATGTGAAAAATGTAGTAGAAGTGTTGTACAACCTGAATGGAATGACGAGGAAATCAAAACTCCCATACCTCATCACTATCGTAGTCTTCTTATCATCACCTTCTACTATCCACACCTGATAATACCCATGCCTCAAATCAAGTTTCGAAAACACTCAGGATTTCACAAGCTTATCAAAGCAATCCGCAACAAGTGGCAAAGGATATCTATTCTTTATCGTTTGCTTATTTTTTGCATGATAATCACAACACATCCATAACTCATTCATGTCCCTTCTAAAACAACACTGGAGCACCATATGTGGAACTTGAAGGTCATATGAAGCCTACATCAACCAAATCCTTCAAATATCACTTCAACTCCTCCAACTGGGGCCTTGATAAACTATAAGGAGCTTTTTATGGTGGTTTCTTCCTTGGTTATAGCTCAATGTGATGGTCCACTACACGTCTTGATGGTAGTATTTTCGGCAACTCATCGGGTATGAGATCTGCATATTTTTCCAATCCATTGGAAATCTCGGTTGGAATAGGTGTCCCCACTCCATCATCATCCTCAACCTCCCCGATGTCTGTCGCATATGTCTCAACATCCAAATCTTGCATCGCCCTACTCATACTTAGTGCAGACACATGCTGCACTTTCACTTCCCTTCTCTGCTAATGAGTAGGAAAAGTCCAAGTCCGTGTGTCTCCAATCAACATAATCTCATTGCAAAACGAGACAACAATTTCCTTATTGTTTTTCAGAAAATCCTGCCCTAGTATCATGTCAAAGTCATTCATCTCCATCACTGTGAAATCCAAACAACCTGCCAATCTGTAATTCGAACTGACACATCACTTGCCAATCTCGACACTTTAGCCCTTGAGTTCACTACCTTGACTTCCACTTCCTTGGGAGTAATTTGTTTCCCAACTTCCTTTTTTAACCCTGTCGTCATAAAATTATGAGTGGCACCTGTGTCCACCAAATCTTGGACAACTCTCCCATGAATCTCCAAGTCAAGAAACCCCAAAGTGTGCAGCCAACATGTTTTTTGCTCAAGAACCTTGATCTGCATACATATCTTATATCTTTCACATTCCTTTGTACTAGCTCTAATACCATCTATCATGCCCCCAAGTTAGTCACACTGTTTGGGGTGTCGTGCAACACCTGCTAGAATTCCATAGTTAGAATTTTTTTTCCATTTCTTAGACTACACCTACCATTATTATTCTTATTTTCTTGTTTATTAGTTATGTGCAGAAAACATAACATAATCCAATACATAACACCAATAGAGAGACCAAACAACAATATTCAATAATTTAAACTTTAATTATCATTTATGAAATTTTACACTCATTTTATAGTAGGGAGGCCGCCCCTGCCCGGGCATAACACTCTACCCAAATTACAACAATCCGTTCATAGTTTTCCTGGTCGCAATGTGTTCTACCCTGTCACAGCCCCCCGACATAGTCCACAACGCGTATTTCCTTGCCCACCGGGAGGGCGCATACACATTCTACTTGCGGCCTACGTGCTACCTGAAACCTATCCTCGGCACCCTCGATTAACTCTTGTCCACTACACTCTTTAACTCATAACTCGACCTTTCGCACTGCAACCCGCCAAGTTCACCGAGTTCTATTTGTGTATGTGGTTGTGTGTTGTGTTATCCACCCACACAACTTGTCATATGTATATGCTTCCCTGTTGATGTAATACGAAGGGTCGTGTCACTTGGGGTGTCAACCCACCCAAGCCGACCTTCTTGTAACATTTAACACAGCCCTTTGCCATATTGTATGTTGACCCATCGCAACTCCTTGTCCACCTCTATGTGTCGTCCCATTGTAACACCACCTCGCTCGTCCGCTATCCACTGCATGTCTCGGCCTGTCCGTGCCTCGTCGCACTTGCTCGATCGACCCGCACCCAAATGTGGGTGCACTTCCCGGGTCTGCATCCTCGGTCGTTCATTCCACCTGACGTGTTTAACCAAACGTTGTGTCGCCAATAACCGAACTTTGCCCAATGGCTCGCCTTTAACCAAAATTGAGTTTCGTTTACTCTCCATCCTCAAGCCTTTAACCGAACCCAAGTCAGACGTCCACACGCTCATCGGACACTTGGACGCGTCTATACCTTTGGCTCGCCTCTATGACTCATGTGTGCCCAACTCGCCCAAGGGCGATGATGTCAACTTAGGGTTGTGACACACTACATGAATGCATTGTAATACATGTTCAAGTATGTTTAACCCATGACATCTACAATGGAGTGGAGATGGTTGTGGGTTGGTAGTTGAATAATGGAGATTGCAAACAAATAGAAAATCTAAATAAATTCGATAGTAGTATGCTCAAACATTTTTAGAAAAAAATTCTTATTAACTTAATTATTTATGATATTAATAAATTTCACTTGTACTATTAGCAAGTTCCTTTCTTCATAAAACTGATTGCGTCGAGAGGCACCCTGCAACTAGTATGGAAGATATGTCCTATCTTGTCTTGTCCTATCCTGTTATGTAAACATTTTGACTCGGTCAAATTACAAAAAAGAATATAAATATAAATAAAATTAGATTAAATAATAATAATAATAATAAAAATAAATTAATTAATAAAAGCAATTTGACTTAGTCAAATAACATAATTAAAAAATAAAATAAAATAAGATAAATAATTGTAATGTAATCTACAAAGGGATCAAATCTCTTGAGGTGCAAACCTCTTTAAGAGTGAAAAGAGATTTGATCCCTCTTTGGCGTTGAGTAGATACAAAGTTAAGATGGATCTAGACTGGTTAATATCTTAATTTGGCACATAAATTTTCTTAAAATAAAATTTATTATCTATTAAAATAACCTTAAATTATTAAATATATAAAATTTATTTATTTAGTTATTTTAATTTATATTTTTATTAATTATAAAATAAAATTACTTATTTTATCACTTAATTAATTTATCATAGTTTTAAGTGAATTTAAATAATTTTTTTTTTCAAATATATAATATACTAGTGTTTTCACATATTCATGAAAAAAAAAGTGGAAACATGCAAGTGTCGTTGAGAGTTGTGGCAAGATTTCATGGCACCCGTTCTTCGAGTGGGAGTCTTGATGTCCACACCCTCATTCTCTGCGCATCCCCAAAACGAGTTGAGCTGAATTTCTTTTCATTGCAGAATTCTGGCCAAGGTAATGGACGATCAAAGAAAATTAGAGGGCACCTTAGTTTTCTCTGTGGTAAGAAGGCCTAATTATGGATTCAACATCTTCACCATGGTCCTCCCTGCGAATATATCTGAGCACTCACAACCCAAATTTCTGAACGATCACTTACTTACCGATGCCAAATCCATCAATCAATAATAATGGCCAGTTCATTTCCCCCCTCTGACGCCAAGCTCCTTTTGCTTCGAGAAAACGTCGATGCCGATATAATTTGCGCGTCGAGGAGAAAGGAAATCTAGTTAAGCCATGAATCTGGTTCGCTTCTCTCACTACTACACCAAGGGCACTTTTGAGACATTTTTTTAAGACAAAAGAAATCTTTTGTCTCAAAAACTCATTTTTTATTTTAGTTATTTTACATTAAAAATTAATATCAATTGATTTTTCTTAAATATAGACTTTAAGACAAAAATAGGTTGAGACAAAAATATTTTAAGACAAAACTTTATATTTAAGACAAAAATAGTTTAAGACAAAAATATTTTAAGACAAAAGTAGTTTGAGACAAAAATATTTTAAGACAAAACTTTATATTTAAGACAAAAATAATTTAAGACGAAAATATTTTGAGACAAAACTTTATATTTAAGACAAAAGTAGTTTGAGACAAAAATTTAAAGACAAAACTTTATATTTAAGACAAAAATAGTTTAAGACAAAATTATTTTAAGACAAAAACAATTTAAGACAAAATTATTTTAAGACAAAACTTTATATTTAAGACAAAAGCATTTTGAGACAAAAATATTTTAAGACAAAACTTTATATTTAATACAATGACCACTTTATATCAAACCTATGTTTAATACGATATTTCACTTCAAATGAAAATGGAGGGTAGCGCTGAGTTTCAGGGTGATCTGTGCGCGTGTTCTGAACTGGAGCTCCTACGCCCTTGCTTCCTCGGCCCCTGCGGCCCTCCGCAGGCCCCCTGCCTGGCAGCCCCTGCTGTTGGGCTCTCAATCCTTCCCGACATCCCCGCAATCGGGCTCTGCCTCCCTCCTCCAGCTAGTGCTGCTGCTGGCACAGCATCTGCGTCTGGGTTTTGCGATCGCAGAGGAGCATAGCCACCGCCATGAGTGTGCCTAGGGGTGGGGAGCCTTCTCCCACCCCACCAATCTCTTCAGAAGAAGCATTCAGAAGATTGCTCTTGCAGAAAGGGAAGAAACGTTTGATTCCAGAAGTCCCGAAATTCATCAAAAAACTGGAGGAAATTCCTGAGATCGCCCTGCCAGAAGACCAACCGATAAAAATCACCCTAGCCCTGGCTAACAGAGGGTTGGTAGGACAATTTATGGGACGATGGCCCTCTACAAAAACAACATATGACTGGATCCAACGCAACTGGAAAACAATGTGATCTGCTATGTTGTCGGAAGAGGGTATTTCATTTTCTAGTTCACCTCCAAAGAAGATCGAGATTTGGTTTTCAGAAACGGTCCGTATTTTATGGGAAATCAGGGTCTGTATCTTAATAAGTGGACCCCCGACTTCGATCCCTCAATCGATACCCCTAAAGAGGTCCCAGTCTGGGTCCGGCTTCCCAATCTTCCGATCCATTGCTGGAGCTATCACACCTTGCAGAAGATTGGAAATGGCCTAGGCCATTTCATTGACAAAGCAGATAACAAGGGCCAATATACCTGCGTAAGAATCTATGTGGAAGTCGATCTGGAAGCTGGACTGCCTGAAGCGGTAAAACTTACAGTCAGAGAATGGCATCACTATCAAAAATTGGATTACAAGCAACTGCCTTTCAAATGCAGAACCTGTCACGAACATGGACACTTCCAACGAAATTGCCCAAAAGCTCCAACCGGGGACAAAGTGGACGAAGAAGGATGGAAAGAAATAAAAAAGGGTAAGGCAGTCCCAAAACCAACTGAGAAGAAAAATTCAGGGCCATTGGTGAAGCCCCGGCCTAAACCAAAAGCCAAAGAAGTTCCAAAAGAGGGTTCTTCCTCTGGGGTAAAGACAGATGCCATTGGAACCCAAGAGGAACTAGAAGACCCGTCGAAGAAAGTGAAAGAAGTAGAGGCAAAGTCAACTCTTCCTCCATCAGAGGATGAACAAGGGGAAAAAGAAGAAAACAAGGAGCGCATCAGTCTGGGCTCTGATTCTAAGGGAGATTCAGAAGATGGAGTCTCAGATTCAGACAGCTCACAAGTCACTCCTATCAAGTCGGCTAGGGGTCGAAAGTCCAAGAAGAAACAGAGAGAGGAACAAACTTATTTGGATGTTCTCCAAGGCTCTCAAAAAACTCTCAAAGGAATGATGAATACCAGATCTAGGCACAAGCATGGTCAGGCTCCAAAAGGAGCCACAACCTTCCAAGCCAGTGAATAATGAAATACGTCTCCTGGAATTGCAGAGGGTTAGGTAGCAGGTTGAAAGAAGAAGCTCTGAAAGACATTGTAAGGATGTACTTGCCTGAAATCCTTCTCATCCAAGAGACAAAACTAGAGGACCTTCTACTCCTCCAAGCAAGCAAAGAATTCTGGCATAAAGGCCAAGGGAGAGCAGTCAGCGCTAGAGGCGCCTCTGGAGGGATTGCCTCCTTTTGGGATAGCTCCAAATATGATCTGATTCACGAAGAATGTTGCCCCCATTGGCTACTCACTAAGCTCCTCCATAAAGAATCTAGCCACCAAGTAAGTATGTTCAATATTTATGCTCCGGTCTTACCATCTGAGAATAAAAATTGTTGGGACTCGCTCCAGTCCCATCTTTTCTTGCACAACCCAGAAAATATTATTATTGCAGGTGATCTGAATGTTACGCTAGCTGCAGAATAGAAAAAGGGGGGCTCACTGGTCAGGGACCCAGCTAGAGAATGGGTTGAAGACCTCATTTTAGATTGGGAATTGGAGGATATCAAGCCCACATCCGGGAAATTCACCTGGTCAAACAAAAGGATAGGCCCCGACCACATTGTTGCTCATCTGGATAGATTTCTAGTCCAATCCTCCTTCTTGACTTGTGGTCTAGTGGCCACCTCTAAAATTCTGCCGAACTACACCTCTGACCATAAACCCATTCTGCTTGAGCTCTCCTTGGATGTAAATCTTGGCCCCATTCCCTTTAGATTTAGTTCTCTATGGATTCATCAAGAAGGATTCCTGGAGGTGGTCTCCAAGGCCTGGAACCGGCAAGTTCATGAAGGATCCCCTTTCTTTGTGTGGGAAGAAAAAATGAGAAGACTTAAAAGGGAGCTCAAGGAGTGGGCTAAAAGGTTGAAAATGCCCACCACCAAAAGAAAGGAGATGCATGACAGTTTAGCAGGCCATCAATTAACAATGGAGAATTCCGATATAACTCAAATCCTTCTTCAAAAAGAAGTAGAGCTGAAAAAAGATCTCCATAGAGCAAGTAGGGATGAAGAAGAGTTCTGGAGACAGAAGTCCAGAAATCTTTGGTTACAGGCCGGAGACAAAAATACAAGCTACTTCCATAAGCAAGCTGAAGCATGCAAGCACTTCAAAACAGTAAATGAAATTCACTATCAAAACATTGTGGTTAAAGATTCTGAAGGCATAAAGCGAGCAGCCCACTCCTTCTTCAAAGATCTTTACTCTGCCCCGAAAGACCCTCCTATCGATTCTCAAGCCTAGCCGATTGATCATATTCCTCATTGTGTTCAAGATTCTGACAATATTATGCTAACTGCTCTGATCAGTATGAATGGGATTAAAGAATCTTTGGATTGCATGGATCCGGATAAAGCCCTGGGCCCTGATGGGTTCACTGCAAGGTTCTACCTAACTTGCTGGCCTACAATTAAAAAAGACCTTCTGAGAATGATCCGTAAATCTCAGACTTGCACCAAGATTGGAGGCAGTACCAACTCGGCCTTCCTTGCCTTGATTCTGAAAGACAAAGGCGCCACCAATTTCAGCAGATTCAGGCCCATCTCTTTGTGTAATACAAGTTATAAGCTGATTACAAAAATAATAGCCAACTGTATTAAGAAAATTCTGCCAGTCATCATCCCTGAAAACCAAGGAGGATTCATAAAAGGGAGAAAGATTCTTGACAATATTGTGCTGGTGCAAGAAGCAATTCATTCAAGCTATCATCGAAAATAGAAAGGCACGATGATTAAGCTAGATTAAGCGCACAGTCAACTCAAGCAAAAGATGCGAAGGATAGGTAGTGGGAGGAAGAGTTAACTCCGATGCAGTAACGAGGGGATGATTACGAGGGGGGTCATGATGACCAAGTAGGTGGGGACCAACGGTCCTAATTTGGGCAATGTACACCTTGCCAGATCAGCACTCATAATCGAAAACAACCATAAAAGGTAATGAGCACTCCTCCCCGCGCATTCTCACCACCTTTTCTTCAGTTTCTCCTCGTAACTCAGTCACACAACAGTCTTCTTATGCCCCCATAGCCTCGTATCCACCATCCACCATTGATTTACTCCATATTTTTGCTCTCGGCATCTTCTACAGGAGCACCTACAGGAAATCTATAGGAGGGGCAGTGGGCTTCTATAGGAGGGGCAGTGAGTCATTTTGAAGGGAGGAAACATGATTTTTGGCACAAATTTTAGTCTGAAGAGGTAGGGTTCATGAATGCCCTTTTTTGAATATCAAAATGTGAAAGATTTGGTCTCAAATTGAAGATAAAATGAGTCTTTAAGAGGGTAGAAATACATTAAAAAATAAATAAATAAAATAAAAGATAAAAATTCTTAAAAAAAAAAAAACACAGTCCCCTCTATTTTTCTATTTCACTCAAAATTCTTTGTCTCCACCTCCATATATGGTTTTTCAAAAGAAGTATAGGCAGTATGACAGGGGGGTTTATGAGAAAAGAGCCCACCAACTCCACTAGACTTCATGCACATCCTCAAATGGTGGAAATATTTACAAGGGAAAACTGGATGAATTTCTTTGAGAAGTTTAGAGGGTCTGATGATGACATTGCCCATGAATTTTCTCTCTCTCTCTCTGGTCCCTCACACAAGAACTCATGCTACTATAACCATTAGAGGCATCTCCATTGAAATAACCCCTAAATTCATCAGTAGGGTCACTACCCTTCCTCTTGGGTTTCCTTAGAGTAAAGATGAGAAAATAATTGGCCAGGCTGCCAAGAGGAAATTTTTCCAAGATAATGAAACCCCTGTTGAAGACAAAAATGGAATTAGGAGGGCTAGTATACCATATCCCTGGGATGAGGTTAGCTACCAAGTGATCAAATACATTTCTTATGAGGGGAGGCACAACATTGTTTATGGATATCATTTCAGAATCCTCCAGGAATTGTGATATGGCATGGATACCCCAGCACATCAAAAGCTCAGTATCCCTTACTTTCTCCTTCAGTCCCTCATTGACTCCAGCACCAAGGTACAAGAGGGAAATTCACAGCAGCTAGCTCATCATGGCCTAATCAAGATCCTAGTAGAAGAAGCCCTCCATACCCTTACAATCCTTATAGCATGGGAAGTTTTTAGAAATATGACAGCTGAGGGTGACATCAAGGCATTAACCTATGATGTCAGTCCTGCTGTCAATGAGGAGGAAGAATAGAAAGGAGGAGAAGATGAAGCCAGTGGTGACATAGCAGAGCAAGAGAGGAAGGAGGAAAGAAAAGAAATAGAGGGGAGAGTTGAAGAGACAGAACAGGAGGTAGAAAAAGAGACAGAGCAGGAGGAGGAAAAAGAGACAAAAGAGGGAGAAAAGGAGGCAGAGAGGGTAGAGCAAAGAGAAGAGTCCCCTGAAACTTTGGAAAGAGAAGTAGCAGCTGCCCTCACTGCCCTCAGTACACTAGTCAAGCAGAAGCAGAAGAGGAAAAGAAAAACCTCCATGTATTTCAGGGCAAGGAAGAGTACCAGAATTAAAACAGGCAAACCTCAGCCCTCATCAAAGACTCCCATTAACATTGAAGATTCACCATCTGCCAAGGTGAAAGAATCTCCTTCCAAGACACCCATAACCTATGAAAGGAGGACTACAAGATCTTCTACATGGAAGGGAAAGGAAATTCTACAAGACCCCAAACCAGACCTATAGGAGGCTAAAACAGTCCTACAGGAGACATTGTCCAAACTACAGGAGACACAAAAACTTGAGGAAAAGATAGGAGGACAGCTAGAGGTGAAAGAGGAAGCACAAGAGCTACAAGAACCTGACCCCCAGCCTAATCTTGACTCCTATTACAGACTACTTGAGGGAGGCAAGATAATCCCACAGAAATTTGCAATTCCACTGTTTTTCGAATTGGAAAAAGAGAGAGTGAGAACACATAGGTGGATGCAGATAGCCAAGTCCAAAGGAGTTGAGGATATTGGCCACATGGAAGACAAACTCAGGGAAATGGGCAGGGAATTGAGTGCTCTCAAAGACAGAGAAGCCATTACAAGAAGCCACCTTGAGAATGAGAATGAATTACTAAGGAGGCAGCTGTAGGAGAAAGAGACTCATTTTGCATACATGGCCAACTTATCCATAGAAGCATTACAATGCAGAACACCATCCAAATATTATGGCATCTATCTGAAGGATCAATGGCTTCAATTCCAAATAAAAACTTTGGCACAAAGAGGCATAATGCCTTTCCAAGACTATAGGCAGTTCATGGATTTGTGTGACCAAATCACCTCTGAGGACGAAGCAAAGATGGCAGAGTAATATCTACACAACATGGCCCTCACAGTCCTGAATATGTGGGACTCCAATGCCAAGCTAGGGGATCTGCAATTAATGGCCATGGCATCATGGATGAAACATGAAGAATTGAGGGCAGCAGAAATGAAAAGATTGTTAATAAAATAGCATAATGAACCATTGATGATAAGAGCTGAGCCATTAGATCCTATGGCACTCATCAGCACACACAACTTGCTTGCCAATGACCCTCAGATTGCCCCTAAATATCTAGCCAATCAGGAACAAGCCATTGCACACTTTGAAGATATGATTAGGCTACTTGGGGATGACTGTGTGCATGCATGCATGAGAAGATGGAACACCCTACCCCACATCTTGCAGATCAGAGAATACAATTCCCCCATGAGGCTGAAGTAGGCACTGAAAAGAGTGCCAATGTACAAGTACTCCATGCAAACGCTGAAGGTCAACTGGATTAGCCTCAAACTGAGTCCTCCACTCATATTAAGCATGCTGGAAGGTAGAAGAGAAGAAGAAGAGAAGGAGCAGTGGAAGGACATAGACAGAAAGGCATGATTTTATGGAGAACATGAGCAGACCACATTAGAAGCCTGGAATTCTAAGGAGGCCACGAGGGCCATGAAAAACCAAGAGATTGACTAGGTTGCTCAAAGGATGAGCAACACCTTCAGTAGGGGGGTGATGATGATCCTAATAAATGGGTAATTATATGGGCTCATATTACCTCCTAACCTAGTCAAATCAACCATTCTCTTAGCTTATTATATGATTTTCTAATTATATTTATGCTTCTAGGGTGAGTTGAGTTAGTTATTACGCCATGTGATCTAACATGTATTTAATGCAGATTATTGATGGATTTCGAGGTCAAATTCAAGGATCTAGTGGTCAAACTGTAGCAATAACTCGAAGTAGACAGAGGAGAGGACTTATAGGAGGTAATCCCCCTCATTTATTGCTCCTCACTTCGAATTCCCCTTCATTCATCTCAGAGTACAAGCAACCAAATCATGCACTAGAAGGCAGCCGATCAAGTGGAAGATGATTGATAGTTATCTCGAGTTTTGGGAGCCAAGCCTCCCTGATTTTAAGGAAGTTGTTGGTAGCTTCAGATGTATAAGTAGAGAGGCCTAGGGCCTCACTAGGGTTGACTTTTTTTTTTCTTGTGTAAACTCTTCTCAAATTTCGATCTTAATATTTTATGACAGTTTTATGTAATCTTCCTATTTTTTGATAATGAAGATGGAATCCTTTTTGAGCTAGCACTAAGTTACCTCAGAGGGCTGAATCTCTTGGGTTAGGGCCCAATCTAAGTATCCAAGCTTCTCTTTACTTGTATTTGTATGCTTTACTTCATTTTGTAGATTAGTTTGTTGTTAGATGTATTTCTCTTATGGTTAAGAATAGGTTGTTTTTGATGATTTAGTAGCTTGCTTCCATTTGTGCTTTTTGTATCAGGTTAAGTAGTGATTCGAGAAGATTCAAAAGGCTAGCAATAGTTCCTTGGCCTCTCTTCCTCCCTCTAGTACCATGATTTGAGGCAAAGACTCTCTTGCTGCCCCAAAAAACACGGATTTTCCTCATTCCTAAGACTTCTAGTGTTTGCAGCTCTCTAGTAGTTTGATAGTACAGTTTTGCTTTTCTTTAGATCTTCTTTATCATATTCACTTCCTGATTTGCAATAGTCCTTTTGCATGCTTTCCTTTCTTACATCATTTCCCAACGTTTCCTTCTACACATCATAGTTTAGGCCATTTTAATGCAAAACCCTGTTTTTCCTAGGATGCACTCATTTCATTGGTTGCTTGATTTTCTTGGTTGACTGTTAGTTTCTATGCAACAGATCTCTTCCAGCAGTAGGCCAGCTTACCATCAATCACACCCTCCATCTAATCCATGCCCTATAGGTCTCCCAAACCTCACCTCAATTCTGCCCTAGTTTCCTTCATTTTTCATAGAACTTCTTCCTCTCTCCTTGAGCAAACCCAATCATATTTCTCTCTCCTGGTGATTCATGGTAGACCTTAGGTGCCCTAACACCTCATTCCAACATTTATCCACCTTTTCCACCCACTCTCAGACCCTCAAAACAACGAAAATTTCTCTCGGCCTCCTCCTGTAGACCTCCTGTAGTTTCCTTGTTTTCCTCCTGTAGTTTTCTTGTGTCCTCCTGTAGTTTTTCCTATAGGCTTTCTTTTGAAGGCCGAGTATGGGAAAAACCTCTAGAAGGCCACCTAAGACCTCCTAGGACCCATCTACACCATCCTACATCCTCCCAAGCTCCAAGACCGCCCTCTAACGCCACCTGTTTGTTGCCACACTCACACACAATAAATTAGATGCATGTTAAATTCACATAAAAACACATAAAAATCCAAAAATATGTTTTTTGCTTATTTAATTCCAGAAATAGCATGATTAGATGTTGTTTACTTCCTTGAGTAGGTAATGGCATTTATTTCATGGTTTTCATAGTGTTTTCGGCAAAAGTAGAATTAGCTTGTTAATTAGGGTTTGCTAGGTTTTACTTTACATTCCAGTCTTTCTCCTTTCTGCAGTTAGAATAACATTTGTAGAGTAATCTTTCTTTCCTTTCATCACACATAGAGCTTCTTCTAAAATCTATAGAAGTTGGCTTGAGCTCCTGGTGATCTCACGTCGGCTGACCAAGTGACAACCTGCAGTGAGAACTAGTACTTGTGCATATAGCACCGACGCTTCCAAGTTTGTTACGAACTACCGGGTTGATAAAAGTAAAGTTGGTAGCCTAGGAGTTGCAACATTCTTGCTACAATACTAGCGCTCACCACTTCCTTTACATTGAACGCTCCTTTAGTCGAATATCCCCATCTTAGGATGTCCTATCCATCTTGATTAGCTATTTTCTTGGACTGTAATTCTTTGTTTACCAACTACCATTGATCAGTTAATGAAGGTTTTTCCCAATAATTTTGATCTTTCCATTGCCTCTAATTCAGATCATTATGTGTGGGTTTCCGGTACTGTTCTACTATGGTACAATTTTGGTTGTTTGTGTAACGAAATATTTCACTCAGGTCCTGTCGACTAAACAACCTCTCACGTTGCTACCAAGCGTCTTTCCAAAAAAGGCACTTTTACCATCCTGAATTTCCCAAAATGTATGTTGTATGAAAAGATCTATATTGTTGGAGGCTAAGTTCCAAGATGAGGATCCCTTGGGTATATTCATGTCTCTTATTTTAGCCACTATATATGCTAACATACTATATTTTCTTGTCCATATATTCTTCCAGAGATAAGGACATCCCTTTACCCATCTCCACCATAATTTCGCCTCGAGCACCTTGTTTAGAACCTCTATATCTCTAAGGCCGATACTCCCTGCTAATTTGGGTTTAATAATGTTAGTCCAAGAAACCAGAGCCCATTTTTTAGCTTGTTGGTCTCCTCTCCAAAGAAAATTTTTAAAGAGCTTTGTGATAGCCTGACAGGAAGCCTTAGGAGAAGCTAAAATTTAAAGTTGATAAACTAGGATTAATCATAAAACAAATTTCAAAAGAACATATATATCTACAATGCTCAGGGATATGAACTCCCACCCATTGCGATTTGTTTGAATATTTTGAAGAATCTCTCTCCTATAGGTCATCCTTAGGGAATTGACAACCAAAGGTATGCCCAAGTATTTGACAGGAAGGAGCACAACTCCAAAGCCCAGGGTAATCGCTAGAAAGGTCTCGATGGATTTCATTGAAGAAAAATATATTGGATTTGTCATTATTTATTGAATTAAGGCTTCTGTGATCCATATCAAATTTTTGAAGATTCTTCGGCGAAAATCACATAGAGAAACATTTGTCGACGCGTTTCAAACCAACCAGTGTGGTTCATCGTCAGGACAAGTTAAATGAGCAGATCTCGTTTTGCACATTAAATAGACAGGGCAGAATATCCCATGACCCAATTTTCCAGACAAGATAACGGCTAAAATGACAACAGCTAGATTTGACCGGGAAACGACTAGTTTGACTTTGATAAGGGGTAAAAACACTATTTATTTAAAAAGGTTAATACGGTTGTAAGTGGACCATTATATAAATTACCATAAATTAAATTTATTATTATTATTATTATTATTATTTTTTATTTTTTTTAGAGTGATCTATAAATAGTTAATTAAATTTTAATTAAAAGGACTTATATAAATATATAATAAAATAAATTAACTTAAAATAGTTAGAATAAGTAAAACACAAAAACTGTATTAAATTAGAATTGTTAGATATCCAAGTTCTTATATACATATTAGTTAGTTATAAAAATTAGAATAAAATAAAATAAAATTTATATTCATAGTCCAAAAAGTTTTAAAAATTATTAGAAATTAATTAGTGATTTATTTAAATAGTATGTTAGTTTTTAAATAATTATAAAATAGATTAATTTAAATTAGATTAAAAAATTAATTACTTTCAAGAGTTTTTTTTTTTTTAAGAAATATTTTAATACCTTTTTATCAATTAAAATATAATTAATTTTATATTCAAAGTGAAAGAAATATATATATATATATATATATATATATATATATAGATATATTTATAGAATATAAATATCAAGTGTTAAAAATATTATAATATTAGAAATTAATCCATATTTAATTTAAATCATATATTAATTGATTATAGAATAGATTAATTTTAATTTAATTTTATTAATTAGTTGAGTTTAAATTAATCATCAAGGAGATTTTAAATGAATAAAATACTAGAGAATTCAAGCGTCAGAGAAAAATATTACCATAAAAGTTAATTAAAAGCTTATTGAAGGGAGGGGGGAAAAGGAAGAGAACTACTAGGAGGATAGGGCTGGTACCCAGCAACTACTGATCTTCCATCCATCTTCTCTATTGAGATTGTTTGGCCTTTTCTCAATCTCAAGGGCTTCTCTAAACTTCCGATGATGGAATTGCGACACTCTAGCAATCACACTAGCTTCCTCAATGCAGACATGATGATTGGTTTTCTCTACATGCTCCGCTAAAGCGGAAGACTTGGTTCTCATATGCTTAAGGTCAGCTGCGTGCTCACTAATCCTTTGATTAATGGAGCGACCAGTCTCACCAATATAGGGGGTCCCACATGAACAAGGAATAATATAAACCCCTTTCATGTCTTTGGGATCAATAGGATCCTTCACAGATCTGAGGGACGTACGAATGGTGTTAAGAGGTCTAAATGTTAGGTAATAAAATATTTCTTAAAAAAAAAAAAAAAAAAAACTCTTGAAAGTAATTAATTTTTGAATCTAATTTAAATTAATCTATTTTATAATTATTTAAAAACTAACATACTATTTAAATAGATCACTAATTAATTTCTAATAATTTTTAAAACTTTTTGGACTATGAATATAAAATTTATTTTATTTTATTCTAATTTTTATAACTAACTAATATGTATATAAGAACTTGGATATCTAACAATTCTAATTTAATACAGTTTTTGTGTTTTACTTGTTCTAACTATTTTAAGTTAATTTATTTTATTATATATTTATATAAGTCCTTTTAATTAAAATTTAATTAACTATTTATAGATCACTCTAAAATAATAATAATAATAATAATAATAATAATAAAATTTAATTTATGGTAATTTATATAATGGTCCACTTACAACCGTATTAACCTTTTTAAATAAATAGTGTTTTTACCCCTTATCAAAGTCAAATCTAGCTATTGTCATTTTAGCCGTTATCTTGTCTGGAAAATTGGGTCATGGGATATTCTGCCCTGTCTATTTAATGTGAAAAACGAGATCTGCTCATTTAACTTGTCTTGACGATGAACCACACTGGTTGGTTCGAAATGCGTCTATGTGATTTTCGCCGAAGAATCTTCAAAATTTGTCATTGTTTATCAGAATTTTAGAAACTTGCATAAAATCCTCCAAAATTTTCCTTAACTTTCTAACTTCCATCAAGGATACACCGCAAAAAAGCATTATGTCATCCACAAATTGTTGATGAGTAATATGAAAAACATTACCATGGAGACATATACCTTTGATCTGAGAAGCTTGGGAGGCTCAACAAATGTATCTTCCCAATCCTTTTGCTGCCAAGATAAACAGGAAAGGAGAGAGGGGATCACTTTGGCATAAACCTCTTGAGGGATTGAAGAATCTCGAAGGGGAACCATCGATTAGGATTGAGAAAACAAGAGTAGAAATAAGGGAAGAAACCCATTGGATCCATCTTGAGTTGAACTTTAAGGCTCTAAGGATACTCAAAAGGTATGGCCAGCTAAGATGGTCATAGATCTTAAAGAGGTCAAGTTTTATCATCATTCCTAGAACTTTAATCTATTTTAGAGAGTGGACTACTACCTAAGAGGTAATAATTCCATCCAAGATTTGGTAGCCTTCCACGAAATCGGTTTATTCTCGAGAAATGAGCTTGGGCAAGAGGGTTTAAGCATTTTGACAATGATAGTGGATATGATTTTATATATAACATTACAAAGAGAAATGGATCTAAACCCAAAATGATCCTCAGAATGAGAAAATTTTGGGATTAAATAAATAAAAGTAGAGTTCAGTCCAAGGCTTACCTTTTGAGACCACTTAGATTCTTCCACCACATTTAATACATCCTATCTAATAAAATTCCAAGCAGCTTGAAAAAATTTGGTAGTAAAACCATCCGGCCCCAAAGTTTTGTTTTTGGCCATTCCTTTAACAACTTCTTCAACCTCCTCGATGGTGACTTCCCTTATTAGGGAAAGTTTTTTATCTTGATTGACCAACTGCGAGATGCTCCTTGTTATTTGTTGGATGGATTCCAATATGTTTGGTACCAGCTACGAAAGAAGGTGTTTGAAGTGATCTATTAAGAAATCCTCCATTTCCTCGTGCTGGGTAAGGTGATTCCCTATTGTTCCCTTTAAGGATAAGATCCTATTATGTTATTGACGTTGAATCATATACTTGTGAAAAAAACTTGTGCTCTTCACTCCTTCCCGAAGCCATTGGACTCAGGATTTCTATTTCCATATGATTTCTTCCTGTTTCCTTATTTCCTCTATTTGTTTAAGGACACGTCCCTATTCGATTGCCAATGCCTCTGATCGGCCTTCTAGGATCATCCTTTTCTATATTCCTTACATTTTATCTTTCAACCAATGTTTCTCAGCTAGGATATTCCTAAACTCATATTTATTCCATCTTTTAGTTTGCTATTTAAGATCTTTTAGTTTGAGTTGAAAAGTATGCATGAAATTTCTACCTTGCATTGTGCTAGCCTTCCACTAGGCTTCAATCTTACCTACAAAATCCTGGTCCCTGAGCCAAAATGATTCAAATCTAAAAGGGTGGTTTTGGGGGACTAGATTAAGATCTATTTCCAGTCTTATCGTCCAATGATCTAAGCCTGGGAAAGGCAAGATGGAGGCCTCAAAGAAAATGTCTCGACTTACCAGGTCCTGAAAAATGAGAAACCTGTCTAGCAAGATGCCACCTGATGTACTCCTCCCTGAATATTGGTCCAATTATATATTCCATTAATTGGTTGTGTATCCACTAGCCTCAAGTCATGGATCATATCTCTGAATGCGTCCATCTCAGGGTCTAGTCTATAGATTGCACCCTTTTTTTCTTCCATTAACGAAATAAGATTGAAATCACCATCGAGAATCCATAGATTCTCTAAACATATCCTTTGAGGCTTCCCTATATTTTGGAGGAAAGTCATTTTTTTCTCCTAGAATGAGGGGACCATAAAGAACTGTAATTAAGGATTCCAAAGAATTTCCAACCATCCCCCACTTCCGTGAGCATCTAATGCCATGACCTTGTAATGTGGCTTGAGACCTTTGACGATGTTCTTCAGTCGATTTTGTGCTACCATAGTTTCTTGAATTATCATAATGCTCATTCTATCTTGTTTGATCATTTCCTTAAGATGCCTTTTCTTGCATCGCCTATTGAGGCCTCTCAAATTCCAGGAGGCAAATATCATTGGGAAGACTTACGGATTTGGTGGAAGACCATTGAGAGCGATTCCACCCTTCCTGAGTTCACTAGTAAATCTCCCACCATTTGGATTGATTCTTGAAAATTATTTCTTCCTCTTTTCTTTCCCCCTCTACCCTATATAATCTAGTTGGGTTCGGTAGGAGCTTGAGATCCCAGACTTCCCTGATTATCTCCAGCTTCTTGACCTTGCTTTTCCTAATACTTCTGAAATGTGTCTCGGTACAACCTTTTTTGGTATTCCGGTATGAAGCATTCATCCATATTTTTCATTCCTTCAACAATTGTTTGAGAACTATTTCATAAGTGCTTAAGTCGTCCCCTGCCTCGTCGATTTACATGATCTCTTGGGTTTTTCCCTGATCATCTTGCTCCCTATCTGTGAGCTCTCCCTAAGATTTTCACTTTGGTTTATTGTTTCCTTTAGGTATGACCCTCTCACCTTCATTGAATGCCAATTGACATGGTTCTTTCGACTGTTCGTTTGCCTCCGCCAAAACCTCATACCTATTATTGCCACCCTAATTTTTATTTTGCATTTTCTGATTGTCGATTTGGTATTCTTTTTGGATCTTCATTTTATTGGTAACAACTTGAAACCCTTCATTCTCATCCTAAGTCTTAGGCTTTTCCTGATGGACTTCTTGTGCCGTTGAACCCATTCCATTTTGAGGGCATTGTTGAAACATATGTCCATATTCATGGAATTTCCGGCATCGGAAAGGTATATGCTCATAATCTAGTGGTTATTCCCATACTTCATCCTGATATTCCAGCTCAATATATTTCGACAAAGGTTCAATCATATTCATATAGATGCATATCCTTGCAGACGAGGTATAGTGCCCTCTTCGTGTGGAATCAACCACTTTGACAAATTGTCTTATAGAATTTCTGATTCCCGCAAGGATCTCTAGATCCCAGAAGTTGAATGGGAGGGCAAACAACCAAACCCATATTGGTGCTGCCATAAACATTTCCTAATTGGGGTTGTACCATTCCTCCTAGAAGAGCATGAATAATCCCACATTGTAGAATAAATATGACTCGTTTTCGAAAACCCTCTCCTTATCCTCGAGATTGGTGAAGATGACAGTAAAAAATACTTTGGCTCCCATCTTCAAACCTATGTGAACTTCCAATTTCCGTTTTAATTTGATCCATTTGATAAGATCCTTCTCTGATGGCCAAATACTTATAAATTTGCAGATTAATGCATGGTCTTTTATATATTTATGTTATTCCTCTAATTTATTGTTTTCAATCACAAATCTCAGTTTCTTGACTTCTCTTGGCAGGCATTGGCCTTTGATATCCACCTTCCATTATGCCCCCATCATAGGGTTTCCATTGTTGTCGCCTTCCTGATTTTTACCACCGTATGAGCTACACTTGGCACTAGTTTCTCCTGCCACTACTCTACTCTAGGACGAGGTCTCCCCTCCATCGCCCCCCCCCCCCCCCCAACAGACCCACTCATCGATCTACTAGTGGCTGATGATTGGGGGAGGATCTCATGTCGAGAATATTAGGTTTGTATCATATTTTCATAATTTTTCATAAATTATTCAGAGATGTTGGGACAAAACCCTAACATATCTCATCCGCTTCTTTATCATATCCTATTATTCATGCATTTTTTATTCATTAAATAAATAACCATTTTCTATTTATAGTTTTTTCCTTTTTACTTTTAGTCTTATTTATATATTTATTATGTATTTTTTTCATTAGGAATTTTCTTAATTCTTAGTTTTTAAATAGCTTTGTCCTTCATTGGTTCTTATAATTATTTGGTATAGTTTTTCTTTTATATATATATGAATTTATATTTATTTATTTATTCTTTCATTTATTAATATATATCATTATATATTAAAATCTTTAGTATTTCTTTTTGTTCTTCTTAATTTATTCTATAGTTTTCTATTCTTGGTTTTATATATATATATATATATATATATATATAAACTTGATTTTCGCAGGAATGGCACCATTCCTAGCCGATTTTTTATTAGTTAGGCGTGTTTTTAGTTTTGGTTTGATTCTTCGATGACTCCATGGCGTTCCTTACAACCAACAGTGAACGAAACATGGGACATACATTCTGAACAAGAAAAATTTAGGGTTTTTCCGTGTATTCAGACATTCTCGGTACTTGGGCAGAGGAATAGATATGAGGTTTTTGTTATTTTGATATAGTCGTAGTCGCAATCGCAGAGTGCGAGAGTGCGTCTCTAGGGTGTTGTGTAGTCGTAGGCATTCCTACAACAGATAGCAATATCAGCAGCGGCTAGCATAACAGACAGGGGCAGCGGGGTTCAGACAGAAGCAATGAGGAGTAGGGCAGAGACCGATTTCTACAGGCATGCAGTGAGGAATAGGTTGGACCTACATCTTTCTCGGAACAGGTTGGATGAAAAATGCATTCAAACATGATAACTGGACAAGAAATTTCAGAACCTGTTGAGACAAATGATTTAGGACAAGTGAAAATTTCCTCATCCGCCAAAGCTGGGAAGTGGGTTTAGGTCAATGCCAAACAATATCGGGGCATTTTATAATGAAGACTAGCCCGTCTAAAATGGGAGAAGACATGGAAAAAATGGTCTCAAAGGGAAAGTACTCGAGCCCTTCACAATAAGCACTCAAACAAGTCCCCTCTACAAGCATGTGGCAATAATAATTCCAGAGGAAAATTCATTGATGATTCTACCTTCTATAGTCCCACATCCACACCTCTCACCTGGTCATTTGATCTTTATGTGAAAGAATTGTTAAATGAAAAAAAAAGGTTGGAGGTTTTAGAAGCTAAAGAGTAGGAAAGAGATCATAAAATTCATATTATAACAGCTGAGAACAAGGCTTTAGAAGAAAGCAATAAAGTTTTGAAAGAACAAGTGGCATTGCTACAGGAATCTCTCTTGATAGGGAAGACACAATGGCAACGCATGAAGGCGGATGTGAAAAAAATAAAGAAATATTTACTGGAAAGTACAGAGGTGTTGAATGTGAAATCATCCCAAGATAAAGGGAAAATGATTTCCCAAATAGACAACCATGAAGAGAAAGAAAGAGAAGAAAGGAAAGGAGATTCCACAAAAGTTTCCAAAACTTGGGCTTAAGTTATTAGCAATTCTTCTCATAAGGAAGGAGAAACAAACATTCGGGTTGGAAACATGCAAGATAGAGAAGGGAAGGAAAGACAAAATAGAGCAACAAACATAATTATTAAAGGGGTGAAAGACTATGGGAAAAAAGAATGTACTCTTGACCTTGCAATAGACTTCTTGAAAGACAAGTTGTTATGGCAAGGACAAATATGCCAAGCATGGAGGGTGGGTAAGTTTAACAGTGAGAGAGCCAGGCCCATAAAATTCATCATGCCTAGATTGCATGATAAATATATCATTCTAAGCAAGAATCATCTCTTGAGGGGTTATCGCTTTTTCCTAGAAGAAGATTTAACTGTAAGACAACATGAGGAAAGAAGGGAGGAATTGTTAAAGGTTAGGGAAACAATAGATGAAGGCAAGAGAACATGGATTTGAAAAGGTAAAGTTGTGATAATGTGATTTGGACCTCCTTCCAAAATAGAGTAGCAAGATGGTAATAAAGAAGAGGCAAC
This sequence comes from Pinus tabuliformis, assembly GCA_031772625.1. Classification (NCBI taxonomy): domain Eukaryota; kingdom Viridiplantae; phylum Streptophyta; class Pinopsida; order Pinales; family Pinaceae; genus Pinus; species Pinus tabuliformis. The sequence goes on from CM062812.1 coordinate 622,872,130, forward strand.
AAACTCTTCAACAGGAAATTAGGAAGAAAGGTCAGTATGGGAGAGCAAGGACAAAGACTCAAATGTGAGTCTTGCATGTAAAAATAAATAACAATCAAGTCATACCCAGGTTTCCTTACGATTAGTTTGTTGGAACTGCAAAGGTTACCCATGGAGGCAAGGACCTGAGTTAGGGCCTATTTCGAAAGATAGAGACATAATTTGCCTCATAGAAACACATGAGCATGAAGGGTGCAAGACACCTCTGTTTGAAGGATACTGGAAGATGGCAGTGTGGAACAAGGCAACAGGGAATGGAAAAGGGCATGGGGGTATCATGGTTTTAGTGAGGGAGAAATAAGGTTGTCTCATTTAGTTAGAAAAAGAAGACTCAAATAAACAATTCATTTAGTTTAAAATATCAGAAAATGGAAACCACATCAGAATTGCAGCATGCTATTTTGCTCGCAAGTTTCAAAAATCTACAAAGGTAGAGGTCTTGACCACAAAGATCCATTTGTAGCCTTAAAAGCAGATATTTCAACATATTCTCAGCTAGGTGAAGTCCTTATAGTGGTTGATTTCAATGCTAGGACTGCAAGTGAGCAAGCTAGCATTCTTTGCTGTAAAGAAGACTACAACCCTATTTGGCTTACAAAAGAGAGTAATCATAAGTGGGAAAGAATTTCAGAGGACAAGGGTTGCAATCTTTTTCGTGAGCAATTGCTTACTCTATGTGGGGCCTTTGATTTAGTCATTTCAAATGGTTTGACTAGATGGGCAAAGTCCGATAATTTCACTTGAAATACTTACAATGGAGCAAGTGTAGTAGATTATGTAATTTTCTCGCATGGTTTGTGTGAGAAAATGGAGGAAGTTTTGATTGGAGATCAGCTTTGGGACTTAAAATCAGATCACAAGCCAATTTATTTAAGTTCCTCTTGGACTGGAAAGAAACAATTAGAGTAAAAAATTCAGCATGTCCAACAAAATCTCATAAAGGGCAGAATTCTTTTGACTCCAAAAAATTGTAATACCTTCAAAATGATGCTAGAGAGGCTCTTCGAGAAGGATAAAATCACAATTCACGGCCTTCATAGTCATGAATTAACACATTTAATTCAATGCGCACTTGCAAAGTGAAACAAAACAAAAACTAAGAAGTTTGAAACAAATTTCTTTCCGGTTAATGCTTGGTTTGATGAGGAATGCAAAAAGGCAAGGAGAATGTGGAAAGAGTCAAACATGGATAACATAAAGCTCAAAGCTTACAAGAAGTTATTAAGTAAGAAAAAGGTTGATTTCATGGTTTCAAGGAGGGAAGAACTAATCTTCCTTGGGAAAATTAATCCCAAATTATTTTGGAAGGAGCTCCAACCGAGAAAGATACAAACTGGAAATAATATTACAACTTCTAAATGGTTTGACTATGCAAGGCAACTCTATGAGCAGGATCCCAAGCTTGACCCTCCCCCCTTGGTCAACATTGATATTAAACTCTTCATGGTGCAAGAGGTAGAGATGGATATCAAGAAGTTGGGTGTTGGAAAAGCAAAAGACTTAGCTGAACTCCAAGCAGAATATCTAAATTGGGGCTCAAAGATCCTTGCACCTCACATTACAAAAATTTTCAACAACATCATACAACAGGGGCTCCCCGCAGATTAGACAACTAGTCTGGCAATACCTCTCTTTAAGGGCAGTGATGTCAATAATGCTTCCAACTATAGGACCATCATGATAAACCCTTTGTTTACAAAGTTATTTGGAAGCATGCTAGAAAATAAAATTAGCAAGTGAGCAAGAGAAAGAGATAGGCGTGCTAAAGGGAAAGCAAGTTTTAGATGTAAACATTCCATAGTTGATCATTGTATAAATTTAAGGCACATCATTGAAAAATTTTGGGAGAAAAAGGAAGAAGTATTTTGTTTCTTTGTTGATTTCAGAAAAGTGTTTGACACGGTCCCTAGGGATAAGATTTGGCACAGAATGGAGGGAATTGAGGTTCCTAAACATTTGAGAGCATATGTGCATAGGATGTATTAAGAGGTGAAAGCCAAAATTAGAACTTCAGTGAGCATTTCTGAAAGTTTTAGAAGCAATATTGGGGTCAAGTAAGGTTGCCCATTGTCTCCTACCCTTTTTGGTTTATATATCGAAAAGCTTGAGTTGTTAAATTCACAAGGGGGTGATGGTATCTATTTGGGCAAGTTTGTTATAAGGCTTATTTTGTATGCATATAACCTTATTCTGATTGCTAAATCGGCTCTTGGTTTGCAAGAGCACTTACTATCCCTTGAGCATTTTTGTAGAAGTGTGGGGATGCAAGTCAATATCAACAAAATGGAAGTACTGGTTTTCTCTGAAAAGAAAACATAACCAGCATAAGTTCTACTTTGAAGGCAACATTCTGGAAGAAGTTGTGGATTACAAATACCTCGGAATTGACTTCAACAAAAATCTAAGTTGGGATGGTTGTAGAAAGAAAAGAACTTTGGGGGGTTGGAAATAATTTTATGCTTTTCAAAATAGGTGTAGAGAGACAGAGTTATGGGACTAGAAAACCACTCAAACTCTTTTTGGGCTTTTAGTGATTCCAGTGATTCTTTATGGTTGTGAACTATGGGCCAGCAGTACATCTGACATGCAGTGGAAACAAATTGAGAAAATTCAAAAGCGTTTGATTACAAACAAATTCAAGATTAAAAGTGAAATTCCTTATGCTATCTTGTTAAGTGAAACAAGGGGTTTCTCCTATTGAAGCAATTTCTATGGTGCGAGTCATAAGGTATTTAAAAAAAAATGAGCAAATGGAAGAGGGTAGATGGCCTAAGGTTGTCTTTAATGACATATTGTGCAACATAAAAAAGACTTGGATGCAGCAAAATAACAAATGGTTTAGTAAATGGGGTATTTTCTTGAACACGTGTCCCATAAACAACAAAGAGATAAGGTTTTTTTATGGATAAGTTCCACAAGCGTACTTAGGATAAGGAGCTAGGAAGAAAGAAGAAAGTACTATATTGAAGTGTTTAATCCCACTCATAGTCATCAACCAAAAGCATACATAGAGGCCAATATCTCTTGGAGAGCCAAAATTCTTATTGCTCAGTTAAGGACTAATTCTCATAAACTCCGTTGTGAAATAGGGTGCTGGAAAAGGCCAAAAGAAGTGTGGGAGGAAAGAGTATGTATTTTTTGTTCTTCTGGAAAAGTGGAAATAGAAAAACATTTCATTTTAGAATGTGAGGCCTTCAAAGACAACAAGGAAAGTTATGCAAATATGTTGGTAGCTAGCTCTTGGGATAATCTATTTAGCGAGGGGTTTGTCGAGAAGCTGGGAGAATTTATTGTGAGGCTTCACAGAAAAGGGTCAAATACATCAAGCAGATGAATAAGTAATATGTCCCATATGCTATCTTTAGCCTTGTGGACGTTAAAATGATTTTATTTCTTTATTTATTTATATATATGTGTGTGTGTGTGTCTGTGAGTCTACCTTAACGAAATATTCTTTTTTACCAGAATCCAACCATACAATTTCAAGCAATATTGTGATTTTTTTTATGTTTAAAATACATTTTTGAATGCATAAATGGATTCATCACCCTTAAAAACCTCTACGACACTTGAATTCTATAAATTAAACAACTTAAACTCAAGTTTTCAAAAATTTTGCTAGATTTTAGTTAAAATTAACAAGAAAAATGCTCTAAAGAAGGTTTATTCATCTATAAGTTAGACTATGCCTATATATAAAATCCAATTTTAAATTCACAACCAAGCCACACACCAAATTGGTCTATGAGACCCCCATGTTAAGGGCTATTCGTCTATAATTTAGATATATATATATATATATATATATATATATATATATATATATCCAATTTTAAGTTCATGGCAAAGCTTGGTGTATGAGACCCCCTTGTTAAGGTCTATTAGTTTATAAGTTGGACTATATATATATATATATATATATATATATATATATATATCCAATTTTAATGTCACAGCCTAGCGAGACACCAAATTGGTGTATGAGACCCCCTTGTTTGTGGGACAAGGGACCCACCTCCGCACAACAATTTTACTAATAAGCCTATGAAGGTATACATATTCTACCCCCTTTGGTTTTGAACCTGTGACCTCTTAAGAGGAAACACATGCTCTTAACCATTAGGCCCCCTCAAGCTATATATATATATATATATATATATATTCTTTTAATTCTTCTTAATACTATTGATTGTTTTGATCAAGTCTCGTTTTTATTATTTTAAAGTTATATTATTTTATTAATTATTGTTTAATTATTTATTATTAATTTTTAAGTATTTTTCTTTATTTAAAGGTTTATGAAGGTTACATTAACCCTTGACTAAAAATTATTACATTTACAACTTAGTGGATAGGGGTGCCACTATTTCACTAAGTAGAACAACAAGTCTTCAGAGACATGAACCCACACAGTTGGAGACATGAAATGTGTGCCATACCACTGGAGCTAAGTTCATTCAACAATTGGTAAATAAAATGATTTAAAGAATATATTTAAAAAAAAATGTAGAAAATTTAAACTACCACTTTAACTTCCATTACTACACAATTATATATGAGTATATTTTCCACATTTTAAATCAATAAAAAAGGTTTAAAACATTTTTGAATATATAAATATATATGTTAAAGAAAATTCTATAAAATTCATCTAAGTATAAAATGGAGAGTAGTTTATACACATATATCATAATAACTTTAATAAACACTAATAATTAAACCAACATAGATCCATCTAAAGTATGGATCTACCAAGCCTCGAGAGGGATCATATATCTTTTCATTCTAAAATAGGTTTGCACATCTTTTCACTCTGAAAGAGGTTTGCACCTCAAGAGATTTGATTCTTTTCAAAGATGGTTAATTAATGTTTTGGAAGAAATGTTGTAGTATCCTATGTAAACTCTTGACACTTTCAAATTACATAAAAAGAAAAATAAAAGTAAAAATAAAAAAATCATTGCATTGAGAGACACTATCCAACTCAGTGTGGAAGAGATGTCATTTTATATAAACATTAAGGGTTGTAGCACTCTAGGTTTTGACAACCTATGGTATTTTTCTCTAATGTATTTCTCTACTAGCTTATTTAAAGACATAAAATTCCAATAAATTTTTATTTTTTTCAAAAAATATACTTTTGTTTAACGAAATTAAAATGATACATATAGATTCTGTTCTTCAAGCGCTGGGTGGACGATCCATCATAGTGGCATAAAATTGTGGGCAACATAAACGCAGGAGTTGTCTATAATGCGACTTTTTGGAGATTCCGGTGACGGAATCCGGCGGAAGAAATTGAGGTTAAATTGATTTGTTGCAGTTAAAATGGTTTTTTAACTGCATATTTGGATTCAGCGCCCTAAAAAACCCCTGGGACGCTTTGATTGTGCAGAAACTAGCTATCAAACTTGCGATTCCAATAAATTGCTGCCAGATTTTTGACCGAGAAAAACCCACTGGAAAGGCTTCCAAAAAATCGCATTATAGAGAACTGCCATACATGGCATATAATAACACTCCAAGGATTTAAGGATTCCACATAAAGCATCCTGGAAATTATATCAGAAATTGCACATTCAATGCATAGGGCCACCAACAGGTTGCATCGATGAAACTCATTTTTTTTAGAGAGAAAATCCACATATGGCCGAAGCCTACAGATATTTTTACAATACGGCCGAAGCCAGCAGAATACGGCCGAAGCCAGCAGATTTAATGGCCGAAGCCAGCAGAATACGGCGTAGCCGTTCGAAATCGCCCAGCGAGGGACCGCCGCAGGACTCGATCACGGCTGGGGGGTGCGAAAGCCAACCGCCCCAGCCGTCTTAACATGCACGTCATGTGCGGGCGGATCCTATTTCCAACTCTACTGCATATTTAATGCACGTTGAGATGCAGGGGCGATAGCCACATGCAACGCCCGCCATGATGACTAGGGGGCAATAGTCATCACGGCGCGCGTTGTATGTGGCTATCGCCCCTGCATCTCAAGCGCATTAAATATGCAGTAGAGTTGGAAATAGAAAATGCCTCACGTGCGTATCGATGAAACTCATTATGTAATAGATGTACAGGGATGTGCCCAATTCCACAATTTCGGCGGTTCCGTCAGGTTAAATGTTGTCCGGGACAATTTAGAAAATATGAGAGTACACATTTGCATTGGGAAACACATTTGTACCAGTAAGTATTTAATAACAATGACGACTATGTTATGAAATACTACGATCCTGCTAATGTAACGTGATGCTTTCTATTACTTGTCGTAGTCGTAGGTATGATTTAGCAACTTTTTATGATTTCATTGTGCGGTGAAGTAACCAAATGCGTCACCGGGGAAAAGAAAAAGGACAGTTCTCATATAGCTGTGTACGAAGAATTCATTGTATTGCACCACTATATTGAAATTTCAATGTACTTCTTCTGGGCCATTGGTTTTTTATGAAGTACATAATGAAATGTCATTAACTGCAGGGTTATACAAAGCGTGCAATGCATGGTTTCCAGGTAATCTCAGTTGAATGAATTGATGAGACAATTTTACAGGTTGTGGTGTTGTGAATTCATGTTGTATTTAATTTTTTCAGTTTTTAGATTGAAAACATATATCTATGTGTCATTTTGAAAGGATATTTAACTAAATTTAACAAATTTAACGGCTTTTCAATACACCAGGTTAGAATGTACCATATTATTGTATTTATTTTATATTTAAGATTGATTTTTTTATATATATATTAACATCTGTGTATTAATATGGTATAGTAGTAATTTGAACAAATAGAAATTTTCAACTATCGCTATAATAAATAATCTGCATATTATATATGCCAATACTTTAAAATATAAGAAAAGTCAAAATGTCCAGATCCCATTGAAGTAGACCCTATCTCAATAAAAACTGCTTTTTGATTCCATTAAATGAACTTTATAATAAATAATATATATATATATATATATATATTTCAAAATTAGACATATTAATCTTTAAACCCTATCTCAATAAAAACTGCTTTTTGATTCCATTAAATGAACTTTATTTAATATATATATATATATATTTCAAAATTAGACATATTAATCTTTAATAATTTCCTATTATAATTAATATATAGTAGTTTTTTTAATATAATATTTCATTAAAATATAAATTTTATGTTTTATATATATATATATATGTTAAATTATATTTATTATTAATATCTTAACTAGTAGTCTAGAATTATTTTAACTTTGAATCTATGAACTATCCAAAGGAATCAAATTTCTTGAGGTGCAAATCTCTTTTAAAGTGAAAAGAGATTTATCCCTCTCGTGGCTTAGTAGATCCGGAGTTAAAATAGATCTAGGTTGGTAAATAATAATTGCACAGAGAAGAGCTCTCCATCATAGTATGGAAGAGATATTCTAATATCTTGTATTATCCATCGTGTTATGTAAACATTTTGACTCAGTAAAATTACATAAAAATAAAATAATAATAATAAAATTGAGGTAAAATAGTCAATTTGCCGTTGATGGTTTTTGGGTTCCATGTTTTGACAACTCATGGTTTTGTCAATAGTATTTTTCTGTAAGAAGAAGTGTCAAGAGGGATCAAATCTCTTTTCACTCTAAAAGTGGATTCCACCTCAAGTGATTTGATCCCTCTAGGTCCTTGGTAGATTTATGTAAACATCTCATCTTGACTCAGTCAAATTACATAAAAATAAAAATAAAAAATAGAATTACAAAAAAAATAATTAAAATAATAATAAAAATAAAAATAAGGTAAAATAGTCAATTTTCCATTGGTTGTTTTTGGGCTCCATGCTTTGACAACCCATGGTTTTTCCAATGACATATATATATATATATATATATATATATATATATAGATGGATCTACTTTGAGTAGAGAAGGACCAAATATCTTTTCACTCTAAAAGAGCTTTGCACCTCAATAGATTTAATCCCTCTTGACGATTGTTAGATCCATACTTAATATAGATCTAGGCTCGTATAGGTTTATTTTTTGGATCTGAGTAGAATAATAATATGACACTTGAAATTTAATTCACCACCTCCTCCATGGTTCCTCTCCTATAGATTTAAAACTAAAAGACATTTCCAAAATAATCTATTATTTATTGTGAAGAGCAAGGAATTTTAGGGTGAAATTTTTCCAATTGACAATTTTTTGGACATTTTTTGGGAAAATGCTCGTCCATTGATTAAAAGTCACCTGTTTTTTACATATATATAATTAAATTGATTATATTAACAAAAAACTTAGCATGCGTGATAGTAAATTACGTGTTATTCATTTACATGTTAGTCATTGAATATTTTCATATATCAACGTTTCATGTTTTATGCATTAATAACAAAGATATTAATCTCCTTGAAAACTAGAGCATCAATCATGGACCATGCACCTTAGTGATCAATGAAAGGGTGGGGCACTCCCATATCCCTTAACAAAATGACTCGACCTGAGTCGAACGAGTGGAAGAAGTCCCATTATGCCCATGATCAAGGTTGGTAGTAGGAGAATAAGCTACAACAAAGACTTTATTTCAGGTAGGGGTGGGTTTATATATTACTCTTAGCATGCTTTACATTTGAAGGATATGTAAGTACAAGAGAGTTTAATTGTTTTAATGGCCCAAGCCCCAAGAGTTAGTTCAGTTGGTCAAAATCAGTGCCTCGCCAATCAGGAGGTCACAGGGTCCATTCTCCCCAAAGCCCTTGGGGTTATGCCTAGCTAGTGGTCCGCGGGGCTAGATTCCCTTTGGGGTCGATCAACCTAGATTTTTCCGTGGACGTAGCCACCACCCGTTGACCAAGGTGTCCGTGAACCACAACCAAAAAAAAATTGTTTTAATGGCCCAAATGGTGTAGTTGGATGATGGAAACAAGTGGTGTGATTGTCACATGCCTTGAATTCCCCTGGGGAGTGGATTGGGAACTCACCTAGTCTGATTGTGTCTTAGCTATGAGAACCTTGATGGGGAAGATCGAGTTCATGCTCTCGCTAGTTCTTTGGCTTTCTTTTCGCAACGTGGGAGATTGCTTGGGCACATGAAGTAAAATTCAATTCACTTCCCTAATGATGGATTACCTCGTCAGATTTGAAGACAATGTAGATTTATTTGGATAAGCATTGGTTTCGAGATGGGCATAGGAGTTCGAGGTTGATGGTTTTTGTTAATAGAGAGGTTAGAGAGGTAAATATTTACTTGTGTGCCCATTCAGGTTTGTCATTTGATCAAAATTATTTATTGGGTGTTGTTGCTTTAATTTTCTACGATGGCTCTTCTTTTGTAACTAGATTTTAGTCTGTGATTTAGGTTTGAGAGAAATTGTTTGCCTTATTATCTCCTTTCTCTTAAATAATGTTTGGAATGTTGAGAATTAAGACACTTAGAAGCACAATCAATTGTGTTGGGAACTTGCTAGTGAAATGTGGTGTTGATAGGACTTCACTAGGGAGTGTTTTGACTTAGTCTTGGTTTGTTTCCTTGATTATTTGTGACAAAACCAAATTTAGGTGGGACCCATGAGTGTGAGGTTGAACTCAGGAGACCAACAAAGAATAGTATAGATGAAATACAAAGCTTGTAGGAAGAAATCCTTTAGTCGTAGCTTATGTACAATCGACTGGAAATCGACTTGGCTTCCACAATGGAAACTTTGGTAAAGCAATAGACACACCTACAATAGATGGAGGAGGAAATCAATATTCTTCAGTCCAAAAATGGGGAGTTGCAACAAAGTCTGGATCAAGCTCGGAAGACCTCTCCTTCTTTTGACAACTTTTTCACCTTTGTTCCTATTAGGGTCACTAATTTGAATGATAGGGATCCTCTTTAAGAGCTAGAGAAATCAAATACATTTCCGATTTTCCACTAACTTTATTGGTTGTTATGGGGGTTAAAATTTGTTGTATCTTGAGCATGTTTTAACATACATATATTTGTATAAGTCACAAATTAATATTATTTTACTTTCAATTCTAAACAAATATCATGTAAATTGATAAGTATATGTTGATAGAATTGAACTATCATTTTTATAATTTTATTATACTATTATAATTCCATACACAAATTTTAATATACAAATATTTTCGATTCTAATTCATAATGAATTACTAAATAAAATAAAATAAAATAAAAAAATCAAAATATTATAAGTGTGTCAATTTAATATTTCATATAATTTTCAAATTTCAATCATATGATTCATGTGCTAAAAGTGCTCCTCGTTACATTTTTATTAGTTCCTATCCTTCAAGTTGTAGGGACTATAGTAATCGATTCCTGCTAGTCAATTAATTAGGCACAAAAAATGATGATATATCATTGTTTTAAACCAAAATTTTATCAAAATCATACATTACATTTTACATTTTCACATTTTACCCTATGTGTAAGTTGGATAACTTAGTTGACCTCTTCCAGAGGTAGATATCCAATTCTTCATTATGTTATAAGTTACATTTCATTAACAATTTTTCACAAATAAACTAACATTAGCATTTGTTTACTAACATTGAATTTTTTCATGAGTATCCCTTGAACTTGATCTTTCTTTGCATCATTTCAAACTTTCCACCGCCTTGTAAGCTTTATGACATATGGACTTTGTTTTATGCTTGACAAGCACATAGGGATAATAACATTCTCATTTTGTTCAGGTGAAGACTCCTTCAATATTAAGTGTCTTTGCTTTTACTTCTTGACCTTGAACTTTGGACTGATAGGAGGAGAGCCTCATGACCTTGAACTCTAGACTGATAGGAGGAGAGACACATCCTCCCACCTGTTGCTTGACCTTCTCGTTTGCTTTCCTGACTTTCCTAAATCATAATATAAGAATGATAACCCTAAAAACAAAAAACAAAAAAAAAAATAAAAATAAAAAACAAAAAAACAAAAACAAAAACAAAAAACAAAAAAAACAAAAAAAAACAAAAAACAAAAAACAAAAAACAAAAAACAAAAAAAAAACAAAAAACAAAAAACAAAAAACAAAAAACAAAAAACAAAAAACAAAAAACAAAAAACAAAAAACAAAAAACAAAAAAATAAAAATAAAAATAAAAATAAAAAACGACAAAGACAACATACAAGGACAAGAAGCATTGGATATGGAGTTCATCATAGCGTGAAGTTTATAGCAAATAGTAGGTTGTGTATGACCGAGAAAGACGCATTTGTTTTCTATGTGAGCATGCTAGGGGACAAAAAGAAATTGATCCATGAGTGTGGCATGTACCAATCAACAAGCAGGAAACAATTTGGTATGTAGCATTCAAAAAACAAGTGAGCAACAATTTAATAGATAATTTAGGGATTAGCTACTAAAATTATACTACTGAAACTAAGATGCTACTGAAATTTCTACTACTAAAGTTGTCTATGACTTTACTCAGATGAAGTCTTGCACATCACTGATCACTGCTCAAATTATGACTGATCATTTTTTTAGAAGTAAACTAAATAAACTAAATTAAGGGGGTGGACATTTACCTGAATAAGTTTATAAGATAATATATATCGCCTTCCTTCATGTTGGCTTCTATAGCTTAGTAATCTCCCTAATTGCTACTTTCTCTTCTTCTAGCATTAATGTTAATCCTCATCCCAATGAAAAAAATATATGGAGGGGGATTACTTCATGAATTGTTTGTATTTCCGCAATCATAAGCCTCCTCAACTAGGAAATCTGCAAGTTTTGTTCTATCCAATATTGATAAAAAGGTTTAAAAATAGCTTTTAATAAAAGTAAAAATCATAAAATTTACTTTACAATAAAGAATTTCCCTTCATATCTAGTGCACAAATCTTATGTAAACCATCTAGTTCTAACATAATCCTCTATTTCCAACCATCATGATTGACAAATGGTTCTTACAAGGAAGAAGCAAGAAGAGTTTGATGCATTTAGGAATCAACCAATGAAATGCATCAATTGTTGTTATTTTCCTTTTTCGTATACTAGTTTAATGTTTGGAGAATGATTAGGTTTAGGGTTTCTCTTGAAGATACATTGAATATGCAAAGAGCTACCAAGATTCATATCACAGGTTTTGATTTTCCCTCCATCTCTAGTTTGCAACACCTTTTCCTTCAAGGGAAGTTAGGACTTTTCAAGCATAAAAGCAATGGATTCCCACGTTGTTGATGAAAGCCTGGTATGAGAAAATATTACCAAGAATCAATTTCACTTTGGTAGCAGTGGACATACTCAACCTATAAATATTCACGTAAATTTTTAAAGGTGAAAGCAACACCACAATAGACGTGCATCCACAAATGGGAAGGAAGAGGAAATGTGATGTTATTTTGCCAATATCATAAACATTAATTACCTTTTTGAGCCACTAATTCATCCTTGACAGACTAGAATTGAACCTATAATTTCTAACCCTACAATGACCAAAGACATCGGTTGAGCCACATTAGTCTAGGTATTATGTTATCCCCACTTGAAAATCATAATCCTGCATTCTATGGGGATTTAAGGATATGGTTATAGCGTTGACCCTTAAGACCCTTACAAATATTTTGTAGTATGAGTATGTTTTCTCTTAAGCAGTACAATAAGATTTTCTTACCGTGCAACTAGTAGTCATAACCCTTTCCCTTTTAGAAAATCAATAATGCCCTTTCTTTACGGTAAGTTTTTCTTACCCTTACCAATGTTGCTTCTATAAGTACCAGCCAGTCCAGAAAGAGTATTATTGTTGTAGTGACAAGTATTTCTCTAGATTTAGACATGATATGATTTCCTTCTCACAAGATTTCAGAAGGTTACAACTTTTTTAGGGAAATAGCCTTGTTTTTCAGGGGGTTCGAGGGCTCCCTGAGCCATTAGTCTGCAAGTTTATTTGGCTTTTAAGAGACAACATTAACTACATTTGAACTAGACTCCCCTACTTCTCTTCCTATACTTTCTGTAAAATAAAGGTCACCTCTCTCCATCCCACTTCAATCCATAGAAAATAAATCCCTCTCAATTGAAACAATCGTGACTATTTCCCCAAGGTTGGTCTATCCCTATTGTATCTACATGTAAACTAGTGACCACCCTTTGAGATTTAGCTCATCGTCTTGGTTTGTGGTATACATGCATGTAGGCACTTATGGAATGAGAGATACGTGGCTATAATGTGGGCCATCCTATAGGTTATAATTGGTGTTTAATTAAATAAACAACGTGAAATAATTCTTTTAATTATTTTGTAATTGTGATGGCCATGCACCCTACTAGATATTAGATTTCAGATTCATGTGCTACATGTGTCTCTCATCATGACTTCTTTTTACTATTGAAAGGGTTAGGTGTAAAAATATTTGAATATATTTTCTAAGAGAAACAATGTGATTCTCACGTTTGTGTAGGCCATATAGAACTTTGTACCTATTATCAGCTTTATCATGGCTTTCGATATTGTATGAGTTTTATATATGACAATCCAAAAGTGGTATGTACATATATCTTGATTAGAAATTTCTTCCTAGAGGAATCACCAATCCCTACACATAGATCCATTCATTGTATTATGTAGTTGTTTGTTTTTTTGTTTTCTTAATCTTAACAAATTTTGATTGATTTTATAGGATGAAGGAGTAGCTCGCAAGGGAGGGAAAGGATCTAGCATTTGGGATATATTCTCCCACATTCAAGGTTCAGTCCACATAGTACCACACATAAATATAGTTACATCGTCGCTAATATCATGGCTTCCATCACGATGTTACATGCACTATTTGATTTATTTGTTGTTATTGAATGCTAACTTGTAGGTAAAATTGAATATGGAAAGCATGGTAATGTTGTATTACATCAATACAACAAATGACATACTTTCCAAATAATGGCTAGCAAGAAATATATTGATTATGACTATCCAGGGCACCCCTTTATTGAGTAGAATTTGAACCTGCTTTTATGTAGTGCTAATGTGGATGCACTGCAACTATCTAGTGAAGTTGTTGAGCATGTTGAGGTAGAGATTGTCCAGCATATTGAGGAAAAGGTTATTGAGTCCACTGAAGTGAAAATTAAGGGAGGTGCTTAAAATAACTAATTTCTTTGGATATATAAATAGTATGCACTAGAGTTACTCGATTATGTTTGTATAGTTTGTTCACTTGAGTAATGATCATGATAGTGTAATCAGATTACATGGTTGTTTTATAAGATGATTCTTAATTATTATAGTTCTATATTATAATGGATATGATCAGGATATTTCTTACTTGCATGTAAACCAATTTGTAATATTATCTGAGGAGAGATGCCCCAACAACCACTTTGTAAGATTATATGAGCAAAGATTCCCCAACAACAATCAGGATAGAGATATCATGATTTGGTTTTACTTAATTTCCCAACCAAAAAATAAAGTCCATACAAAATATTTCTAAAGCACTTAACAATTTTAACAATCACACTAACTTCCTTTGATGAGGTTTTTGGTCATAAATCAGGGATGATTTTAAGAATTCATTAATGTCTATTAGAAAATAAAACCATGAAAAGGTAAAGGTGGAGTTGTATGGAATTTAGAGTCAAATTCCAGATTGATTTGTGTGATCCAAGTGGATATTGGTGGCCACCCACCTATTCCACTTGGACCTCCACCATTGTTTCTTTTCATGTTCCTTCATCGTAGCACAACTTACTATTTTTGGCAATTGTACGAGTCCTAAACTTCTGGAGCCATTTTGAGGAACTAAAAGACGTTTTTAGGCAAAATGGAGAAAACATAAAAGTCCCAAACTAGCTTACTTGATATTTTTGGCCTCCTCTTCAAAACGAGGTATTATGATAGCCAAACAGAGATCATATGCCAAAGATACGACCTCGTGAAGTTGATGTACCAATTTACCCAAATGGGGCCCACAGTTTTGGCGCTTCATCTCCTAGGGTTAGGTTTTTTTTTTATTTTTAGGGTTTTCCATTGTTTCTCAATAATAAATAAGAATTTGAGCTTCATTGTGACACAATTCATAAGCATGTAGCCACCACATCTCTTCTCAGAGATAAGCTACCATTTCCCGAGCTAGTTTATTTTTATTTTTGTATGTAAGCATATTTCAATTCTTTGATATTAATGAAATGAATTTTTATTTTTTTTGCATCTCTATGTATATGGGTATTTCTTTATTTTGTTGCATTCTTGCATAAGTCTGGATCAGTGGTACCAGAGCTGTGTGCTCTTTCTCTGTTTTTCTTTGCATGTCCCCAACGAGGTCAGGGTATAAGGAGTTAGGGCTAGATCTAGTTGAACCTTTGCAAGGCCAACCTCACAAAACATGATAGCCTCCCATGGCGGAAGAAAAGAAAGATGAGGGGGCAGGAGATCATTTCAAAATATTGCTCGAGGAAGCCCTTGAGTGACAGAGGAACGTGATGATCGATAACTTTTCCCAGATCCTTTCATGGCTACCCACAAGCGATGCATCTTCATCCAATAGCCACTCTGGAGGCACCACTCCTTTTAAGGTAGAATTTAACTTTGATATTACTATATTTGAGGGCCAGATAGATGCAGACGTTGTAGATAAATGATTAAATTTGTTGGAAGAATATTTTTCAGTTCATGACATTTCCAATCGGGAAAAGATTACTCTTGCACTTCTCAAAGCCGCCTCACACATTAAGGACTAGTGGGAAAAATACCATGAACAAAAGGATGAGAGGGAATCCTCATTGTTTTCAAGTGCACGCAATTAGAATTCTTCTTGAGATGCCAAGAAGGAACAATATTACCCTGTCGGGAGCTATGAAGATAAATACATAAAGTGGACCATGCTATGGGAGGGAAGGGACCAAGATGTGCCGAAGTTTACAAATTCTTTCCATACCCTTCACACAAAGCTAGGTATCAAATATTTGAGTGGAATTTGGTACTCAAGTACCACGATTGTCTACACAAGTATGTCCAAGACGAGATGGAGTTCCTGGACATCTCCTCACTCGGCACATTGTACTGCCTACGCTGTTAGGATGAGAAATATTTTAAACAAAAGAAGCAAGACTTTGGATTTGTGAATCTAAATCAAGGAAAAGGTGCCCCCAAACCACAGAGCAAAGGACAAATCCAAGGCGGTGCGACCCAAGACAACTCGTCGAAGTCGCAAACAAAGAACAACACCATGAAGACAAAGAAGGACACAAGAAAATGGTGTGAGTTCCATAAGAGCTCCACTCACAACACAAGTGAGTTTCAGTCCAACCAGTCATTGGTGGCCGAGCTAAAGGCTTCCAAATTAGATGCATGTTCCGACACTGAGACGGAATCTGACAATGGGAATGAAAAATGGAAGCAGATCATTGACGTGGAGCCGAATGCCATCGTGGTCACCACTAAGATCCAGAAGAATGAGCCTAAAGATCCAGCGGAGGGGGGATGCCTCTTCCACTCACAAATGTGGGTGAAGGTTTCTCCATTGCAGTTCATTATTGACAACGGGAGCCAAAAGAACCTCATTTTAGCAGAGGTCGTGAAGCGGCTAGGCCTACCGACTAGAAAACATCGGCAACCGTATACCATCGGGTGGCTTCACCAAGGACAAGATCTCCGCGTTAGCCATCAGCGTCACCTTCCTTACAACATCAAGCCCTTCACAGATGAGGTACTATGTGATGTTTCTCCTCTTGAAGTTTGTGATGTATTATTATGACAACCATAATTTTGGAAGCGACATGATATATATGAGTCTAGACCTCACTTTGTGATTATTACTTTTGGTGATAAGTTGTATAGGATACCAGAGGTAACCCCACCTATCACCATCTCTTTGATCACTGCAAAGAAATGCAATAAGATTATTTCTCATACCAGGAAATTTGTTTTCCTTATGATTCTCCCTTAGGGCAAGAAGAAGGTTGTGTCCACGACTTCCATATGGGGCTCCTCCACACAGCAACAACAGATGGACAAGGTCGTGGAGGAGTACAAGGACATTTTTGCCTCACCTACAGGGGTACCTCTACACTTTCAGGTTAAGTACTCCATCGATCTGACCCCAGGTGCATCGCTGCATAATGGATCGATCTATCGATGCTCTATTCTAGAGAATGATGTAATCAGGAGGCAGATTTAGGAGCTATTGTAGAAAGGGAACATCAAGCCAATCTCATCACCCTACGTGAGCTCGATTGTATTGGTACAGAAGAAGGATGGGACCTGGAGACTCTGTATTGACTATCGGGTGCTGAACAAGATCATTTTCTAGAATAGGCACCCAATCCCACGAATTGGTGACCTTTTGGACCAGCTCAAGGGGGCCAAATATTTTAGCACAATTGACTTGAAGTTTGGTTATCAATAGGTGCCTATCGAACCCTCTGATGTGTGGAATACTGCATTCAAATCCAAGGAGGGCCTTTTCAAATGGTTGGTCATGCCTTTCAGGCTGATGAATGCCCCCGCAACCATCATGAGATTGATGGACAACATCTTACGACCCTTCACCAATGCATTCGTTGTGGTGTATTTAGATGACATCCTGATCTTTAGCCAGAGTTGGCAAGAGCACCTCCATCATATTCGACAGGTCCTTCAAACCCTGTGACAACATAATTTATGTGCTAATTTGGAGAAATACGCTTTTGGCATGACCCGGGTTCAATATCTGGGGTACATCATTAATGAGTAGGGTGTGCATGTGGACCTAGCTAAGATACAAGTCATTCAGGATTGCCCAGCCCCAACCACTCTAACAGAGCTCTGTATCTTTTTGGGTCTTGCCAATTTCTATTGCAAGTTCATGTTGGGGTTCTCTCATATCACTTGGCCTTTAAGTCAAGTCACCAAGGGCGGAGTGAAAGAAAATTTATTTTGGTCTGAATCCCAACAGAAGGCATTTTCTGAGTTGAAGCATCACCTTTGTTCTACACCAGTGCTCACATTACCAGACCTGCAGCAACCATTTGAGATCGAGATAGATGCCTCCGACTATGCTATTGGTGCAGTTGTTACTTAGCAGGGGCATCCAATGGCATATCACAGAGAGACACTTTTAGACATAGTCTGAAAGTATCCCACCTATGACAAAGAAATGTATTCCATTGTGTAGGCTCGCTGAGAATGGAAGAATTACGTTCCGGGGAAAGAAACGGTCATCCACACAGACCACTGACCCTTGTAGTTCATACAGACACAAGGTAAGTTACTAAAAAATCACCATAGGAAATGGTCCACATACCTGCAACAGTTCCATTTGAACATTAAGTACAAGAAGGGTAGCACCAATAATGTTGTAGACTGCCTCAGCCAACCATTGGTCATGGCACTGACAATTGTACTCGACTCTTGTGGGCACAAGACTATGGGGTGGCCGCATCTTTACAAGAGCAATCTAGAATTCAACAACACATACCAAGCATTCCTAGAAGGTAAGAAAGTTCCAAATTTTCACCTCTAGGATACACTTTTATGCCACCTGGGACACATTTGTGTTCCTTCAAGCTAGCGTGCCAAAATGATTTGGGAGGCACACTATAGTTGGGTTGTTGGACATTTCGGGGTAGAGAAAACAATGGCAATGTTGTAGAAATATTTTTATTGGCCAAACATTTGACGAGATGTTGGGAAGTACATTAGATCCTGCATCACCTGCGCCATTGCCAAAATGACCATCAAGAAGCAAGGCCTATATACTCCTCTGCCTACTCCTAGTCAACCTTGGGAATCCATCATCATGGATTACATGTCGGGCCTTCCTTCTACTATGCATGGCAATGACTGTGTTCTTGTGGTTGTCGACAGATTATCTAAGATGATCATTCTAGTGACTTGAAAGAAGAGTATCACAATAGAAGCCACTACTAAGCTCTTCTTTGAACGAGTGTGGGTATATTTTGGGATCCCACAATCCATTATCTTAGATCGGGATAACAGGTTCCTAAGTACATTTTGGTCAAGTCTATGGTCGATGTTGGATACCAAGCTCACTAATTCCCCGACTTTCCACCCCCAAATTGATGGCCAAACAAAGGTCGTCAACAGGATGATCGTACACATTCTGCGTATGTATAACTTGAAGCATCCACACACATGGGATGAAATCAATTAAAGGAATTTTGAGTTCTAAAATGGGCCTCCTAATAAAACTTTACAACCAAAATAAACTTTACAAGAACCAATAGGATTCAAAATGATGATGTCAACCATGGGGGATGATTCACCATTTTTGGAATAAAAAAGTAAAAAGATTAAAAAACAATAAAATAATAAAACTACTTTTTCAACTCGTATTTTCAACTTATCTCCCTAAAATTTTACTTAAATTTAAAGAGGGAGTACTCATTGGATGCAAAATTTAGTTCCTCATCCAAAGAGTACCCATATTGCATACTTTTGATGGGCCCTGCTACATGAAAAATGAGAAATACGTGAAAAAACATGATTGTAATAATGTTTTTTCATTTATTTCTCATTTTTCATGTAGCAGGGTCCATCGAAAGAATGCAACATGGGTACTCCTTGGATGAAGAATCAAATTATGCATCCAACGAGTGTTTTTGCTTGAAATTTGAGTAAACCCATAGGGAGATAAGTTGAAAATACGAGTTGAAAAGGTAGTTTTTTCTTTTTTTCCCTATAAAATTTGATGTTGTAATATAATATTATTTTATTATTTCCAATATTATTTTATAATTTCCTTAGGAGGCCCATTTTAGACCTCAAAATTCCCCTAATGCTCCCCTATGTCCAGCAGAGCTACAACAGAGCTCTCCATAGCTCAACTGGCCACAACCCCTTTGAGGTAGGGTTGGGATTCCAGCTACTGTGTCCCATTGATGTGGTCATACCATTTGCAGCTACTCAAGCCGATTCAGATCATGTCTAGTCCGAAGCTAACAGGGCTAAAAACTTCATTGAGTGCATTCAGCACATCTTCCAGTAAGTCCATGACATATTGGATAGAGCCAATGGTAAGTACAAGCAACATCATGATTAGCATCGGGTGCCACACAAGTTCTAGGTGGGTGAAAAAGTTTGGTTACATTTGTAGAAGGAGCGCCTCGCTAGGTGCCACCGCAAGCTTTACCCACTTCGATATGGGCCTTACACCATCACTAAGGTTGTAGGGTACAATTCTTTCGAGCTCAACATTCCACCATTCCTTGGCCTGCACCCAGTGTTCAATGTGGATCACCTTCGACCATACTTTCCACCATTACTCGACACATCAGACATTGCATAACAACTCACACCAACAAAATTAAATCCAGACTACATGGAATAGGCCACAAATGATCTGATCATGGACACGTAGATCAAGAACACTCGCCAACAAAAGATCCAACTATATCGTGTTGTCAAAGTTGGCCAACTACCTCACCAAGGCAAGCGGCTCACTAGGGACTAAGTTCAGCAGAAGTTTCCCCATCTCATGGAGACACTCAATGCAATGGGGATCATTGCTTCCTAAGGGGGGAGGACTGATCCAGGTGGATATTGGTGGCCACTCGCTTATTCCACTTGGACCCCCACCATTGTTTCTTTTAATTTTCCCTAATTGTAGCACAACTTACTATTTTTGGCAGTTTTTCGGATCCTAAACTTCTAGAGTTGTTTTGAGGGAATAAAAGACGTTTTTAGGGAAAAAAGAGAGACCGGAAAAGTATTAAATTGGTTTATTCATTTATTTTTCAGCCTGCTCTTCGAGATATTCAAAACGAGGTATTATGATAGCTAATTGAAGATCGCATGCCAAAGTTATGACCCCAGGAAGTTGATGTACCAATTTACCCAAACAGAGCCCACAATTTTGGCGCTTCATCTCCTAGGGTTAGGTTTTTGGATGTTTAGGGGTTTCCATCGTTTCTTAATAATAAATAGGCCTTTGAGCCTCATTTTAACACAATTCAGAAGCATGTAATCGCCACATATATTCTTAGAGATAAGCTACCATCACCCGAGCTAGTTTATTTTTATTTATGTATGCAAACATATTTCAGTTCTTTGATATTAATGAAATGAAGTTTTATCTCTATTACATCTCTGTCTATATGGGTATTTCTGTATTTTGTTACATTCCTACATAAGACTGGATCATTGTGTTAAGATAATCCTTTAACAATAAAAAATTAATAACATCCACATTATGTTTCTTAAAGTTTGAAACCATTTGAAAGAATACAAGATACCATGGATAAATACTAAGAACATTTCTATAGAGGCATATGCAAATACTTCATGACTATTAGAAAGATCTTGATGGTTGTCATCAGCTAGAAAGATGCACTAAAGAGCTACTACTATAAAAAATTTCTACAAACAAGATAAATGTGTCCTTTTGATAGTGATTTTTTCATGTATTCTCACATGTTGTAGAGTTGCAAATCTTAGCAAAGTTTGACCAATTTTCTATTATGCCTCACAAAGATCCCACATTGATACTTACACAACCTAAAAAAATGCACGCAAAGCACATATGCTTTGATCAGTATCAAGTCATGCATGTAGCAAGAAATAAGTCTCGGCAATGTAGAAGTCTATTGTATAAATGTGTTTTTGGTTCTTCCATATTTGTTCTAGTAGTTGCATATTAGTTTAAAATGTATCATAGTGTCTACTATTTTAATAAGTAACCAATGAATTTTTTTATGCCAAACAATGTTTCTTTGAGAATTGCATTTGTTCTACTGTTTGTTATTAGTAGTAAAGTTATTGAGCATGCACATATTTTGTTATCAATCAGATTCATGATGTAAGCTTTGG